>FR990051.1:20057106-21307106 GCA_905404095.1 Glaucopsyche alexis | reverse complement strand
GTTTGCTAACTTTAATACTGCTAACATAATCCGCCATTTTGCTAATTTAATGCCAGCGGTTAATATTTTGCTTATTATAATTATTATAATTTTGCTTACGTTTTTTTGTTAGCGCTATTTTCCGCGGAAGACAGCCATTGTTTTACAATAAAATGTGGATCTTTTTGTGTAGTGAATTAAGTTCAACTTTGAATACCTTAAATTGTAATACAGTTATTTTGAATCTTAAAACTGAAGGGCCGTGTTGCTTATCGTAGCGATGTTAATTGACCCTAATCTATATAAAGCTCGTATGGGGTAGACACCTCCCCCTCCGCGGAAACGGATAAAATGTCGTAAAACTATGATAATGTGTTTCCATGCAATTACACAGATACTTAATGCGACAGAGTATACGATTCATTCGCAAAACTATAGCAATTAAAAACGGGGCACCTATACCCCTGGACCTGGGGCAACTATCCTGGTTTTACCCTATTGTATATTGATCATAGCTCATACTAGATTGCTTTAGAGCTTCGGGTCAATACTTTCTATATATCTAATCTTTAAGTAATGGCTAGCAAGTATGCATTCTTGTACTGTATAGCCAAGTAAATTCGCCATTCGGGCAGACTACGCCTCAGGCAAGACGGAGCATGAAACTGGAGCTTAAGATATCGTTACATGTAATAGGGCTGTTACATCGCCGGGGCTTCGTCGGCGAAGGACATTCGGGTTCGTTGCACAGATGTCTGCGAGCATTATGAGATTATGATAATAAATTTATAGCCAATCGTTTTAATATGATTTAATGGTAGTAACGAGATTGGAAGGTTTGCTACCTATTATAATAATAATAGTAACTCCCCACCGATCTCGGTGACGGTGGCCGGTTTCATTGAAACCAAGCCAGTTACGCAGAGTAATTTTATAGTGCCCAAGTGTGTGCCCTGTACAGTAATCCAGTGGGACGGATAACCGATACGGCTGACGAGATGAGGTGCAGGTCCGACTTTTTAAATGCCCATCCGACCCATGGATTATCTTTCTTGTCAGACAATCAGATGATCAGCCTGCATTGTCCTAACCAAACTTGGAAACAACATTTTTTGTTAAATTGAATCGAATCCACGACCTCCGAGTCGAGAGCCAATGCTCTAACCACTAGACCACGGATGCTGTTAACCTATTATATAATACAAATTCCTTAAGTCGAATATGGTACCAAGAAAAATAAATCCCTGGTCAAGTGGCTTTTTGAGTTTGTGAATCATAAGGCTCTGATCGGAAACGTATCAAAGTTGAGTTTACATCAAAGGAAGATCCTTTGATATAAATTCGTGAAGTGTATTGAAGAGGCGACCTACGTCCACTACGCCTACAAATTCTAAATAAAGACTTTGTTCGAACAAAAAAAATGTTATCAAAGTTAGACACGGAGGAGGTTTTTGTAAGAATGTTTGAGCTGCTTTGAAAAGGGTAAGGATCTCTTTGAGAAACATTTCATGTGTTACATTTACCTTTTCGGCATGATGACGAGAAGATGCAAAGCATCATCATCGTACTATCAGGGAAACTTATTCATAAGCAGGTAGAGTGTTTTCATAATTTGTTTGCATTATAATGACGACATGCAGAAGATTTTCAAGTAATGTTAACAAATTATGACAACGATCTACCTGCTTATGAATTTGATTCTCTGATAGTACATACAGCACATATTATACAAAATAATTTCTACCTTTTACTTCTGGCAGGCATTCCGTGATGGATCACAGGTAAATGATTATCACAGGTAAGATCAGAGTAGCAGATAAACTTTGGCTGTGTTTGGAGGAAATGGCGATCGCTAAGCGGTAAATAAGCAAAATGGCAGATTTTGTTAGCGCTATTGAAGTTAGCAAACGTGTCCTGGCCGACAACTGCTTTTTTTCCCAGCGCTACCAATATTTATCAGGCGCTTTTTTCCGTCAAACACAACCAATGACTTTATGTTGACCTGGTTGGACATAATCTGAAGAGTGTCAAACCTGTTGCTGCAAAACACGAGCCACGTCATGTCAGCTTCGTGTTGTGAGTTACAGCGTCTGTGCAAACGTTTCCCCGTCGTGTTTGTGTCAGTGTTCTGTGGCATGTGCATAAAGGCGATACTCCACTGCAGCCACTGCAGCACATGCTATGCATCTACACGCCCACGTTAGCTAGTGTCCCGGGGATATGTGGGACTCCCGACGCGACTCGCCGGTTTACCCACTAAAACTGAACCTGCGGATTGCCATCAGCCGCTATAATGGGAAGTGTCCCGGATCTGTCTAACACAGGACACCCCCCGCGACCGGCCGGTCTACCTCTATAGAGACCGGACTTCCACCACAATTAGGGGCCACTTCGACAACCTGGAGTGTCCCCCTCGGCGCCGGGACTAGCCAAGCCGGGGAGGTTCCCATCCTCTCCCGGAGCCCCGGTTGGACAGGAGACTATTGGAGGAGGTTCGCATAGCGACGCCTCCTCGCTCCCGTCCTACGCCGGCGGAGCGGAACAGAGGATGGATCGTTCTCTCTGTCCCGCTCCGCGGCCTCTTTCTGCGAAATGACGGCTTCGCAGAAAGAGACCGCCGCCTGCCAGGCCTCATCGCTCTCGAGCATGCAGCGCACCACACTCGAGAGCGAGAGGTCCCGCCCAAGCACTGCCACGAGATCGTGGCGCTGCACGGCCCATCGGTCGCACACCTCAAGGGTGTGCTGGGCCGTGTCCTCCGCAGCGCCACAATGGTGGCAGGCTGGCGTAGGCTCCCTCCTGGCAACCTTACACAGGTATGCACCGAAACATCCATGCCCGGTGAGCACCTGTGTAAGGCGGAAGGTGAGGGGTTTCCTCTTGCGGCGCATCCACGCCGCAAGGACTGGACGCAGTGCCGCGGCCGTATGTTGGCCGTACGGCGACTGCTCCAGGACCTCACCCCACCTTCGTAGCAACCACTGTTGCCCCAGCCTCCGCACTCGCAAGAGCTCCTCCCAGGTCGGGGACTCGCCGGAGTGTGCCCTCCTCTCTGACGCGAAGAGGTGCACCTCGGCGAGCACCGACGCCTGGAGCTCCCACGGCGGATCTCCAGCCAGGGCAGTGGCTGCCACCCAGGAGACCGTACGGTAACCCCTGATAACCCTCACCGCTATGACCCGCTGCGCCTTCCGCAGCTGGGCCTTATTGCGAGCGGTGAGGGAATCCGCCCAAATAGGGGCTCCGTACAAGGCTATACTCCGACAAACTCCGGAGTATAGCCGCCTGCAGGCTTCGCTGGGCCCTCCTATATTAGGTAGGAGTCGGCCCAGCGCTGACGCCGCCCTCACGACCTTCGGCCCCAGTTGTTGAAAATGGGGGCCGAAGGTCCACCTCCCGTCTAGGGTGAGTCCGAGACACTTAAGGGTTGGACTCACCCTGACCTCCGTCTCTCCGATAAGGAGTCGTGCTCCGGACGGGGGCCCTTTCCTCCCGGGTCCGCGGAAGAGCAGGGCTTCGGTTTTGTTCAAACGTACCCGAAGCCCCAACCGCTCTATGCGGCTGACTACGAGGGATACTCCCACCTCGGCCAGCCGCGCAGCCTCCTGGACTGTAAACGTACTATGTAGCCGTAGCTAGCCATGGCAACGTTATTATTTTCTTTTTTATGTAGTAAACCAGGAAACGAGCAGACGGATCGCCTGATGGTAAGCGATTACCGCCGCCCATGGACACTCGCAACACCAGAGGAGTTATTTCACGCCGGTTTTCTGTGAGGTCGTGGTATTTACCCGGTCGAGCCGGCCTATTCATGCCGAAGCGTGGCTCTCCCACATCCAAAGTTATACACGCGTGGACACTGGACTACACGCACTTCAATGCAGCGCAGCCTCTGACTGAACATTATCATCTATCATCTATGGACGCTTCACACCACGTCAATCTGGCCCCGTGTTAAGTATCCGAAGAACTTGTGTTACAGGTACCAGACAACGGGAAGTATATTTAATAATTTTATATTATACAATATATATTTAAGATTTTTATTATATTATACACACATTTAACACACACCCATGAACCAGGAACAGGGAAAACTTTTTGTTCCTTCGGCGGGATTCGAACCCGCGACCCCCCAGCTTGAGCACCAACGCGTTAAACCACTGAGCCACAGAGGTCGAACATTCTAAGCAGCATGTGTGTATATCGTTGAGGCTGTGGTTGAGGATCGATGACGTCATTTCGTGCGTAGCGTGTCCGCGGGTAGCAGTGGATGTTATTGTTATAGGGGTAATGGTGTTGGTGGTAGTGAGTGTAATAGAAAGTTAGTAATGAATAACCACAAAATAAAATAAGATGTAGGAGATCCCTACTGTATCTTATTTTAGGGATCCGTACCCAAAGCACAGAACACAATATACTGACCCAAAGGGTAAAACCGGGATCCTATTACTGAGACGTCGCTGTCTGTCTGTCTTACACCAGCCTCTATCTCCTTTACCGTTATAGAAAAACAGTCGTAACTTTCACAGATGATGTAATCTTACGGTAAGTGATTTCTGTTATCACTTACCGTTATAACAACAAATACTAAAAACAGAATAAAATAAATATTCAAGGATGGGAAATCTACTTATATTATAAATGTGATGGTTTGTGAGGATGTATTGAAGGAAGGATGTTTGTTCCTCTTTCACGCAAAAAGTACTGAACATAATATTTTGATCAAATTTGGTACGGTTACTACTAAGTTTAGGCTCTGTATTAAAACATAGGCTACTTCTTATCCCGGAAAAATACAGTATTCCCGCGGGATACTCGATTGTATATTTACGCGGGCGGAGCCGCGGGAAACAGCTAGTATTATGATAAGCGTGACTTTTTGCCGTTTTGTACGGAATCCTTCTTGTGCAATCGACTTGTGTTCTTGTCCGACTACTCGCATTTGGCCAGTTTTAAGGGATTTGACGCAAAACGTAGCTGCCACACGGGCGTATCCTCTCCGTGCGGCGCAGTGGAGTAGCGCCTTTAACGATGCCCGTGCATGTGAGCAAAGACGACGAGAGCTGTGACGTAATTACGGGGCTTATTTAGTGTGATGGATGTGTCCATTAGCGCCGCCGTCGGCACGGATGCGCCGCCTGTCACTCGTTATTAGCTCGAACGGTTTGCAATTGGGTCAAACGTG
This sequence comes from Glaucopsyche alexis, assembly GCA_905404095.1. Classification (NCBI taxonomy): domain Eukaryota; kingdom Metazoa; phylum Arthropoda; class Insecta; order Lepidoptera; family Lycaenidae; genus Glaucopsyche; species Glaucopsyche alexis. The sequence goes on along the minus strand of FR990051.1, from coordinate 21,301,939 downwards.
TTTTTGCTGTTCAATATTTTTCATCGAGCCTTCAGTAAAACTAGTAATAGGGATCTTGATAGGATATGTCGAAAATAAGTTCGAGAAATCAAAACGTTGAAAGCAATTTTCTACGAGGCCATGGTATTATGGTTAATTCTCAGATTACAAGTATAAAATACAAAGAAATATTGTACATTTTATTTTAATTTTTTCTTTAACTTTTGATTCCAGTTCGAACTTTTTGAAGCTTTTTGAACTCTAAACGAAGTCTAGTCTACAGGTAAAGGTGACGTTTTTATTATTTATATTATTGTTAGTACCTGGGTAATCGAGCTCTGCTCGGAATTCTAGTATATAAAAAAAATCACAAACATTCGTCTGAGCGGCAAAAATTATACATACCCATACCAAATTTCATTTGGACTGACATTACATAGTCTACAGTCAAAAATATTGATATATTATATTATTTTATGTTGTTTTACGGTGAAAGTTGGTATGCGTATGTATTATATGTTTTTATAGCACGGCGTGACCTAAACCGGCACTTTACGCACGCTTCGTGCGTAAAGTGCTCGTTTTTGTCACACTTGCTATAAAATAATATACGATACTTGTGGCCTAAGTTGTCTATTACTGCACGGCGTTTAGCATCCTCGCTCCGCTCGGGCGCTAACTTCACGCCGTGCAGTAATAGGCAACATAGGTCACGCGTATCGTAATGTACTATTGCATTGTCCGAAAAGTCGGAATGAGATGGGTTCAAATTCCGGTCAGATATTTGTGATTCTTAAATTTTTTTCTATTTATCAGAACTCCAAGCACAGCTCGGTCACCCAGGTACAAAGATTAAAAGGCTAAAACATGGTATAAAAGAGTAATTACCGCCTGTAGGCTGGAGCTGATAGGTATTAAGTGTTTACGCGCCGGGTCAAGGGCAAGTCGCGCCACCCAGTTGTCTCAGGTTACAGCATGTGGCGAGAGCGGCTGGCACTACATACGGATTGCCTGATGGTAAGTTACCCCTTTACCAGTATGTATCATTTCCATTATTATAAGCCCCCTCTTTTGAGATTCCGATATCCTAGCTCTCAGAAAAATAACGTCAAATTTATTTTCGACGTCAATTAACATATGTGATTAAAAAAAAAAAGAAATGACATGTATAGAGTACACGTGGCAGAAGTAAAACATCATTCATTACTTATTCATTATTTCAAATACAAAAATACTCTCAGAATAATAATATAAGGAAAAATATAATAATAAAAATATTTCATCTGATCGAGATTCGAACCCGAGACTATATAGAAGTTTCACTTCAATACCTATGTTGAATTTGTAGAATGCACACTATCCCCCTTACTAATAAAAATATTTATCCAGTAGATAAGCAATACAATGTTTTGTCCTTGTCTTATGCGTTGGAAATGTCGCTTGACAGACAAAGACAAAACATCGTATTGCTTATCTACTGGATAAATATTTTTATTAGTAAAGGGGATAGTGTGCATTACTTTCTCCTGAGCTGGCCATGAAAGCCAAAGCATAGCAGCTCTAGCATGTTATTTTCTATCGACGTCGCTAATCGCTCCGGCCCGTGAGTCGCCGCCATCTTTGTTTCGTATTCCCATCGCGGTGCGGCATTGAGCCGTCTCCTGAATTCAAATACTCCGCGATGGATCGACGGCGTTGTTGTCGCCGTTACAGTTAGGCTGGGACTATATGCTCCGGAATCCGGAACGCCGCCGGTGAAAATTTAGAGCAAGGTAAATAGAACTCAGCGCTAATACAATAGAGTTGAAAATGGATGTTTCGAGTGTCGAGCTGTCATATATTATGACGTTGACATTCGACTTGACACTCATGTGTTCGATTTTCAACTCTATCTTAATAGCGCAGAGTTCTTTTTTCAATGCTCAGAATTTTCTACGGTGTTTTGGATTCCGGGGCATATAGTCCAAGCCTTACTTCTGACGGGCAATAACATAGATATGCATCGGATTTTCAGAAAATGTTAACATTAAACGTCGTGTTAAAAACTTGTCTTTAAATAAATTTCATTGAAAATTTTACGCGAGATAAAGAAATAATATTTAAAGTGTTTCACTGGGAGTAAGAGAAGATCTCTCCAATTTCCTAGTGTTTTCTGAAATATTTTCTTATACATTTGTTGCCATACAGCGATTACAAAGTTTTACAAGACTCAGTTCTAAGCTGTCCCTTCAACAGCCATAAGCGGATTAGGACACGAAAAAAAAAATAACCTAAACGCTTACGCTCACGTTGTATTATTCAGTCTACATAAAATTCTGAACATTTTACTCACAATTATATTTAATTTTTGCTTCTTTTTTACTTACGATATTTTATTAAGCTACAATAAGTATATTATTTTTTAAAAAAGTTTTACCCGATAACCGAAAATTATGCGTAAATTAGCCTATGTTACCAGCTGTTTCTATTATTGCGAATCTTTTGACACCTCATGTATTGAAATCGGATGGTACGGACGGATAGTAGCTTAGGTGTAACAGAGAGACATACATACATACTTCCTTTTAGCTTGTCGGAAGTGCAAACTTAATTATATCCTACTGATACCTATTATGTGAAATGTTATAAATGTGAAAGTTTTGAGGATAGATGGATGGATAGATGTTTTTACTCTTTCTCTCAAAAACTACTAAATGGATTTTATTAAAATGGTAGTAGTTTAGGCTTTGGGGTAAAACATAGGCTACTTTTTATCCCGGTACTGTACGCGGGCAGAACCGCGGGCAACAGCTAGTATCTCATAATATTATGTAGTTTGGCACATATGTAACTTATGTCCCGGATTAATATTATTATCCTATTAAATGTAACGCACCCGTGGGATAGGTAAATCTGTACCCTGGAATATAGCGGGAAATAATATTAATATTATGCAACTCTTATATTTCTATTAGATGTAGGTACCTAACTGGGACAAATATACCTAGTAAACGGCGTCAACCTTCTTAAACTTCTTCTATTGTAGGTTTGTAGGTAAGATTGATTTTTTTAAAAAGAACAATTTTCCATCTTTTTGCTAAAAGATGGCCCCGTGCGAGTTTCTTACGCCGGTTCTTCTCGCCGGGTTAGTTCCCGAACCGGTGGTAGGCATCAAGTAGGGACAATTCTTTAAGCGTTATTTTGTAACCCATATGGAAATAAAACTTTTTTGATTTTGATTTTTGATGATTTGGTACCTATTGAAATTTCCATTAAAAATATTATAGGTAACATTTTTAAAATAAATAAAAAATTGAGTATAGTGTAACTTTTGTTAGTAATATATTAAATTTTAATAAAACCAAAGGGTAAAATTTTAAAATACGTCGCCAAGTTAAGGGGTCGCGAGTGGTTAGGGGGGGAGGGGGGAAGGGGTCGGATTCCCCCCTCACCATTTTCACCCGCCGGAAATACTTGATTTCCTTAGAAAAAATAAAAAAACAGAATTTTTCAAAAATTGTTTATTCCACTTTATAAACAACATCGCCATTTTAAGGGGTTGCGAGTGGTTGAGGGGGGAGGGGTCGGATTCCCCCCTCACCATTTTCACCCGCCGGAAATACTTGATTTCCTTAGAAAAAATTAAAAACAGATTTTTTTCAAAAATTGTTTATTCCACTTCATAAACATGTTTTATAGCTTTTTAATTCCACGAATGGATCTTTTCTATATTTCATGTTATTTCGCCGCCACAAATATTCAAAAATAACATCTGCAAAATTGTCTATGTTATTAAAATTGTCTTTTTTAAAAAATCTTTTAACGGCCCTCCACTGGGACTCAATTCGTTGAGTATGAGTCCCATCTTCAGCTATGAATGGGTTGTCACAATCCGAGTGGTTGACTTTTCTGTGTATGTAGCCATGTTCTGACAAGCAATCATATGCTTTCCAAAAATCAGTGTGGATGGTGGTGCCAATTTCCCAAAGCAATTTCCACATTCTTTAATATAAGTGGCACCAAAACCTCAGCAGAGCGAATATTGTCTGGACACACTTCCAACCTCAAATCTTCAGATCCATCCTCAATCATACCTAGAACCCAATGGGCCTTAATAACAACTGGCTTCAATTATGAGTCGACGGAGCCCCGCTCGGCTCCCCGCGGGGCTCCTACTTCTGGGTGGTTTACAAAAAAATAACCACGATGGCTAAGGCGGTAGCTTCGCTGCGCTACGCTCCCGCCTTAGCCATCTAACCTAACCCAATGAAGTCGTATTGGGCCAACTCGGAGTAATACATTGCTATTAATTACCTAAGAATTATATACTGTTCTCATACATTTCCTATATCACATTATATATAAAATATAATTACCTCGATTATATTTTCTTTTTCCAAATTTCAATTCCATACATTTTGATCGGCGATTCTTTAAAGAAGCGATAAAGAAAAGATCTTGGCTCACCCCCCCCTGTACTAAAGCATAAAGATTACGTTCCGTTTTGCATAATTGCAAAAATATTTAAGAATTTTTGAAAATTATTTAAAAATATTTAGACGCAATTCCGGCAGCCAAAATTTCTTTGGGGGGTTTAAGACTAACTCCCTTAAGCCCCCTACACCACCAATACCCTCAAATTCAGGCGACTCGTTATAAAATCCAACCCAAACCAAATGAGAACTTACGTCGGGCGAACGAGGATTAAAATGAATGTTTTTGAATTATAATATTAGGTAGGTGTATTGGTACCGGAATGCTTACGAGTTACGACCGTTCGGTACTCGAACTATGGGGGCTATTACGTGGTGAAAGCAAACTGTATCTATCCTACTACTAAATATATAAGGTTTGGCAAAATCAATTACGGATATTTTGGGTACATGATCTACTGTTTATGCATAGAAAAAAAAATATTGTCATACTCAAAGTAAAAAAATCATCTCATGTATGGGTGATTCTCCGCTCAACGCAAACTCGCCCATATAAAGGAAGATTTCTTTTCGAGTGTGACAATTATTTTTCTGCCTTTCGTCTATACATACACACATGTATAAAATATCCGTAATTGATTTTGCCCAACCTTATATATTAAATGTGAAAATTTATGAGCATTGACTCTTTCACTCAAAAAGTACTGAACAGATTTTCATAAAATTTGGCATGGTAGTAGTTTAGGCTCTGGATTAAAACATATACTACTTTTTATGGCAGTTTAATATAGTTCTCATGGGTTCTCTTGTTAAAATATGTAATACCATACATCAGAACTTTCGTAATTCAACTAAAATTGAACGCCTATACAAATTTATAGTGTAACTGACTCTGTTTGCCTGTCCATCCGTATGTCACCAGACTCAATCTCGTGAACCGTGATAGCTTAGCCATTGTGAAAATTGCCGGATTTCATTAGCAGAATCGACCTCCAGGTGTACAAGTTCTAAGACAGTTCACGTATTAGTCGCCACGCTCAGGGAGGCATAAGCTAGTATAATGGATCCGGGCCGGCCGCGGCCTCTAAACCTCCCCTCCTCCCGCGCCGCACCCCGCACACCCCCGAGTTCGCCCGCCCGAGCCTTCTTTGCACTGTAAAGATAACAACGTCGACGCGGATTACCAGATGCTCTCATACGAAATTGATTTTAAACCGGTTTTGTTCTTGAAAAATGTCGTGAAAACCACTCAACCGCGAATCGAATAAAGATATTGAGACGTTGAGTGAACGCTCGTGTTTTTATTTGTTATTTTAGGAAAAATTAGGAACATTTTTCATATAAAATTTTGTTACTGATACGTAAGTTTGTTTTTGTTGAGAACAGTTGTGAGTTCTAGAAGGGTCCTCAGCTCAAACTTACAATTTATAGTACAAAAATTATAAATAAGCAACAACAACTTATGTAGTTAATAGTTTTTGTCAAGAACTCAAACGGTGTATAACAATAACTCCCCACACCGATTTCGGTGACGGTGGCCGGTTTCATTGAAACCAGGCCAGTTACGCAGGAGTAATTTTATAGTGCCCAAGTGTGTGCGTAGTATATAAGAGCACTCTCTCTTCCTTTACTCTCATAATTTAGTGGGACGGATAACCGACACGATTGACGAGAGATCAGGTCCGACTTTGTACATGCCCATCCGACACATGGATCATCTTTCTTGTCAGACAATCAGGTGATCAGCCTGCTTTATCCTAACCAAACTTGAAAACAACATTTTTTGTTGTTCCAGTGCAGGAATCGAACCCACGACCTCTGAATCGAAAGCCAACGCTCGAAACACTAGACCACGGGGGCTCACCGGTGTTTATGAATATTATGACATTTGAATTCTGGTACAATGCATGGTGCATTGCATATCATAGTAGTCATGGGACGAAGCTCTAAACTATATTATAGTAGTCTATTGGTGTTACGTATGAAGTGAGTTATCAGTACAAATGTCGAAATAGCTTACCAATTAATTGGTTAATGTGGCATGGTTAAAAAGAAAGTTATTTGTCAATATTTGCATTCAAGACTCACTTTAAACTTAACACGAATATACTATACTATAGTTAGTTATTTTAAACACAGCTTAACATTACGCTAACTCGGCACTCTGTCGTAAATTTTAGTTTCGAACAAAAGAACTTAGCCTGCTAGCGTCAGTTCATATCCGTCACAAAACGCGCCGCCACACGTCTGTACATTTTTAAGGTAAAGCTATTCAAAATTGAACTTTAATTACTACACATCATTCGTTTGATAATATGACATCCTACTACTATTATAAATGTGAAAGTTTGTGAGCATGGATGGATGGATGGATGGATGTTTGTTACTTTTTCACGCTAAAACTACTGAATAGATTTTGATCAAAATTTGGTATGATGTTAGTTTAAGATCTGCATTAACAGAAAAGCTACTTTTTATTTCGAAAATGTACGGGTGGAGCCGCAGGTGAAAGCTTGTCAGTCATAAATGCTGTACAGCGCGGTCACAGGGGTGACACTCTCTACAAATGACAGCTCGAGCACCGGCGAATGTCAGCCATGTTGAATTAAGCCTAATGTTGACACCGAAATAATTTTAAACGTCACATCAGACAAACCTATGATAATTATTATGAAATAACTATCAATTATGTTGAAGCACGAAACGATCAGCGGCCAGGGCCTCTAGCCAAGATGCATTCGATAATTTCGACGGCGAAGTTCGAAAACAAAGTCATCGCTAAGTTCGAAAACAAGTCGCTTGCGATGCCTTATGTCAAATCCCATACATTTTATTTTCGAACTTCGCCGTCCAAATTATCGAATGCATCAAGATGCATTCAATAATTTGGAGGATAGAGGCCCTGGGCCTCTAGTCAAGATGCATTCGATAATTTCGACGGCGAACTTCGAAAACAAAATGTATGGGATTTGACATAAGGCATCGCAAACGACATGTCACTTATCGATTACTTATGTCAAATCCCATGCATTTTTGATTTCGAAGTTCTCCGTCGAAAATATCGAATGCATCTTGACTAGAGGCCCTGTTTCGTGAACGAAAGTCCTGGCTGGAAAAAACTCAATCTCCGCCCGCCTCCGCATTCGCCCAGCCACGCACACAAAACCACGAGCGGTCATTTGTATAAATCGGTGGAATGTCGCTTCTTTACGTTAGTTATATAATATATTCTTTAGCGCGGTGTAATTTAAAATTAGAAATCTTTCAATGAAACGTGTATATTATGGTGTAGTGAATAAAGTAAAATTTTGAATAGCTATTACAAAAAATTCAATCGTTTGGTTTCGGTGTGAATTGGCCCTTACTCAGCTGCACTAAGCGTGGTAATATAACAGTGTAGCCAGTACATACACTGCGCTAACGACAGTTGGCCGACCGTTGCATTGACAGGAACTGTATCTTGCACTTTGTAAAACAAAAACTGGAACTAAACAGTAATAATTCCTTCGTGAACAACGAAAGACGATAAATTGTGTTTCATAATACAGGTTGTATTTTTATACCAATGAAATTATTAACCCAACATAAGGCTACAATATCAAGTATAATCAGAGAAAACTGCATGAAAGTAGAATATACCCATTATTTTAATAGGTTCCTATCTAAAAAACAAATAAATATTATCGCAAGCCATTAAAAATAGAGTACCTATAAGATTCATAATTATTGTTTTAATAACACTATTGTAATTTTTTTATGAAATGTACCAGGAAACGAGCAGACGGATCGCCTGATGGTAAGCGATTACCGCTGCCCATGGACACTCGCAACACCAGAGGAGTTGTAGTTGTAACTCGTCTGATGTAGCGACTTGCGTTCCTGGTCCTTCAAATCCCCAATCCCCTTGGGCCTCCGAATTCTTTTGGTGATGGGAAATAAATGGCTTTATTACTGTTATAAGGCTACAAAGTTACATAACTAATGAACTGTAACTAATGAAATACATAACTAAATATTTTCGTAATTTGCACTACGCATGGACACCATCATGCGTCGACTTTGAAGGTCACGCGCCTTTTCTTTTCGCTGAGAAAATGCATTTAAGCATCCCACGAAGCAAACCCAATGGTTTCTACCCGTGAGTATATGAGACTCTAGCCCTTAGAGAAGCCCCTACTCACTAAAACTCGACGGTACTCTACTCAATATCACTCTTGGCGGGGCACGGGATCGCGTGAGGAAGGTCACTCGCATGCCGCGCAAAATTGGCCAGAACAGAACTTAAGCATTTTATAGGATGACTAGTAGAATAAGCATAGGAATGTAATCTTGGAGATTGTCAATTTGCTTTTGGATGCATTATGTTCGATCTTGATGTTGCTGGCGGCTCCGCCCACGCAAATCCAGTATCCCACGGGAACACTGTACATTTTCGCGATAAAAAGTAGCCTATGTGATAATTCGTATCATAATGACACAGAATACAGAAATCATCCAGAAGCCGTCAACACGCTTGAAAGTGAGGCCGTCACAACCACTCCAAATTGGAATGGTTATCAACACATAATAATAAGTTGCCACCGAATAACGGAATATTTTACCCAACTTTTTTTACCCAACTGCGCGACGCAAAGGAGTGATAATGTGTTTATCAGCCTATGTATGTATGTATGTATGTTTGTATGTATGTATGTGTGTATGTTCCTTTGAAGCACTATACAGACCAAACGCCTGGGCCGATTTTTATGATTCACACGTCAATCGATTCCTCTTAGTCCGGCGAGTGTCACTAAAGTAAGTAGTAAAAAAAAAATGAAAGTCAACAAACTATATCAAGTATCGTTGAATAGGTATTTAAAAATCATTGTTAGTTTTTTCTCAACATTTTTCGATTTGACTGATCGTTTAGGATCTATATCGATTTAAAGTTGCGTAACAACTATTCTCACATTCCAGTGCAATTGTGATGTAGTACTGACGCTGAAAGGAAATCCAGTCTGGTAAATAGCTAGCTAGGTACTCATAACTAAAAAGTATAAAATAAAAAATAATAATTTAAAAAAATTTATTGCTTGTTTTTTCTTTTCAGTTTTAAAATCGCGTTGTTATATTACGACAATTAGGTATTCAATAAATATTAATTGAAAAAAATAATAATTAAAAAAAATTTAAAACCCGACTGCGTAAAAAGTGAACCTAGTACTAGGTTCACTTTTTACGCAGTCGGGTTTTAAATTTTTTTTAATTATTATTTTTTTCAATTAATATTTATTGAATACCTAATTGTCGTAATATAACAACGCGATTTGTTTTGTAAGTGTAAAGAGTAAAAATGAAATGTGCGGGCGGGGCGGTATTTCGCCATGGTTTTGGACACAGTGCGCTGCATACAAAAATGATCGAACACTGATTCTGCATGTTTTGAATTCTGTGCATAATGACTACCATGCGTTTTTGCGTGAATGAGCCACAAATATCCATCTCATTATTGTAAGACATAATATATCTACACAATAGCTACTATGCACTATACTAATAAATAAATAAATAAGCCTTTATTGCTGTGTACATTTTTTTTCTTCAAATTTAAAGAGATAGTTGAACAATAGCTTGTCCTTGGACAAAGGCCTCCTCCAAGCACTTCTGTCTTTCTCTGTCTCTGTACTGCACCATGCACTATAATACAATGTAGAAAATATGAGAGCTATAATACGATATCGTTACCACAAGCAGTAAATGTAAGTACCTACCGGACGCTCGCAGTACAAAGTACAAACACGTGTGACCGCACCGCACTCGCCCCGGACAACGGTCAGCAAAAAAAACGCAAAGTTTTTACGAGTAGGTCGCGCAACGGTTTATGAGCGCTCAGTGAAAGTGGAGGGGATCGTTCGCGCATGTGACCAATAGCACAGAATAAATATTAGTTACAACCAATAGCAAAGAATATATATTACTAACGTACCAATAGCGTGTCGGCAGCCACGTTCGGCATGCGTTCGGCGCATCCACACCTCCCCGCCCGAGCCCACTACCGCCGAACACACCTAAAACTGATTTCTGCGCATACCCCCTCTACTTTTGTCGAAAGATCTTAATTCGTTGCGCGGCCTTGTACCTATGTTTAAAAATGTAAAACAATATGTATCTTCAACGTATGTGTTAAGTAGTGTAAATCCTTTGTCTAGATAATATCATACCTTGTCTAAAATTAAAACGAAGAACAAGAGAGATAACATGATATTAATCAACGAATAGCTTGAACAGGCGTTGTTAAAATTTACCTGTTATAACGAAATAACCTTACAGTTATGTAAAAACTTTTAATTTTAATATGTCACCATGTAAATAACCAACTAGTAAATGCCAAATGTAGACGGCATAGTTGAATATAGCTTTATTGCAGAACACGGTCTGTTTGTGTGATGATGTTTTCCTAATGTCTCTGTACAATCATCCCAATCCGTTCAGTAGTTTGAGCTGCAACTCGTGCGTTAATACATAAGCCAGTAATTGTCACTTCTTTCATAAATCTACGCTAATCTAAACCATTTCTACCAACTAAACCAAGTTAAATCTAAATTATCTTCATGAAATATTTCTATAAAATGGAAACTTGACATTGCTGACTCTACTCAAAGTATTATACTGGCTAGCGTATTGAATTAATTTTAATCTCTATTGTTATTATAATGTCCATATTATTTCGTTTCATTTGTTTGATTGCTTTTCTAAACGTATTTCAATATGCGATCATGCGATCATATAAATGTTGCAGGTAAATGTATGTAGACGATAGTTTGGTCAATTGTTTACATAATAATGACGGTTACCCATCATGTTAATGCTCGATATTCCACGATTTTCACAAGGTAAATCCACGTCGTCCCCGCGCATAATCTTTTCTTAGTAACCATATATAACTTTTCAGCATATTATAAATTCTTGGTAGTATCGACATCAGACATGTGGTAGCGATTAATACTCGGTAAACTATTTTTCATTTCTCATACTCGGAAAGTAGTGTTGTTTTGATCTGATTATTGGGTGGAAAACGCTACTTTCAAAGAGAATGTAAAGATATACTACGTATTAAGAGGTGGCACTCCGAATAAAAAATAATAATTTCGAAATTCAAAATTATACCGTAGCTTTTTTACGTATTTATATTTTCTAAAGTGCACAAGATTCAAGCCTACAATGAAAAAAATTAAAAACCTATACGTAGGTTATTGTTTTCAATTTTATTTTTAGGACCCAATTATTAGGTTAAAAAGGTAAATAAAACAATAAACAACAATAATCCGATAGTTTATATTGCATTAAAGAAATACAAAAGTAAGGCTACATTGCCACGAGCGTTTTTATGTGATCGCGACTGATAAAACTACACTATAAATAGAAATTTGCGCTAGTACGACACAGCTGAAAATCGTGTACACTTGACACTTCGATTTTCAGCTCTATTGTAGATTAAGTGCAGAGTTCTGTTTACATTGCAGTTTTTCCTGTCGCGTCACGACTCGCGACCACAAAAAAACTCTCGTGGATACGAGGGCTAAAGGTTGGTAACCATAATATTTCAGATTACCACATAAGTATACGACATAGCCTGATTAACTTCAGCGGTTATCCTTTAGTGCAAAATAGGTAGGTACACTTTTGTGGGCCTAGCAGGCCATTTGACAGCGGCGTAAAGTAATGTTATACCATTAAACGAATGAGAATCTTGAAATATTTACATGTCATAATTATTATTGCGTGCCCTTGAAATTGGAATCCAATACCTGCAAATTATAAAATTATATTACATTTTACTTATTCGCAATACTAACAAAGGTTAAACTAAATGTAAAATTAGATTAATAATTATGCGGTAAAATTGTACAATAGTATTAAAAATAAAGTAAATAATTATTATTATCATTTGGTATGGTACCTATTTAAAGTTTTTACTGAAAACGTAATAATGTGTCTGTATTTTTATAAATATAATATTAAGCATAACAAAATATATTAGGTAAGCAATATGAATTTGTTTTAACAATATTGCGTGCATTAATAAACATTCGAATCTTATATTATTAATAGAGAAACTTTACAATCTTAAATCTTAGCATGCATATTAAATCACTACACAATAAAATTCATTTATTGAAACAATTAATAATAATAATAATATGTATGGACGCTTCACACCACGTCAATCTGGCGCCGTGCTAAGTATCCGAAGAACTTGTGTTACAGGTAGGTACCAGAAAACAGGAAGTATATTAATTAATACCATGTTAATACTATACTTAAGTATATTTAAGGTTTTTATTATATTATACACATATATAGGTACACATCCATGACCCAGGAACACAGAAAAACTTTTTGTTCCTTCGGCAGGATTCGAACCTGCGACCCCGGGCTTGAGCACCAAAGCGCTGAAATGCTAAACCACAGAGGTCGTCAAACAAATATAATCTTTAAATGTCTCTTTTCAATAAAACGAGAAGTTAAAATATGGTAAAATTTTATACAAATACTCACCGATATTCTTTGACTTGAAGTGGTTATATACATGAACCTAATTTATATAAATCACTATTTCATCATTATTTAAAATATGATTTCGATGTCACTTCACTAAAAATTACAGTTTTTTGCAAATAACAAAACATGAGTTAACAAATTTTGTAAAAGTTGAAAATATTTTTTCAAATTAATAGAATAGAATTTCGTAGTTTGAAATTTAAAATTAATCCTCTATTTCTGTTTTACCAATCACAGGCGATGTGTGAAAGAGTACACACGATAAAAGAGCGAGCAAGGTATGTGGTTTGCACAGATGATAGTCAGGTATAGTTTTGGATTTCGAACGCCAATACTTACGATAGGAAGTTGCGACACCCTGGCTACTTCCCTTTCATAGGGAGGGAAAAACTCCCTCGGGCCGGAATGAATTTGTATTATATATCTTCAAAACTTCAAAAATAGAACTGCTGTCAGCTGTGAAGAGTTTTATGTAAAAAAAACTATTAAAAATTTGATTAAAAATGACATGACTTTCTAAACAGCCAGTGTGAATTTAGCGCAAACTTCTTTGAGCGGAAAAGCCGCGAGTGCCACGGCGAGCGGCAAGTTCCATTTTTAAAAATTAAAAAGTCAATACAAATTGCCGGGATACTAAATTACTAATATACAAAGAGAATGTAAAGCTATACTACGTATTAAGAGGTGGCACTCCGAATAAAAAATAATAATTTCGAAATTCAAAATTATACCGTAACTTTTTTACGTATTTATATCTTCTTAAGTGCAAAAGATTCAAGCCTACAATGAAAAAAAAATGAAAAAAAAACTATACGTTTTCATTTTTATTTTTAGGACCCAATTATTAGATTAAAAAGGTAAATAAAACAATAAACAACAAAACAATTACTATAATTCGATCGTTTTTATTGCATTAAAAAAATACAAAAGTAAGGCTACATTCCCACGAGCGTTTTTATGTGATCACGAGATTCACGACTAATAAACTACACTATAAATAACACTTTGCACTAATACGACACAGCTGAAAATCGTGTACACTTGACACTTCAATTTTCAGCTCTATTGTAGAGTTCTATTTACAGTGCAGTTTTTCCTGTCGCGTCACGACTCGCGACCACAAAAAACTCTCGTGGATACGAGGGCTAAAAGTTGGTAACCAAAATATTTCAGATTACCACATAAATATACGACATAGCCTGATTAACTTCAGCGGTTATCATTTGGTGCAAAATAGACATTTTATACGAATGAGAATCTTGAAATATTTTCATGTTGTCTTATTTATTATTGCGTGCCCTTAAAATTGGAATCCAATACCTGCAAATTATGAATTTATATTACATTTTACTTATTCCTTCTTATTCGCAATACTAACAAAAGTTAAACTAAATGTAAAAAGTATGCGGTAAAACTGTGCAATAGTATTAAAAATAAAGTACCTATTTACCTAATTATTATTAGGTATGTACCTATTTAAAGTTTTTACTGACTGGCACACATAACAAAATATATTAGGTAAGCAATGTGACTTTGTTTTAAACAATATTGCGTGCCTTAATAAACATTTGAATCTTATATTTTTAATAGAGAAACTTTACAATCTTAAATCTTAGCATGCATATTATTAAAATCACTACACAATAAAATTCATTTATTGAAACAAATAATAATAATATGTATGGACGCTTCACACCACGTCAATCTGGCGCCGTGCTAAGTATCCGAAGAACTTGTGTTACAGGTAGGTACCAGAAAACAGGAAGTAAGTATATTAATTAATACCATGTTAATACTATACTTAAGTATATTTAAATTTTTTGTTATATTATACACATAATATATAGGTGCACATCCATGACCCAGGAACTCAGAAAAACTTTTTGTTCCTTCGGCAGGATTCGAACCTGCGACCCGGGGGTCGCAGGTTCGAATCCTGCCGAAGGTGCGCTTAGGTGCTCAAGCCGGGGCTTGAGCACCTAAGCGCTGAACTGCTGAGCCACAGAGGTCGTCAAACAAATATAATCTTTAAACGTCTCTTTTCAATAAAACTAGAAGTTAAAATATGGTAAAATTTTATACAAATACTCACCGATATTCTTTGACTTAAAGCATGTTTATATAGCGGTTATATACATGAACCTATTTTATATAAATCACTGTTTTATCATTATAAATATGATTTCGAGGTCATTTCACTAAAAAATACAGTATTTTGCAAATAACAAAACATGATTTAACAAATTTGTAAAAGTTGAAAATAATTTTTCAAATAGAATTTCGTAGTTTGAAATTTAAAATTAATCCTCTATTTCTGTTTAACCAATCACAGGCGATGTGTGAAAGAGTACACACGATGAAAGAGCGAGCAAGGTATGTGGTTTGCACAGACGATAGTCAGGTATAGTTTTGGATTTCGAACGCCAATACTTACGATAGGAAGTTGCGACACCCTGTAATATATTATTATCAATAAATAGTTTAGATAAACAACTAGTTTTATTTTCCTCATATTCTAAATGAAAAGTAGAGTGTATGCCACGGGTAAAAGAATGAATTCCTACTCGGACTATAGTAGTATAACTGTAGTCTAACTACCTCGGGAATTGATTCCTTTCAACCCTAGGCTAACAATCTACTATAACAGTAACGTTGAAATACGTTAACCCAAGTTTGAATTTCAACTATTGACTTCACGTACCCACTCGAGAAAAAGCGAAAAAGCACATACACTCTTCTTATATTTGTTTATCATCTATATATGTGAGCCTTATGGCTTAGTAGGTAGACCGTTTGGTTCGCACTCGAGAAAGTGCAGGTTTGAATCCCAGGTTATGGCGTGTACCAATTAGACTTTTTCAGATCTTAAGTACATTATACGGATGCTGTAACGGTGAAGGAAAGTATCGTGAGAAAACCCGCACATGGTTGGCCCCAGACGTATTGACCAGTCATTTCTCTGGACTAGGCTGACTATGCTGTGAGAATGCCGTATGTGCATGGGCAACCATACGACTTTTAAAAACCAACTGACCCAGGCACTACAGTATTTCAAGAGTGGTCACTTCGCTCGGAGAATACTGTATTATTTGTGAGAAAAATACTGTATAAATCATCCATTAATGGATGAAAAGGCCTAATATTTTTTATATATTATATAAAAAAGGCAAAGCTGATTGACTGATGTATCAAAGCACAAGCCAAACACTCAAGGCTACAAATAAATTTTGCACACGTATTCTTCATATGACGTAGGCATCCACTTAGAAATAATTTTTTTAAATTAAACCCCCAAGGGGGTAAATTAGGGGATGAAAGATTAAAATCTAATTTTACGCGGGCAACGCCGCGACCAATGTAATACTCGTATATGAAATACTTGATGTACCCACATACAGTTTCAAGACATAACTAATATTATGTTGTCGTTACCATTAAAAATACACTTTGTTATAATATTTTCTTTCATTAATTTATAAAACTAACGTCAACATTGTTAAAATTCTCCTACACAATATCATTACTGGACACTCGTATGTCGTAACATAGTACATAATACTATTTAACGAGTCCTTAGTATCGATGCTAGTTATCGAGTTTCATCTCCACTGAAGTTAGTTATGTGGCGAGCTCATTTGACTATTGACTAGTTCGTTCAAAGTTAATTTACCTCTAACATGACCTTTATGCCGTCGACATAGAGATCAGTCTCATACAAACTCCGAGGTAAAATAACTCTGAACAGACTGCATCGCCCGTTATTCGCTCTATTGGAAATCGGCTGCAGTTGCACGCTCAAAAAAGACAAAACGAGTGCAATTCGATTTAGCTGAACTGTCATGGTGTGGCCACAAACTTGGGCGGTGACTCTTTCACGCAATAACTCCTGAACGGATTTCGATTAAATTTGGTTTAGTAGTAGTTTAGGCTTTGGATTAAAACATAGACTACTTTTTATCTCGAAAGAGTACAGCATTCCAGTGGGATACCCGATACTATATTTATGCGGGCAGAGTCGCGGGAATAGCTAGTATGAAAATAAATTCATGGCAGATTTTAATTACAACGTAGAAATTATGGGGTATTTTTCGCGGGCAAATGGGCCACCACCACACATTCCACCACTTCAACTGCAGTATAGTCATGATTGACAGCGGTAACCAACCACAAAAATTCTTTAATATGATCTCAGGGGTGTCCAAGGGACATGTTAAATTTGTTTTAGAGCTAGATAAATTATCAAAAGAAATAAAGGAGTAGGAAGTCTTATGAGTAGGAAATTAAAGGTGATGTACGAGCAATGCACATATTAACGCCATAGACGAGGACAAAACGTCGCGAGTTCGCGACTCGCGGCATATCTAATTCGTCGTCCGATGTTTTAATACGGCATCAGACGCTTAATTAATACGGCCAAGTGCGAATCGGACTCGCACTTGGCCGTATTTATTAAGCTGGATCGGCTCCCTTAAATATTTATTATATTCTGTGATTTACTATATTTTGTTGTATATAGCGGCGACAGAAATACATTATCTGTGAAAATTTTAACTGTCTAACTGCCACGGTTCATGAGACACAACCTGGTGACAGACTGACAGACAGAAGGACAGCGGAGTCTTAATAATAACCCACGATTTGAACCTATATTGGCGTGGAGAATTTTCTGTGTTATTATCTACTAGCTTTTGCCCGCAGCTTCGCTCGCGTCAGAGGGAAAGCTTGTTCGGGAAAATACCAATACTAAAATTGAATACATAATGGTGTAAGCACTGCACTTCGTAGGCACACTCAAGAAATCTACCGAGAACTGTACCATAAATAAAATTTAATTAGCTGAAAAAGTATTCTGTGTTAATTCTGCTTAACCTACTACCATACTTATTGCATTAAAATTCTTTACATGTTTTCTTTACTTTACTTTATTGCATGAAAAACTAAACATATTATTATGTACATACAAACTTTCGCGTTTAGGTATAATATTAAGTAAGGATTTCTTTGTAGCCGATAATTAGTATTTTAACGATTTCGAAAATGTTTTGAATGGGAAGACGTTGTGGACTTTGAACTTAAAAAATTATTTGGATTGTGATCGCCCATCCTAGTTGGGACCACGACAGAGTTTGAGAGAGATGAGTTAGCAGTACGACCACGAATCCATCTAGCTTCTCACTTATTCCTCATATAATAATCATACACATTAATGATTAGGATTAACCTAGGTAAAGTTTTAACCAATTCAAATATCTGGTTATTTTATAGCATTTTATACTACGTTATTTTTTCGATTGATAAAACTTTTTGTAGGTATGAACCGATTGAATTGAAATATCTACACAAAATTATAAGCAGAGCTATCCTAATTCCTATCCGCGTGGAACCCGTAGGTAAGGTACCCAAAAATTTTCCGCGTTAAAATGCGAGTCCTATGTGTTTATCCAAGGGCTAAACTACTACAGTAACAAATTTTATAAAAATCCGTTCCGTAGTTTCTGAGATTAGCGCGCACAAACGTACAGATCAAAAATCTTTTAAGAAAATCTTAAGAGTCATTGTTGTGGGTTAAAAACTAAAAACCCTTTGTAAAAACCTATGTATTAAACACTGATAAATCAAGCACAAATAAATTAAATATTACATATAACAACAAAAGAAAAAGAAATTTAATTATACCTACACTCAAAATATTCTACTGAAATAGTATGTAATATAATAAGTATTATGAATATAATTAATGCAGCAATCGCAAATATTTAGGTGCCTAGTTTTTCAAAGACATTTTCATCAGATTTAACTTTCGCATACTTGTCAGATATTTATTTTTCAACATGATGACAATATATTATGTCAAAATAAAAATAAAGCTCTCCACTCACGGGCTATCGATTGCTTCGATCAAATTGGAAATTAATTCGTATTTGAAAGTAAATTGCTAACGACAAACTATTACACAAAATGATTAGTGTAAGACCTACCAGCTAGTTTTTGCGGTGGGGTCAAAAGTTGGAACAAAATTTACGCGTATATATACGAGTTTCATATAAAAAGTATAGTAATGTGGTCCTAGGATATTCAATTTTAATCTAAACCGATTTACTTGCAACTACGAATCCAGTAAATGTTTAAATTCTAAAAACTAAATCGATCGATCGCTTGTGAGTGGGAGCTTTAAATCAAAAGCACTAAGGAGTATTTATATCAACTTTAAAGCAAATCGCTCCCAAACAACTTTCTTTCCCTTTTTATTCCCGTTAGGGGACGAATTTCAATAAACTATGATACACGAATTCCATCAATTCTGTTACATAATGTTTGTGCAAAATATGAAGTAGATTGGATCAAGGAATCACGTTGCCCCATACAAACTGTTTTCCCCCTTTTCACCCCCTTAGGAGTCGAATTTCGAAAAATCCCTTCTTATCGGATCCCTACGCATTACAAAGAGCAAGCCCTGCAAGTTTCAGGTCTCTACGATCAGCGGTTTAGGCTGTGCGTTGATCCGTCAGTCATTCAGGACAAAGGATTTTATATGTATAGATTGGCGTCACTGACAGACCGCGCGAGTTTTAGTTTAGTTTTCGCTACCTCGGTTCCACATTTTCCTGGCCAAGCGATTACGGCGTACCTGTTACATTCGGCCTTCGATAGAGCCTTTTTACTGTATGGATATCGGAACAAAAACAACAAAACCTGGACTGCAAAAAAACTAAAATTTAGAGCAAATACTATTTCGCGATCACTATATTGGTAAAGTTTGCGCTATACAGTTTTTAGATACATTTACCTACTGCTACGAGTATCGCTTGCACATAAGAATTGACCTACTATAGCTTATTCCCGCTACTTACCACAACGATGAAAATGATTTCTCAATTTTAACCATTTTGCTCATATTATGCAGCTAGCTTTTGCCCGCGACTTCGTCCGCGTGAAGTTCGGTTTCCATACAAAATTTTAGCCCCGTTTCCACCCTCTAAGGGGCCGAATTTTCAAAAATCCTTTCTTAGCGGATGGCTACCTCATTACAACTATCTGTTCTAACAACGCCAAATTTCAGCGAAATCCGTTCAGTAGTTTCGGCTGTGTGTTGATAGATGAGTCAGTTAGGTTTGCCTTTTATATATTTAGATATTAAATATATTTTCAAAACTAATTACAAAAATGCAAAGGAAATAAGAAAATTAACGTTATCGTAAGAAGCTATTTCAGCCATGTTTACGAGTGATTAAGTTTATATATCTAATGAAGTGAAAAGCTTTCGTTACAAATTACAGTGTAAAGAACCTTTGTAAAAATTCTCAACTTGATTTAATTATGCAGATGTAAAATATCCTCATCATTTTGGACATTAGGGTAGCTTCGGGTCGCTTTTATTTTGACCCGCGGCATTATGACCGGAGGGTTTGGACAACATGCCATCGATAATTACAATGATGATATTCGCAAATGAAAATATATGTCGATACCCATTTTTTTTATTTCTAACATAATTATAATTGATGGCATCTTGACTAAAGGTCTAGACCGCCCAGACACAAAACTGTCGCCACGACATTTTCTCTCACACATCTCATTAGACTGGATAAGGACGACAAAATAAACTTGTTTGTCCTCTGTTGTGAAATATCGCCACGATAGTTTTGTCTCCCTTGGCGTGTGTCGTCTAGCGCAAATGTTTGTAGCACATGTGTGTAGCACATTAGCGCCCTGCACACGTAAAGTTCGGACCGCTGATCGGACTGCATTCCGAACCGCGGAAGTATCTGTGCGGTTTGGACTGCGGATCGAACGCGTCCTAATTACGATTAAAACTGCGTATTATATTGGACTCCTGGCGTCTTACTTATCACGTCAAAATACGTCTTAGCGCGCGTTTCATACCGTAGAAAATGCGGTGTCATCGACATGTCAGATCAGACTGTCGGTACCGCGCATTTACACGTTCGTTTCGGAGCGCGGTCAGAACTGTGTAACGGGGGTCGATGCGGTCAGAATTGAAAAAGTAAACAGTACGTTTAGATGTATTATTCTGTTACATACAGCCTCCGTGGTCTAGTGGTTCGAGAATTGGCTCTCGACTCGGAGGTCGTGGGTTCGATTCCCGCATTGGAACAACAAAAAATGTATGTTGTTTCCAAGTTTGGTTAGGACAATGCAGGCTGATCGCCTGATTGTCTGACAAGAATGCGCATGTAAAAAGTCGGTCCTGCGCCTCATCTCTCGTCAGTCGTGTCGGTTATCCGTCCCACTGGATTATGAGAGTAAAAGAAGAGAGAGTGCTCTTCTCCGCGCACACACTTGGGCAATATAAAATTACTCCTACGTAACTGGCCTGGTTTCAATGAAACCGGCTAGTGTCACCGAATTCGGTGACGGTTATATATTATATTAAATATACACAGTTATATTAAATATATAGTAACATACCTACAATATTGTCACATAATATTGTAGGTATGTTGCTGAATGAGTGTTCCATTAAGATAACATCTCGCAAATGGATTGTCTTATCTGAACCTTTGCCAGACGAAAATATCAACAAATAAGACTTAGCGCCTGGTTCACAATCTATGGCGTATCCTGCGGGTCTAAAAAGGCCACTTACGCAATATCATCGCAATATTGATATTTGACACTAAAGCAATTCTGCTTGTAAATCTGTCAAATGAATGCATTTCAGCCAATTTCTACATATGAATTGTATCCAAATCTTAATATGAATTGTAATTCAAGCGGCCATTTTACGATCGCTGTCAGTAATTCATAACAAGAATTGAAAATGAATTGCCAAAACGGCCTTTTTAGACCTGCAGATAGTAAGCTATCTGACTTATGGATATGTTTTGCGTGTATTACTTATTAGAAGATTGTGAAACAGTTAACAACAAGGCCTTCTAACAGGGACCTTTAAGGTCTAAGAACACGAAAACGGATTTTTCATTTCTCATACTTGGAAAGTAGTGTTGTTTTGATCTGATTATTGGGTGGAAAACGCTACTTTCCTTTCATAGGGAGGGAAAAACTCATACAAATTCATTGCGGCCCTCGGGCCGGAATGAATTTGTATATATCTTCAAAACTTCAAAAATAGAACTGCTGTCAGCTGTGAAGAGTTTTATGTGGAGTGGAGAACAAGTCGCGAGTGCCGCGACGAGCAGCAAGTTCCATATTTAAAAATTAAAAAGTCAACACAAATTGCCGGGATACTAAATTACTAATATATTATTATCAAAGAATAGTTTAGATATTATTTTCCTAGTATTCTAAATGAAAAGTAGAGTGTATGCCACGGGTAAAAGAATGAATTCCTACTCGGACTATAGACTATAGTCTAACTACCTCGGGAATTGATTCCTTTCAACCCTAGGCTAACAATCTACTATTCCCCCTATTCTTGTAGAGTGCATACTAAATCACCAACGCGTGAATCGAACCCACGACTTCCAGAGTCGAGAGCCAAGCTCTGACCCACTGAACCACGGAGGCGTCAACATTAAGTTATAATAAAATATATATACTAAGCACCATATTTTATGTGTGTTCTGGACTTTTAATATTTAAGAGTAGAATATACTAATACTCATACAATGGACGGCACAATATGAACTGATTTCAATCTAATGAGAGTGAATTACAAAAGTTTTTTTATAAAACCTGAATGTGTGACGTGGGTATCAGGACGACAGTTTAGAGTTTCTTCATAAAATGTTAATTAGCGGACTCGCCCGGGGCGATTCAGAGTGGGGCGAACTCGGCTGGGACGAAATTAAGTGGGGTAAATCCGGGCACAGACGAGTAGGGCGGATTAAATATATTACTTTTAATACATCTATGGATACATTTAACATTTTAATAACATATTTTAGTTATTATATTTTATTTTTTAAGGTTTTTAGTTTTAGGTTATTTGTTCTATTTTAACATTTTTACAGATTAAATACGTCTGTGGATACAATATAAAAGATTCAACTTAATCTTTATCATGTTTTAAAATCTTTTTGCATGATAACATAGTAAGTTTTTTGGTCATTGCGAATTACACCATGCTCATAGTGAAATCAATAAGCGTTAAATATATTATACTAGCTTTTGCCCGCAGCTTCGCTCGCGTCAGAGGGAACGCTTGTTCGGGAAAATACCAATACCAAAATTGAATACATAATGGTGTAGGCACTGCACAGCCGTATCAGTTCTATTTTATTTGAATGTTTCCTGCGACTTCGTAGGTACGCTCAAGAAATCTACCTAAAACTGTACCATAAATAAAATTTAATAAGCTGCAAAAAGTATTCTGTGTTAATTCTGGATAAACTACTACATACCAAATTTCATCAAAATTCTTTACGTGTTTTCTTTGCTTTACTTTATATATATCTAGCTTCTCACTTATTCCTTATATAATAATCATACACACTAATGGTTAGGATTAACCTAGGTAAAGTTTTAACCAATTCAAATATCTGGTTATTTTATAGCATTTTATACTACGTTATTTTTTAGATTGATAAAACTTTCTGTAGGTGTGAACCAATTGAATTGAAATACCTACACAAAATTATAAGCAGAGCTATCCTAATTCCTATCCGCGTGGAATCCGTAGGTAGTTAGGTACCCAAAAATTTTCCGCGATAAAAAGCGAGTCCTACAGTGATAACTATTTAATATTATATATCTATGGAGTCCTATGTATTTATCCAAGGGCTAAACTACTACGGTAACAAATTTTATAAAAATCCGTTCCGTAGTTTCTGAGATTAGCGCGCACAAACGTACAGATCAAAAATCTGGGTTAAAAACTAAAAACCTATGTTTTAAACACTGGTAAATCAAGCACAAATAAATTAAATATTACATATTAAGTATAACAACAAAAGAGAAAGAAATATAATTAATTATAACAATCGCAAATATTTAGGTGCCTAGTTTTTCAAAGAGATTTTCATCAAATTTAACTTTGGCAGTCTTGTCAGATTTATTTTTCAACATGATGACAATATATTATGTCAAAATAAAAATAAAGCTTCCCACTCACGGGCTATTGATTGCTTCAATCAAATTGGAAAATAATACGTATTTGAAAGTAAATTGCTAACGACAAACTATTACACAAAATGATTAGTGTAAGACCTACCAGCTAGTGGAACAAAGTTTACGAGTATATATACGAGTTTCATATAAAAAGTATAGGAAGGTGGTCCTAGGATCTCAGACTATATTTAATTTTTATCTAAACCGATTTACTTGCAACTACGAACCCAGTAAATGTTTAAATTGTAAAGACTAAATCGATCGATCGCTTGTGTGTGGGAAGCTTTATATCAAAAGCACTAAGGAGTATTTATATCAAATTAAAAGCAAATCGCTCCCAAGCAACTTTCTTTCCCTTTTTATTCCCGTTAGCGGACGAATTTCAATAAACTATGATACACGAATTCCATCAATTCTGTTACATAATGTTTGTGCAAAATATGAAGTAGATTGGACCAAGGAATCACGTTGCCCCATACAAACTGTTTTACCCCTTTTCACCCCCTTAGGAATCGAATTTCGAAAAATCCCTTCTTATCGGATCCCTACGCATTACAAAGAGCAAGCCCTGCAAGTTTCAGGTCTCTACGATCAGCGGTTTAGGCTGTGCGTTGATCCGTCAGTCATTCAGGACAAAGGATTTTATATGTATAGATAATATTCGTCTCAGCAAAATAAACAGTACCAGAGGAAATTAGCATTTTACATCCTTATTTACGAATTTTATGGTTATGTATAGTACAATTAATTCAATTTGATTGATGCATTTTTATAATCGCGTCGTTCATTCAAATATGTCTGTGGGGAGCGAGGGCTGCACTTCTTTTGCATTTAAGCAAATAATTAAATTGTTTCCACTCAATTGACGTCATTAAATGCTCCAGTAATTAAACCGACCAGTTTTCTGTTTCAAGTAGCTATACTAGCATATTTTTTATTATAAAAGTAAAGTAAATTGGTTACAAATAATTTAAATTAATTGTTTGGTGTGTATTAAGCATTAGGTAGTGGCATTGGAATTACTACACTTCACGATGATATAGATGGTATCAGAATATGTCGGTTTAAAATTTTGACGAAAGCTAATTTCGCAGAAACCGTACATTCTTCCGAGATAAAATTAGCCTATGTCCTTTTTCTTGGTCTCCTCTATGTCTATGCCAAATTCCATCAAAATCGGTTCTGTAGTTTTGAAGGCTATTCAATGCAAACAAACAAACTTTTACTCTTTATTATATTAGTATAGAAAATATGTAAAAAAAAGAGTAAAAATTGGTAGATATACTAAACACGTTGAAGTTTTAGAACGCGGCAACTTAGTTATGTGTTTGTCGGTCCAGACATAACACATAAGTCATTACCAGTGTGTCTCGTAGCGCCGTAGTACGCGCTACGAGCGCGTGGGTGGCTAAGGCGTAGCGGCCCGGTGCTACGACTGCGGAGGCGTGGCTTTGTTTTTGTTTTGACGGGAACACGTTTTTACCCGAATACGGCGAAGCCAGAAGGAAGTAATGATTTTGGCAGTCTATATGTTATGTTTGTATGTAAATATTATGTATGTTTGTCCTATCGTAGCGCCTAAACCACTGATTTAATGAACAATGTGTCAATAGATTCGTAATAATAGCTGTTGACATATTTGCATATCCCTGTTACATTTTTTTAATTTTTATTAGTCACAAACTTCATTTATGCATAATCAGAAAAGCCAACATTTAATTTAAATTGTGTGTGTGAATTTAAATCAAAGTGACAAAACATACTAAGTATCATAACTTTAAATAAGACAACAAAAAATATTATCATACTTTTTAATAAATAAGTTGAAAGTTATTCGTTTAATAAAACACATTAAAATTAATGAATTATTATGACAGACAATGAATAATAATTAATGTTTACAGTTAAATATTTTAACAGTAATAAATTAGGAGACTATTGATTTACGAAATACAACCTGTGCCCTCTATTGCTATTGCAATAAGGGCGAAATTTTACACGGGGACATTCCCTTTGTTTTGGCGGAGGCTGTGTAAAAGGTAATTCGCTTCTATAGGCAGAGAGACTTAATATTTTTCAACAGTAAAAAATATTATATAACTTAAATAGACACTCCGCTGGAATGCCCCGCATGCCCCGCGGCGCCCCGCACTCGCCTTCGTGCCATACTGAGCGATAGCTCACCATCACGATGACGTCACAGCGTGAAGTGTCTAGTGAAGTCGTACGGGTTATAACCCGTATATTTCGGCTGCTTATGTAAATTTAAAACATAGTAACTCGTTCCAACAAAAATGTTCAGGAGAGCCAAAAAACAGGTGGGCCACTTTAACTCGTTGGTCCGTATAAACCGGAAATAGTAGCGATTGGGGTGTTTGACGAAAAGTTGTACTATATTGTTGATAATAGTTTGTAATACACGTAATCGTGTTAGAGGTTATGATTACACTGGAATTGCTCACACTTTATTTTTTTTGTGAATTTACCCAAATATGACTATAAAAGCAATATCAAAACTTAGTAAGTCTGCTTACTAGGTAATCAATTTGATTTTCTGTGGTAAAATTAAAGACTTGAAGTCATATACTGTATATATGTAGTAACATAATATTGCTTATAACAGCTGTGTGATTAAAGTGATTAATAAAATAAAGAAAAACAATCCCAAAGTACGGGACGTAGTCTAAACTAAATACTAAAAAGTCTAAATCCAGAACTCCGGTGAAAATTCAGAGCACTGTAAATAGATCTCTGCGCATAAACAATAGTCACCTTACGGCTTACGCCCAAGCGAATGTAGCGAAATGAGCAGGCCACACAATATGACTAAGGTGTAGAGTTTATTAAGTAAGGTTTGTAGAGTTAAATCGTGAGAGGCTTGGTTTTACATGAGATCTGAGACTTTTTGATAGTGCGATCTTGGCATCACTTTACTTGAGTATGTTTTTGGTGGGATTCCACTTCTTTTTATAAGCTGTTGTTATGAAAAATATATTTTTCTTTTTTATTTAGGCTATATTTCTACGAACGTCCCTTGAATAAGTAATTTGAATGTTACATTTGTGTTTAATTTTTCTTTAAAATTACTACAGAATACTAGGGAAATAATTATTTTAATATTAATTACATCAATTAGTTTCCAGTCCAAGAGACGAACGACGACATAACTAACATAGTTCATAATATACGCGATAAATGGCGCTTTTAAACAAATTTACATCATCATTACTTTCATCCCCTAATTTAAAACTTACTTTCATCCCCTAATTCTTAAATTTTATTTTTCTTATCCTGTTGAAGTTCCAACTTTGACAATTATTATGTTAGTTGTGTATTAATACAAGATTACGTACCAAATTTCAGTTTTCTAGGACATTTGGAAGTACCATATAATTTTGTTGATCATCAGTGAGTCAGTGACGAAATCAGGGGTTTTTAGATATCAATAAAATCTAAACTATGCAATCAAAATTGAAGAAATTTAATGAGTCCGCTACTAGAAACAAATTCTGAAAATTTCATTTTAAATCTGGTATAATCCAAACCCAAGTTATAAAGGTTAAAAAATCGACGATACGCTTAGAGAAAAGGTGGTCTGGTAGTGCCCTTGCGCTTCGCTTGGCTTATATTGGCGGGGGTACTACCGTGCCCTAGATGTCTTACCTGCAATAGTTTTCGTTCTGCAAAGTACACATCATACGCCTGGATCGATAAAATTGCATAGACCTCATTTAATATCATGGAGCGAAACACTCGTACGCCGCGCGCCGGTATCACTGGACTTACTAAATGACATTTCATTGATTTTATAATCGGTGTCAAATTCAAAACAAAGCAAGTCGGTTTACAAATTCATAACCTAGTAAGGGTTTTAAATATGTATTCTGACATACTATGTTTAGAACTTGCACTTAATGGAAATTTTCATAAGCACGCCAAATTGCTCAGACTTGCTAAATTATATTTTTAAAATTACGTAAGAAACTGGGTGTTTTAAGGTCCACATCATATTGATACTGTCTAGTTAGTCGAAAAATTCTAAAAACAGTTTTTTTAAAAAACACCTGTTACTAGGTTTTGAATTTGGGCAGCCGATTTGTATACAAATATATAGTATGAAGTGCCATAGGTAACATACTTATAACATCTGACTAGTGGTCTCCCTTTGAAGAGAGTTCGCCCATAATAATTCGTATAATTTCAAGTTCCTAAAAGGACCTAAGAAGACGACGACTAAGATAATTTTTAAGATGAACTCTTCAGTTCAGTGGTAAGCGCATTGGCGCTCAAGATGGAGGTCGCAGGTTCGAAAGAGGGATAGGGAACAAAAAAGTTTTCTGTGTTCCTGGGTCATGGATGTTTATTAAAAATGTGTATTATATAATAAAAATCTTAAATATATGTGTTGTATAAAAATTTAAAAATATATTTCCGTTGTCTGGTACCCGTACCAGACTGGCGTGGTATGAAAGCGTCCAAAGATATTACTATTAAGTTTGATCTTTATAAGGGTTATTTAGCCTCTGGAATAGAAAATTAGAAAATTGTGTCAGATTGACACACATTATGTTAATGATCTAAATGGACCCCTCACCTGGACCATTCACGTGTAATGTAACATTATAGATTTGACTTTGAGCGTCAAACGGACGGGAGATCCATGATGTTGTATCAAAGTAATTACTCCTTGTATTGTATACAAGGTGCACATTTTAATGCTCTGTTATCCACTTACACTGAGTAATCCTCGAATATGTAATGTTACATAACACGCGAATATGGAGCATTCGCGTGTAATGTAACATTACATATTGTGTGGTAAGGAGGCACCTTAATGTTATATTCCAATTTTTTGTAACTTTCAAATGTATTTAACTACAAAACTACAATATATTAAAAAATCTTAATTGAAATACTTTTTTAAATTAACACTAATTTATTATTGACTCTTTTTTGATATCTCCAGCATAATAATAATGTAAAAATATATATATTTGTTTGGCTACGGCTTATTAAATTCTTGACAAATAAAACGTATTTCGAAACAATTGTTTACTTAGTTTGTTATCGCGGGTACTTCAAGCCGATGAACAAATTTGAGTTGAACAAGCTTATTATGTTGTGCAACTTGATAAAAGTTTTGACGAATAGAGATGATTAAAGAACTTTTCCAACTTTTCAAGCTTTTTGGTTACACCGCAAACAAGTGATTAAAGGTTTGGTTTGTTAGAAAAAAAAAATATCAATTTTGTAACTTATAAGCGAAAAAATAAAAAACCCTTTAAATAAAAAGTTAATTAAGAAATAAAATATCAATTGTTTGAAAATCGGACGTTATATTTCTTGGATTTTTTTGATTTGATATAAATCATGAATAACGTTTTAGAATAATATTAACAACATTTACTTATTATTTACATTATTAAATAACAAGTTATGTTTTTAATTTACCTAAAAACTACATCGATATTTTTGGTAAAATGTTTGTAAAATATTGGTGCGATTGTCGCAACGTAATGATGTAGCAGTGCTACGATATAGCAAGTTGTAGCAGAGATACGCTACAGCAAGCTGTAGAAGAGCTACGATACATCACGTTGTAGCAGAGCTACGATATAGCAAGTTGTAGCAGAGCTACGCTACAGCAAGCTGTAAAAGAGCTGCGATACATCATGTTATATTATCAGAGCTACGATATAGCAAGTTGTAGCAGGGCTACTCTACAGCTGGTTGTAGCAGAGCTACGCAACAGCTAGCTGTAGCAGAGCTACGATACATCATGTCGTAGCAGAGTTACGTTACAGCAAATTGTAGCAGGGCAACGATACGGCAAGTTGTAGCAGGGCTACTCTACAGCTGGTTGTAGCAGAGCTACGATACGGCAAGTTGTAGCAGAGCTACACTACAGCTTGTTGTAGCAGAGCTACGATATATCATGTTTTAGCCGAATTATGGGAGGAATTTAGTTATAGGAGGGCTACGAATTTATATTCGTAGCTATACTACGAAGTCTGGTAAATTGTAGGACTTTTATATACTAAAACTTAGTTATTGCTGGACGTTCCTATTTAATACTGAAAAGTTTTAGCAATGCGAGTTTTTAATTATGAAAATGTTATGTTGTAATTATGTATGTTTAATGTTTAAAATATCGTCCAAATAAGTATTTAAGAAAACAAAACTTTTATAGAATTGATAATGTTATCATATAATATTAAAATAATTTCAAAATAATAATAATAAACAATATTAGGGTACTAGCTGTACCCAATAGACGTTGGTCTTGCAGAAAATGAATAACTGGCTACATACATTTTTACATCTACAACTACACCTCTTATCACTAATACTCTTACACCTACTACCCAACTACCTTCTCCTACACTTACAAAATATACTTACAACCTACCCATAGTACCTGCAACCTACACTACCTATAGGTATACCTATACCTACAAACTACACATATAACCTACACCCACCACCTAACCTACAACCTTAAAGTGTACAATTACAGTACTAATATCTCTATAAAAACAGAGTTGGTGTTAGAAGGGTGAAATTTTTGAGTAATATGTATTTAAAAACAAAAACCTAAAATAAGAAATGTAAAATAATCTGGGATTAGCCTTACTTTTATCACTTAGGACGGTATGAAAGATAGCTTACAACCTTTTCTCATACCTACTAAATACACCATACATATTACATACACATTATAAATACACCTACATTAGAACTGCAAATTATTTGAAGAGTTCATTTACTCTTAAAATGATAAATGCATCAAGAGTAAATGGTTAAAATGGGACCCTATTACTAAGACTTCGCTCTTTGTCTGTTCTGTCCGTCTGTTACCAGACTCTCCTCGTTACCAGGCTACCTAAACAGTTAAAATTTTCACAAATAATAGATTTCTGTTGCCTATAATAACAACTATTAACAACAGAATAATATTAATATTAACAGGGCTTCCATACAATAAACGTTTTGTACTGAATTCTTCGTGTACAAGTCCGACTTGCAATTGGCCGGTTTTATAATAAATAATAATAAAAAATAACTTTTATTTTAGGCTGCATAGAAAAAGATATCACCATATGTCACTGATATCACCTGAAAGACAGCGATAATTAAGTCACATCTCTGGGGGATTCCAGGAAATAGCTCAAGCAATTATTACAAAGATACATTTAGAAAAAGAAAACGTCTCAGAAAATATAATTTTGTTACAGAGCACGAAAACGCTATTTTAAAAGAATGATGTTTAAAGTTTGTGGTGGTGTACATTTTCATATTTCGACAGACCATTGGCAAAAAAATTATCGAACCTGGGACCATTCTCCAATGCTATGGATATAAAAAAATCAGGAAATTGTATGGATATGAAAAAATTAAACATCTCTTTTCTTAAAAAAGCGTATTTTAATATTTTTCTAAAGAAATAAAAATACCGTAACAATTATTGTTGTTCCAATTGAAAAGACCTATTCAACAACATATTATGATATCTTGTTACTACTGGAGTTTCAAATTTTTCCTGTTCTCTTCAAGGTAATATTTACAAACAAAAAAAAAATGAGTTTAGCGATTCTTATTTAATTTTAAATATCAACGAATAAAATATTTTCAATAGTCTTTATGTTAATATTATGTATCATATATTTTTGGGCAGGAACAAATTCTCATCTTTATCTTAATCCAAATATGCTTATTTAAGTACTTTCTTTAGTTAGCAGGATTATGTGAGAATTAAGAAATAAGAATTTTAAGAAATAATTTGCGATGCGGTGGTCAGAGTGGCTCAGGGCGGCTCGACCGTTTAAGATTACAGGTTAGGGCGGCGGCGGGGCGGGCGGCAGGGTGCTACGCCGGGCGGGGGCTCAGACAGCCGCCTACGCGCGCAGCGGTGGACGTCCCCTACTACTCACTGCGGCCGGGCTCGGCGCCCGCCGCGCCCGCCTCAGTCAAAACACCGGTGAGTAATAAAAATAATAATAACACAATAATAATAATAATAGTGATCGACTAATTTAAAAATAAAAATTAGCGTTCCAACTTCGAGCGAACTTGTAAGAACGCCCGAAAATTACGGTGTAGTTTACTATACGTTGTAAGTAAATATTGGAAGGCTTCTCTTTATCTCAGGATATTTGGTTAGTGTGAGCTTTCTTATTTTTTTATTGGAAGTTTATCAACAAAATATTAATAAGATATGTTGAAGTAAAGGAGTTATTATATTTAGTGTAAATCACGGCTGTCACAGTACTTTGAATTAATTCTTACTTTGTGAACCAATTAAATTCGGTCCTTCCTTAAAATTATTGTAATTTGAAGGTGTTTTAAAGTGAATCTTTGATTTTGTATAATTTAATTTGTGTTTTACGGACTTCATCGTTATCATTTCGGCATCCGTCGCTCAGACGCTGCCGTCGGACACTTTATTGAATTATTTTTATTGAGTGTCGCAAATGATTGTTATTTTTAAAAATTAAAAGGATTTATTAATAACTTTCGTAAGCTATGGCGGGACTTTTGATAGCATCGATGATATTATAATTATAATTATCATTGTTGTTGGGAATAACCACTAAATTCGTTTTGTGATTTAAATTATTATTATTTATAACTAAATTTTACCCTTGACTTTATTTTTGTAAAAGAAATTCTTCCTATCTCACGGAAACCGAGATTTTTTTCTGAATAAAAAGTAACTTACGTGTTAATACATAATACTTTATACATTTTTTATAATAATGGCCATATTTTAAGTAAAAATTCTGACTTTCAAGAATTTTTTACATACTGTTGTACTATTGTAGTTGTAGTTTGTACGGTTAATGCAAACGTCCTTACGCAAAGTATTTCATAAGAATAGTATTAAAACAAGCTATTTAAGGAGTGCCGTAAAAAAAAAAAACAATAAACGGTGTAAATAAATAGCTTTGTTGCAATTATATACTGACTACTGTATAATGGCATGGCGACGAGTTATTCCTCACGCTTTCGCACCATATAATACGCATGTATGTTTAAATAATATACGGAACCCTATTATAATCAATCGAGCAAGGCCAGTGAGAGTGATGTCGCATGCGGAAAATCTGAAGCAAAATGCTACTTTTGTTATTATACTTCACTTTGTACCATTTCCTGCTTCCAAATTCCTCTTATTTGTATCGCTACAAATGACACGTTTATCCTCAACATGCGTTAGTCTCCAAATAACTGATAAATTGTTCACGTGGAAAATATTAAAATGTGAGATACGACTTTAACTTCAGCAGCAGCAGCAGCAATGACGAAGATTAAGACGAAGGTATTTTAAAAAAATAACTGTTTAAAAAAAACTTTTAAAGAGCACAAATTTTGAAACAGCATTAAAATTACCATAGCATTAATAACAAACATCTATAATTCTTTTGATTCACATTTTTTGGTTAGTCTATATTCTGGCCTCATAAGATTACAGTTCTTACTTTGAAACCTACATAAACTTACATATATTTTAGTGCGCAAATAAAAAACGTTATAGAGACTTGACTAAATTCGAACTTCTATTTTATAAGAAATAGCATACAATATTAATAAAGACCAATTATTTCGAAACTTAGGATGGGCTGTATTTGAGAGAAATAATATAGAGACATTTGAAAGAAATTATCTTCATATAAGAACAAGTTACGCCATCTTGGTTTTAGAAGATTTTGTTAACTAAATGCGGACTGATTAAACTGCGGATGTCAAAATATCAAGATGGCAATATCACCTGCCCCGAACAATCCCAAATGTGGGTTTAGATACTTTTTGTCACGACATACCTCGTCTATAAAACATCTTTGAATATCGTATAAATGGCTGAGTCAGACCTATTTTTCTTAGCCCTAGACCTACATCGGCTGACCTACTGCTGCTTCACAGAAAATAGAGATCTTCCAATAAATGTTGCTAATAATAACATCAAATTATTGTATCTCATATAACGCTACAACGGACGCTCGCATAATGCTCTTAAGGCCCCCACAGACGAGAGGCCGATCGTTTCAGCTGGAACTGACGTCAGTTCGGCCTGAACGGATTCGAGCACACACACGGAAAAAATCGCATCCAATCCAATTTACGTCAGTTCGGCCTGATCTGATTCGTGCCCACACACGGAACAGTCGCATCAGTCCATTCCGGTTTGCCGCGCGCTACGGTCGTGTTTATCAATTTTGTATTTAAACACCGCGAAAACTCATACAACGCTTGTACAAGATACACGCCCGCACGGCAGCGGGTCGGGCAAGAACTGAAGCGATTTGTCCACACACGGTCAGGACAGGCCGCGCGTTCAGGCCGATCGGTCAGGCCAGAATTAA
Source organism: Glaucopsyche alexis (assembly GCA_905404095.1). Classification (NCBI taxonomy): domain Eukaryota; kingdom Metazoa; phylum Arthropoda; class Insecta; order Lepidoptera; family Lycaenidae; genus Glaucopsyche; species Glaucopsyche alexis. Next base: position 21,267,615 of record FR990051.1, on the reverse strand, counting down.
TGTTGCCAACTTAGTTATTTTACAAAATTTTACTAAATTGAGTATTTTATTCCCTCCTTGGTAGAAATTTAGTTATTAGTAGTGTTTAAGTAGGAAAAAGCCAGACAGTAATGATATGCAAAATAGCTACTAAATATGTAATATTTCCTAGTATATTTTAATTTAATGGTAAAATTTATAATCAAATTCAATTAATGAAAAAAAATTAATATAATAAAACCTAAAATGCAGTGGTTTTTAGGGGGCTTCAGGAATTCCTAAGTTAAGTAGCCTCTTTAGTAGTTTTTTAGTAGTTTTAGTAGAAATCGATACGAGTTTAGTAGTTTCACAAAAAAAGAGCTGGCAACACTGGAACGAATCGCTTCAGTCCGTACGGCCGCCTGATGCGATCTCGAAATTGCACACACACGATACGATTTTGCATCCGTTCAGGCCGAACTGAAGGTAGACCGGACCATGTATGGGGCCCCTTATAGTCATTAGTTCGCTAATGCTCTACGACCTTCTTTGTAGACTTTATCGACACTAATAATACCGTAGATCAATATAAATATTCTCTTATTTTATTGCTTTCATTCCTTACTAGCTTTTGCCGTCGGTTTGCGCTTGCGTAAATACAGTTTTTTGGGATTAAAAGTGGCCTATGTGTTAATCCAGAGCTTATTTCTACTATTATACAATAATTTCTTAAAATCTGTTCAATAGTTTTTGAGTGAAAGTATAACAAACATCCTCCTCATAAACTTTTTTTATAAAAGTAGTAGATCAATTAAATGAAAGCCGTGAAAATACTAAAAACGTACGCGTTGAAAAATTACGCAACTATTCAGGAGAATTCTATAAATCGAATGAAAGAAAAAATATTTTAAATATTTGTTTTTTACGCATTTGAACGTAAAAAGGTTAAAAGGAATTACTTTAACGCCTGAATAAATTTTACTTCTTTCAAATCCTACGCACTTTAAGACGCTTAACCTTTTTAATGTGTGAACGGTTCGCGTAACAAGTGGCGCTAATGGCAGAATGTTTGTCGGTTAGTAAAACGACTTAAAATGTTATTTATATTACAAATACGTATAAAATATTGAACGCTTTGTATGACCGAAATGTATTTTGTCTATACAAGAATATATATAATACTGACAGATAATAATATCGTTAATCTGTCATTTTGTCTATTTTTCCATAGGAAGAAACCATTTCTCTTCATTCATTTCTTATGTTAAGCGTGCTGATATTAGTAAAATCAAACATATTATTAAACATATTATTTGACGACCTCTGTGGCTTAGTGGTTCAGCGCTTTGGTGCTCAAGTCAGGGGTCGCAGGTTCGAATCCCGCCGACGGAACAAAAAGTTTTTCTGTGTTCCTGGGTCATGGATGTGTATTAAATATGTGTATATTATAATAAGAATCTTAAATATATGTATAGTATAAAAGTATTAAGTTCTTCGGATACTTAGCACGGGGCCAGATTAACGTGGTGTGAAGCGTCCATAGATATTATTATTATTAATATTATGTACTTATTGAGACCTATGATGATGTGATGTGGTCCGACCGATTTCGGTCACGGCGACCGCTTCAGTTTATCTGATTCTGACGTTGTCGATCGTGGGCTCGCATGTGGCTTATGTAGCCAATCTTACTTGCAAAGATCCTCGCACATTGCGGGCATGACCATTGACAACGTTATAATTTGTTTGCCCAGGTGGTCGGACTTTTTTTTCATCGCGCTTGGCGTCATCCTCAGCGCGCCGGAGAATCTCAAAGTCAAAGACTTTGCTGTTAACCAAAGCCCTCCATTCCGGTCTTTTGATGGCTTGTTTTTCCCACTGAGAAGGGTCAATGGCGCAGTTTTTCATGTGCCGCTTCAGCACGTCTTCGAATCTGAGGAGTTGTCCGCCATGCTTGCGTTTGCCCTCCTCAAGTTCCGCGTAGAAGATTTGCTTCGCAACCCTCTGCTCTGCCATCCTTGACACGTGTCCGCACCACCGAAGCTATCGCCGCATGAGATAAGCCTCAATGCCACCAACATTGGCTCGTCGCAGCACCTCGGTGTTTCGCACGCGATCAGACCATTTGATTTTCAAAATCTTACGTAAGCATCTGAGGTGGAAACGGTCTAGCATGCGTATGTGGCGGCGGTACACGGTCCATGTTTCCGCAGCATACAGGATGTTAGGCGGCACATGTACACTGAGACTTTTGTAGCGATTTTCAGATCATGCGAGCAGAATACCTTGGAATCAAGCTTCCCGAATGCTGCAGCTGCAGCTCCGATCCTGCTATTAATTTCGGATTCCATGTCGCACTTGGATGTTAAAGTGCTCCCCAAATACCGGAACTTATCGACCTGCTTCAGCTGGTCCTCGCCAAGTTTAATATTTAGCGCCTCGGGACCCTCGATATCTAAAGACATCACCTCCGTTTTCTTGACGCTAATCTTTAGGCCGAATTTCCGGCAAGACTTGTCGAAATTGGACATAAGCTGTTGCAGGCCGTTTGAGGATTCTGCCATAAAGCATAGACCATCCGCATAGATGATCTCAGTGACGACAGTGTGCGAGACTTTAGTGCAGGCTTTCAGCCTCGCCAGGTTGAATATATTGCCATCGGTGCGAAATCGGATGCGGACACCTTCTGGAGTAGTCTGTAAGACTTCCCGGACTATAACTGCAAAGTACAAAGCGAACAATGTAGGCGCGAGAACGCAGCCTTGTTTTACCCCACAGGTAATGGGGAAAAACTCTGATTGTTCGTCCTTGACCGCAACGCAGCACTCCATATCGTCGTGGAGGAGTCTGAGGAGTCTCACAAATTTCTCAGTGCATCCCATCTTACTGAGCACTACCCAGAGGGCTTCTCGAGGCACACTGTCGAAAGCCTTCTCGAAGTCAACAAAGCACAGGTACATGTGACGGCCCTGCTCTCTGCTTTTCTCTTGCAGTTGACGCACTGAGAAGATAGCTTCAGCTGTGCCTCGGTCAGGTCGGAAGCCAAACTGGGTTTCTGGCAATAAGTTTTCCGAAAGTTTCATCAGACGGTTTAGTAATATTCTGGCGAAGACTTTCCCAGGGACTGATAAAAGGGAAATACCACGGTAGGAGCCGCAATCGGAACGGTCACCTTTGCTCTTATATAGAGCCCTTATGCGTGAAATCTTAAAAGATGATGGGACTTGTTCGTTTTTCCACATAAGATCAAAAAGCTCCCAAATAACCGAATGCAGCTGCTCACCGCCGTATTTAAGCAGTTCTCCCGGTATAAAATCAACGCCTACCGCACGCTTGTTCTGTTGTTGTTTCACGGCAAGAACAACCTCGCCACGCGTCGGCGGCTCATCCAGCTTCATATCAAAAGGGAGCTGAGGTATTGTACAAATGTGTTCCAAATCCGCAGACCGGTCCACATTTAGCAGAGTGTTGAAATATTCCGCCCATCGCTTTAGTACTTCTTCCTTGCTAATAAGAAGGCTTTCACCATTGGCAGGCTTGAGTGGCACTTTTGCAAGAGAAGTTGTACCCAGCAACTTTCGGACCTCACTGTAAAAATCTCCCAGCTGGTTTGTGTCAGCGAGCCACTGTACATGGCGAGCTTTATCTTGCCACCACTTATTTTTTGTTTCCCGAGTAAGTCTCCGCAGGTCCAGGTCACTTTGCCTAATATCCGCAACACCACGTTGGCTCCTTCTGAGCTGCCGGAGGAGATCTCGGTGTCTGTCAATAGCTTAAGAGTTCTGTCATTCTCATCAAACCAATCCTCGTTTTTACGGACTTTTAGACCCAAAGTAACTGCGGCGGTATCTAAAATATGAGACGACAGAGACTCCCAGTCAGCAGCGACGTTATCGGTCTCCCTGTTTGAGTGAGGCAGCGTGGTAGCCAGGGCTTCGGCATATTTCTTCCTCGTCTTGAGATCTTTAAGCCTGTCCACGTTTTAGCATGGAGGCTTACATCTGGCAGATCTGCAAGGACGTCGACGGCGGACGCGCAGCTTAGTGATAACAAGCCTGTGATCTGTCCAGCAGTGTGCACCACGCATAACGCGGGTGATTTGGACATGGGAAACATCATTTTGTCTGACGATAGCATAGTCGATCAGATGCCAGTGCTTTGATCTTGGGTGCATCCACGTATTTTTGTGCTTAGCAGGAAGCCTGAACATAGTGTTCGTGATCGCCAGGTCAAATTGAGCACAAAGATTAAGCAGCAGTTGTCCGTTCTCGTTCATGCTACCTACTCCGTGTCTGCCTATGACTTTAGGCCAGGCTGTGAAGTCTCGTCCTACTCCGGCATTAAAGTCCCCCAGAAGAAGGATATGTTCCCGGGGACGTATCTGTTCGATACACCGAGTCAGCTCTTCGTAAAACCGGTCCTTGATGTCATCAGACTTGTCTAGTGTGGGTGCATAGACACTGATGATATTAAGGTGGTTATTATTGTCCAGATGAAGGCGCAAGGTTGTAAGTCGGTCTGAGATGTGTACCGGACACTCTTGTAGCTGATTCACAAGCTGATTCCTGATCGCAAAGCCCACGCCTGAGCGTCGGTGTTCGGAGGAAGCGAGACCTTTCCAAAAGAAGGTATATCCACCACCGTGTTCCACCAGCTCCCCTTCATCAGCAAGGTGTGTTTCGCTGATAGCAGCCACATCCACGTTATAGCGAGAAAGTTCGCGAGCTACGATGGCGGTCTTCCGTTCAGGACAGGCGTTACCTTCTCGACCGAGGAGTGTTCTTACATTCCATGCACCGAAAATCATTTCCAGATTTCTTGTTGGTTTAAGAGTATTTTTACTGTTGCGTCGACCATGAATTGAAGGATGCGGAGGCAGCCGCGGTTACTACCATCCCTATTAGTTGGGGTGAGCAATTTTTAGGGCACCTTTTCTAGCCCCCTCCAAGGCTGAGCAAGGAGAGCAGTGCACTCCCTAAAAAGGCTGCTCTGTCGCTCTAGGCGCTGCCGAATCCTCTCTGTCACCCCTAATGCAGAGCAAAAGCGACCATGGCATTCTAGGAATACCCCCAGAGCCGCCCATGTGCAGGCCTCAGACAAAGCCCGGTCTGTATCGAACCGAACCTCTCTACTTCGGCCCATCGCCACGGGACTTTACGTCATCGGAATCCAATATCTGAAGCAGTCATTTACGCAGGAGTATTTTTAAGTGCACAAGTGGTCGCGCCATCACAGATGCCCTCTCTCGTCCTTACCTCCCGTAACCCAATGGAACGGAATCCGCTACAACTGGCGGGAGGCTCGGATGCAGTCTCTGGCCGGAAGTCAATTTTTACCCCAACTACCGCCCTAGGCCATCGACATTGCCTTGCTAACTCGTCAGATCTGCCAGGATTCGGAGCTTATCAGCGTGAACTGCCTTCACTACCGAGTTAGACTTGTGAACCTTGCGGGGGGTATCCGCTTGAAAACCCTGTCTGCTGGCGCATTCAGGGCCCCTCACCGGGTTTAGCCCACGAGCCGACGTGGTTTACCGGGGTGTGGCCGTTGTCCGTACAGCAACTACTTGGAGCCACCGGTGAGAGTTTGTAGACTGATTGCCAGTGCGATTCACCACCCTTTGGAGTTGTGGGGTCGGCTGGCAAATCCTGCAAGCACCTACTACACCCCTATAGTCTATTGAGACCTATAGTCTATCCATGTAGTAGATAGTCTGTCCGTGCCGAAAAAGGTTTTTAAAATATTTTAGTAAGTGCTAACTCGCTGTACCAACACCGAGTTTGTCGGCGAATGTACATGATCCAAAAGTAACACTTATAGGGTACTAGCTGTTTCCCGCGGATCCACCCGCGTAAATATACTATCGAGTATCCCGCGGGAACACTGTACTTTTCCGGGATAAAAAGTAGCCTACATTTTAATCCAGAGCCTAAACTACTATGATACCAAGTTCCATCAAATTCCGTTCAGTAGTTTTTGCGTGAAAGAGTAACAAACATCCACACATCCCCACAAACTTTCACATTTATAATATTAGTAGGATTAGTAAGAAAACCAGGATAGTTGCCCCAGGGGTATAGTTGTATAGTTGCGAAAAGTCCAGTTTTGCGAATGAATTATATACTGTTTCAATTATTTATTGAAAGACTTTTAGCTACCACTAAGTTGACACTATCGAAGTCTCTATGTAATTGCATGGGAAGGTTAAATGTGCTCAAAGTTTTCTAACGTACTAAAATTGCTAATACTCCGAAAATATTTAAGGAAATGTTTTTTACTTTTTATAAGTTGGTATTTTTTTTAATTTATGAAAACTCGAAGTACAGCCGATACTTCGGGTTGAATAAATAAAGCATTTAACTTTGTTTTATAAGAGATATGGAGTGGATTCAAAAAGTGGGGCAACTATCCTGGTTTTCCCCTAGTATTAGTACAAGTTCTAATAATGAAAAAGGTTTTCACGAGATAACATTATGACAAAAGCGGCTTCGCGTTAGCCTGAGTACTTTTAGCGCCTTTACACACGCGTCGTTGCGTTTGTATGGATTTTGTGCCGCAGCGCCGGCGGTGAAACGCTGCAGCTTCTGCGGCAACGCCGCATACAAAATCCAGCGCTGCGGTGCGTATATTTTTAAAATATTCGCTGAAGAATTTTTAATCACGGCTGGCGGAGTCAACCATAGGAATAGAAATAACACCGAATAATATAAGTGCAGCGACTTCAATGGAATATGCATTCGACTTCTACTACCAAAAGAACACGAAACCAACATATATTTTACTTGTTGCTTGGAAGTACAATTACTCTACTTTTTTTAATTAAATTAATCAGAAAACGAGCAAAAGGATCGCTAATGGTAAGCGATTACCACCGTGATATTTGCACTTGTGGTACGCACATACATGCTTGTTTAATGCGTGTTACATAATCAAGGGTTATTTTAGTAGGTTTTCCGTGAGGCCGTGGTATTTTTTCGTTCGAGCCGGCCCATTCGTGCTGAAGCATTGTCCTCTCACGCGTACATAATAATATGTTAAAATCAAGTTAAAATATAGCATCGAACCTCGTGACGTAACCAAGATTCAGTCATAGGTGGAATTTTTTCAAGTCACAACAACATCCAAGCAGAGTTTCATAATATTTAAAAGTATCAGCCAAAGGTATCAGCGCTTCTATGGCTCAGGTCCACAAGTAAAACTAATCTGAAGTATTACCACAGAGTAAATTGACTTACATACAGAGAGACAACTGTCATTAGACGCTACGATATCGATCCCTTGTAAGGGTTATCACCATAGATATATAATATTAAAAACAGGGTTATCACAGAAGATAAGGGCAAATCAAGATTGATTTGAGTATACTATACAGAAGAGTCACAATAGATCCACTTGGGTCGCAGTGACGTGAGGCTCGATTTAGACCTGCCTTCGGAAAAAAATACTATACAGCATCAGTATAAGGTTATTGAGAAAGTCTTATTGGTACATATTACCCGGTGATCGGCATCGAACCTGCCCCATCACGTGTGTGACTCAAAGAGTCTATAATTTACTAGGTCATGGACGACCTTACTTAAATAATACAACAACCTCTTTTTAATATTATAATGTATAGATATTATATAATATTAAAAGAGGATATTATACATCTATGACAACAACACAAAGATAATTGCATTGATTTGTTTTGTTATTTATTGTCGCCATGACAACCAACACAGATAAGTAGAGCACATCAAAATCTCTTAAGATATAAAAACTCAAAGTCGAAATTTGGAAGTTTTGACGACTTTTCTACGGTATACTGGATTTACCACAGTTTTTACTCTTTTATCGTACGCGATAGGATACTAGTGGACACCCATATATTCACCGTATATTTGTGCAATAAAATCGAGAGGCTAGTTTAAACTATGTAGCTTTTCATCTGTTCCTCTTTAATCTGTGGTATTACGGCCAGTGTATTGTGAGCCAAGGCTGTAATATAAACTTTAATATGAGACGAGATCGCCTTAGGAACTTGTTTGATATTAATAATGGTCTTATAACTAGTTCCTGTGCTACGTACTGGTATATTGAAAGACATTTATTGCGGATATATCGTTTATTGGTAATGGTGTAAACGCGTCCCACGCCACACACTCTGATATAGTTTACGACAGCTCATAAACTCCTTTTTAAGGTTCAAAACGGTAGCCTATTACTGATACTTCGCTGTCTGTATATCCGTCCGTACGGATGTATCTCCTTAACCGTGACAAATAAGCAGTTGACATTTTCACAGACCATGTATTTTTGTTGCCGTTATTACAACAAATACAACTAAAAACAGAATATCTATACTAATATAACAAAGAGGAAAAGTTTGTTTGTTTGCATTGAAACTATTGGACCGATTTTGATGAAATTTGGCACAGATATAGAAGAACACGGCAAAGGACAAAGGCTACTTTTTATCGTTGAAAAGTTTACGATTCGAAACCATCCGCGTCCAAGTCGCGCACGAGTCAGACTAATACTTAGCCGGTTTTTATACTCCAGAAAATATCTACTCATTACAAACATTTTACACAACATATTTTGAAACAGTTGAAATGATAAGGTTTTGCTTCGGTTACCTACTTGGCACCAATTCAAAAAATTGCCTTCACCGTATATTATCAAGATTTTTTTCGTAGCGCCAACTTTCATTTGTCCTTTGTTGAGCTTGCAATCAAAAACTGTTGTAAAATTTTGTAAATTCTCAATAATCTTGCGTGTGTAGTTGTGTACGTGTACGTGTGTTAGCAAGAACAGTTAAGACAGAACAGCGTCTATTGGGTACACCGTACTACAAAAAAGTTATACAGTATAATTGTTTTACAATCTTATTTAAATAGAACAAAAATGCGGCGAATCGAGGTATACCGTATATTTGCGCCTTCTTTGTAAGGAATTATAAACAAATAAAGTTGCATTTACAATTTAAGTATTATTATTTTGGGTTTATTAAAGTTAAAAAAAGATTAAAATAATTGTTTCCATAACTTTCCGTGTGCGTCAGCAATAATAAAGCTCCAAACAAACAGACGAATATCTCCACAACCCGATCTGATTACAAACTTTTTCTTCTAAAGTAATAAAAGTGACTTGGTGCAGAAATCTCAATTTGCTCGGATTTCGTTTTTCATTTTTCTTTTCGCTCGGAGAGCTTAAGTTGAAGTTATTATTAAATTTAAAACATTTGAGTTGTGATTTGGGGTATTGTTGGGTCCGCAAGGGACGTAGTTTTTGTGTATATTAGGCATATTGTATAGTATAGTATAAAAGTATTAAATATACTTCCCGTTGTCTGATGCCTGTAACACAAGTTCTTCGGATACTTAGCACGGGGCCAGATTGACGTGTTGTGGTGTGAAGCGTCCATAAATATTATTATTATTATTATATTAGCGCAAATTGTTGTGTAGTAGGTCACCTAAAAGTTTAAATGTACTAGATTTTAATTATGAATTTATGTTATTGCAATATCTTTTCAATAATAAAAAAAAAAATGCATAAAATCGTCTATCCAACAGCGCGGGGGTTTGTCTTGAGTAGCTCGTATTGACTTACTCAAGACAAACGCCCGCGCCGCCGTTGGACAGTTTTATTTAATACTAGATGTTGCTCGCGACTTCGTGCGTGCAAACGTTAATTTCGCAGAAACCGTACATTTTTCCGCGATAAAAAGTAGCCTTTGTCCTTCCCCGTAGTCTACTCTACATCTGTGCAAAATTTCATCAAAATCGGTCTGTAATTTCGGAGACTATTCAATGCAAACAAACGAACCAAATTTTCCTCTTTATTATATTAAGTATAGACTAACTCAATAGTCAATTATTATGTAAAGTCCATACGCAGCTTTCACAGAGATTCTCTTAAAATTAGAAAAATAGGTTTAACAAAAAAAAAAATGAAATCCCTTTACCTGGGGGCCGATATCTACAATCGAAATGGCAGCGGCTGGTCTTCGGTGTGAGTCGACCCTAAGTTTAAGCGTATCTATCATGGGATAGCCATTAATTCTAAACAAAATGAAAAATCTCTATTTATTATCCCGCTAAGCACTTCTCTGTTCTCACAAATTATATTTTTAACTTATTTAAATAATTTATCTAAATATATTAATTTTTCCTCTTATATTCTTTGATTTTTGATCAAACGTTTTGGCAGCGTATTGAATTTTTACATAATTACGAGATGATATAAAATTGATTGAGTATTTGTTTTACATTTTTCACGGATGTTATTAATTTTAATTATCGGTGGGGTTTTTCGTAAACATAAATATTGAGGAAATTAAAAAAAAAAAAAACAAAATAATGTTAAATATTTCAAAAATATTATGATAAATTGGTGACTTGCTTGCTTAAAATCATTATTTATCGGGTGATAATACTAATTGGAACAAAGTTTTAGTCATGAAAGGGAAACGACATTTTAGTAATAACTAAGTAATACAAAATTATTACTATACGAGTAGGTAGTCAGTAGGAAATTTCATGAACTGCTGCACAAATATTAAAACCTTTAAGTGACTTTATTAAAGTCGCTTAAAGAGTAGGTACGATTGAAATATTGTAAAAACTAGCTGTTGCCCGCAGCTCCGCCCGCGTAAATACAGTACCCCTCGGGAACACTGTATTTTTTCGGGATAAAAAGTAGCCTACGTTTAAATCCAGAGCCTAAACTACTACCATACCAAATTTCATCAAAATCCGTTCAGTAGTTTTTGCGTGAAGGAGTAATAAACATCCATCCATACATCCTTACAAACTTTCACATTTAGTAGGAAGTTAGCTTTGTAACACCAATCTCGATATCAACTTACCTACAAACTTAACACTACGGAACCCCACAGCATACTGGCGTGATAGTCACTTGTCCGGGTTTTATTGAACATTAAACATACCGTAATCCTGCGTAATATGTCGGCAAATATTACGTTTATTGATGTTTGATTAAATTTTTGGAGCGGGAATCTGTACTCATGCTATCCGATCACCGATCAAAAGATTCTCAACTTTATAATCATAATCATCATTTATTCACGAAACGTGGCTTACAATGGTGGTAGCAAAGTATAAATAGTTCTTACACACACTACCATAACAATGGTGTGTGAAAGTCAAAAATTATTACAAACGAAATTTATTTGTATGACACTAACAAAGTAATAAGTATTTAACCGCTTACGAATTCGATTGATAGTAGGTACATGTTGTTTTCAAATCAAGGCGGGAATGTTGCTACCTGGTATTTTATTTTAATGTCCCGGTACCGGGTTGCGACCCGGCAGCAGCAGTTGGTAAACGCTGCAGTCTATAGTATCAGTATTAGTAACAATCACATTGTTTTAACATACTCGTAGTCACGAACATGGAGGCACACCATATTTTCAAAGAAATATAAACGAATGTTACCTAATTTTAAAGCATTTAAATATTAATGTCGTTTGTTTACATTTTGATATTTTTCTTGCATTATTATGTAAATTTAGTGATTTAAAAAGTACACTATGTAAATTTATACCTAACTTAAACACAATATACTTGACACTATCCTACAAACAACTGTAGGCTTGTAATAATTTTAAAGGACGTCGATGTGTACGTAACAGGAGGACAGGGTATTACGGTGCTTACACACTGGACGTCACAAAATGACCATAATTATAATTGATGCTTTTATAAAACTGTTTAATAATAATTATGTTATATGACAAAGTAGAATAAAGTTATTTGTACTATACGAATGGCTCTTACCCGTGACCTAATGGGTAGAGTCTCAGAGTAATTACTTAAAGCAGGGTAGAGTGCTCTTTCTCCTATAAAAAAGCGCACTCTACCCTGCTTGGGCTTAAATCTCTGTTCAATGTGAGGATTTAAGTCCATCACGTTAGCCTACATTGCAGTCTTTACAGGTCTTTGAAGACTGACTCTTGTAATGTCCGATTTTTGAGGTATTTTTCGGTAGTTTATCTATCCAATAGCGCTTTTGATTGGTTAAGGGATACGCGTTGTCTCATCAAAAGCGCTATTGATAATTAATTATGTTGACGCCCCAAAGATTGATCTCGCATAAAATCATATGTCATAATTTACTTGGCATAATTTCATTTGACCTAATAGTAGTTTCGCATAATATTCATTTGGGATAACTTTCTTAGCATAATTTTTTTTCGCATAATTACTAAAAACACAATATTATTGTTAGGCATACTTATTATAAGCCATACATTTTTTTACGTATAATATTTTTATGCATAATATTAAAAAGCATAAATATATTTACGCATAATCATATTTAAGCATACTATTATATTTACGCATACTTCTTTGTAGCATTTTTTTTACATACTAATGAATGATAAATTGAAGAACCACAAAGCTGTGGGCCCCGATGAAATCCCGGCGGAAGTATGGAAGAGACTTGGCCAAATTGGTATATCATGGTTGACAAGACTCTTTAATAATATTTTACAAACCAAACAAATGCCGGAATCGTGGCGCCTTAGTTATGTCATCCCATTTTATAAAAATAAAGGAGATGTCACACAATGTGGAAATTATAGAGGGATAAAACTAACATCGCATACTTTTAAAATATGGGAACATATCGTAAACATTCGTATCCAAAAACTGTCATCAATATCCGAAAATCAATTTGGATTCACACCTTCAGTCTACAACAGACGCTATACAGGCCGTTAGAATATTGACTGAAAAACATCGACTTAATAAAGAGGATCTGCATTTCATTTTCATTGACTTAGAGAAGGCGTTCGACCGAGTACCAAGAAAAATTCTTTGGAGATCTCTGAGGGCACAATACCTGCCTGAATATTATGTGCATTTAATACAAGACATGTACAATAACATTCGCACCAAAGTTAGGTCTCCTGCCGGTCTGAGCCCTGAATTTGAGGTGGGAGTGGGTGTCCATCAGGGCTCTGCACTAAGCCCACTACTTTTTAATCTTGTTATGGATATGATTACGAGGAACATCCAAGAGCCATTACCCTGGAATATTCTTTATGCTGATGACGTAGTTCTCATAGCCAAAACTTTAGATAAACTGCAAAGCCTACTGACTCTATGGATCAATACATTAGAAAATGCGGGACTCAGGGTTAGCCGATCAAAAACAGAACACCTGGAATGCATTTTTAATCGAAATACCACCAGTATAACAACTGTTTATTACCCTGACCAAACGCCAGTCCCTAAAGCGAGACAGTTTAAATACTTAGGATCCATTATCTCGAACAATGCAGAGGTGGAAGCAGATGTAGCACATAGAGTCAGTGTTGCATGGCAGAAATGGAGATCCTTAACCGGTGTACTATGTGACCCAAATATGCCAATCCGCACAAAAGGAAAGGTATATAAAATGGCGGTGAGACCTGCAATGCTATACGGTGCGGAATGTTGGACGCTAAAGGAAACCCACGCACAGAAACTTCACACTACCGAAATGAAGATGTTACGATGGTCTGGTGGAGTTACAAGACTTGATAGGATTCGAAATGAATACATCCGAGGTAGCTTCGGAATAACCCCAGTGTCCGAAAAACTGACAAAAGACGCTTGAGATGGTATGGTCATGTTATGCGCAGAGACGAAAACAATGTTGTAAGAAAAGCTTTAAGTCTCTCAGAATCTAAAAGAGGGAGAGGTAGACCTCCAGCTACATGGTGGACCAGTATGACCAAGGCATTAGCTGTAAATAAATTGCCAAAAGCGACAACCCAAGATAGAGTTTCTTGGCGCAAATTAACTAGGAGAGCCGACCCTACGTAAAGTGGGAAAGAGCTAAGAAGAAGAAGACTAATGAATGATAAATTCTACTAGGTGCGTGAGTTAAGACGAAACTACAATTATAATTGTAATTTTCGACTGACTACGAAATTAAACTCGGACAAACAACACGAACTGCTATCTAAGAAAATGCCGAGCCATAACCACGAGCCCAACGCACTTAAGGATATAGTATTGTTTTTGAATTAAATAACCTTACATATTAATTATTTTAAACATGTTAGCGGCTTACGCCGCAAACTTAACCTACTGTTACACATGTTACACTAGGTATAATGAGTGTAATACCTGCTTTTAATGTTTCATAAATATGCGTTTAATTACCTTAACCGTGTTTCATTATGTCCTTCTTACATTTGTACCTTGTGACAGAATTACTTGAATTTACAAAAAAATATGCCTAACGAGTTTATGCCAAAAAACAATTATGTCAAAGTATTATTATGACAAGAAAAATTATGCCTTACGAGTTATGCCTCATTAAATTAGGACAAAAAAATATTAGTCTAAATGATATTTATGCCTAATGATGTAATAGGTTGGGGAAAAAGTCTTTTCGCATTATAGTATGTATGAACTTGTCATAAAATATCTTGGGCTATACCAATTGTATCTGGCTGATTTTGGTATCATTAAAAAGTTTTAATTTTACAGAAGACAATTCCAAATTCAAATTAGGTAAATTTGAGATTTTCATTTGTTTTTCTTATTGTTAAAATGAGTGATTCTTATGAAGAATTTCGATACATTTTAAAATTTTATTACAAAAAAGGTAAAAATGCAACACAAGCCGCGAAAAAAATTTGTGATGTTTATGGACCTAATGCAGTATCTGTGAGAGTAGCGCAAATTTGGTTTAAGCGTTTTCAATCCGGAAATTTTGATATCAAAGATGCACGTCGCTCTGGTCGCCCTGTTACGGACAAAACTGTTGCCATTTTTGAAAAAGTGGAGCAAGATCGGCATATTAGTAGTTACGATGTAGGTGAAGAACTGGGGATTGACCACAAAACGGTTTTGGCGCATTTGAAAAAAGCTGGGTACACAAAAAAGCTCGATATTTGGGTGCCTCATGAGCTCACTGAAAGAAACCTAATGAACCGTGTACTCATTTGTGATTCTTTATTACGACGTAATGAAACCGAACCATTTTTGAAGAAGCTGATAACTGGTGATGAAAAGTGGATCACGTACGACAAGAACGTGCGAAAAAGATCGTGGTCAAAGGCCGGTCAGACTTCACAGACTGTGGCGAAACCCGGGTTAACTCGCAACAAGGTGATGCTGTGTGTGTGGTGGGATTGGAAGGGCATTATTCATTATGAGCTGTTACCGCCAGGCAGAAACATCAATTCTGAACTGTACTGCGAACAACTGATGAGATTAAAGCAAGAAGTTGAGAGAAACGGCCGGAATTAATCAACAGAAGGGGTGTGGTTTTTCACCATGATAACGCTATATCTCACACATCTTTAGCCACTCAGAAAAAATTACGGGAGTTTGGCTGGGAGGTGTTAATGCATCCGCCGTATAGTCCTGACCTTGCACCTTCAGATTTCCACCTGTTTCGGTCGCTGCAGAATTCCTTAGGCAGTGTCAGGTTGACATCACAAGAGGACTGCCAAAACCATTTGTCGCAGTTTTTTCATCAGAAGCCCCAAAAATTTTATAGCAATGGGATCATGTACCTACCAACAAGATGGCAAAAAGTTATCGAACAAAATGGCACCTATATACTTTAGTCACTTGTAAATAAACTTTATAAAAAAACCTTTTGAATTTTGTATATAAAATGCGAAGAAACTTTTTCCCCAACCTAATAGTATGCCAAGAAACCATTATGCCAAAGTAATAGTATGCGTAATAAAATTATGCCAAGTGAGGTATGCTAAATGAAATTATGACAAATAAAATTATGCGAAAAAAGGGGATGCTTAGTCAGGCCGAAGCCCATTGTAGTAATTTCAGTGATTGTATGATAAACTTTAAAGACCTGTGAAGACTGCAATCCGCTCACATTGAGAAGAGATCCAAGTCCAAGCATTAAGGAAAAAATGCGACGTGACGTGATAATGATTGGTCACCTCGTCGTATACCCGTGAGTACGCAGCCTAATTGGGCGGTCGTAAATTAAGTTTTATGGCGGTCGCGACCGACGCGCCGAGAGCAGGTGTGCTCCGACATATTGAATTACTGAACTTACCTGATGAAATACTGTAAACTGACTTCGTACGTGTGCGCTAAGAGAATGATAGGCAAGCCTTGTCGAGGCGTAGAGTTTGTGTAGTGCCCTGTCTACACAGGAGCAGCAGTGGTGGTGGCAATGATAATGGATCACTGAAACCACTGTGGTACTGGCTCTACATGACAAATTGTAATTTTTTGAGATTTTTATATATAACTAGCTATCCTGACAGACGTTGTTCAGTCTTATGTATGAATTGCAATTAATAAATAACTACCTACAGTCTACACATACAGCTACTACCTAGGTAATACTAAAAATGTTAAGAAAATGAAAAACGGCTTAATGTAGAAAGTTGCCAATACTTTTATTGTTTTTCGAAGTAATCTCCATTCCTCGCATTCGCATTCGATGCAACCACTAAGAAAAGCAGTGGGCCCATTCTTCCTTAGGGGTCTCTTCTATGGCATTTTCGTACGCTTTCAGTCGCAGGGCGCCAGGTCAGGACTGCATGGCGGATGACTCATTATCTCGACACCTGCCATAGTAAAATATTCAACAGTCCGTTTTGCGGAGGCGCTGAAGCATTGTTGTGGTGAAGGAGGATCCTACTTCGAGGACGCTGCTGTCGAATTTTTTCCAAGACAACAGGAAAACAGCAATTGACATAGCAGTCTGCAGTAACTGTCCTTCCATCTTCTAGCACAACTGTCGCGAAATGACCTTTCTGACCAAAGAATGAGACAATCATCTTTTTTCCTTGACTTCTTCCTTTCTTTACCTTAGTTGGCCGATTCTCGAAAGGAAACACCCACTGAACTGATTGTCTTTTGGTTTCGGGTTCGTAGCAATATATCCAGCTTTCATCACCTGTGACGATGTCAAACATAGCATTTGAGTCACCGCCGTTGAACTTATCTAACATTTGGCGACACCAGTCCATGCGAGGGTGTTTCTGGTCGTCGGTTAAAGTATGGGGAATCCATCTGGTACAAAGCTTCCTGACGCCTAAAGGTTCGTGTAATATTTTTTGAACTTGACTCATACTAATGCTTAGGCTTGTTCGTATCTGCTAATAGGTCACACTCTTATCTTCCTCTATCATGTGTTACACAGCACTGATGTTATCTTCAGTAGTCGCTGTTAAAGGACATCCCTCACGCGGATCATCATTGAGATTGCTACGTCCACGCTTAAACTCGTTAAACCAATTGTAAATAGTGGCACGAGATGGGGCTTCATTAAGAAATGCTAATCGCAGCCTATCATAGCTTTGTTGTTGAGTAAGCCCACAACGAAAGTCATAATAAATCATTGACCGAAAATTTTCTCGCGTTAGGTTTCATTTTCACGTGTAACAAGAGTTTTAGATTTGCCGCCAATTCACAAAAATAAATGATAAATGAATGCAATATACTACATTCATTTATCATTTATTTTTGAAATTCAAAAAAGTTTTCATTATCAATGTTTCTAACCTGCCAGTTCTAAACATTTTCAGTGTTACTCACGTACCTAATCCTACAACAACAATACTATCTACATCTACAACATACAACCTCCATCTTCTATCTACACAGTACACATACAACCTACACCTACTACTAACATCTACAATCCACACCTACTACCTACACCTACAGCCTACAGGCGATGTATCGAAGAGCACACATAATATTATAAGAGTTATCGACCACTGAGGGTTGAAGACTGTTACAGTACTTACAGTACTGTACTGTACTAATATTATATTAATAATTTTTAACGCAAAATCATAAAATAATAAATATTGATGTACCCAGCGTCCCTCTCACGACTAAGACGAATCTAATAATACCTGCTAAGCTCAAATGCGAAGCGTGCAAAATAAATATACATACACTCAAATAACATAACCTTCCTTTTGGCGCACTCGGGTAAAAATGATTGCTATTTTCTGCAGGCATCACACGAAAAACCTATTTAAATATTTGGTGACAAAACTATCGCCTCGAATGAGGAGCAGGATTGATGGATTCTGTCGTGTTTGTACGGGAAAGTGGCAAAAGATGTGTGTAGTAAACACTCACTCACGTAAACACGCGATGACTGAGAAAATATCAATTCCATAGTATACTTTATAGACTTTGATTAATTATTACAAATAGGTATATATATTATATATAATACATCTATGAGTACAGATGATTAACTTATGCTAACAATAAACCAAGTCGTAAAAAGTCAAGATGACAATCGAATATTACTTATAAATATTAGGCTACGTTTCCACGAGAGTTTTTTGTGGTATCGATAGAAAAAACATTATAGAACTCTGCGTTAAGAATCGAAAAGTCAAGTGTGTAAGATTTGATAACTCTCCACGATATTTTTCTTCTTTGTTCAAAAAACAACACTGTAAAAAGAACCACTATTTACAGTGTTGTTTTTCTGTCGCGACCACTAAAAATGCTCATGGGGACGTAGCCTTTGTATCAAGTACCTACCTATAGTAGGACACCAAATCGTCCGCCAAATCGTCAAAACTTTCAGATTTTATTCGCGAGACTTTCTTTAGATTTAAAGAAAGTAAACAAAAGTACCTCTATCAAGACGTGTTACGTCATCACCAATAAATTAAGTATAAGATGTATCGGTGCAACAATGACGTCACAATGTATTTGCAGGTAACACCGCGCACACCGCGCCGGCGCCGGCGGCCGGCGCTGATGCTAACACGACTTCTGGGGCCTCAACAGACATGGCCTCATTCAAAGGTAAGCCAATTACGATAAGGGTTACTAGGGGTTGAAATCGAAAAGCCGCTTGCAAGTGTTAAAATATCCTGATTTCAGTTAAACAGTCCAGTCCAGTAAAATATGAGCTGGACAACCGACAACAACAATTTCTTGATCAAAGTTGTTAATGAAATGTGTGATTACATTGATACCCACATTTCTAGCAACACCTAAATTTACATTAGCGTTATCGCCAGTGAAAGACACACACTTTTCTTTTAAATTATACTTTTCAAGCGTTGTCAGTAGATGATTGGCATTGTTTATCATTAGGTATTTATTGTCATGATTAAAAATCCGGTCTCGAATGAAATCTGGGCGGAGTCCGGTCTATACTCTTAGGCCGGGACTATATGCAACGGAATCCGGTAGGCCGTAGAGAATTATGAGCACTGAAAATAGATCTCTGCACTAATACAATAGAGTTGAAAATCGAACATCCGAGTGTCGAGTCAAATGTCAATGTCATATATGACAGCTCGACACTCGAAACTTCCATTTTCAACTGTATTATATTAGCACAGAGTTCTATTTTCAGCGCTCATAATTCTCTACGGCCTACCGGATTCCGTTGCATATAGTCCCAGCCTTAGTGCTGTTGCACACGTTCCGGTTGCCGGGTAGGGTCGCGAAATGTATGGCCATGTACACCGGTACGTGTTAAAGCTATCGTACATGTTCATACACTTCGCAACCGGTTACCCGGCAACCAGGACGTGTGCAACGGCACTTTAAGTCCGGTCTAGACCGGTCAGAGGGTAACCCAAATTACGATGTTATTTTAAGGAAGCGTTTACGAAAAGTTGTTTGTCAGGTTCCCGAGTATGGAGAGCGAGTTAAATCCACACAGTGACCAAATAAAATAAACCTTATTGCCACGCATTAAGATTCATGCATAATAGCAAAACACGTAAAATTTTAAGAGTACGTTTTTGTAATGAGGTAACGAATAAGAGTAAAAACACGTAAAATTTTAATTTCTAAAATTTGCGGATTATTTTATCTAATTTAAGGGTATATTTAAACAACCTAAATAACCTACATAAGAACAGAAAAAATGATTGTCTGTTAAGTCGATTTTATGGATGATATTTTACGTGATAACGTTATCACAAGCCGAATTTCGTCGATCGTGCCTCTCTATCGCTTGTTCCGCGCTCTCGCTTGCACCCTCGCCTTAGGCGGAACGTGACAATTTTTCGAGCGTGCAGCTGGCGTTCATCCGACATCGATTTATAAGACGCTACATGTTGCCCACGACTACGTGCGTGAAAAATTTTATTTCGCATAAACTGTACATTTTTTAGCGATAAAAAGTAGCATGTGTCCTTCGCCGTGGTCTACTTTATATCTGCGCCAAATTTCATCAAAGTCAGTCCAGTAATTTCGGAGCCTATTCAATAATGCAAACAAACAAACAAATAAACTTTTCCTCTTTATTAAATTAGTATAGATTAAGACGTCAATAATCCTAAACACGACCTCTTTTTGTTTTTGCGTGTAGATGTTCTGGAAAAAATATTTTTTCTTTAAAAAAAGTCATATTTTTTATAATATTATAATATTTTAACTGATTTTTAGATTAAGAAGTACTATTTGTAACAATTGTTAGTTTTGTAGGATAGCAGCCAATTCATGTCGAATTTCTAAACGCCAACTTTAGAATAACAAACTTTAATATGGTGAAGCTTTGTCTTCTTCATAATACGAAGTGTATGTGTTTCTACTCTATTGTATATAATATATTAAATTATATATAAGCCTAGTATATGGTGTATATACTAGGCTTATATCTAATTTAAGCTTAAACAAAAATGTTAAATTAAACTAAATTCTTTATTGCGCGGTAAATATATATTTAAATTGTTATTTAAATTAATATTTAAATTGAAAGCATTATATGTTCCTTTGTTCTCGGACTTTATTTACGTTTAGATTAGCTGGTATTCAGAACCTTTAGCCGAAGTGCCATCGCTAATTATGACCACTAAGTTCGAAAACTGAAACGTATGAAGATTTGTATAACGTAAGTTTTTATTTTCTAACTTCGTCATCGTACGTAATTAGCGATGGCAACTTGGCTGAACACTCTGAACAGAGTAGATATTAAACCCCTTACTAATAAACGCTGTAAATCTTTGATTAGTTATACAGTGTTTTGTTCTCGTCACACAAGTGACATTTTTAATTCGATAGAAGGAGACAAAACACTGTATAACTATTCAAAGCTTATACAGCGATTATTAGTAAGGGGATATAAGTCAAGAACTTAGAACACATTTTTATGAGTTAGCGAATATGAGCAGACAAAAAGAATATGGAACTCAACTTTCGCGATTGACGTGATACGCAGTTGGTATAAGGGTGTAGATTAATACGGAGCACGCTCTCAAAGGGATTGAGTGGAAGCTCATATTTGAATAAGATTGTGAAGTGAATGAAGAAGTGGTTTGTTTGCTACTTATATTTACAGTAAACATTACTCGGGAAAAACCGCAGATTTCTATCGGTAAGAATTTCTATTCCGCTGCGTGTGTAATCATCAAAAACGGATCCACTAGTAGAGAAATTTTCAATGGAATAATCATCATCATCATCATCATCAGCCTATCGCCGTCCACTGCTGAACGTAGGCCTCCCCCAATGAGCGCCAACCTTCCCGATCTTGGGCAGCCCTCATCCATCCGCTGCCAGCCACCTTCTTCAAATCGTCGGTCCATCGTGCCGCAGGACGTCCTACACTACGTTTGCCTAAGCGTGGTCTCCACTCTATACTCATGGAATAATATTGTAGTGAAATAGAAATGTAAAACTGTAAACAGAAGCCCAATTCTCGCAACTATTTGTGATCATTATCCCGTGTCGGTTCGCGCGATGTCGCATTAAACAAAGAGCTGGTCCACACGGCGCGTTACGTCGGCCGTCGACGCAGCGCTGTCGCTCCGTCGTTTTACACACTAAAAATTGTACCGTTCACACGGTGCGCTGCGTTAACGCAGCACCCGTGTGGTCGGCATTGCGTTAACATGTTTGCGCTGCGTCGACGCAACGCGCCGTGTGAACGGGCTACGCATCTATCGCGCGTGAGCGAGTGAGACAGAGCGCGGACCGAAACAGGATTATGATCCAAATCGTTACTAGAATGTATCTTCCATGTTTTCGACAAATATGTCAAATTGTTGATAATAACATACATTTGAAATCTGAATCATTTCTTGTGAATTTTTTTTCTTTCTTTGCAAATCAGCATAAAAGTTTAAATAATAAAGCCACCAAAACGCTAATTAATATGTGTAGTCATGACGTCAATTTCTTGTTAAATCGTAAACACTAAAATGTTCCTGTGTGTGTGTAAGTATTAAGTCACACTAAACATGTCAAATCCTAGAATACTTGGCGTTAACATTGGTAATTATACTACTTACTTTAAAATGCCTTTTAAATGTTTTACTATATTATTATTATATTATTAGCGAAGAGAAACGCTGATATTCCGCACAAAACTTGCACTAAACTTCTACTGATAAATATAACAATAATGATACTTGCTATTCCTTATAAGATTAGGAAGGCCATTAAAAA
The DNA here is from genome assembly GCA_905404095.1 of Glaucopsyche alexis. Classification (NCBI taxonomy): domain Eukaryota; kingdom Metazoa; phylum Arthropoda; class Insecta; order Lepidoptera; family Lycaenidae; genus Glaucopsyche; species Glaucopsyche alexis. The sequence continues at coordinate 21,245,269 of FR990051.1, read as the reverse complement.
AAAGAAGAATAAGTACAAGAAGATGACGTCACGTTTGACGACTGTGCGTTTTTAAGCACGTGGTAAATCGTGAATAACTTTATATTTCGGGTACGAATGGTAGTGGCAGCTACTCGTGAGTCGTGAAACAATGATAATAATGCCTAAACCTACAATGATTTTACAATATAAACAAAGTTTAGTAGATATTATAGAAAGGACTCGGTGCGGCGAAGTCCTATCATAATCTCAGATAGGAATTTCATAGAATTGTCTAATGTCTAAACTTAGTCTATCTATTTTAACTTGTGTTCGGTTTGTGTGAAATTATTATGAAATTAATACAGTTTAATGAATATTAATGTATCGACTTTGTAGTTACAATTTAAGACAAATCGAAAGGAGAATTATTTAGAAAATAAGATTTATTTCAGATTTTTTGTGCATTTTTACTTTGGAAGTTGGTTGAATTTTTTGTTTAAAAATAATAATAATGTAAGTAACTTTTACCTGCGTTTCCGTCGCAAAAATATCATTTTGTAATAGATTGAAAACGTGTAACAAAACTTTATCTATCTCAGTAGTGTGTGTTTATAATCTGAGGTAGTGTGTGTTGTTGTTATTTTTATTAAATTTATGTATTTCTAAGCATTATTAAAAAGGTATTAGCTTTCTGCACACCTTCCTCCACATAAACTTTAATTACCGGACAAACTTCATACTCCTCTGTTCCCGTTAAATTGAACTTAAATGTTTTAAAAAATATGTTTTTTTTAATCCTTGGTCCCAAGTGCTAGTATATTATCATCTCTACTACATACTCATAGTTAGCTTCTTAATCACACTATCAGTGACGTTTTTAAATTAATAAATAGTTATTTCATATAGAGCGCTCTATAGGCTAGTGGGTAGACCGTTTGATTCGCACTCGAGAGAGTGCAGGTTCGATTCCCAAGTTGTGGCGTGTACCAATGAGACTTTTAGATCTCAAGCACATTAAATACGCACGTTCTAACCGTGAAGAAAACGGTGAGGAAACTCGCACATGGTTGGCCCCAGACCGCAGACGTGTGCATTTAGAGATGGCCGTTTAAACGTAAAGCGTTTAAAAAAGCGTGCTTTTATAAATAAGTTGAAAAGTCGTTTAAAAATTTAAGCGTTTATCACTTATACTTATCGTTTATAGTCATAAAGCCATAAGTGTGGTATGAGCAAAGAATAATAGTTCTTATGACAGCGCAATAAGAGTGAAAATTCTTTAATGTAGCTCATCACTTAATTAAACGGCTTATTTTTTGTACTTATAACTGATATGCTTTTTCGTGTTTATTCACTTTTTGTTAGTTGCGCTTTGCGGGTTGACGAAAACACGTTATATTACGTTACGCAATAATTCGTATTTTAATCGTAATAGTGGTGTTTTGGTGGCTTACTGTGTGTTAACTTTTAATGTAAATAATAAATATAATAATGGTCCATATGGACGTAATATAAACTTTTCGTGTAGTGTTTTAGTATTAAGTTTATTAAGTTTTTGTCGTAAGATGACGACTAAACGACGTGATTTGGAACAGTAATTTATGGAACTACTTTGAAAGAAATGAGGTGGAAAAAGTGGCGATGTGTAATATTTGTTATCCTATAAATCAACTATTACTAATGATAAGCAACATTTAAGATTAATGCATATTATCAACATGTAAAAACATTTTTATGAGTTCATATTATTATATTAATAATTATTCAGATTTCAGACAGTCCTAAGCCCGAAAAACGTAACATAAGCGCAAAAAACATTATAACTTATAAGTGGCAATAAGTAGATAAGCAAATAAGCAACTAAGCAGTTAAAAAAAGTTGCTTTTGAATATTTAATAACGGATAAGTTAACTTTTAATTTTAAGCCGTTTATCACATCTCTATGTGCATTACAGTATTTCAAGAGCGGTTACTTCGCTCGGAGACTACTGTATAAATCATTCAAAAACTTATAAAAAGGCCTAAATTTATTTTATATAGGTATTTCTAGTAGTGTCTATTAAGTACTATCAAACGAGTACCGCTAGACCAGGCGTAAGTAAAAAATTGCTTAACAGCGCCGTGGTATCGTCGCATGCATAACGTGTAAATACGTAGTTTAAACACGTCTGAAGTTGATCCGGTCACTTTTATTTGTGTTTCAATATTTTGAGGTGTTCTAATGTAAAGGAAAATGTTTAAATACTGGTCGAACAGGAAGTTTGTCGATATTGTACGAAGTACTATAGTACCACAGCCTATGGAACTTACCTACAGTCGTCCAACGGACACGTCTAGACAGAGCAATCGTGCGGGGCGTGCGGGGTGAGAGAGGGGCGGTAGCGAGCCATACACTCGCTTGGGACATGTCAGCCGGGGTTGACGCTTTTTAATTTGATTGTTTTAAGTGGTTTGCGACAGTGTTTCGTTTGAGTTGTATGTAGGTACTTATTTGCAATGGTCAATTATATGAACAGCTATAGAAGATTAATTTTGATACAAAACCATGCGCCTGTTTCCCGTCAGAATTTTTAATAAAATTGTATCTACGTATGAGAATTTACTAACTACATCGTCAAATTCAACAATCGCAATCTAAAAACTAGTAAATCCAAATGTCGAAAATACCTTTCAGTTTCGCATTTGTAGCTTTTGCAGGGTTCGTAAATATCCGATATCTATATAAATAAAAAAAATGGAAGTGTCTGTTTGTAACTTCCAATTAACAGCTTTTCACTTAATGCATCTTAAAGTATATTCAGTACTTATTATAAAATACAAATTTTTAGAATTTTGGCTGTCCGTCGGTCTGTATGTCTGTCTGTTTGTTCCGGCTAATCTCTGAAACGGCTGGATCGATTTTCACGGGACTTTCACTAGCAGATAGCTGATGTTATAAGGTCTAACATAGGCTACTTTTATTTTAAGGTTCCGTATAAAAAATAGGGTTCCGTTTCCGTTACTTACGGGCAAGTAAGTTATGCAAACGAAGTTGCGGGCATCAGCTAGTTTATAATAAATATCAAAATATCAGATATTTTTTTTATTTTTTGACTTTCATATATATAATATATCCGATATTTTTGATTTTTTGATATTTGATATTTTCAAAATTACATACAAATTTCATACTCTGATATGTTTTTTCGTAATAGTTAAATCGAAATAATTTGTATCTCCGATAATTTGAAGATAGGGAAGTAAAATTAAACTCATTTATTTATTATTGATATTCAAAGTTTTCAAATAAATTAAAAATCAACGATAGATACTTTTGAGTATCAATTTAAGTCTTAAATCCATAAAATGACTTTTGTTTATAACCAGACGAAAAAAAAAAGTGTATTAATTTTATCAGTCGAATTAATTTGACACACGGTATACTTAAATGGTATAATACTACGAATAACAATAGTATAATAACAAACAAGGAATTTTCTTCCGAAAAACAGGGGGTCACGTGGGTGTCATAAGCCTAATGATTAGTTAATGTCGTGTCAAATAGCAAGTTTTTGATGACCTAGGCTTGTGAAACTCTCGGAAAATAAGACCTGTGTATTTAGACTATGACTTGATGTAAGATTTTTTACATTTAAAACATTATTTTACATTTTTAAATATAAATATCAATTTTGATATATATCAAGCATAAATATCTATTGATATATATCCGATATAATTATATCAATTGATATATATCATGCGAACCCTGAGCTTTTGTATACGCATTTGTATTTTTTATAATAAAACTCTTCATTAATACTTCTATATATATTTTTTTGCTTTATTCCTAGTACTCTACATACACATACTACGAATACACAAAATGTAGAACAGATTATAATAAAACACATTATTGTGACAACCCTGCAGAAATGACGAATACCTACACAAAAGCGGCATTTCGCGCGACTTCAAACGCGTTGGACCACTGTATCTCTTTATTACACTGTGATAGTACTATAGTGCGTGTCACTAGCGTCAGCCAACTCAAACTAAATGCCGTCTGGTGTCAGCTCTGTCGACTATCTGTCACCGGGTGATAAGGAGCTTACGGAGGGCCGGCCTCTGGCCCTCTTTAATTACCTCCCAGAGTGACGTCTCCGCCGGTTAATTTTTATCAGAACTCTTAATTCTCTCAACTGCTGCGAGAACCTTATCGAACTCTTTGATCTTTTAATAAATGTCAGGAATCAAAATGCTAATATCCTCTTTAGAAATGATGCTACCATAATCCAATTGAATTGGCTTAAAAATTGATGTTATTTTGTTGTTATAGCATTAACAGAATACATCATCTGTGAAAATTTCAAATATCTAGCTATCACGGTTCGTGAGATACAGATGACAGACAGATAGACGGACGGAGTCTTTGTATTAGGGTAGGGTCCTTTTTTTACCCGCTGGGTACGGAACCTTAAAGCTGCGCGTCCACTGCATCGGAATCGGAGCGTACGGAGCGTACGGATTTGTTGCTTTGTATGGATTTCTATGGTACTGCGTCCACTGGATCGGCATTTCTGCGCCTGCGACCGGTATTTATGCCGATGACGTCATCGGCAATGAACCCGTCATTCGGATTCCGAACGTTTCAAGTTCTGACGTGTTTGCGACGACGCGACGGCTATACATAAATACTTATTCACGATGAATGACGATATTTTAATTACTTTAGTGGAAAAATATGATGAACTTTACAATCTAAAACAGGGTTTCTTAAAGTGGGGTCCACGGACCACCAAGGGGTCCGTAATATGTGTGCCAGGGGTCCGCAGCGTTCTGAAGATTAATGAAAAAAAAAATGCAGTAAACTAACACAACTGATATAGATAAAGAGAACTTAATTGACATGAGATCAAAAGAAGTGTTGAGAGCTGAATTTCATGCAAAAGGTCTTGGTGAATTTTGGTGTTCTTTGAGTCAAGCTTACCCTCTTCTGGTCAAACGAGCTATGTCCGTTCTGATACCTTTTGCTACTACGTATCTTTGTGAGGCAAGATTTTCGGCTCTAGTGTCAATAAAAACAAAAAATCGTAATTGATTGAATATCAAAGATGACATGCGCCTTGCCTTATCGAAGACAATCCTACAATAATTTAAAGTGCTCATTGAGGCCAAACAACAGCATCCATCTCATTAGCAATTCTATTTAACAATTTAAATTTAATTAAGTTAAGCATTAGTAAGTGTGAGTAAATTACCAATAACCCCCCCCCCCCCCCCCACACACACATACAAGGGGGGGTCCGTGGCATTTCAGAAATTCTGAAAGTGGTCCGTGACTGTACATAGTTTAAGAATCACTGATCTAAAACATCAACATTATCATAACCAACTGTGGAGAGACGATATTTGGGATGAAACTGGGGAAATAATAAATAAAAATTGTAGAATATACTTAGTGAAGTTCAAAAAACTTTTTTCGAGTCATATGAATGTACCCAAAAAATCTATTTTCATCTTCTAAAAAATCAGAATATAATGTATGAAATTCTCCAAAAATTAATCTTTTTGAATTTATATTATGATTTATGAACCCATATCTTTCGTTTCCTCTTGTTTCTCTTTTCCTCTTCTGATAAAATACAGCTAATTACAACATTATCCTCGTCACTATCCTCCATAATGCAAATGCCCGTTCAGGCTGACGGACTAAAAATAACTAAATTGCCGATGCTGAATCCGAATCCGAATGCAGTGGACGCACCCCATCGGCATTTTGTAAATGCCGACGCTCCGTACGCTGCGGACGCTCCGATTCCGATGCAGTGGACGCGCAGCTTAAAAATGGGAACTAAATGTTAAATTAATAAACTATTTTAAGAAACTTTGTTTTGTTTGATTGTTAAAATGTGTCCAAAATCACTTTGAAAATTAAGAATAATAGGATATAGTGTAACATCCATTATGTAGTCCCGAAGGCTGCTGTTTCGATATACCAGCGCAGGCAAGCGCCATAGTCACCCTTGTTAGAAACAGTAGTGCTGTCAAGTGGTGACTATGGCATGGAAGTTAGAGAAAAGAAGACCGATAAGTAGTATAATTAATTATTTACTTCGCGGTATTGGTGGCCCTCTTTTATTGAGACATCTTAGCGATCGCAGCGCCTCACTTATTTTGTCCATATTTCTTGGACACTATTTTCTACAGTGATTGGTCTCCTTTTCTCTAACCCATTCCATGCGGCAATAAAAACTACACTTATTACCCAGGTGCGGGGACGGTTTTCGTCGCGACGCCGATGGGCGTCTTCCGCACCTCAAAGGGTAATAATAAGACGCCGATCGGCGTTTTCAGCACACTATTAAAAAAATAATCATTATTATTAACATAACAAATTAATAACAGGGGTGGCAAACCTTTTCTTAATTTCCGTAAGCATATTACGCAGATCACACATAGCTAATACTCCGATTAATTTAGACAATTGAAATAACACAAATTTCGACAGAATCAAATATTGGTGGAGACCTTGGGTTTGCCCTAATAAATTGAAATTTAAAAGTCCCCATCAATCCCATATGAGCTTACAAAGTTATGCGGGGTCAAAGGTCAACATTTCAGGTTTTTTGGGTTTTTCTCGAAAACGGTAAGTTTTATCAAATAATACTTCAGAACGAAGTTGTAGATATCAAAATTATCTACAAAAATGGTTCTTATGTTTTTTTCCCTAATTATCACCGTTACTGAGATATCTAGTGCGCTCTAGTGCGAGGTGGACTTACTTTTGAAGTACTGACTTGTTCATCCTCGCGTTGTATATAGTATAGAATATAATATTACATACTATTATAGATGTTTATGGTATTACAGTTGGCTGAAAATTTTAAGAAAATTTTATTAAAACCAAAGGTTGTCAATAGCTGGAAAACGCCTTTAGGCGTCTTCCGCATCTAAAAAGGAATTGGCAATTTTGCAGAAAGTTGAATTTGTTGAAACGGCGTGCATTATCTTATTGTATTTTCAAAACTTGAGCATATATTGCAGGTATAAACTTTTATAATTTATTTTAGCCAAAATATAAGCTACTAAAAAAAGACGCCGATGGGCGTATGCCGCATCTGAATGTGACGCCCAAAGACGCCGATGGGCGTCCGCCGCAGCGAATGGGTTAACCTCCATGGACTATGGTCTCAAATATGGCACCCACCTGCTGTCACTGCCCGCCGCGCTGCTTACCTCGAAATTCGAAACAGCGGCCCTTTGCAGCGGCCACTTTGCCGGATTTATGAAACATTGTTCAAATAACCGCCGTCTTTTTGAAGCCGGTTAAAATGTGTGAAACATCAACAATATTTAATTCTAATAATCACTCGACTGAAGTTGTGAAGCTGTCCTAAACAATCATTTTCGTTATAATAATGACTCATTAATCAAAGGAATCTCGGCGATTTCAAGTTTATATAATTATATTGAAGGGGTGACTGTGTTCCGATACCGATACAACTACGACAAAAGACAATTATTGTAACAACCCAACCGTATTCGCGACAGTCACTGCTAGCTCTTATCTCTTAAATAGATTAAATCACCCTTTGATCTTTTGGCTTTTCTTTACTTTCTGAATTATATCAAAACTGATTCCCTTTCGACTGATGTGATTGAGTATTGGTTTTTGTGACAAAACAAAGTACCTAATACTAAATTAAGAAGGTAGCAGTCACTTCATTAAATAATGAGGAAAGAAGCCTTTATACACTAGTTTTTGCTCGCGGCTCCGCTCGCGTAAATATAGTGTCCCACGGGAACACTGTACTTTTTCGGCATAAAGAGTAACCTTTATTGTGTTAATCTAGACCTCAAACTACCACATAAGGTGTAGAGTTTGTGAAGTTAGGCTTGTAGGGTTAAGACGTGTAGAGTCAGAATCTTGGTTTTACATGAGATCTGATAACTTTATGACAGTGCGATCTTAGATCACTTTACATGAAAATGTTTTTGGTGGGATATATTTTTTAAGTTTGATTAAATAGTTAAATGCTGGGTCCAAATGTTTGATTGTATCTAGTGTGCACTATAACACCAAATTTAAGTTACATTTTCTAATATATTTAAGGAAAATTTAAGGAAAATGCGCCCACGAAGTAAGTAAAAGTTGCGCATACAAAGCCGCAGGCAACATTTAGTAAATAATATTTTCATGCCCTCTGTTACATTTTAATTAAAAAATATTTTTTATCGATAGATATTTATTTATTTCTATAGATACTTATCTGTTTTTGTATAGAAATAATATTGTAATTTGCTGAAACATCTAATGGGGGCCTAACGAGGCGTCGATTAATATCTTTGATAAAAAATGCCTATGTTGAATTTGTGATTTGCCCCTCTTGCCATCTCTCTATGCCCCCCTAGGGAGGCGCGCCCCACTGGCTGGGAACTCCTGGTCGAAAGGCATCCTAGTGGTGACTGTACATATGTAACAGAGCGAGTTGTTTGAGTTGCAAACAAACAAAAGTGATTAGTACGGAAGTGTTTAAGCTCCAACTCTCTATAGTCAGTGTTTAACATACTATTTATGAGAACGCCCTAGTTCTTAATGTTTTCCGCAGATTCTGTGTGGTTTACACACCGTTTACACTGCAGTTGAAATTTAACTAGCGTACTTCATCCGCGTAAATACAGTTTTTTAAAATTCCCGTTAGTAGGAACACTGTACTTTTTTGGGATAAAATGTAGCCTATGTGTTAATCCAGAGCCTAAACTAGTTGCTACCATACCACATTTCTTTATTCTGTAATTTCTGCCGGAAAGAGTCACAAACATGTATAGCTTATCCAAATGACAGATTTCCTCAGATAGACAATCGATGGAGCAGACAAGTATTAGAGTGGAGACCACGCTTAGGCAAACGTAGTGTAGGACGTCCTGCGGCACGATGGACCGATGATTTGAAGAAGGTGGCTGGCAGCGGATGGATGAGGGCTGCCCAAGATCGGGATGGTTGGCGCTCATTGGGGGAGGCCTACGTTCAGCAGTGGACGGCGATAGGCTGATGATGATGATGATGATGATATTCACGTCGGCGTCGGAAATCTATCAACATTTTACAATTTAATTCGTTTTATTACAATCCAAAGGTTTTTACAATTTTACGGTGACATAATATATAAGCAAAATGGCACATAATAATAAGCGTGTTCTCGCTGAAAATCTGTTTTCCTTCTTTCAGCGCTAGCAAGCGCTAACAAGCGCTTTTTCCACAGTACACAGCCATTGTTTAGGAAATAAACTCAAGAGACAAAACATTTCTATGAAAACATCAAATTGCTACGCGTGCGATAGGCCTAGCATTCGATGCTCCGAATGCTCGATGAAACAGAACGTTTACGCCGATGTCAAATGTTTCTGACAGGCCCCTGATCTTCTCCGTAACGAGACACGTGAAATATTCAACTTTTCCGCTGAATTAGTGAGCCCATCCCTCAGCAACCACCTGATAGTTAACTCCCCTTATCTTTAGCGCACTCAGCACCGAGGCGTTCGTCTCAGCAGGCACGCTCGCGAATATTAAACGTTAAACACTAGTCCTTAAAGAACAAACTCGTCTGCACACGCTCGCGAGTCGCGCTATTGTCAGTAAAATTTAATGCCGGGCAAAAGTTTAATTAAGAGTAAAATCATTAAACACACACTTGAATCAGATATTTAATTACGGAGTTAGCGCCGCCTCAGACGCCCCTTATCTCGAAATCTATTTACTCGATAAACACATTCCATTTCAATTTAGCCCATTAATTACTATTTTTGCTAGTGTATCTTGACGAACAAACATAATTACTATCGAGAAAATAGGACATATATATTATGTTGTATCGTCTTTCTTATTATTATCTTTTACTCAGTTTTCTCCGAGATTGTATAGAATTCTATTCAATAGCGATTGTTGGGAATACTCTGTGTTGCAGATACAACTTGGAATAACCAATTGCGAGTCGGACTCGCGATTGAAGGGTTCTGTACAAAACGCCCAAAAAAGTCATACGTGTTGTATGGGTTATTTATATATAAGTATTTATTTTATTCTGTTTTTAGTATTTGTTGTTAAAACGGCTTATTATTTGGGTCAGAAATAACTCTAAAAAGCATAATATGTAAGGTCGAATAGCTTGTATTAAAACGTATGTGGTGAGAATTACAAGAACAGACAAAAGTCAGCCGGTAAATAAAAAGTTCCAACCCGTTTCACGTCAGGTAAACTGTTACCTCCCGTGTCGCCGGAACACTGAACTGGGAATCTGCAATAGACAGATAGTTTATTTGTGGTGATACAGCGCGAAGCTCTACTGCAATAAACATGATTTTATAATTTGCTATAGAGATAGACTTTCCTCCGGCACCCTTGAGATCATATCAAAGGGTTTTTGTGGTTGGTTATCGCTGTCGATCATGTTTATACAGGAGTTGAATTGGTGGCCCGTTTGCCTGTTAAAAAAACCGGCCAAGTGCGAGTCGGACTCGCGCACCGAGGGTTCCGTACAAACCTGTAGGTATATACGCAGTAGTTTGATTTTATTTCAGCTTAAAGGTATTATAGACCTGAGTATTTGATATGAATTTCAATCTAATATCTGTAAGTGTTCATGAGGAAAGGGGTAGTAAGTTTAAAAATATTAAAATATTTTTATTATATGATGTAACTACGTACGTATAATTCAGTACTACATTCATCTGGGCCTTTAGTCAAGATGCATTCGATGATTTCGAAGGCGAAGTTCGATATCAAAAATGTATGGGATTTGACATAAGTCATCGCTAAGTGACATATCGAATGCATTTTGACTAAAGCCCAGCCTGTCTCACTGTTGCGGCATCTAATTTGCAATTGCGTCTACTTAGACGCAGATACCGTTTCTAACAATATAATATTGTAAAATATAAAACCTGTACATCATACCTGGTACTGAGCATTTGTAATCTTTTGTGCTCGTCCCCGGCGCGCACAAAACGAGGATTAGGAGCACAGAGATGTTGTGTAATATGTATTATGTACAAGAAATATGCCTTATGTAATATTTATTACGTGTAAAGCTGTGATTTCCTAACCATATCAAGCTCATTGGTAACTTAATACTCAATTTTCATGTTTAGTGTAGAAATTGTCCTAAAGCTTTTGTGATGACTCGAATGTTACCGTGACGTAATACTACAGATTACTACGTAAGTAGGTAATACATAGGGTATAAGTAAATATATACATTTTACACTACTAAATCTCTACTAATACTCTAACCCCCTTACTAATAAACGCAGTATAAGCTTTGAATATTTATACAATGTTTTGTTCACATCTCACAAGTGACATGTTTAATTCGATAGAAAGAGACAAAACACTGTGTAACTATTCAAAGTTTATACAGCGTTTATTAGTAAGGGGATATATCTATACTTATAATAAAGAGGAAAAGTTTGTTTGTTTGTATTGAATATGCTCCGAAACTACTGGACCGATTTGAATGAAATTACAGTCACAGATATAGAGTAGACCACGGGGAAGGACATAGGCTACTTTTTATCGCGGAAAAATGTACGGTTATTGCGAAATTAGCTTTTGCGCGCACGAAGTCACGGGCAACATATTATAGTACTAAATATAGCTAAAAAACTTTTACGTGGTAGAGCCATGCTTCGGCACGAATGGGCCGGCTCGACCGGAGAAATACCACGGGCTCACAGAAAACCGGCGTGAAACAGCGTTTGCGCTGTGTTTCGCCGAATGAGTGAGTTTACCGGAGGCCCAATCCCCTACCCTATTCCCTTCCCTACCCTCCCCTATTACCCTATTCCCTCTTAAAAGGCCGGCAACGCACTTGCAGCTCTTCTGATGCTGCGAGTGTCCATGGGCGACGGAAGTTGCTTTCCATCAGGTGACCCGTTTGCTCGTTTGCCCCCTTATTTCATAAAAAAAAAAAAAAAAAACTCACCCAAAATCAGCTCTTTTGTGAATCACATTTAATTAATATCATTGTCGCCTATTTGGCAACAATCATTTTCTTAATTTTCATAAACGCGAACAGTTCGCAGCTGATTCATCATTACTGTTTATAGTCCTGGATTAAAGGCGTTGAGCCTACTCAGCCTTTTATAATTCGGGTTAAGAATATTATGAAAAACATTTTATAATTTACTTGTTAATATTCACTGCGAATCTCTCGTTGTTTTTTTAATCTTTGAATCGGCGCGGCGATGGGATTTGTACAGTAATAAAGTTAATAAAAATGAAAACCAATTAAATACATTACAATTTTGATGGTGTATTATTTTATTAAATATTAGACGTTGCCCGCGACTTCGTGCGCGCAAAAGTTAATTTTGCAGAAACCGTATATTTTTCCGCGATAAAAAGTAGCCTATGTCCTTCTCCGTGGTTTACTCTACATTTGTGCCAAATTTCATCAAAAACAATCCAGTAGTTTCGGAGCCTATTCAATGCAAACAAACAAATATAGAAACAAACTTTTCCTCTTTATTATATCATTAGTATAGATAGTATAGAAAAGTGCGGTGAATTAAATTGTGATGTTATATTTTTTTCTTGTGTGCAATAATTGTTAAATTAATAAAATTAATTGCTCGTTTAAAGTTTAACATTTCAATAATATTTTTCATATTAAAATGAATACCTATTTGTAACTATCAAACTTCTGTCAAATCGGTATTTTGAATTTCGTCCCGTAAAGCATTTTATCACTAAACCTCGCGAGTTTCAAATCAATTGCTCGATAAAATGTAACCCATATCCAGTGGCGTAGCGTGGGTGTCTGCCGCCCGGGGCGGACGTCAATTTTGCCGCCCCCTTACTTGGGTTTTGCCGCCCTCGTACTTAGGTTTTGCCGCCCCCTTACTTAGGTTTTGCCGCCCCCTTAAAAGTGCCGCCCGGGGCGGGCCGTCACACCTGCCCCTACTACGCTACGCCACTGCCCATATCTAAACTATTGGCATAGGAAATTGTAGATCATTGCACAATAGCAGCATTATAAGAGCTATCACGACCTTCTATTACGACTTATCACGACCTTCTATTTGAACTTGTGCCGTCTATTCAATAGAAAATGGCGACGTCTAGTTAGAACTCGATTCTAGTACCTTCTAATTGGAAATTGTAAGATAGATTCATGATAACGTAACGAGAAGACTGAGTTGTATATAAGATATTATCATTTTATTTCCATCTGCCTTTGGGTAAATTATACAGTAGCGTAACGTTTATTTGAGAAACTAGCTGTTGCCCGCGGGTTCGCCCGTGTATATACAATATTTCTCGGGAACAATGTACTTTTTCGGGATAAAAATGAGCCTATGTTTTAATCCAGAGCCGAAACTACTATACCAAATGTCATTAAAATCCGTTCAGTAGTTTTTGCGTGAAGGTGTTACAAACATCCATATATACATCCCCACAAACTTTCACATTTATAATGTTAGTAGGATGTTAAGGTAGCCTACCGATCTAAGTGACCGTGACGTGAGCAAACCAGCGAATCCAAGGCCTCCTGTTATTTAAATCCGGCAATAATACAGTTACGATCCAGTCCCTTTATGTTAAAACTGCAAAATGGTATTCACATAAACGACAAACCAACATGTTGACCCGTTTTGATTGACCCGATTTCGTCCAAAGTCCAAAAATCAGTTATTGACATCAAGAAGATTCATTTATTATTCAGATTTGGTCCAAAGTCCAAAAATCATGACATCAAGACGATTCATTTATTATTCAACTAGATGTAGCACGCAACTTCTTGCGCGCAAAAGGAAATCTCGCGGTAGCCGTACATTGTGCTGCGATAAAAGTAGCCTATGTCCTTCCCCGTAGTTTAAAATATATCTGTACCAAATTTCATTAAAATCGGTCCAGTAGTTTCGGAACCTATTTAAAGCAAACAAATAAACAAACTTTTCCTCTTTATTATATAGATATAGATAAAAACCATACAAGTGCGAGTCGGACTCGCACATCAAGGGTTCCGTACAAACCTGTAGTGATTTTGTTACAGCTTAAAGGTATTATCTAGACCTGAGTTTTTGATATGAATTACGCGTTCATGAGGAAAGGGGTAGTAAGTTTAAAATTATTGCAAATATGTTTATTATATGATGTAACTAAAATTATCGTAATTTTTCCTTTATTTGTGCTATAAGACGTTGCTTTGTGCCAAATTTCAAGATTCTGAGTTCACGAGAAGTACCCTGTAGGTTTTGACTTCGCGAGTGTCGAAAAGACATGTTTGATTTTGGGCCAGTTCTATGTACACTACATAGGTAAATAGGAAAAAAAATTGGGAATATTATAAAAATACGAAAAAATTAATTTGAAGAAGGGTACATGCGTACAAAAATGATTATTTGAAGAGTTTTTTATTGCGAGAACACTATTTTTAGGGCGGCCATGACAGTTGTTTTGATTTGACTTTTGACGTAGTAGACAGTTTTACGAAGAGACGACGTCTTGAATGCCATACGTCTTTCTTTGTCAAAGGTCATGTTATTGACAAAATGACATTATTTAGTTAATTTTGATCTGGATCCGCCATGTTTTATTTTACTTTGTGTTGCTCTCCTTGACGAAGTTAATTTAAATGTACATGGAAACGAAGTGAAATTAAACAAAATAAAGAATAGGAAACGGTTACTATATTATGTAGCTATATTTACATATACTGTACGTAGGGCTGGCCCAGGCCTCATACATTTCTTGAACATCGCTTTTGCGGAAGTTTGCGATATTAACGGCTGTATCTTTTGATTGCGTTGGTTTAGAAATTTGATTTTTTCACAGCTCTAAGGGACCGTAGACCTTACTATTTGAGATAAATTCCAGTTTTATACCTTCATGCTTTCCTGAGAAAAAAATGTCTTGACTGACAGACGGATGGACAACAAAGTGATAGGATCACTTTGTTGTCTTGTAAAGATTCCGTTTCTTCCTTTCGAGGTACGGAACCCTAAAAAGACTGCAAAAGATCAAGTTTCGCAGGTTGCACATTGTGTTTTATTTATATTTAGAACCTCTCACCAGAGATGCTGCAGTGCTGAAATGGGCCCGCAATATCTCGTTCAGCAGCACTCCCGAAGAGGGCCCGAGGAGAGCCCCTCCTGGCTCCTTGGCAGCGTTCCTACTCCCAAGGAGTTGTTCTCCATTCACCTGAAACGCAGAAAAATCACGTGTCAGTAAACGTATTAATACGTGACTTTTTTGGCTTGTTATTGTTATTGCCTTCACTACGGGGAAGAATAAATTACGCAAAAACCTTTATTCTCAATTTTCTACCTTTCGAAATTCGTAATTCGCATGTGTCGTCTCTTCTGCTAAAATAATACACGTTTCGCACAGTGTCCTACATGAAACACAAAGGGTTTTACGATGTAAATTAAGTTCATAAATTATCTAAAGCTTGAATTTCTTTGCAGTACAAAATTAATTAGGTAATAAGTGATTATTTTCGTGAAGTCTTTGTCAATAGCTACTGAAAATCATTATAATACTTAGCAGATAATAAAAAAGTAAAGTAATATTTCAAAAGATATATGCGAGGCATTGTGAGGGCTGTATTTCGTCGCTACAGAAGTCAATTCAATTATTTACGCTTTTTGTATGTTTGCTCTTGTCTTAGTTTGCTCTCGGCTTTGATATTACAAAAAATATTGAAGTATCTACCTAATATCCTAAATTGTAAGGTAAAGTTATTATTTATTACTTTTTACTAAAGCGTATCATAATAAAAATAATAAATGAATTAAATTAATAATAATAATATAATATTAAATTTACTTACTAAAAATAATTTAAATGTAAATATTTTATCTTTTAATATTTAGTTAAAAATACACATGTCTCAAAGTTAAAATATGAAGGTATAAAATAAATAAAATAATTATATTGTAATAATAATAAAAATAATGTAAATAGTACATACATATATTAAAAAGGGATATTTAACTATAGATTTATATAAATAATTTTTTTTTATTAAGTTTTGATTTGTATGTAAATTTGGGTATACAATAAAGGCTATTTTTATTTTTTATTTTATTTTTATTTATAAAGCGTATCAGTAACTTCTGAAGTTAGTTACTTATTGTTTTTATTAGAACAAATTTGTATTTTATTTTTTAGTAATAGAAATTGTATAGCACGGAAGTTTGAATCCAGTAGGATTAGTAAACCTTGCTAATAATCCTACTATTATTATAAATGCGAAAGTTTGTGATGCATGGATGTATGAATGGAGTTGTTGAATGTTGTATGTGTCGTCTGAGGGCTCTAGATTTTGGATCTATTCCATTCAGACATAGGTACTGTGAGTGTATCTTGCAAAGAGAAGTAACAAACTTACAATATCACTCGTTTATTCGGATTCATAATTATTTAAACATTCACTAGGTACACTTTATTACTACACTGTACTTTTATATACACAGGCTCTAAAACGAAACTATGGACAGTTCCTAGACTGGTTGCCCGCGCCACGACTGGCTGAGATCTGTATTGTGGTAGCTCCTCAAGTCATCACTCCTAAGGCCCCACCACATCCCACCATGTCGCTTGTACGAACTTCAGACTAGACTCTGTCAAAGCGCGCCAAACGCGTTTCTTATAGATGGCGCACTTGTAGTTCCGTTTCTTCTTTATGACCGGATGCGACACGGCCATCCTGCGAGACGCACGTCCCTGTGCGTTAAACTGAAACAATGATAAGACAGCACAGTATATGCTCGACCATTCCTGACACGATCTGGTCTTAATGCTGATCCTTCATGTTCAAAAATAATAATAAAGCTTGACAATGCTTTATTCGCTTCAAAAATTGTTAGTTTCATTTTAAAATGATTTAGACTACTCACAATATCATTTAAACCAAAGAAAACATAAAATAGACAGCATTAATCCAAAATATGATTAGGACTTTACTAAGTAGGTTCATAGAAAAGTATCTCATCTCAAAACTTTACACAAAATTAATACTAGCTTAAATCAAACCTGGATCAAGTACTATTGACGTTCAAAACAAAACATTGTTTATCTGAATCACATTTTAAACCTCAACCAGACAAATTTAATATCAAAGTACTTATAGCATCTCAGAGTAATAACTGACTATAACATAATCAAACTACGCAATTAAGTCTTACAATTGATATCATATAGCCCCGTGATCAGCGATCACACCTCTCATTCTACCAAACCCTGGGCTTCCTGGTTTCGAATGAAACCCGACCTCCGCCAGAGTTGACTGCTTACCGCCTACTCACGGTAGTCAACTAAAAGTTGAAACCGATTTTTAACGAGCTACGGCTACACGACAACCCCTGGTACGGTCTATCAACTTGTAAACTTAATTACTCTCTAAAAAAAAATCACTACTATTTAGCTCCTCAACTTCGTCAGTTATAAGTACTCTGACTTTCGGGTATTCTTCGTAATCTATCATGAACGTACCTGTAAATGTGTCTGTTTGTTAAAGATTTCAAAAGATAACGATATCCATGTAAAAGTCATTCAATTTCGAACGGGTTTTGAATTTTGCGTTTATTTACTTTGGTTACGTTCTTTATTTTCTATCAAAACAAAGTCACCCAAATAATCTTTCAATTTACTTTAACCAAACAAATAAAATTCTAAACAATCGCAAAACACAGCAAAGATACCCTGGGTCATGTCACTTAAATCATGTTTAAAATGTACTTTAACACAAATTCACCAGTAAGATCTCTAACACCACTACCACAATGGTCATAGAACACAGTTCACAGACCCCGACCACCGTCAGTTACACGCTCCCCGCGCACCCTCGGATTGTGCACCATCCGAGTTGCCGGATACGTCTACATAACTGTACGATTGAACACAGTACGGTAGAAAGAGATTTTACTCGTCCCTTGATCACAACTTAAATTTGTTCATCATTAACCAAATCATTATCATCCTCGACCAATACATGACCCGATGGCATCTCTCTTTACTATCTTGCGCATACTTAAAGGTACGCTTAGAATTTACAGCTTTTAGTGTATAACGGTCTCTCTCAAAAATTTCTAATTTCGTCTGATTACGTCCCTTATTTTTCAATTAATAAAAATAACGAACCGAAAATCTATTTACTTCCGCCTTACTGCTTTTCAAAACGTGTATTATTGTAACTATTTTATTATCTCGATAACTGTGTAATACAATCAATGTTTCTTCTAAACTAAGATCTTTTAAAATCGGTTCATTTAAAAGACTATACCGAATCATTACACTACAGTCACGAGATAAACAATTACGCTCACCAAATATCTTTAGTTCCAAATCCGATACTTCAATGAAGTACAGAGTGCAGATCCCTGGCCGCCGCGGCACCCCGTCGCACGGCCCACACCACCTGCTGCACTCCGTCGCGTCTCGTCTCGTCACGTCGCGTCTCGTCTCGTCGCGTCGCGTCTCATCGCGTCGCGTCGCGTCTCGTCGCGTCGCTCGAATACTGGGCCTCCATCTGTACATAAAATAACAGCACAAAAATTGTCCAAACTATGTTCAATTACGTTCTTTTTAGGGTTCCGTATCTATGGGTAAAAACAGGAACATAAAATCTAAGACATTGCTGTATGTCTGCCTGTCACAGGCTGTATCTCAAGAACTGCGATAGCTAGAAAATGGATTTCCTTTTTCTTAAAGATAAAAATGTCAGATTTGATTATGCAATAAAG
This sequence comes from Glaucopsyche alexis, assembly GCA_905404095.1. NCBI lineage: Eukaryota > Metazoa > Arthropoda > Insecta > Lepidoptera > Lycaenidae > Glaucopsyche > Glaucopsyche alexis. The sequence goes on along the minus strand of FR990051.1, from coordinate 21,226,582 downwards.
TTAATTTCATTTCCTTTCAAAAATCTAACTGATTAAATGAAAAAAAAAAAGCTTTTAGAGTCTTACTATACCAGAAGACTTCCAAGTGCGTTTACAACCTTTTACATGATAACCAAGTTCACCGAAGTTCACTGAAGTCCACCGAAGAGCTTTCTTATCCGCCACAATCACAGCAACTGAACCGTTGAGCGTGTGCTGCCGCGATCACCATCAACACCAGCCATAGGCACCTGCTTACCGCATACCGCAACTTCTGAAACCGTCAGATTATTTCTTTTAATCTCTTTTCATTGTGTTGTCAATTCAACTATTATTTCCTATAATTTCCGAAACCTACCGTGATGCACGATCATAGACCACAACGCAAACAATATTATCATGTTATTTTCGCACTTTTAATTATTCCAATCGGCCTAGTCTAAAAAGTAATAGATTGACAAACGTAATGTTCCAAATTTACAGCTTACAAAATATCATTAGCTGACAGTCTCGCGAATAGGGAATGACCTATAACTTATTATCGTATAACATCTAACAGTTTTTAACAGACACTTTCAGAATAAATAACAACATACCTGACATTATGTAAAGTCACTTTTGAAACTTACCAATAGTTAATTTCTCTTACTACGTGTGGAGTAACGCCAAATAAGAAATAAGACTATGTACAAACTGTACGTAGTTATTGTGATTAAAACCAACTACAAAGTTGAGTTATTAAATAGGTAGGTAAACGTAAAATGTAATTGAAGTCGTCTCAAATTAATACCGCCTAAACAATATTTGTAAAGTACAAGTCCACTGATTTCGTTTAAAGCAGTGCACCAGCTATTGTTTTCAGGAATACCTACAATTGATAAAGACTGCCTTTGTTTTCGCAAGTATTGTTTACAACTTGCGCGAGCAGGTACGCGCGTATGACTTGTAATTTTATTACAAAGTCCAATGTGATGTCACGAAATGTAATGTCGATAATGATCTTTAATTATTACCAAAAATAATTTAACTTTTTAGTACCTACTGCTATATTCAAGCATGATCTACTTCGGGCAATCTAACAGTAATAATAACGAGTCTGTAAGACGTATGTCGTATGTACTGAGTACTCCTTTTTACTTTGTGTTACTTTCAGCTCATTTACTTTGTTTCTTTTTCATAATACTTTGGTTATAAAACCAGAATAATCTAGAATCCTATAATAAAATAAGAAATGTTCACGATACAACCAGTTAATATCATTGTGAAGTGACTAGACCAGTCCACCAGAGGCACAATTCACATCCATTTGGCACCGCTGCCATGGGGGTAGCCGCCGCCCACGCTGTTGCTGCTCGGTCACGCAGCGCTGCTTGTTGTCCCTTTGGCGCGGCTATGCACCGCCCAGTCGAACGTCCCTCTGCACATAAAACGAACACAGCAAAACAACTGAACACTAAATTGTTAAGGTTATTTTGAGATATAAGCAAGCAATTTCATGAACACTTGAAACACGAGATAAATCACTAGTGTATAGGTCTTAAAAATTATTGCGAGAATAAAAAGTTGGCTACCGCCTTTTACCAAAACCACCAAATAGATAACCAAAGCCTGTAGTTGATGCGCCACCGCGCTCGTGTCACCACCATAGATGTCACGTTACTGTCGTCATCACGTCCCTGCTATCCTTACTCCTTACTTTCCCGTCTTCGTGGACATGAACAAAGGGTTATTGGTACAAGGTCACCTTGCAGCATTCAATTCACTGCTGTCCCATAGTTTCACAATTACGTTATATGCATGGCGTGCTGCCTTGTTGTACATACTGCCAAACTCGATCCACATCAATCGCAATGATTATCACTTTTTGTAGCCTTTGTGCGGGCTAGATTACACTTTTCTTTTTTTTTACTACCCACATTTTTTCGCAACAAGCCCTTTTTTTTGCACGATTTGATCGCGATTCTGATGTATTTTCAGGGTCAAGTCGCCGTTTTAAATTTGAACACGATTTTACTTCTTGTACTAACTTATTTCGCGTCTTAATTTCGGTAGTAATGTTTATTTGTGATAACCATGAACCTTGTGGCGGTTGGTCGCCTAAACAGATTGCAGCCGTATTACACCCAGCTTGTGGGTCCACATCTGGCTGGTCCGGGTTGATTTCGGATAAAACAATCACAGGCGTCGTCGTCGGCGATTTGATAGCGTTAATGAGCAGCATCATGTTCTGCTGCATTTCAAATAGGGCGCGTCATTGGGTATCAGATCCCAATTCTGATGTCGTCTGAGGGCTCTAGATTTTGGATCTATTCCATTCAGACATAGGTACTGTGAGTGTATCTTGCAAAGAGAAGTAACAAACTTACAATATCACTCGTTTATTCGGATTCACAATTATTTAAACATTCACTAGGTACACTTTATTACTACACTGTACTTTTATATACACAGGCTCTAAAACGAAACTATGGACAGTTCCTAGACTGGTTGCCCGCGCCACGACTGGCTGAGATCTGTATTGTGGTAGCTCCTCAAGTCATCACTCCTAAGGCCCCACCACATCCCACCATGTCGCTTGTACGAACTTCAGACTAGACTCTGTCAAAGCGCGCCAAACGCGTTTCTTATAGATGGCGCACTTGTAGTTCCGTTTCTTCTTTATGACCGGATGCGACATATGTATATTGCATGAAGGATGTTTGTTAGTCTTTCACGCAAAAACTACCGAACGGATTTTGATGAAATTTGGTATGGTTGTACCTAGTTAAGGCTCTGTATTAAAACATATGCTACTTTTATCCCGAAAAAGTACAGTATTCCCGCGGGATAGCCAAGGGAAAAAGCTAGTTATAAATAAGAATAATGTGATTATTTTGTCAAGTTGTGCTTACGGCCGTCAGATTTGATAGGGCTGGAGTTGTGGGTTTTGACGAGGGTCCGACTCCGGTGCGGCGCTCGGCGCTCGGCCGTGCAACTACTTTTGCCAATTTCGTGTGTCATTTGTCACCTTCCCCCGAAACTAAAGTTTAATATTACTAACCACAGTTACTGCCTAATGTTCACAAGGATTAGTTTTACGGTCAGTTTCAATAACTTATCTTCTAATAACTATTTGTTACGTCACCTTTGGTATCGTTTACCGGTTTTTTTGTGTTTCAATAAACTAACTTAGATAGAGGAATCTTTCTGACAGCGATACCAAATGTGACATTTTTAGCAAATAGTTAATGGTAGATTTAAAATATCTATGACGATATGTTATCTTTTCTTGAAAGTCATATCAACAATGAATGCTACCAATATATTTTTTATTACTTTTTTAATCCACTATATTACATTATTAATTGGAATTTCGACTTATTCTCTTTTATATTATTAAGTCTACTGAAAATTCATATTAAATAAATTATTAGTTAAATATTAATTGGTACTTTAAATACCTAATATTATGTTCAATGTTGTAAGACAAAATGCTGAAAGGTCAAAAGAGGTAAGTAGACTTTTGAACTTTGTACTGTGTACAAGTAATTTGTATAAATACAATTTGTTATTCAAATCGTCTTGGATGAAACAGATCTCATAACGATTGGCAAACAAAGTTTTATTAAAAAAAAAAAATCGAGTTCATTTCGTCAGTCAACAGTTATAGCTACCCGTGTAGGTACCACTAACCGCACGTGCTCGGATTCAAATACTTTATTAGTAACCAAGTAGTTTACGTAATATTATGATTATATAACTTTGATTTTGAATATTTAGAGCTCATGACAACAATAACCATAGTCTTCTAAATATTTCCCGTTACTTCGTAGTAGATATGAGCGCCGATGGGAGGTAGGTCGGCGGCGGCGCGCCGGCTTTTTTGGGTCGGCGGCGGCGGCGTCGGCGGCGTGACCTTGAAAGGGTTTTTTTTGAAGTTTGTACTTGGTAGTAAAAAAGTGTAGTAAATAGATTGGTTTACATACAATTACAAATCAATACAATTTATGGCACTTTTTGTAGTGATGAAAAAGACAATAATAGAATTCCAAAGTAGTTCCAGCACTTAACTGTGCTTTGATTCCAGAGAGTATAATCACTGTAATCTTTTTCTATTTTCGTTTTATAAACGTCCATATTTTAGGCACTGACGTTGAAGCCATTTGTGTAACTATCTAGGCTCTCTCTAGTGAACAACCAATAATAGCGAAGATCCCAGCCTGAAACACGGTGCAAAACCCAAAACAAGCATATCTGCCTTTAGGTGGTTCCTCCCCCATAGTCTAGCACCCGCCCGGTTGTCTTTCCTGGATCTGTCCGTGAACCAAATTATGTTACTAACATGAAAATTAATTGGGACCTATCATCATTCCCCGTCCTCCCCAGAAGTTTTGAAAGGCAGGTATAGCTTTTAGTAGCTATGCACCTTGATAATGGCGTCAAATGGCATGACCATTGACCATAACAAGTTTCTCAGGAAGAGACTGTTGTAGTTGTCCAAGTAGGGTACAGGCCCGTCACATTCTACCTGCCGTCATGGCCCTTAGAACAACCATCTTAGCCTCAGTCAGGTTAATCAGGGCTTCAAGTGAAGCACTGGGTGTTGAATAGAGCGCACCCGTGATTTGAGATAGGCCAGCCTCTGTACACTATTTAATGTTTTGATGCAGTTGAGCTGTACAGCTTTTTTGGCTGCGTAGTGTGGCATACTACACTTCGCAATATGTGACAATCGGCCTTACTAAAATTGATGTGTATAACCATGCATAACATTGCCTTCGACTGAAGGCCTCATTTAAAGCTGACAAGTCTCGGGCAGAACCCCAAAGCACATCTTGCTTTTTTCATAATGTCCTCGATGTACTTATTCCAAGTAATCCTTATCAAGATATTTGACCTCCCTCGCAAACGTGGTAGTTCTCCCGAAGAGTGTTGGGGGTTTTAGTCCCTCCAACTTCCTCTTTTTGGTTTAAGGCAGTGTTTTTCAACCTGTGGGTCGCGACCCCCTGGGGGGTCGCGAAGCTTCTGTAGGGGGGTCGCCGGAGGCCTAGGAACTTTAGTAAAAAAACAATAAAGATTAAAAAGATTGATTTATTAAGTAAGATAATTTTAACAAAAGGATATATACCTACTCATAAATCGATCATCGATATCATCGATGTATGTAATTGTAAAATAATATTTTTGACGTACTTTAATATGTACTTATATCCGAATCCTAATTATGGAGACGTGTAAAAACGTCGTATGGAATGAATATTTGTTACACTGTAACATACACATACATACATGATAAAAAATCTAAGGGTCGGGGGGTCGCGAAATATTTTTTTCATACAAAGGGGGTCGCATCATGAAAAAGGTTGAAAAACACTGGTTTAAGGTATCAACACTATCTTATTAGCGCTGACTGTTAGTTTGACACTTTTGCACTAATTTTCGACGACTTTCTGTAGTGCTGATTACATTAGCCCAGCGACTACTGATGCGCATTTGCTCACCACTAGTATCGCTAGGATGTTAGTCACTGGTCCACTGGTTGTCAGCCTCCGTGGTCCACTGGACCACAACCTAGCGATATTTAGAGCGTGGTTCTCGACTCGAAGGTCGTAGGATCGATTTCCGCATTGGAACAATGAAAAAATGTTTTCAAGTTTGGTTAGGACAATGCAGGCTGATCACCTGATTATCTGACAAGAGAGATGATCCACGCGACGGCTGGACATGTGAAAACATCTACCGCCGCACGGCGGAGTTTAAACAGCGCGGAGAAAAGGTGCCACCTAATTGAGAGCCCGATGGCGTCGTCGAGCGCACATTATTACAATGCGCGCCTGGCAGGACAGAATGGTGTCTCCAACTGCTGGCCACAAAATAGTGGCCAATCAGACCGGTTTTACAGGAGTAGGTGGCGCATAGACAGAGCACCTTCTTATACTCGATGGAGCGGGTTCTGACCGGGTTTTATTTTTTTTTTTTTTTTTTTATGAAATATGGGGGCAAACGAGCAAACGGGTCACCTGATGGAAAGCAACTTCCGTCGCCCATGGACACTCGCAGCATCAGAAGATCTGCAAGTGCGTTGCCGGCCTTTTAAGAGGGAATAGGGTAATAGGGGAGGGTAGGGAAGGGAATAGGGTAGGGGATTGGGCCTCCGGTAAACTCACTCACTCGGCGAAACACAGCGCAAACGCTGTTTCACGCCGGTTTTCTGTGAGCCCGTGGTATTTCTCCGGTCGAGCCGGCCCATTCGTGCCGAAGCATGGCTCTACCACGTAATGAATTGGTACGGGTACGGGTGTTTCGGCCATTACCTGCACTACACGGCCCAGAGAGAACCATTACCCCAGTGCCACCACTGCCCGGACAGTGACGACATGGCACAGCATACGCTCGAGGCTTGCCCCGCCTGGGACGAGCATCGAGCAATGCTATGGGCCGTAATTGGAGTATACCTAAGTCTCCCGGTCATCCTTGAAGGGATGGTTTGGTCCGGAGGGGCCTTTGAGGCGATGGCCACCTTTTGCAAAACCGTGATTTCGCAAAAGGAGGCCACAGAACGGGAGTGAGAGGCGGACGTAGCCGCAGGCCCTGTTCGCAGGCGGCGACAAGGGCATAGGTGCGCTATATATGAGCGCCAGTTACCGCCCTAAAGGACTCGGGTGACGGATTGGGGAATCCGTCGCCCATTGCACGAGTCTTCCCGGTAGCAGAGCATCCAGTGCCTCGACTGCTCTCTCGGAGTGTTGGCAGAACCAACTGCCATGCGAAGGCTCTGCAGTATCATGCACCTTCTATCGTTCAGTTATTTTAGCAGCCCATTCACTACCAGGGACTACTCAAGCGGCGACAGTACCCTACCCCTTTCTGTATGCATCCTTGGGTCAAACTTATCATGAGTGTCAAGCCCATAATATTTGATGACGCTACGCTGTTATTAAGCGTGTATTTGATCCACTCTATTGTAGTTGAAACTTGAATCTACATTTCTAGAAGCCAGGCTATCAGGGTTGAGGTTGAGGTGTTGTCGAACGCGCCTTCAATATCTAGAAAGGCGCTCAGCGCAAACTCAATGGCTATATCAATGCGATCTACTAGCTCCATTAACGCCGTATCAGTAGATCTGCTTTATATTGTTGTCTTTGATGCTGATTTCCCTTTCGATGAGTTACGTGGAGGTTAACCACCTTCTTCTCGTTTAAAGCATGAAAGAAGTAAGGTCTATTATATGACTTAGGTAATATGAATGCTCATAGTCACTAACTGAAATCTCTCACTCGGCGCGCCGATAGATTTTCACGGCGGCGGCGGCGCGGCAAAATCGTCGGCGGCGGCGGCGCGCCGGCGCGGCGCTCATATCTACTTCGTAGACGCCAAAAGAAATCCCGCTGGAATAATATATTTTGTTTCGAATAAAAGTAGCCTATCATACCTATACCTACTGCCTATATAGGTACCTACTACCTCAGATCAAATAAAAAACCAAGATAGCGCATGGCGTTTGTTTGAAGTGATGCCTAAAAACTACGCTACTTCAAGTTTACACACGCGCTCACGCAGACACAAGCAAAAAAGTACTTTACTTTTTGTCAGTATAGATTAGTCGTAGCGACGACTCATTGCGTGAGCGCATTTGTTTACTTGAAGTAGCGTAGTTTTTAGGCTTCAGTTCAACAAACGCCATGCGCTATCTTGGTTTTTTATTTGATCTGAGCTTTTCAAGCATTGTCAGTAGATAATTGGCAATGGTTATCATTAACTATTTATTGACATGATTAAAAATCCGTTCAGATGTTAATGCGTGAAAGAGTAGCAAATATCTATACTTATAAACTTTCCCGATTATATTTTACTTAAAACGAGCCATTCTTGTAAATAATAATATTATGTATATAATAATAATTTCAGAAATACAAATTTTATACTGTTTTTTTTATTTCGTTGAGTAATAACTAATAAGTTAATAACACTTACTTACTTTTCAATATTTTACAATAATAATATGTTCCTTGGCTCAGTTTTAATCAGTTAAGAGCGTTCATCGGCGCGCGACTCAGATTTCACAAAAACGCTACTTTTCAAAAGCAAAAATATCTAACAAAAACTGGTTATTCTGATTTTTACATGTAGAAAAACACTAGAAAATATTGTATTCTAATTTTTCCCTTATCATTTATTTTAAAATAATTTCAAACTTTTGAATAAAACTGACAAAACTAACCAGAAGTTTTTACAACTTTAGGTTCAGGGGCAATTTCAAAACATTTAATAGCTAAAACCGCTTACATTTTTTAAAAACAAAAAATCTTTACACACTTGTTGGATCCTCTTCTAGATTATCTATTTGTCAGATTATTTTTATATACGTTTCTATCTCATAAAAATCAAATTTAAAGAATTCGAAATTATCAGGAATTATAGTTATTTAAAATGATGATATTAATTATGTATTTCACTTGCTCTTTCTATTTCTTACTTACATAATCTAAAAGAACAACGTTTTATCTTTAATATGCCATTTAAATTTTTAAGTAAATTAGCTTGACGAATTTTATATGAATTTTTAAAACTAGTGTATAAAACGAGGCGTTCATGCGTTTACAAATCAGACGGCCGTGAGCCTTTCCAGAGGGTGGACGTATCGCACCGCGCTCTGCACTGAACTCTGTTGACCTTTGTAGTGCGTACGAGATCTATCCCGATAAAAAGATTTTGATTTTTGGAAAATATATTTTTTTAATTTAATAATTAATATTGTTATTTAAGTTAATATTTTTTTATACAAATTATCTATACATCTATACAGATCAATAAAATTGAAGTGTCTGTTTGTAACTTCAAACTAACAGCTTTTCACTTAATGCATCTGAAAGTATATTCGGTACTTACAATAAAATACAATTTTTAAAATTTTTTGTCTGTCCGTCTGTCTGTCTGTCTGTCGGTCTGTCTGTCTGTTTGTTCCGGCTAATCTCTGAAACGGCTGGACCGATTTTCACGGGACTTTCACTAGCAGATAGCTGATGTTATAAGGTCTAATATAGGCTACTTTTATTTTAGGGTTCCGTTTAAAAATAGGGTTCCACTTCCGTTAGTTCTGCGCAAACGAAGTTGCGGGCATCAGCTAGTTTTACATATAATAGGAGATGAAAATAAGTTCGCACGAAAAAGAAAACATACAAATTTTGAAAACTTGGTAAAGGCAAGAGCTGCTAAAGTTTAGTACATTTTATCATAATTAGACCCAGTAGGTGGCGCTGTTGTTAGTCTACATTAATTTATTCTAGCGCTAGTCAACGGCTGGAACTCAGTGCGGCGCGAGGGGGAAATGCTTGTTATTTCACCTAATATCTGGGAAAAAAGGATATACCCATAAAATATTTATGTAAAATATATTGTAAAAACATGTCGAAAGATTCATAACTATATAGGTATTTATAATCTAACTAAAAATAATGTGTTAAATTATAGGCAGCATATTCACGTCCGAAGTTTATTAACATTTTACAATTTCACTAGTTTTTTTTACAATCTAACGGTTTTTACAATTTTACGGTGACATATATAAATGATAAGTACATCTAGATACGTTAATAGTAACTAATACTTTTCTCCTTTAAAAATAGCACCTAAATTGGTAATATCGTTTTTAATTTTTAACACAAATATTTTGACGTCTTGATATAAGATGTTAGTAACTTAGTACCTGGGAGACTGAGCTTTGTCCGGAGTTTTAGTAGTGAAAAATAATTAAAAATTATAGAGGAACAATTATTAGTCATAAAAAATAACAAATATAAAAAATATATAAAATTGTCTTGTTTAAAATATAAAATGTTTATTTTATGTTCCAGAATCTATGTAATGTAATGTATGCAGCATACATGCATACATTCATACATGCAAGATACGCGCGAAAAACATAACCGGGCGAAAAGCATAATTTCTTGACAATCGGGTAAAAATCAAAAAGATTTAGATAAACACATAATATCAGCTGTATAACTAAATTATATTAATTAAAATAGCATAAAAGTATTATTTCAAGGTATTTTTATTTTTCATAATATTATGTTAGTATTACATTACCTACTGATATTTTATGTTTTGTGTAGATATTATGTTATATCATATATTAAGTAATATGACACAGAATATAATTATTATTATGATATTATGTATACCACAATCAATATTCAATAATAATTATTATCGTAATATAATTAAAGTAAGGCAAGGATCAATGTGGTTTAGTTGGCTTACAGCCGTCGAACTATTTACGCACACAAAGACCCTCGCTGCAGGCTGCAGCTGTGTGCGTATTTTTCACCAAAGTTGACTTCGTGCGTTAATGCTCTTAATGAATAAAGTGAAATGGTTCATTTGTTCTAGTATGAATAAAGCTTAAAATGTGTGTTCATACAATTAGACACGTACGCGCGGAGGGTAAACGCTCTTCTAATTACTCAACGCATATCTTCTGAAAGGGTTTCATTCCCTCCCATCGCTTAAGGGGCGCTTGTTGCCTCGATAAGACGTGTCGCAAGGTCTCTCACGAATATTACACGAAACATACCATAGACGTATAGAGGCGTTCCGAGGCAAAACTGTTCCCACTTAAATATCCCCACTTTTGAAGTTGTTTGGGGCCATTTTGACATTTGAGATATATGGTGAGATCGAAATTTCGCATTTTCGCAATTTTTTCAGGAACGCCTGGAGGTATCAAGCTGGAATTAATATCAAATACTAAAGTTTACTGTCCCTTGGAGCTGTAAAAATTAAACTTCTAAGCCAACGCAATCAAAAGATACAGCCGTTTATGCCGCATTTATTCAAATTAATTTCCGTAAATTTTCAACACTCGCAAGGGAATAAAAACCTACAGGGTAGGTACTTCCCGTGGACTCAGAATCTTGAAATTCGGTAAATTCTTATAGCACAGATAAAGGCAAAATTGCGAAAACCGTAAATTTTTTGTTACATCATATAATAAAAATATTTTAAATAATTTTAAACTTACTACCCCTTTTTTCATGAACGCGTAGAGGTATTAAATTGAAATTCATATCAAAAACTCAGGTCTATAATACCTTTAAGCTGTAACACAATTACTACAGTTTTGTACGGAACCCTCGGTGCGCGAGTCCGACTCGCACTTGGCCGGTTTTTTCAACAGAAACAAACCCAGAAAAAATACAATAACGCAACGCTATACAGGACTTGATAGTAGGTAATCTAGTTTTTTATTTTTTTATATGTCGCAATAAGGTAAATGTTATTTTGCGTCGTATCTTTAATTAAGCTACGGGGGCTGGTGTAGTGTTGCGTGTAAACGCACCTGAAAGTCCCTTGTCATCTTAAACTTTTTAATTAACACACATCGAGGAAAATGAGCGACCATTGTTGTATAACTCGTAAAGGTGTTCTCAGTAATTAGTTCTTCCATTGCTTGTGTGGAATTCAGAGAAGTATTCATTGTTATCCTTAATATATCTTATCTAAACATACAGACATACATTCGCGGGTTAAGCCGCGGTCAATTAATCCTACTAATCCTACCTTGTGAGGATGGATGTTTGTTCCTCTTTCACGCAAAAATTACTGAATGAATTTCGATGAAATTTAGTATGGTAGTATTTAAGGCCCTGGATTAAAACAAGGACTACTTTTTATCCCGGAAAAAGTAGTGTTCCCGAGGGATACTATATATACGCGGGCGGAGCCGCGGGCAACAGCTAGTGCTAGTATAATAAGCACCTTTACATACTTGCTGCAGCTCTGACGGTGCTGTGGCAAAAATAGACAATTTATGAGATACAAAAATTTTACCTATGCGTCATTTCACACTGAAACGCGACGCGGCGCGCACTTTTTAACCGACTTCCCAAAAAAGGAGGCGGTTATACGTTCGGCTGTATATATTTTTTTTTTTTTATTTTTTTTGTATGTTCAACGATTACTCCGCCGCCTGTGGACCGATTTTCAAAATTTTTTCTGTGATGTATAGGGTGTAATCCCAAATTGGTCCTTTTGATATCAAAGTGGTGACCTGATGATGGGATCCATGAGGAATCGAGGGAACTCCTCGAAATTTATATGGACACATATGGTGATTTTGACTTTTTCTGAAGTAGTTCAAGCATATGCTACCAAAAAGTAAGATTTTGCTCCAAGGTATACCCTGGATCCAAAAGTACAGAATAGAACTCCTGACTAAGAGACGAAATTTCGGCATTGTTTAAAGAACTGCAAGCATATGCCACTTTCAGTAATACCATTGCCACTTACAGTAATCATCATCATCATCTTAATAGCAATACCTAATGGAAGCTTGGCGAGTATTTAATTATACATTCGATCGTTTAGTTTAGACGTTCTTAAGACGTATTAATAATAACTTAACAAAATATATCACTAAAAAGGGTGAAATTATTATTTTTAAACAAAAAATTAAACCGACTTCCAAAGTAAAAATACACAAAAAAGTATGAAATAAAACTTAATCTCTAAATAATTCCCCTTTCAAATTCGGCTAAATTTTTTACTATTTCTCTACTCAATCTTATTAATTTTGAAGTCGGTACCAGCAAATATGAACGTAAGTTGTATAAAATATTGTAGAATATTGTTTGGGCTGGTGCCGAATTCAAAATTAATAAGATTGAGTAGAGAAATAGTAAAAAATTTAGCCGAATTTGAAAGGGGAATTATTTAGAGATTAAGTTTTATTTCATACTTTTTTGTGTATTTTTACTTTGGAAGTCGGTTTAATTTTTTGTTTATTAAGCTAGCGATTAAAATTGAACTATATTTACTACACAAAAAGATACACTTTTCATGGTATGTGTCACCGTAAAGTTGTAAAAACCGTTAGATTGTAATATAACTAGTGAAATTGTAAAATGTTTATAGACTTCCGACGCGAATATTCTGCCTATAATTTAACACATTATATTTTTCGTTAGATTATAAACATATAGTAATGAATATTTTGACATATTTTTACAATCTCGTTAGTTATTTTACAATCTAACGGTTTTTACAATTTTACGGTGATATATATGCACCGCGATGCGCAGCGCTGCTCGGCCGCTCTTAAATTGAAAAATGTATCTTATTGTGTAGCGAATAAGGTTCAATTTTTTAAATGTGCCCGCCGCGTTGCGTCTCGGTGTTAGCTGATCCGTGTAACAAGACATTTATTATAAAATAATATGTTCTGTTTAAACATTTTTGATTGGGAATATGAAAAAAGTACCCCTAGAAAACCTCGCGAACCCAGAGGCATAGTCAGGTAGGGGCATCAAAGTGAATTATGTTTACTGTCTCGCCGCGGAAAATATCCGGACACACGTTATCCTTCCCTCTACGTGAAAATATTTTTACTTACATCTACACTAATATTATAAAGAGAAAAACTTTGTTTGTATGTTTGTTTGTTTGTTTGTTTGTTTGTTTGTAATGAATAGGCTCAAAAAGTACTGGACCGATTTCAAAAATTCTTTCACCATTCGAAAGATACGTTATCCACGAGTAACATAGGCTAAATTTTATTTTGGAAAAAAATAGGGTTCTGTAAGATATTTGGGTATTTCGGACACAAGGTGTAAAAAAACAACCAGAAAAGTTACTTATTTTGCGTACGCTGCCTAAACTATAAAAGATAGAACCATAAAATGTTCTAATTAATTGTAGATCTTATAAATATCTACAAAAAAGTCCGCGACACACTATACCTATCTATGTCAAGTGAGGCACAACAACCATTTTTTTATTTAGAAATCTTGAATTTTTTTGGACTACATTTAAACGCGTTTATTTTACTCATGCTATTAATCCTTATCAAAATAAATTATTTCATCACTAAGTACAGTTTATGTAGATAATATTTGGTCTGTGAATGATTAAAACTGGACGTTTGGTTTTGAAGTTATGGCGAAATTAAAATATTACGATTTCTGCTGCACGGCCCGTTGCGTAGTGGGCGTCACCAAGGCGGGGTGCGCGTGCGGGTTAATGTTTAGTTTAGTTTAGTTTAGTTTACTTAGTTATTTTATAAACATCAAATTGATAATATCTTAAAATATAATACATTATAATATCTATACATCTATACAGTTAAATATAATTTAAGTGTCTGTTTGTAACTTCAAATTAACAGCTTTTTACATAATGAATCTGAAAGTATATTCGGTACTTACAATAAAATACATTTTTTTTTATTTTTGTCTGTCCGTCTGTCTGTCTGTCATTCGGTCTGTCTGTCTGTTTGTTCCGACTAATCTCTGAAACGGCTGGACCGATTTTCACGGGACTTTCACTAGCAGATAGCTGATGTTATAAGGTCTAATATAGGCTACTTTTATTTTAGGGTTCCGTTTAAAAAAATAGGATTCCGCTTTCGTTAGTCATAAATAAAGTCGCGGGTAAATTTCAGCGATATCCCAAAGTATTGTTCCACGCGGACGAAGTCGCGGGCAAAAGCTAGTTGTACTATAATAATCCACTCGTGTTAAGTTTACAGTGAGTCATCAGTGCAATTGAATATTGTGAACATATAAGCGTCATATCAATTTTGACATTTGCACTTACTGCAAACTTATCGCGAATGGACTATTAGTGTTTACGTGTTTAAATGACGATCATGTGTGACGTCTCAACTTTGTCGTCATCATTCGTCGCAGTCTCAGAATTTTTGTAGTGAATTATACCATTATTGTCTATACTACTATAATAAAGAGGAAAAGTTTGTTTGTTTGTTTGCATCGAATAGGTTCCGAAACTACTGGGGTGATTTTGATGAAATTTGGCACAGATGTAGTGTAGACCACGGGAAAGGACATAGGTTACTTTTTATCGCGGCACGGTACAGTTACCGCAAGATTTCCTTTTGCGGGCAGGAAGTTGCGTGCAACATCTAATTTATAATATGTATTATAGAAGTTTGCCTTGTTTTGCCTTATATTTTTTTATTTTATTTCTGTATAGAAATAACTTAGTATAATATAAAAAAAAGGTTTTAAAGGTAACATGTTCTCCGGGCTATTATTACAAATCTTTTGATACCTCATTCATTGTAATCACAACAGTTTAGTTTAGGTACAAAACAAACATACAAACACAGATTATCGAAATCATTACCCTTCCTTTTGGCTACGCGGTGGGGCAAAATAGCGGCTAAATAATATTCTGAAGAATTAGTAATCATTTTCTCCATCTTTGGCTTTGCAGAACTAAATAAAAAGGCTTTTAATTAAATGCTTATCTTAGAAGCAAAGGTCGCTGACCGGGTTGATACGTTAAGCCGAGCGGACTCAGACCTCTTTGCATACGAATAAAGAAAGTTGTGTTTAAGATATTATACATCTTTTTTCTTTTTCTTCTTCTCTTGGACTTGTTTTAAAATATTATACTTCTTTTAAAATATTATGTTGGCATTTATAATTTGGTGGCAATTTATATACGGTCATTGGTAATGTTGATGAGCCAGTCTGATGATATTATTATGAAGTTTAAGGGCTGTCAAATTCCTTCTCTGGTAATGCAGGTGTCCATGTGCGACGGTAGTTGCTTTCCATCAGGCGATACGTTTGCTCGTTTGCCCCGTATGTCATAAAATGTCATTGGTTATTGAATGTATGTTTATCTGTTGCAGACTGGTTGACTGTGACATGGGCTCAGAGCGGGATGCACCTGCAGCCCGACGGCGCCGCAGACGACGACGCTGCCGTCAGGGGACGGTGAGTAATACAGGAATACTGAGAATATTTATAGCAAGGAACTGTGTGTAACGCTGCAGACGATGACGCTGTTGTCAGGTGACGGTGAGTAACACAGGATACTGAGAGTATCCACAACAGGTGGTAACAACAGGACTGTATGTGATGCTGCAGTCGACGACGCTGCCATCAGAGGACGGTGAGAAATACAGGATACTGAGAATAACATCTCTAGCAAGGCGACGACAACGCCACCACCAAGGGACGATTGACCACAATTGGCCCACCACACTTACCTACCACTGCAACTCCTGTGTAGCCAGAATCGACAGTGGTAACCAACCGCAAAAACCCTTTGATATGATCTCAGGGGTGCCCGCGGGACATGCTAAATCTGTCTTGGAACCCGCAACGAAATTAATCAGATTGTAGGAGGAATAGGAACTATTCCAGTTTCCCTCCCCAAGCAAAGCGGGAGACAGCAAAAATTGTGATGACAAAAAAGTCAGAATTAAAGGGGAAGCACCATGGGAATAACATGTTTGACCGCAGGAGGCTGAGAACATCTATAACATGGGACGCTGAAACTAACTAACCATATTTACCACATTAGTAGTCTTTATATGGTGACTGTATCATTCTATAAACTTTTACATTTATAATAGTAGTACGACAATATGCTTTCTTAGAATCAATAGATTGCTTTGATCGAGTCGAAAAGCGTTGCAACCACCTAATTTTAAGGTAGTTTCTTAACAGTACATTCCGAAGAAAATAATGTGGTGTATTCGATAAAACCGTGATTTTCCGAGTCGATGAATCTCGTGGCTATTAAGCGTGACCGACGTGACAGGAGGCGGGGCTGGCGTGACCCGACGTGACAACAGCGTGACGCTAATTCCACTCAGCACTTTGGAGAATATTCAGTAATCGACAGACCCATCCGGAACTTCCGGCGAACGGCAAAATTGTAGGAAGGGACTATTTTGTGTATGCCTTACTCGATGTTAAATGACGAAACCAAAACATACTTTTACTGGATGTTACTCAGGACTTCTTACGTGCAAATAAATACGCCCGTGGAAACTGAACATTTTTCTAAAAATGAAAATGAATTAAATAAAAAGTAGCATATGTGTTACCCCAGTGTCTAAACTAACAAATAAAATATTAATATCCGACATGTAATTATTGCGTGAAAGAGTAATAAACTTCCACACAGATGTGTGGAAGTTTATTACTCTTTCACGCAATAATTACATGTCGGATATTAATAATTCGGATAATAATACATCCATTCTCAAGACATCATAGTAAGGATTTAGAAATATATTTTCGTTATAGAAAAAACTATTTATGTAAGCCTCTGAAAATTACCATACTTAATTTTTTACTAGCGTTTTGTACTCACAAGTTCATTTGCTGTAAGATAAGTCTTAATTTTATTTAACTTGATTAGTAAATAAGCTAGGTAAGGAACAGTTTTTTACAAGAAAGCGAGTACAACATTATAGAATCATCAGTAAATACGGAAATCACATCCAAATTACTTAATTCAAGTTTCTACAACTCCCTGTTCGTCAAAGTTAGATTTTGTGTAATTTGATGTTCATCAAATGTTGTCTCCAGTGCCTCTTGTCAAGATGCGGTCGATAATTGTTGGTGAACTTCGAAATCAAAATTGTATGGGAGTTGACATAGGTCATCGATAAGTGACATGTCGTTTACGATGCCATAATATGTCAAATTCCATACATTTTGTTTTAGAACTTCGCCGTCGAAATTATGAAGCATCTTCAATTATGAATTAAGAATGCATCTTGACTAAAGGCCCTGTTATTGGTACAGTCGTCCACAGTTATCGGTACAGTTGTTCAGTCAGATCGTTTATCTTTTCGACATCAACTTGCTACTCTATTAATCCAAGTCAAATACATTCCACCTAACTACTCGTAAGCCGATATTTGTCAAACGTTTACGTTTTTGTGCGACGATACGATTGCGATATATTTTTAGATGAACCGCTTATAGTTTGTTTAGTTACTTATAGAACAACATAAATATATTGCATATTTCAAAGAACGATTCTAGTCACATCTTAACTCTATTATTCATCTTTAAAAATACCTGAAGCACAAACTTTAGTACACTTTTACGAGAGTATGATATTTGGTAAAGTTAAAGTTTATGTGGAGGAAAGTGTGCAAAAAGCTAATATAGTTTAAAATACTGCTTTTAGAAATAATAAAAATTAAAACAATGTACACATGACCCAATGTAGCCAGCACACAATGGTCCATTGTTTAGTTCGATTAGCGATATTTTTGCAAAATATATTCGAAATCACTAGATGACATATGAATCCACCATCGTCTTATGCGCCATTTTTTTATAACTTTGTGGCGGTACACTCTTCTGTAATACTTGTAAGCAGTATATAAATAAATAGCCGCGGCCGTAACTACTTTCACGTCCATCGTGAGTGTTTCGCTAGACAGCGCTATGAATGAGCCATACGCCATTGTGTGAACACCAAGTGATCGTGGCCTGCAGGTGTGCATTACAAAGCATGACCCAACATAAGCCATTGTGCACTAGTGCCGCGTTATTACGCGCACTACTGTGCATTTGATAGATACAATTTTAGATAGAAATAGATAGAATTTTATAAAGTTCAAACTTAAAAAATTATTGAATTAATAGGTCTTTACCTATGAAATTGCCGTTCTGCAGTACTGGCCATTTCAAATCAAAATAATTTTTGTTTGACTAAGAATACTAAATTCAAATTAATTTTATTTTAAAAACATGGAATTCCTTTTCCAAAAGTAGTCATTTGTTTATTGATTAGTGTTACATTTTCATCGCATTTCAATATTTTTCGTCATTCTTCATCATGGATACGTTAAAAATTCGAGTAATTATGGAATATGAGTACCGTCGTGGCAGCAACGCGGCACAAGCGGCACGCAACATCAACGACGTTTACGGAGCTAACACTACAAACCAACGCACCACCTGTTATTGGTTTGCTCGCTTCCGTTCTGGAAATTTCGACCTGAAAAATGAACCTCGCGGTCGTTCGAAGACTTTGGTTGACAATGACGAATTAAAGGCGATTGTGAAAGCTGATGATACACAATCTACGGCTGAATTAGCAGAAGCTTTAATTCAATACCCGAGAGGCAGTACAAAATTCCTTTGAAGAATTTGTTGCCTCCAGTCCAGCTGCTTTCTTTAAGAACGGCATCAATAAACTGCCACTGCGTTGGCAAAATATATGCATTCATTATATGGGTGATTACTTCGATTAATACAAATAAAAAATACATGAAAAAAAATTGTTTAAATTTTTTCATACAAAACGGCAATTTCATAGGTAATGGTCGAATATCTAGTCATTTTTAATTTGCCATTATTACTATTCTTAGTGTCAATTACCCGACTATACTTTCGAGTAGACATTACAAATATCGTGTCGTGAACGCACCGTGTCCTGTGCTCTGATGGGATGTTGTCCGTTCGTCCGGAAACATCACGCAGCCGTTAGCGAACACACCGGGTGGTTTATTACCCCCCTCCCCTACGCGCCGCGCCCCTCGATCTCCCCATTTTCTCTCTATTCCGTCTTTATTTCTCTCTATTTCACGTGTTTTCATGAAATAAATATCAAACAAGAACTATAAATTATTTATACCTCGTGTTATATTCATGAAGTGGCGGGAACTCGTTTCTTTTAGATTTACTGTTCCAGTTTTTGACAAAGTATAATAATAATAATAAGTATAAGTATAATAATAATTTTATACCGATTCGATACGATAACAATGAAGTTTTTTACATATTCTTTTACTTAGAGATTCCGTAGCTGTGCTACAACGTCGTAGCAATACTCTACGTAATTCTCGTAGCACACGCTACGCCGTTATAATGCTCGCTGCGGTGAGTTCATACCGAAACGAAACGATAATGAATAAAGTTTAATTTTGAATTTAAAAATACAGCGCAAATTCAAATCGCGAACGAATAACCTTCGGTGCTGTGAAAAATCGTGACGTGAAAACGCATCGTGTTCACGTCACGTGAACGTTGACGACGTCGCAGCTGGACGTCGTGACGTGGACATGT
The DNA here is from genome assembly GCA_905404095.1 of Glaucopsyche alexis. NCBI lineage: Eukaryota > Metazoa > Arthropoda > Insecta > Lepidoptera > Lycaenidae > Glaucopsyche > Glaucopsyche alexis. The sequence continues at coordinate 21,206,774 of FR990051.1, read as the reverse complement.
GGACAGGCCCTAAAGGGTTTGGTCAGTTCACATGGAAAATCCATGTGAACTGACCAAACCAAACGAAAGTCATCTAGCACATGACCAACATCGAACTTATTTTGTACCTTATATTATTTCCTGAATACTAATCACGTGTGCGATTCCCACCGCCGACATTCGCCGATTAGACATTATTTATATCGAATGTCGTAAGTGGAAAAGTTGAACAATAATAAATTTTCAAACTGTTTTACTTATCAATTGACCATGTTTTTGTATAGTATTCCGATAAATCAATATGACGTCGTTGACCCGAGCGATTAATATTCCATTAGCTGTAATGGCTGCGACAGAGACGATTAGTCGTAATAGGCCGCTGATGTATATGTCTTGAAGGTAAGTTCTGCCCCTGGTTGTTGCCAGTTTCATTATCATCATTAGCCGCTAACTATATGTGCCCATGTAGTAACTAGGGGAAAGAATATATAACTTAAACTAAGTCTGGCCATAAATACTGTTACATAAAAACTTTTTAATTATTTTGAATTTGGGACACGTATATTATTTTAAAAACTTTTATTGCGCCATTTCGCCATGTAACAGAAAAAAATATTATATGGGAACCGGAACACGGAAAAAAAATTTTGCCACGACGAACTAGGTCCTTTATCGGCATGGTCAACTTAGCGTATCCGTTTACCTCTCTTAATTTAAGTAATTGGGGATAATGATAATAATAACTCCCCCACACTTATTTCGGTGACGGTGACCGATTTATTTGAAACCAGGCCAGCTACGCAGGAGTTATTTAATAGTGCCCATGTGTGTGCGGAATACACAATAGCATTCTCTCTTCCTTTACTGTCGAAACCCAGTGGGACAGATAACCGACACGACAGGCGAGAGATCAGGCGCAGGTCCGACTTTTTACATGCCCATCCGACCATGGATGCATGGACCATGGATCCGAGTATGGATCATCTTTCTTGTCAGACAATCTGGTGATCAGCCTGCATTGTCCTAGCCAAACTTGGAAACAACATTTTTTGTTGTTTCAATGCGGGAATCCAACCCACGACCTCCGAGTCGAGAGCCAAGCTCTAAACTACTAGACCACGGAGGCTGTTTTTGGGGATAATATCATCGAAGTAAGTTTTTAAAACATTGTGTTCAGACTTTGATTACAAATTAAAAAATTACAAGCTTTACAACTAAATCAAGTGTTCAATTGTTTACGACAGATATTTTAATCAACAAATTCTATTCAAAACAATTCGCTTAACTGCGCAGTGCAATAATATTAATGGTATGCAATAAATTGAATAGCATTAATGATAATAATACATCACAGAAACTAAACACGCACACGTTATTAAATTAGTCAGCCTCAGGACTAAGCTAGATAATTATCTGTGCTAATATATTAGTTACATGCAATTGAGGTGGTTAATTAAGGTAAAGGCAGCATCATCTCTTCTAAGATCAGATCTTCTGATCTGAAGATAATAAATTCAAAAATATTTTGAATTAGAGGGGATGTTCAGTGTGATCCAAAGAACGGCATAAATGTAAAAAATGTATAACGTTTTGGATTTTGTAAAGTAGTTTGGATATGACGTATGTATTTAACAAATTTTTGAATTTTGTACAGTTCAGTTCTATGGATGTTTAAAAGCGTGCTTGTTTATGCTCCTTGACCATTAATATGAAATCTCTGTCGCATAGACATCTCATTTGAGTATATTTTGGTTGCTGTCTGTGTATAGACACTGGCCGTGTTCACTGCGGGCCAGGTGCTACAGTTTGGTTGGATGCTCTAAGACTCACAGTAATACACAGCAGCAAACGGAGGTCTAGCAGGAACATTTGACAGCAGCGTAAACGTAATATTATCGAATGAGAATTGTATGAAAATCTGTAAAAATCATGATTACGCCCATACGAATTTTATTCGATGGCGTTTCGTTTATGCCGCTGCTCAATATTCCTGTTAGGCCCATAGTGCATTGTGCACACGTCTCCACACAAAGCGTCGGTAATTGGCTGCCTGCGATGACGGCCATTACACACGCCCGGAGATTACTATCGATTGTCTACGTTGTACACGAGTATAACCTGACATCCTACTTCCTACTAATCATACTATCCTACTTATATTATAAATGTGAAAGTGTATGGATGGATGAATGTTTGTTACTCTTTCACGCAAAAACTACTGATCGGATTTCGATGAATTTTGATATGGTAGCAGTTTAGGCTCCGGATTAAAACATAGGCTAATTTTATTCCGAAAAAGTACAGTATTCTCGTGGGATATCCGATGATATTATAATTATTTACGCGGGCGGAGCTCCGAAAAGTTATTTTTTTATTTCGACTTAAAAAATTATAGTCGGCTCGTGAGGAAACCGACCTCCTCAAAAGCTTTTAAATGGGATGCTCATTGCTCACATAAGGCATCATTGCAAATATGAAGTAAACGATACATTGTAACATGCGGATAAACAAAACCACAAATATTTATTTGAGAAATGTATAGGGGAACATGTTGTACCTCGGAGCCAGTACCGTGGCCTGTTAGCTTTTTACAGGTGTTCCTGAGCTTTACAATTCTGATGCAACTGGATCCAATCTTTGATTTTATCGACGTTTGAGACCATTATTAGAAGTATGATATTTTTAAACGTATTTCAATAGTCACATTAATTTTAAATATGAGTACGTACGATTCTCTTATTGGTGCATTTAATTATATTGGCGTAAAATTTCTCTTTTGTCTTTATTAGTGCTCCCTAGTCTAGTTTTCACATGACTTGATACGAATTACTATTGTTTACATTTGAGTTCATTAGGTCGATACAGACGAATGTCTCGCTGTATTAGGTGTTAAAATTTCTCGGGTCTCAATTCGCAATTGTTGTTACTAAGTTCGTCGTCGCGGGCTTAATAACATTAGACTGGTGGTAATGTTGATGTTTTAACATTTGCTACGTAATAATTCTACTTCCTACTAATATTATAAATGTGAACGTTTGTTAGGATGGATGGATGGACGGATGTTAGTTACTCTTTCACGCAAAAACTACTGAACGGAGTTTAGATTCTGGATTAAAACAAACGCTACTTTTTATCCCAGAAAAGTACAGTGATCCCGTGGGATACTCGATAGTATATTTACGCGGGCGAAGCTGCGGAAAACAACTAGTCGAAATGTAATTGTTTACAAATTGAGTTATAGTAACTCAGTTTTGTGGTTTTATATTTAATTCGTTTATCGAGTATTATCACTACAGATGGAGTATTTGATATTACGATCGCCGAAAGGTCGATTCTTGACCCTTAGCCACGCTCTGTGGTATTTGCAAATATAATAATAATAATATCTATGGACGCTTCACACCACGTCAATCTGATCGCGTGGTAAGTTCTCGAAGAACTTGTGTTACGGGTACCAGACAACGGAAATATATTTAATACTTATATACTATACACATATTTAAGATTTTTATTATGTTATACACATATGTAATACACATCTATGACCCAGGAACACAGAAAAACTTTTTGTTCCATCGGCGGGATTTGAACCCGCTACCCCCGGCTTGTGCACCAACACGCTCAACCAACTGAGCCACAGAGGTCGTCGAAATATGAGCTTTATTATTTAATTAGATGATAAAATTTCCTTTACTCCGTAGCTCAGTGATTAGCGCGTTGACGCCCAAGCCGGAAGTCGCGGGTTCGAATCCCGTCCGGAAACAAAAAAGTTTTCTGTGTTCTGGGTCATGGATGTATATTAAATATGTGTATTGTATAATACAAAAATCTTAAATATATATTATGTATGGTATAAAAGTATTAAATATATTTCCGTTATCTGGTACCCGTAACACAAGTTCTTCGAGAACTTACCACGGGATCAGGTTGACGTGGTGCGAAAGCGTCCATAGGTATTTGAACTGTTACTTTTTGTTGTCAGGTACGGAAGAGCGGGCAGCCTGGCCGTGACGCCCGGCGAGAAGATTCTGGAACTGTTACGTCCGAGTGGCGACGCGCCACGCCGGCACTCCACCGCCGCGTGCGCGCCCCCCGCCCGCACCTTCGTCTACTGCCCCTCCGACGCCCTGCCGTATTGCCCGCCATCCAGATACGCGCCGCCGAAACAACAGGTTAAGGTATGTCACTACTGTTGACAGATGTAGCTGTCACCGTGAAATTGTAAAAACCGTTAGAATATAAAATAACTAACGAGATTGTAAAAATATGTTGAAAGATTCAAAACTATATATTTATAATGTAACGAAAAATAATGTGTTAAATTATAGGCAGAATATTCGCGTCGGAAGTCTATAAACATTTTACAATTCCACTAGTTATATTACAATCTAACGGTTTTTACAATTTTACGGTGACGTTTACAATATTCTTGCATGATAATATAATTGTCGTCTGCACGCGTTCGTGAAACTCTTCTTGGGTAAATGAGGCATTACGCACGTTTTATACACGAGGAGAGGAACGTCACATTAAATAGGCAAGCGGACTGGGCGCCTAGACAAATTACCTTCGTTAAAATTCGAAAAGATCTGTCGTATCGACTTCTCTTTTGAGATCACGACATTTTGTCCCTAGCCAAATGCACTCTGTTGTTCGAATCGCAACAACGAATTGCTCAAACGTTAGTTGTCTACAATTTATTATGAATTTTTCCGTCAGTTGTGAAGTTGTCAAATGTCATAATTAATTTTTTTTTATGATGGCGTTACGGCTTAAAACTATTTGCCAGTGTCAAGTTTAAAAGGCAGAGAAATAGATTTATTGTAGCCTGTATATGATTTCAACACCGTATTATTTTCAACTCTAATGTCTAGTCAAAGTCCAAAATACAGATAGTCAGTGCAAGTCAGTCGATTCAGTAAAACGGTACCTAGTAGTTTTACTGAAAGTTCCTAGAGTGTTTACAATAAGAATTAAGTAAGTACTTAATTAACACAGGCGATTATTATTGCATTCTAAATCAGACACACAATTTGACAACTGTTTATTATTTGACATTGACATGTGACTGACCACTCGTGTGTACGATTTTCAACTCTATTGTTTGACTCCAGAGTTATATTTAGAATTATATTCTATTGAAATACATTATTTAATTAATTATCTTCTATTTTTCATTGATAATACAGATTTTACAGTCGGACAATGATCTTTTGGCACTTGGATGGGGGCGTGAGTGTCGTAAATAAGAACAATATTTATTACTAAAAGTGAAATTTTACAAGACGGCGATGTTATTATAGTACTGATTTTATCCACGTGCCAAAAGGTAAGTGTCGCAACTACAAAACAATACATAATACTAAAAGTGACATTTTACAAGACGGCGATGTTAGTTCTGTTTTTGTCCACGTGCCAAAAGATCCTTGTCAGACTGTATACGGATTGCTTGCCAAATGGTCATAGGAAACACATTTTATGCAGATATTAACATGTTACACTAAAGGGCCATACTCACGGCGCGTCCAGCAAATCCAGCACCGGTACTAATAAAGGGCTATTATCTTTGATTAATTATTACATAGATACGTTATATCCTTACAAAACTGACAATATTTCTGTGCCACGACACACATTGACATTATATATCTATGGCTATTATAATATACTCACGGTGCATGATGCATCTAGCAAATCCAGCACCGGTACTAATAATAATAAATAGGATTTAGGAATAACAAGTAGATCCATTCATTAGTGTCAATCATTTAAAATTTTTGCCTACAAATCCGCGGCCTTGAGCTTGCAGGCTGGATGACCTTTTACAAATAAATAGTGTAGGTAATGATCCTGGTAACACTGGGTAGAAAAAGAAGAAGATGAAGTACAATAACTTTTGTTTGATTATTGATAACAAATTAACAATTTACGTTAACTATTATCCCTAAGTCTATGAGGTAAACACAGATGAGAATAAACAACCTAAATAAGTTGGCTTCAAGTCTTCATATTGGTGGAGAGGTGAAACGAGGAAGCTCGCCGCGAAGCAGCACCGCGCCCAGCGAACTCGAGTAGAGCCTAGTCCACCTCCATCTGCACTGGTCCATGAAGGTTGAGGACGTTGTGGACTAAGTACATCCTAAAGAAGACGTCTTTCACTTTTAGGGTCAAGCGTCTGGAGTCTCGCTACAACGTCAACTTCAGTTTCTTTGCGGTGAGAGTACCGACGCATCTTCTACCGACCTTCGAGGTGGAGGAGTTCTAGCCGACGGACGTGTTCTACCGAATATTTCAAGGAAATGAAACAAAGCGTGCCTCACGAAAAAAAGCGTGTCTCGTCTAAAAAGTAGCATTTTAATGCAGAGCCTAAACTTTTTGTGTGAAAGAGTATGAGTAACAACCATTCCACCATCCATACTCACATACTTTTATATTTTTATATTATTAGTAGGATTTTTGACTACTAAAACATTACCATTACCTTATACATAATATAACATAAGTAAAATGTGTTTTAAATCTTTATAATTTGTAGGAATTGTAGGTATACAATAATGTTGTTTGTTAAGTAGTTTTACCATAGTGATATAAAATCTTCATAATGTACAATACGGCCAATGTATCTTGGCGAGTCTGAACTTTGCGCAGAAGGTTGCGTAATATCTGTTTCTAAGTGTTTTCGTATTTATTTTATTTGTACTAATTGGTCAACTGTATTAGGGAATTTTATTAGTACATAGGTATATAAAAATAATACAATAACAGTTTTCTTTTCAGTTCGCAGAGCCTATGTTCAGACCCATCAAGATACAGCGGCCGTAGTGTTATTAATGTATCAAAACCGCTACCAACCTAAGTTAATTTGTATTCATTCTGTGACAGGCTCAAACTAGTGTGTGTAAATAATAATAATTATTAACTGTGTTGATTTTTAAATTGTATAATGTTATTATTGGCTATAGCCATGACTTATGTAATTCCTTTGCAAGAAATAAAAGTATTTTTTACATTTTAAGTTTATTTTCTTACTAAAACTTAGTTAAAAAAGTAAAATAATTGTGTCGTATCAGGCTAGAGCAGGCTAAAGCTCCACCGACAAGAGCGAAGCTCTTAAATTAGAATGAATGAATAATTCTAGCAAGACAATGCCTATAACAAATTCAAAGTGTTATGGCCGCTTGTAATATTTTGTATACAATATGTAGTAACTGTTAGGTTTTTTATGGCAATAGTACCTTGTACAGTCATGTACTTTTAATATTTTATTACTTCCAGCTAATAACACTTCCTTTAAAGTTATAGTTCTTTAAAATTGCAAAGAATATTTCAATTATTTAGTCATATTTAGTCACAAACATACTATAGAGATTAAATATGATGTATTTAATGGTTAACACTACTTGACTGTTTATAATAGCAAATATTTCAAAACTATTATAACACTACTTGACTGTTTATAATAGCAAATATTTCAAAACTATTATGAGGTGTTGCTTACATCCCATTTATAAGGCGAAGGTGTTGAGCATCGATATATACAATACAATAAAATATAATTACATTGAATAACTTATAAATTTTATCTACTAAATACAACTTGCTTATTTATGAACTACATTTGTTACCTACTATAATTTAGGTAGGTACCTACTATAGGTACACCTAAAGATTGCTATCAGCTGGTATAGTAGCGTGTAAAGGTTACAAACTGCAAGGGCGTTATTAATCTAAGACTGCAAGTAAGCTACAAATTAAGAAATTTATATTTTAACAAAGTGTTAAATTATACTTGAATACAATGAATTAAATATTAGGTACCTACATATTGACAATAATTGTGATTAATTGAATACTTTAGATTGAATTCTTTTGACTTTTTATGCAATATAGACCCTTTAGGCAAATCATTATTATTTACAAATAACAGCTGATCAATAAAAATCCGCCATATTGTTCGTTGAGGCGATAAAGGTAGCTATCTGGGTATCTTTATCGTTAGGTCGATAAAGATAAAGATCACGATCTGCTAAAATTTAGCAGATCGTGATCTTTATCTTTATCGACCTAATGTCACATTTAATGTCACTTACGGCCGCTTGTCTAGGCATTGTATGGAGAAACGCGTTAGAGCAATTCGTTATATGGGTGCATCGTTAGCGTATTCGTTCAAAGTGGCTGCTTGGCTACCAATTTTTTTAACGATACGACTGAATATGTCATTTAACGCACGCTTATGTCAATCCCATACATTTTTTATTCACGAAGTTCGCCGTCGATATTATTTAATGCATCTTGTCTAGCCCTCCTGATTTTTTTATTGCATAAATGAATAGTACTCTTAAATATGAGTAACTTCTCAGAAGAAACCGTATATCAAAAGTCAATATTTTCAAAGGTACAGCGATTTGTATACAAAATTCCGCAAGCCTTAATAGTAGGTCGACTTTAGTATGGAGCGTTTTTAGGAGGCTCGCGAAATTTTTTATACAAATCGCTGTACCTTTGAAAATATTGACTTTTGATATACGGTTTCTTCTGTGAAGTTACTCATATTTAAAAGTACTATTCATTTATGCAATAAAAAAAAATAGTCCGATTGCCTATTGTTGAAAATACACGAGACTTGGGTAAATGTTTTTTTTTTATGTTTTAGGTAACTGTTTGATATACAGTTTCTCACAGAAAATCGAATTTGATAGCGTCAAGTACCAGCGCGTCGAGTTAATACTTTACTATGAAATAATGAGGCACGAACTTTCTCCGTAGAAAAACTTGGAAACTTTTTACTGAATATTAAATAACGACATAATGTTGGTGCGCTTCCGGCTGGGGCTGTATTATAATTTAACTGTGTTTTATAATCCTCTCTGCCGGGTAACCGGATTATGCGGCAGTGCATAATACTGGATATTCTTTATGAAGTTATGGTGAAAATGTCATAGGGTTCTTTGCAAGCTTACTCTATTTTAAGAATTTTAAAGTTAATAAAGCTCGTTATAGCTTAGCCTTATCGTAAGGTTTAGCTTACACCACTTGCAACGCGGCGCTGGTTTCAAAAATAGTGATTCAAATTTGAACTTTATTCTGTCCACAAGAAGACACGTTTCATTGCAAGATTTTGACGACCTCTGTGGCTCAGTTGGTTGAGCGTGAGCGGCTCAAGCCAGGGGTCGCGGGTTCAAATCCCGCCGAAGGAACAAAAAGTTTTTCTGTGTTCCTGTGTTCTGTGTGCAGGGATGCATATTAAATATGTGTATAATATAATAAAAATCTTAAATATGTGTGTAGTATAAAAGTATTAAATATATTTCCGTTGTCTGGTACCCGTAACACAAGTTCTTCGAGAACTTACCACGGGATCAGATTGACGTGGTGTGAAGCGTCCATAGATATTATTATTATTATAAGATCGGCGCCAGTTCATACAGAGCAGGAGTTTGACATTCGAACTCATGCAATGGAACGTATATCTTCTTGTGTAGTGGATAAAGTTCAATTTTGAAACGCTATGTTAAAAATGCAGCACTGCCTCGCTTATCGTCTCGTTTTTGTGTGACGGCTCACATAGTCTATGTTTACTTTATTTTACTCATCGCCGTATCGCAATTTTCGTCCTTTTACGACAAGGCTAAACGACAAGCTATAGTAACTTTAAAATTCTTTAAGTAGCGTTGCGTATCGTCTCGTTTCGGGGTGAACTGATCCTAAGATCGCTTCTAAGATAATGGTATTGTTCTAGTTGCCGACACCTCAGACGCAGAAGCCGCCGCCGCAACCGCCACCGGTGCCGCAGCGGACCGTGCCCGTGGTGGTGCCGCTGTCGGTGCCGCCGCCCGCCCCACCCCGCAGGGCGTCGCCGCAGCCACCCCGCCGAGCGCCGCCGCCGACGCCGCCCAGACCCGTCACCCAGACGACGGACACCAACGGAAACCGGCGAGCGAACGTCCCCCCGCCGCTGTCGCAGAACCCGCAGAAGCTGGATTGCAACAGAAACCCCCAGCCGCCGGTGCCGAGACGGCCGCCACATAAGGCGCCCGAGACGCCGACGCCGTTCACGCCGGCCCCCCCGCCGCCGACCGCCCAGATGAAGCGGTCCCCCAGCTCGGGCTCCAACATCAGCGTGCGGCAGGACTCCAACGTGTCCTCGGATTCCTTCAGCCAGACTTCGTCGCCGTCCTACACCACCAAGACGATGGAGGCGCCGCTGCTGCCACACCAGCACGTCAACAAGAGCCTCAACGCGAAGATCGCCCGAGGACTGCTGCTGAAGGAGCAGAAGGAGCGGGAATCCGGCCACTCCGCTATCACCAAGAGCATGTCCACGCCCGCCTCGCTGCAGACCATCGTGCGTCTGCAGAACGGTAGCAACATGTCGCTACACCACCGGGTGAGTTATCCTGATTTTTACCTATGTGTCCTTGATTATGCAGCGTTATGTACTATTAGGGAATAAAATTCATAAGCAGTTGTAACGTTGTAACATATCATTGACTATAATTGTATGTCATCATTATAATACAAATAATTTATGATAATACCCTACCTGCTTATAAGTTATATTTCAAGATGGTACATAATTTTATCATGACCATAATTATAATGTCCTGGGCTTATATCATTCATTTCTCAATACTAGATACCAGTTACCCACCTTTTACCTACTTACTGGACAAAATTATTACTTTTAAAAAGTTTCAACGGAATGGAGTAAAATAAATTCAGCTTTACATAAAATATTTACCTACATTCTCTGTCGTCCATTTAAAAGTTATTCGGTAGCGTTCATGTTCAGACCATAAAATTTGCCAACTTTTAATGTGTAGTCGCGCGACGCTTCCTGAACTTTTTACATGTAGAGTGCTCTCGAGGTCCCCCACTATACTGAGTCGACGCCACACACATACACACCTACTTACACACACATTACACGAACACACAGAAACATCTGTCACTTCCAGGGCGTTAAAACACGAAAAATGTTGAGTTCGTTTGGGAAATTTCAACGTTATAATGGTTTGTGAATGTGTCCGTTTTACTTGTAAGTATGGTTCATATCGAACATAATCCATCCCATACAAACTCCGCATTTTCATAATAATGAACCTCGGCTGCCAAACTTATTGCACTTCGGTTTACGGGTTAATGAAAGTCTAAAGCTAGATTCAGCTGCCTCCTTAGCTTAGCCCATGCGGTATTTTGAATTTTCCCGTATTTTTTATTACATAAAATATGAATTATAATAGTTCACCAAAAAAAAAGGAAAGTTTACAATCGGAAAAGTATACTAAAAGCCACAATTTCTGATATCTTCTAAGTATGTGCGTTTATGTTCATACTCATCATAGTATTCTTTTTTTGTATTTGTGTAAAATATTTCAACTTTTTTATGACTTTGAAATGCATTTAATTACAAAACTACACATAAATTATTCATTCTTTTTACTTTTATCGGATTGTAATACCTAATTATTTATTGTTTAAAAAAACTAAATTTTTACATGTAGGTAAATAACAATTAATACAATTCGAATATTTTTTTAAGTTGTGATCACCTATACTGCTCGTATCCATACCAAATCAAGTTGTCTTTTCTTTTAATATTCTACATAACGTGAAGGTACCTACAAGATATCTGCATTTAGTATAAAACGCTGTCAATCGTGGTGTACACTATACATAATATTATAAATGAGAAAGTGTGTATGTTTGTCCGCCTTTTACGCCAAAATCACTGAACCGATTTAAATAAAATTTGGTACACAGATAATTTAGAGTCTGAGAATGGACATAGGCTACTTTTTATTGCGGGGAAATGTACGGTTCCCGTGGGATACTTTATTTACAGTTTCACGTAAAAACCGATTATCATGAAATTTGACACAGATTAAAGATGAAGTAGACCACGGGAAAGGACATAGGCTACTTTTTATCGCGGGACATACGATTCCCGTGGGTTACTGTACTTACGCGGGCGAAGCCGCGGCATCAGCTAGTGCTGTAATAGATTTTAAATTCATAGTATTTGATAGCATAAAATACATTTAATTTCTAAAAGGTGCATGTGAATGTTTGAATAATAAATTAGTTTCAGTTGAACGGTCATAAAATGTTCCTCGCCGTCGCACGCAGCCGGCCGCATTCAAATATTGTAGTGTAATATTTAGCGCTAGCCGCAACTGTGGTACAAGCGAAAACTATAAGGTTGACTAATGACTATATTATGTTCCGGAATGAGGTGGGCCCAGGTAAATTTATAGCATAGAAAATAGAACTATGCGCTAGTACAAATAGAGTTGAAAATCGAAAGTGTTGAGTGTCGAGCTGTCATACATGATATTGACATTTGACTCTTGTAACACTCAGAGAGTTGATACAGTTTGTGTGTTCGATTTTCAGATCTATTATATTAGCGCAAAGGAGCTCCGTGGCCTAGTGGGTAGACCGTTGGATTCGCACTCGGGAGAGTGCAGGTTCGAATCCCAGGTTGTGGCGTGTAACAATGAGACTTTTTCAGATCTCAAGTACATTATACGGACGTTCTAACGGTGAAGGAAAACATCGTGAGGAAATCCGCACACGGTTGGCCCCAGACGTATTGACCAGTCATTCCTCTGGACTAGGCTGACTGTGTTGTGAGAATGTCGAATGTGCTTGGGCAACCATACGACATTTAAAAACCGACTGTCCCAGGCACTACAGTATTTCAAGAGTGATTACTTCGCTCGGAGAATACTGTATAAATCGTCCAGTAAGAATGAAAAGGCCTAATTTTAGTTCTAATTTTCCCGCCGGATTTCGGATCATATTATAGTCTCAGCCTTACAGAGTACACTTGTAACTCTTCTGGTGTTGCACATTTGCGTTCCTGGTCAATAAAATCACCAACCCCCCTTAGGCCTTCGGTAACCTCACTCACTCGGCTAAACACAACGGAAGCGTTATTTCATGCCGGTTAATTAGTATACTAGTATTTCTTCTGTTGTTTATTTGGAAGTTACTCTAACCACTTACTTATATTTGTTTATGAGAATATGTTATTTGAAAGATGATACTTTAAGTATTTAAAAAAAATATCCGTGGCGTGGGAAAAATAAATTCGAAATTCAAACGCAATAAATAGAAATATTATTCCCGCTATGCCCGCTACCTGTGTTGACTTGAGAACGTTCCATTTTACGGTGTGGAGAGCGGTGAATTGCACTTAATTTGATCGCAGGCCGCGATTCCAAACAGAATAAAATTGAAAATGTGCGCTTATCGGATCTTCCAATAGATTACGTTCTGTTCCCCGCTAAACTTATAACTGGCTGATATTCAATTAACTTTGCGGAGTTTCTGTATCTGTGCTCTGTAATAAAGTTGTGTCTGGCAGGTAATTTTACCGATATGGTAGAGTGGTTCTTCTGTTTTGTGATATAAGCGACTAGTTTATTTGATTATCTAGTCTTTCAATATCTAACCAAGGTATAAGATGAGATATTTTTATGACTACGGCGAAGCTAGAAGGAAGGCTAATTAATGATTTTGTCAGTCTATTTGTGTATGAATATATGTAAATTTGTTCCATTGTAGCGCCTTAACTACCGATCTAATTTTAATGAATGAGTTGTCAATAAATTCCTAATATTGGCACGGGTAACTTAGGCTATATAATTTGCTTAGTCGGGTTATAGTTTTTACCCGACCACGGCGAAGCCTAAGGAAGGGCAGTCTATGTATGTATGTATGTTCCACCATAGCGTCTAAACTATTGCTCCGGTTTTAATAAATGAGGTGTCAATACATACGTAACAAAATTTTACGTACTCGGGTTATCGTTTTTTATATAAAAATTGTAGTTATTAACTTTTGGTTATTTAAACGATATGGCTTGCATAATATCCCCCTTACTAATAAACGCTGTTTAAGCTTTGAATAGTTATACAGTGTTTTGTTCCCTTCACACAATTGACATTTTTAATTCGATTGAAGAAGACAAAACACTTTGTACTAGTGGCGTAGGGTTCCTATAACTCCATTCCTATCGGCTTCCCTTGTCACTTACCTTTTGTAAACCTTCATAGAAATCGCTACCTAATAAACAGGCTCCGGCTTCCCTATGAAGGAGAAGCAGCCTTCGCCACTGCTATGTACCTAACTATTCAAAGCTTATACAGCGTTCATTAGTAAGGGGGTATGAATACAACTTAAAATAGGTATTAGGTAGTATTTCACGCATTGTTTACGAAATAATAGGGGATCGGACAACATCTGAAATATTTAGTTTCATTAAATATTCAGACATATCTGCATTACTAGGTGGTAAATGTAAAAAAATATATTATTTTATGTGTAGTTTACTAATTAAATACATTTAAAAAGTACAAAAAAAAATATTTTTTTCGTAATTGGTAAACAAAACCTACATCATTAGTTTACTTACATCATATACAAAAACATTCATTATCATAAGTATGAACTTAAACGCACAAATATCGGAGATATTTACAAATATGTTTCTGCGGCCGTATACTTTATACCTACTTATTACACTTTAATTTAATCTTATCTAAAATTTTAGTATGGAGCCTTTTTACCTAACTTGCGAAATTTTATATACAAATCGCTGTACCTTTGTTATTGACTTTTGATATACGGTTTCTTCTGAGAAGTTACTCATATTTAAGAGTACTATTCATTCATGCAATAAAAAAAATCAGTCCGCTTGCCTATTCGCTAGTACAAATCCCTGTCACTCAGCGCTGTGCTCGCTGATAGCTCGACATTCTCGGATTTACTGTGGCGCGCCGCTTTGTTCATTTGCCCTTTATCTACTGTTTGCATACTGTGGAATGCTATGTAAATTTTGTTCGTATTAAAAACGATGATTGCCGAAAGGCATTATATTTATGGCCGTACTGTATATTTGTCCGTCTTAAAATGTTTGCTCTAATAGACGTTTAGAAATCTTCTTAAAGCTTTTAAAGTGTTCGAAAGGTTGAGTGTATCTCAGTTTAAATCCCCTTGTACGAGTAGAAGCGCGGAGCCTGAGACGTCTTTGTTCCAATAAACTCTCGAACGTTGGCGACCATTGTGTAATCTATGTTTTATCCGATATCGCTATATGTACACTTGATATTATGATTTTAACCCTCAAATAACATGATTTTTTTGTTACGCAACAGACATCGCCGGGTAATATATTTTCACCCCAAACATGAACTAAAAAAAAACAAAATTAACACTCAATTAATATTTATAACATATATTTATTTCTTTATCAAGCCAAATGGCTTTGTAAAGAAAAATTCGCTTACAACTTGCCGGAGGTCGGGAGTTACATAAAATTATTAATTACTTGATATTGCCCGCGACTTCGTGTGCGCAAAAATTTATTTCACAGAAACCGTACATTTTTTCGCGATAAAAAGTAGCCTTCCCCGTGGTCTACTCTACATCTGTGGCAAATTTCATCAATATCGGTCCAGTAGTTTCGGAGCCTATACAATGCAAACAAACAAACAAACTTTTCCGTTTTATTTTAATATTAGTATAGAATATTATGTTTATCGCAGATGCTGCGCGACATGCGAGGAGCGGGAGACTCGTCGGCGCTCCGGTTCCGGCTGCTGCAGCTGGGGCTCAATGCGCTCATCCTGCTCGCCATCACCGGGGCACTGTTCGCCTACTTCCGTGCCAACCCCGCTGTGCAGGTAAACGAATCTGAACCCAGTGTATATAACAATAATGTCAAATATTGCGTGATCTGAGGGTCAATTCTGATAAATAAAACCTGCATTAATACAATTACAATCAAGTCCCAATCCGCTGAAACTCTCAAAAGGTGTTTTTATGAACGTTAAACCAACGTGAAATGCGCTCTGATTGGTCGAAACGTCATAAAATCCGTTCATGATAACATGTCGCTACACTATCAATCCAAACAAAGTAAAATTAAGTCTACTTTAAATACGAGAATTGAAGTTCTGGAGTAGTTCCTTTGAAGTATTTCTTTAGACCTAGGTAGGATAACACAATATCGACAAAGTTACTGCTTGACCAGTTTCTAAACATTTCCTTTGCGCTTGGACGCCTCAAAATACATATTATATTTAAACACAAAGGAAGCGACCGCAACGCAGTGGCGGATCTATGACTCAAAAAGAGGCTTCATATTTGATATTTGTTCGATATTTCGAATTCTTGTCTCAAGGGTTTGGCCGATTTAGCGCCCCCATGAAACTGCTGCCCAGGACAAGTGCCCCCAGTTGACCCCCCCATAGATCCCGGACTGCCGCAACGACTACACACGCGGTTAAACTATTATTTACACGCGTGTGCACCATTCAACAGCGCTGTAAAGCGATTTTCATCTTATGCCGTACCGAGCGCGTTGTTCGATAATACATTTTTCTACACGTAGGAATTACCATTACATTATTAGTTACTTAAAAATAACTGTCGATAAAAATATTTAAATAAAAGAAAAGAAAGCCCACCTGAGAACAATACTCACACCTTCAACTTTTGGGCTCGTTCGAGATTCGAACTTGAAACAATTGCTCGACCTCTTTGACATATTGTTTCGACATTATTTTGTAATTCACCTGTTTTGTTTGTTATTATTATTTGCTTTTGCGTGGCTTCCATAAATTATATCTAAGACGCGGAACTTTCGCTTTGTTTTTCAACGTGTTGTTTTCGTTATATATATAACGATTTTACGTCAATTTTTTTGTTTTATTTTGTTACTACGTGGGCGATAAGCGACGAAAGCGACGAGGCATATAAACCTCCTTCCTAGTAAAAATAAAATTTGAGTAAAAAAAATCCAAAAAAATAAAATATAAAGACGGAGTAGCGTTTATATCATAAACTAGCTGTTGCCCGCATAAAGTCTAGTATCCCGAGGGAATACTAGACTTTTTCAGGATAAAAAGTTTAATACCAAAATAACCACACCAAATTTCATCGAAATCCGTTCAGTAGTTTTTGCGTCAAAGAGTAACAAACGTCCATTCATCCATATATTCGTCCGGATGGACGGATCTTATAATCCTGCTATCCTACTTCCTACTAATATTATAAATGTGAAAGTTTGGATGAATGGATATCTATAAGATTATATAATATGAAGATATAATATGTACCTAGTTTCTGTAATTATTAATAAAAATTGATGAATTTTGGAAAAGTTAAAGACTGCGTATAGATCCCAGCTTTTCCATAATAAAATAATAATTGTACATTTTATGGGTGGCTCTCCATTCATGTGACAGGGGGATGAAAAATATTTTTTTCATTCTACCACATCGTGTGAGGTATCGTTGAATATGTCTTTTAAAATAAAGGCAAGATTTCATACATGACTTTTTACAGAGTCAACCATTTTTGAGTAATCGGCCCCAAAGTGGTTTGTAAGTTTGTCCCTGCCGGCATTTCTAAACTATAAGGGATATAAATTTATAAGTTTCCATACTAATATATCATACGATAAACTCTTTAGGAAAATTATTTTGAGCGAAATCGGACAATAACTTTTGAAGTAAATCAAACAAAACCTATTGCGCGTTGATAGTTACAGAACCTTCCTTAGATATGGTCGTGACATGCTCTTGGTTAAATTATTTGAACTATTATAGTTCTTCGTGAAACTCTCCCAGTCCAGTAGAAATTATCACATAATATAAAATGTACATATTGAATCTTCGTCCGTTAGAGTGAAAATAATAGTCATTCAATTTGAACTTTATTTAGTAAGTTCAACCAAATACACGTAGAATACAGGCGACGCACTATCTGTTGCAATTAAACGTATATCTCTTGTGTGGCTTAAAGTCTTATTTTGAATTGCAATCTTAAAAATGCAGCGCCGCGTTGCGTCGCGTATTGTCAAGTGCAACGAGTACGAACACAAGTTTAATAGCAAGAGCGGCGCGCTTTGCAGAGAGGTGCTATTTGACATCGCGAACTCTTACGATGAGGGTGTTTGATATTTTTTCTGCCGTTACGGGACAGACCCAAAGCGTCATTTATTTCTGATGGCGTAAGTGGTATCAAAAAACGGTCAATAAGAATTTTCGATTCTTTTCTTGTCACCAGATGGCGCTTGGTAGCCCGACGGTCCTTGTCTTGTCAAAAATCTATCAGATGTCACGAATTCAAAAACCCTCTTTTCGGTGTGAACTGTGAGGTGATGCTTATGTGACAGACGGCTCACGGCAGAAATGTCACAATAGCTGACGGGGAAAAATATAGTTTGGAAAGATCTGTCCGCCAGCGATGCTATTGAGACTCCTCAGGAAGTGCCGGAAATTAACACGCCCGTTCATTTCGGCGACATTTTGCGGGGAAGCTCTCGCGAAAAAATAAAATGATTCGTTTGTAACGAGCCACGATCGCCATTTTATTTCGCGTTATCAATGTAGAACATCTTAATAAAACTGTTCATTAAGTACAACATTAGACCCTTACACACGTGCCGCAGCTCCGGCGGTACCTCCGGAATTTGTATGGACAACGCTGCAGTAAAATCTAAATATATAAAAGGCAAACCCGACTGACTCATCTATCTACGCACAACCGAAACTACTGAACGGATTTTGCTCAAATTTGGCATACAGATAATTGTAATGACGTACGCATCCGCTAAGAAAGGATTTTTTAAAATTCGCCCCTTAAGGGGGTGAAAAAGGGTGTTAAAATTTTCTATGGAAACCGAACTCCACGCGGACGAAGTCGAAGGCAAAAGCTAGTATGACATACAAATCCTGGTGCAGTGATGCCGCAAGAGCTGCGGCACCTCTGAGCTGCGGCACGTGTGATAAAGCTCTAATGTTCTACTTAATGAACAGATTTTACTAACAGTTAACACTAATAAAACCGTAAAAATATTATGTGTGGACGCATTTGAGACTTCATTCCAGTGAACTATTCCCGCAACAAAGAAAAAAGGAGTCTCTTATAACTTACTACAATGTAGCGTGCTCTATGATATAGACAATGCAGTTTCCCAAACTCCTATTCAAAAGCTGCCTCAAAAGAGATGTTATGAATATTCATGCAGTCCGCATACCTACGGCCGAGCTTTGCCTTAAATAATTTAAAGGGGGAGGCCTCTGAAATTAACTTTTTCATAGACATTCCTGGAACAGAGGACTTCCCAAAATTCCAACGGACAGCCTGTAATTAAAGCGGGCTCTTTTGTTTGCGCCGCTCCAAATCGCCTCTGTTATTTCACAATTTTAGTGTGATTTATGTTGCTTACCACCTTGTCGTTGGAAAACCTTGTGGTTTTAAGTAATAGATTAAGCAGCTACCAAATATCGTACAAAAATTGATTACTTCAAAATATAGCATGAAACGCGAGTGATGAGTATAGAGTGACTTTTTAACTCTTTGATACCTGTTAATTAAAAGTAGGTAAATTGCGCACACACTTGGGCACTACAAAATTACTCCTACCTAACTGACCATCGACATCAAAATCGGTGTGGGGAGTTATAAGTTATATATCTTATATTCTATACGTAGCTTCTGAATGCAGTGTATGGGGGCCTAGTACCTCAACTTACGCGTTCGTGTAGTCATTACGCGCGTATCATTTCGCGGTAAATACGCACTTGCTGGACCTAGTTTAAACAGAAATATTCTTCGCAGTACGTATCCCAAGTGGTGAACCGGTCGCTGGTGGTGACGTGGCCGGCGCCGACGGAGCCGCCGGAGCGGAACCCCGCGCCCGGCGTGTGCCTGCCCGTCATCGTCAGCTTCTGCCGCCAGCACCGCATCTCCTACAACTACACCATCTTCCCCAACTACATCGGGCACTTCGGGCAGCGGGACGCGCAGCAGGTTAGTGTCTGGAGTACTCCGGCCGCCGGTGGTGACGTGGCCGGCGCCGACGGAGCCGCCGGAGCGGAACCCCGCGCCCGGCGTATGCCTGCCCGTCATCGTCAGCTTCTGCCGCCAGCACCGCATCTCCTACAACTACACCATCTTCCCCAACTACATCGGGCACTTCGGCCAGCGGGACGCGCAGCAGGTTAGTGTCTGGAATACTCCGGCCGCTGGTGGTGACGTGAAAAGCTTCGCGGTGAGCTATGATTAACAAAGATTCACGAATTCTAATAAAGCTCACTGAAAATCAACGTTATGATTTCACAACAATATATTGTGAGTGTGTCAGCACTCAGCACCAATTTGGTAAAACAGAAACTTGTATTGTAGTTAATTTGACGTTTGTTGTTTTTTCTTAATAATGTTGCTTTATTTTAAGGCGAAAATATACGTAGATGACGTCACAGATTCGGGCGTGGCCTAACACTTCCCGCCGCGCCACCCGCATACACCCCGCAGCGCTCGCGATCTCCGCGCGCGGCCGCGCCGCGACTCAAATTATAAACTAAGGAACGGCCCTTTTATACGACTTTAGGATTGATTTAAATGCAACTTGAAAATATTAATTTATTTCTGGTCTGGGAGCAAAGAAAAAAACGTAGAATGTATTAGCCGCTTCTCCTTCTTCTGTAGAAGCCGGTCGAGGTTATTCCCGAAATCTGGAAATTATTTGGTAGGCAATGCGGCTTCCAACCCATCATAATTATTTGATTTCATTTTCCACCTCTACGCCCACCAAAATGCAATACTTAGTGCTATTGACAGAATCACTAAAATATCCGCTAGGTGTTTTTTCGCTTTCCTAAAAAAGAAGTTTCATATCGACGCTTGAAAGGTAAAAATGCCTAAGACAAAAATACCGAAAATGAGTTTAAATATCAATGAGTTTGTATTTTTTTTTTGCGTCGATTGGTCTAATCGTCGTCTTCCTACGACGATTTTTTTGTCGCTTAGATATAGTGAAATTTATACAAAATCATGAATGTTATGTTCACTAAGCGACAGCAAAAAGCGATTTATAAAAAAAAATCACTTGGATATTTTGAAGAATTTTAAAAATCAACTTAGTCTATTTTTATGTTTTTACTTTTTTTGTTTGCACAAAAATATTTTTACTTGTTTAAAAAATTCTTTTCGTGGACACTTTGTACATTTTCTTCATACAAATTATTTGTGAATTGTCCTTACAGTGCATTTAATTTGATACCATTATTTTACGAAAGTGCAACTTGTAGAATTTTACCCACAGTGAAATAAAACAATATTGGCGTAAAGACAGTTTTACATATTTGACACAATAACTATTCGTGCTATGTAGATATTTTTATTTCAAACTTTTGTTTTTAAATATGTCGGTTAGATATTTTTTTTGGTTCCCTATTTTTTCGCATAAAATCATATGTCATAATTTTACTTGGCATAATTTCATTTGACCTAATAGTAGTTTCGCATAGTATTCATTTGGCATAGTTTTCTTAGCTTAATTTTTTTTCGCATAATTACTAATAGCATAATAATTGTTAGGCATACTTAACAAAAGGCATACATTTTTTACGTATTATATTAATTAAGAATAATTATATTTTATGCTTAATATTAAAAAGCATAAATATAAATATGCGTTTAATTACCTTATCCGTGTTTTATTTTGTCCTTCCATTTTATGCATATTTGTACCTTGTGACAGAATTACTTGAATTTATTATGACAAAAAATATGCCTAACGAGTTTATGCCGAAAAGCAATTATACCAAAGTATTATTATGACAAGAAAAATTATGCCTTACGAGTTATGTCTCATTAAATTAGGACAAAAAATATTAGTCTAAATTATATTTATGCCTAATGATGTAGTATGCCAAGAAACCATTAAGTATGCCAAAGTTATAGTATGCGTAACAAAATTATGCCTAGAGAGGTATGCCAAATGAAATTATGACAATTAAAATTATGCGAAAAAAGGGGATACCTTTTTTTTCTTTGAAATGTTCAAGAATGACGAAAAAAAATTTAATTTTTTCCTGTACCCAAAATATTATCTTACGTCGCTAAGATACAATACGAAATCAAAAATGTCGCATGAGTATCAATAAATTCCAATACATATGAATTTATAGACATGAATAAATAGCTAAATGATCTGAGTGTTTATAAAACTGACAAAATGTAACTTAAAGTATTAAATTAATAGTGTGTGGGAACATAAATGAACGCAAACATTGCTAAATATATTTCTATATTTATGCGCCTAATGTTTCGCTAGTTAGTCCTGTCGGTAGTAGTAAATATCAATATACTAGGTTATGGGAGTAAACTGCGCACATACTTGGACATAATAAAATAGCTCCTAAAGCTGGTCTATATTCAATTAAACTGGCAACAGTCACTGACATCGGCGTGGTTTCATTATTATTCCTTTTTTAAGGTTCCGTAGTTCATGTCTCGGAATCCTTATAGTTTTGTCATGTCCTTCCGTTCGACCGACCGTCCGCCCGTCCGTCTGTCCATCCAAACGGTGGTGCTTGAAATATAAAACTTTGAATGGGTAAGTTTATTTATTACGTCAACACAATGCTAAAATAAATGAAGATCATTTTTGGGTACACCTACACGAAAGGGGGAGATATAATTAGGTACATAGATATTTTAAGAACATTAAGAGGTTTCTGAGATTATATTTTGATGTACGTACATTCCGTTTGCGCGATATTCCACTTTTAAGCGCATTTCTTGTTAAAATACGGCGTCCCCCCCTCTAAAAGCCAAACGGCTGGCTCTAAAAATGTGGAAAATTCATGATGGTAATCCATGTAATAAACTTTGAACGAAAACTATAACGGTTCAAAAAACTTCATAAGTTCAGGTGTTATAGAGACTTAAATTGAATCAGTTTAGATGAAGATATCTGATACAGAGCCTACAGATTGTCCTTGTCCATAAAACATCCTAATCTTATAGAGAAGATTAGGATAATTTAGATGATATTTCTGCTACTGTCAATGCTTTCAGCGCAGTCTATCAAAACAATCACACTGCGCTGAAGGCACTGACAGCAGCAGAAAGAAGAAGGGGCATTTTTGTATGCAAAGGTGAAAAAAAGTTAAAAAATCATTCTGTATTATTACACCATTTCATAGTGTTGCTAATAAGGAACAATTTTTGGGAAGTAATGGTATACAGCAAGCTTCAGAAAAGTGTTATATTTTGATAAATTGCCTCTGTTTATAATATTTTGATAAATTTTGATAAATGTATGGAATGATGATAAAATGATAAAAATAAGCTCTCTCCTCAATTTTGTCGCACATAATTACATTATGGAAATTGTTTCTTACTTGCGATACTATTGAAAGGATGTATTTTTTTCATAATTTATGGGTTCCAATCCTGTCTAGGAAAATTGAGTTATTAAAAATTTTCATGTTACAAGAGTTTAAGTTTTGATCAAGTCGGACTCGATATTCCGTAGGGCTAAATTGCTATTGCAAATTTTTTTTGACTTCTTTTACAACGCCCAGAAGTATAATTTACCATGTACTATATCTTTTTTTCTGTACCTAATCGTTTGAAAATTATTTTTGCTATTTAATTATATGTATTTTAATATTTTATCTGAATTATTTGATTTTATATAAACCACTTTTCCAGGCCAGGATTCAAACCCGCAAATTAGGAAAAAATACATTTTGTAGTATTGCGCCATTCGATAGCGTTGCAAGTAAGAAACAATTTCCAGAAGTAATTATGTGCGAAAAAATTGAGGAAAACTTATTTTTAGTATTTTATTATCATTCCATACATTTCATCAAAGTATGAGGCAGTTTATCAAAATATAACACTTTTCTAAAGTTTAGTGTATACCATTACTTTCCAAAAATTGTTCCATAGTAGCAACACTATGAAACGGTGCAATAATACAGAATGATTTGTTTAACTTTTTTAACCTTTAACCCTCATTAACTTTTTTCTCCCTTGTTTAGAGGATTTTCGTCATACAATAAAATGACACTTTTTTAAGCCCTTTCATTTGATATATTATGTCTTATAGTGCTACAAGGATGGGGACTTTTTGCCCCTTCTTCTTTCATCTAAATAAGTTATGGCTTGTGTTCAAACGCTAAACATGCTAGGACGAGACAACAGCATCAGTCTGGTATGGGTTCTAGGCAACGGCAACATCTCCAGCAACAAAACTGCGGATGAGCTGGGTAGGCTTTTGGCCAATTGTGTCACGGTGTCATGCCCAGAATCGGTATTTGGAATATCTCCCAGCACTACCAAGAGAGAACTCAAGGAATGGGGCCGCAGCTTAAGTATAAAGCAATGGGCTGCAATCCTAGGCCTTGAGTTTTTATATTTCTATACTTTTTATTATTTCAAGATCAAAATTAGCTCGTTTTAGTAACTGCAATTAATTTTTATAAACAAGAAGAAGAAAAATATTGTCAGTTAGGAGCAAAAATTTACAATGTCATTGAATAATAAGTTTACTAAGATAACTTTAGCCGTAGAAAATTCTTAATGGAAGCAACATTTATGTAACTTATCTTGTTTTATTTTATAAACTCTTAGGCCATTTAGATGAATACTCCTATAATTTTTTTTGTTTGGAATTAGTTATTTCTACCTGTTACTACAGAAAATGTATCTATAGCTTATCTATTTCTACAAGTTGCTGAAAACCTTTAAAATAAAATTTAGGCAATTTTACTTGCTATTACATAACTTTCGTTGATAGCTTAGATAATTTTACCTATTTTTCGAATTAGGACTTTTTTACCTAAGCGACATAAACTGCCTGTAATTCGAAAGCTATATGATTCGTTTTAATATCAAAAATTGCTATAAAAATAAGATACACGTTGTATTTTATTGATATATAGATGTATGTTAAAACCATCTAAATCCGACTATTTTGTGATTTTTAATGATTTTTTTTCAAAAAATTTTAACTTTAAATCACTCTTCTATAAAGTTTACTAAATTTATGCGTCTTATGTGTCTTTCTTTAATTATTATTTTTTAACAATTATTATTATTTAAACTGGAAATATCATAATATATATTATATTATAAAATATGAATTTGCTTTCCTACGCTATCGAATTGGATTTTATCTGTAATGGTAGTTGTATGTGTGTTATATAAATAAATAAATAAATGTCGCTTAGGCATTTTTACCTCATATACTATATACCTCAAAGCGTTGATATACTAAATAGACAATTAAAACAGAAATAATATAATATATCTATGGACGCTTCACACCACGTCAATCTGATCCCGTGGTAAGTTCTCGAAGAACTTGTGTTACGGGTACCAGATAACGGAAGTATATTTAATACTTTTATACTATAGGTACACATAATTAAGATTATTATTATATTATACACATATTTAATACACATCCATGACCCAGGAACACAGAAAACTTTTTGTTCCGTCGGCGGGACTTGAACCCGCGACCCCCGGCTTGAGCAACGACACGCTCAACCAACTGAGCCACAGAGGTCGTCATAGAAATAGAACTATACACTTTCTGTGAAATTTACAAGTACATATACAATAAAATATTATACTATAATATACACTATATAATATTATATTAATATATTAATAATTTCAAGTAAGAAGTTGAAGGAACAAAAAAGTACATTCAACGATCGAACATTTTCATTCTATCGCAGGCAGAGTGCTCGCTAAGGTTTTCATAATTTATTTTTTACGGCATGTTGTTCCCTATTATTTCAAGAGTAAAATAAACGATTGCGAAATAGCGGTACCGCGGAGAGTGACACAACCTCCTCGTACGAAAGTCAGCGGCTCACTGTCCCGCGCGCCCGCGCACGCACCGCTTACAAATATTTTCACAAAATAATAGTTATATACGTATATTTTGAAAACAAAACGGTATTTCGAAAAACCCAACGATGAAATGTTAGATAAATATATTCTTCACATTTTCGTAAAAGAACCATCTTTATAGCCGTAGTAGGTAGTAAGTAGATAGAAAAAGAAATCTGAAAACAGGGCTACTTAATTTTAATTTATTTAATATTAATCTTCGTCGTATTAAAAAAATTAACGATGATATTAAAGATGAAGGATTGAAGTGTGAAATGTATATTTTTTTGAATTTTTTTATTCCCATTTTTCGGAGTAGTTAGGACTCAAACTAAGCGATTTAGGGGCTATTTGCCCCTTAAAGCCAATTTTCGTAGTATTTCTTTTATCACAATTTTGAACCAACGCTGGTTCAAAACTTGAGTGCGATTTCCGCATTACTATTTAAAAAACTTTAACCAGGCATGCAGGCTGTTTTTTGTAATTGCACGCTTTTAAATAAACATTGCATAAGACAAAATATTAATTCTTCGAAGACGGAATGTTTCCTTTGGAAACCAAATTGTAAATACATCTCCGAAGCCCGTCTTGAGTTTCTGATCACGGTTCGTGCCGGTCCACTCGCCGCGGAGATCACGCTCACCCCTCGCCGAGCACTCCGCTAATTGTTCGAGAAACCATTCCATAACTTCAATCAGCTTAACATTATCAATTAACTATGTTTCGACGTAATATTATGTTCAGCTTTTGCCCGTACAGTCGCGTAAAAGGAAAATTTCGCTGACACAATAATTGTGCCCGTATTTAACCTAAGCTTTTATTTACTTGCCACACACGTCGGGTATACGGTCGCGAATTCTAAATATTGTAAGCAACAAATAATATATTTAGCAAAGATCGCGGACCGTCTGTTACGAGCTGAAATTAAAAAAATTAAAAATTAAATAGAAAGTAATGGTATTACAGTCGTACAAGGATCTTTTGGCACTTGGATGGGGGCGTTAGTGTCGCAAATAAGAACAATACTTATTACTAAAAGTGAAATTTTACAAGACGGCGATGTTAGTACTGATTTTATCCACGTGCCAAAAGGTAAGTGTCGCAACTACAAAACAATACATAATACTAAAAGTGACATTTTACAAGACGGCGATGTTAGTTCTGATTTTGTCCACGTGCCAAAAGATCCTTATCAGACTGTATGTTTAAAACAATTAAATTGAAAAGGGAACAAAGTGAAAATCGTTGGGTTTCCGCGTTAGTTTGTTATTTATACAACTTTATTTCTAATACCTTTTGCTTTTATTTCAATTTAGCCGGGTTTTGTTTAAACTATTTATTGCATTGTAATATTAAATGCTGTAACTCAGTCGGCGGAGGCCTGCCGTAATTATGCTCTTTCAGCGGTGAATTAATCAATCATTGTCATGCTACAATGGCGCACCGTTTGAGTCCTGACGCGGCCGACGTCTCAACAAAGGGTTCATTTATCGGATATATTGTACAGGGAATCGATTAAGGCCTAATTAACTCTTAGACTACCATCGATGCCTACGATGCCTTCCATCGTTATGTATTTGCTTAACAAAACTATTATTTAGTAGGTGCCTAATGGAATATGCAGCAGTAATAGGCAAATTTTATTGCATTATTGAATAGCACTCTAAAATATGACTATGAGTAACTTCTCAGAAGAAATAGTATATCAAAAGTCAATATTTTTGTCGTACCTAGCTGTGACGTCACTTCTTGGTTACAGTGTGTGTATATGAAGTACATACTGTATAATGAATGTTTTGTATATGATGTAAGTAAACTTATGATGTAGGTTTCGTTTACTAATATAGCAAAAAAACCTTTTTTGTGCTTTTGGATATATCTAACTAGTAAACTACACATAGAATATTATATTTTACATTAACGAAGTAGTAATGCCTCAATATTTCTGATTATATTCATGAAACTAAATATTTTAGATGTGACAATGTAGGTAGTTAATAGGGACGATGACAATCGTCCCTATTAACTACCTACATCAATAACTAAAATAACGAATCTTGATCTCTCGTCCATGCGGGTCTGGAAATTTCGCGAATAGAAAGTAACCCGTATGTACCGCGACAAGTGACAACGGGTTTTTGTAATGGGTATTCTTTAGCTTATAAGTACTTACTTTTAAGGGTTAACCCTAAAACATTACGTTATTCCAAAATGCGAAGATTGTCGTGATAAATGGTCACTCGCAACGAGTCTGGAGCCAGCCGAATATAAGAGCTATTGCTGTAAGTGCCTTCAACAAAACAAAAGCGTTTCTGAACGAGCGGCCGCCGAGTGAAAAGCACTTCGGAGCGATGAATATGTCAATGTCAACTGCCTGAAAACACGTATAGAGCTCGTACTACAGCACCGTACATCATATATCTGCATCGAATATATCCCACTAATATTTTGTGTAAGATTGATGCATGGATGGATCATGTTTGTTGAGCAAAAAATGCATGCAGTTCCTCTATTCCGACTCAATGTGAATGTAAGCGAAAAAATGGTTGTCTGTTAAGTCGGATTACGGACGATAATTTTACGTGATAACGTCATCACAAGCCGAACGCTTAGGCCGATCGTGCCTCTCTATCGCTTGTTCCGTGCTCTCGCTTGCACGCTCGGCTCAGGCGGAACGTGACAATCAGGCGGAACGTTACAATTTATCAGTGAAGCGATTTGTTATAAACTGATTTTGTGAAGTTTGGACCAATCAGAGCGCGTTTCATGCTGGTTAAACGTTTACGAGAAAACTGGTTTGGCAGTTTTAGCGTATCGGGACTTGATTGTCATTGTGTTATTGTAGATTTTATTTAAGAGAATTGCCTTCGGGTTACATTTTTCTGTTAATTTCGCCCTCAATTGTAGTATTGATCGAATTGACATCGTATTTAATGAATATGAGACTAATCTAGCTAATTTTAAGTCCCGTTTAAGTACTTCTTTATGAAGCAATTTAGCGTTGAAGTATTAATTACCATAATTGAGTAAAAATTTCAAGTGGCTCTTGACCTTTTCCTATCATCTGCTACAAAATCTTAAGTGTCCATTCACAAGGAAACAATACGTGACGCAGCACTGTATTTTTATGATAGCTATTAAAAATTAAACTCTATTCATTCCACAAGAAGATACACGTTTCATTGTGCAGTGTATGACTGATGTCATATGAAATGTGTATCTTCTGATGTATAAAATAAAGTGCAATTTTGAATACGAGGCGTTGAACTTTTAGGACAGCCTCAAAAGTTCTCAAAAGTCGCGGTGTGAACTGAACCTATCGTAGTTGACATTTGAGAAGGACATTTTGAATGTCCGTTATAAAGTCGTTCTCCGTCATTTATTGTTGAAATACTTATAACTCTAACTTTTGCAGCTCAACCCCCTTAAGTCTCATTTACACAAGGAGAGTTTATCGTACGATTTGGGCGAGAATATCGTATCATATTCTCGTATACGAGACTCGCCATACGATTCTTGCCTTCAGTTGTTTACACGATGATAAAAACTCGCATCAATCCAGCGATTGTCGAATACGAGTCTAATGGAAAGATCATATAATATAAGTTTTGCCTACAGCACCTAATTTTGGCCCACACAGTGCACACCTATGTACTGATTACTGATAATAATAATTATTATAGTAAGCATTGGTAACAACTAGAGACGGCCGTTTAAACAAAAACCGTTTAAAAAAAGCGTGCTTTTATAAATAAGTTGAAAAGTCGTTTATAAAAGTAAGCGTTTAACACTAATCGTTTATAGTCATTATGCCATAAGTGTGGTATGAGCAAAGTAAAATAGTTCTTATGACAGCGCAATAAGAGTGAAAATTCTTTAAGGGGCAAATAGCCCCTAAATCGCTCAGTTTGAATCCTAACTACTCCGAAAAATGGGAATAAAAAAATTCAAAAAAATATACATTTCACACTTCAATCCTTCATCTTTAATATCATCGTTAATTTTTTTAATACGACGAAGATTAATATTAAATAAATTAAAATTAAGTAGCCCTGTTTTCAGATTTCTTTTTCTATCTACTTACTACCTACTACGGCTATAAAGATGGTTCTTTTACGAAAATGTGAAGAATATATTTATCTAACATTTCATCGTTGGGTTTTTCGAAATACCGTTTTGTTTTCAAAATATACGTAAATAACTATTATTTTGTGAAAATATTTGTAAGCGGTACGTGCGCGGGCGCGCGGGACAGTGAGCCGCTGACTTTCGTACGAGGAGGTTGTGTCACTCTCCGCGGTGCCGCTATTTCGCAATCGTTTATTTTACTCTTGAAATAATAGGGAACAACATGCCGTAAAAAATAAATTATGAAAACCTTAGCGAGCACTCTGCCTGCGATAGAATGAAAATGTTCGATCGTTGAATGTACTTTTTTGTTCCTTCAACTTCTTACTTGAAATTTTAATAATATAATATTAATATAATATTATATAGTGTATATTATAGTATAATATTTTATTGTATATGTAGGTACTTGTAAATTTCACAGAAAGTGTATAGTTCTATTTCTATGACGACCTCTGTGGCTTAGTTGGTTGAGCGTGTCGTTGCTCAAGCCGGGGGTCGCGGGTTCAAATCCCGCCGACGGAACAAAAAGTTTTCTGTGTTCCTGGGTCATGGATGTGTATTAAATGTGTGTATAATATAATAAAAATCATAATTATGTGTACCAATAGTATAAAAGTATTAAATATACTTCCGTTATCTGGTACCCGTAACACAAGTTCTTCGAGAACTTACCACGGGATCAGATTGACGTGGTGTGACGCGTCCATAGATATGTTATATGATTTCTTTTTTAATTGTCTATTTAGTATATCAACGCTTTGAGCTATATAGTATATGAGGTAAAAATGCCTAAGCGACATTTATTTATTTATTTAACACACATACAACTACTATTACAGACAAAATCCAATTCGATAGCGTAGGAAAGCAAATTCATATTTTATAATATAATACATATTATGATATTTCCAGTTTAAATAATAATAATTGATAAAAAATAATAATTAAAGAAATAATAATTAAAAAAGACACATATGACACATAAATTTAGTAAACTTTATAGAAGAGTGATTTAAAGTTAAAATTTTTAGAAAAAAAAAATCATTAAAAATCACAAAATAGTCGGATTTAGATGGTTTTAACATCTATATATCAATAAAATACAACGTGTATCTTATTTTTATAGCAATTTTTGATATTAAAACGAATCATATAGCTTTCGAATTACAGGCAGTTTATGTCGCTTAGGTAAAAAAGTCCTAATTCGAAAAATAGGTAAAATTATCTAAGCTATCAACGAAAGTTATGTAATAGCAAGTAAAATTGCCTAAATTTTATTTTAAAGGTTTTCAGCAACTTGTAAAAATAGATAAGCTATAGATACATTTTCTGTAGTAACAGGTAGAAATAACTAATTCCAAACAAAAAAAAATTATAGGAGTATTCATCTAAATGGCCTAAGAGTTTATAAAATAAAACAAGATAAGTTACATAAATGTTGCTTCCATTAAGAATTTTCTACGGCTAAAGTTATCTTAGTAAATTTATTATTCAATGACATTGTAAATTTTTGCTCCTAACTGACAATATTTTCCTTCTTCTTGTTTATAAAAATTAATTGCAGTTACTAAAACGAGCTAATTTTGATCTTGAAATAATAAAAATTATAGAAATATAAAAACTCAAGGCCTAAGATTGCAGCCCATTGCTTTATACTTAAGCTGCGGTCCCATTCCTTGAGTTCTCTCTTGGTAGTGCTGGGAGATATTCCAAATACCGATTCTGGGCATGACACCGTGACACAATTGGCCCAAAGCCTACCCAGCTCATCCGCGGTTTTGTTGCCGGAGATGTTGCCGTTGCCTAGAACCCATACCAGATTGATGCTGTTGTCTCGTCCTAGCATGTTTAGCGTTTGAACACAAGCCATAACTTATTTAGATGAAAGAAGAAGGGGCAAAAAGTCCCCATCCTTGTAGCACTATAAGACATAATATATCAAATGAAAGGGCTTAAAAAAAGTGTCATTTTTTTGTATGACGAAAATCCTCTAAACCATGGGAGAAAAAAGTTAATGAGGGTTAAAGGTTAAAAAAGTTAAAAAAATCATTCTGTATTATTGCACCGTTTCATAGTGTTGCTACTATGGAACAATTTTTGGAAAGTAATGGTATACACTAAACTTTAGAAAAGTGTTATATTTTGATAAACTGCCTCATACTTTGATGAAATGTATGGAATGATAATAAAATACTAAAAATAAGCTTTCCTCAATTTTTTCGCACATAATTACTTCTGGAAATTGTTTCTTACTTGCAACGCTATCGAATGGCGCAATAATACAAAATGTATTTTTTTCCTAATTTGCGGGTTTGAATCCTGGCCTGGAAAAGTGGTTTATGTAAAATCAAATAATTCAGATAAAACATTAAAATACATATAATTAAATAGCAAAAATAATTTTCAAACGATTAGGTACAGAAAAAAAAGATATAGTACATGGTAAATTATACTTCTGGGCGTTGTAAAAGAAGTCAAAAAAAAATTAGCAATAGCAATTTAGCCCTACGGAATATCGAGTCCGACTTGATGAAAACTTAAACTCTTGAAACATGAAAATTTTTAATAACTCAATTTTCCTAGACAGGATTGGAACCCATAAATTATGAAAAAAATACATCCTTTCAATAGTATCGCAAGTAAGAAACAATTTCCATAATGTTATTATGTGCGACAAAATTGAGGAAAGAGCTTATTTTTATCATTTTATTATCATTCCATACATTTATCAAAATTTACCAAAATATTATAAACAGAGGCAATTTATCAAAATATAACACTTTTCTGAAGCTTGCTGTATACCATTACTTCCCAAAAATTGTTCCTTATTAGCAACACTATGAAATGGTGTAATAATACAGAATGATTTTTTAACTTTTTTTCACCTTTGGGTTAAAACTTTTTTCTCCCATGGTTTAGAGATTTTTCGTCATACAAAAAAATTACACGCTTTTTAAGTCCTTTCATTTGATATATGTCTTGTAGTGCTACAGTAGTGGGGACGGGATCCATACAAAAATGCCCCTTCTTCTTTCTGCTGCTGTCAGTGCCTTCAGCGCAGTGTGATTGTTTTGATAGACTGCGCTGAAAGCATTGACAGTAGCAGAAATATCATCTAAATTATCCTAATCTTCTCTATAAGATTAGGATGTTTTATGGACAAGGACAATCTGTAGGCTCTGTATCAGATATCTTCATCTAAACTGATTCAATTTAAGTCTCTATAACTCCTGAACTTATGAAGTTTTTTGGACCGTTATAGTTTTCGTTCAAAGTTTATTACATGGATTACCATCATGAATTTTCCACATTTTTAGAGCCAGCCGTTTGGCTTTTAGAGGGGGAACGCCGTATTTTAACAAGAAATGCGCTTAAAAGTGGAATATCGCGCAAACGGAATGTACGTACATCAAAATATAATCTCAGAAACCTATTAATGTTCTTAAAATATCTATGTACCTAATTATATCTCCCCCTTTCGTGTAGGTGTACCTAAAAATTATCTTCATTTATTTTAGCATTGTGTTGACGTGATAAATAAACTTACCCATTCAAAGTTTTATATTTCAAGCACCACCGTTTGGATGGACAGACGGACGGGCGGACGGTCGGTCGAACGGAAGGACATGACAAAACTATAAGGATTCCGAGACATGAACTACGGAACCTTAAAAAAGGAATAATAATGAAACCACGCCGATTTCAGTGACTGTTGCCAGTGTTAATTGAAAATAGACCAGCTTTAGGAGCTATTTTATTATGTCCAAGTATGTGCGCAAAGTTTACTCCCATAACCTAGTATATTGATATTTACTACTACCGACAGGACTAACTAGCGAAACATTAGGCGCATAAATATAGAAATATATTTAGCAATGTTTGCGTTCATTTATGTTCCCACACACTATTAATTTAATACTTTAAGTTACATTTTGTCAGTTTTATAAACACTCAGATCATTTAGCTATTTATTCCTGTCTATAAATTCATACGTATTGGAATTTATTGATACTCATGCGACATTTTTGATTTCGTATTGTATCTTAGCGACGTAAGATAATATTTTGGGTACAGGAAAAAATTACATTTTTTTTCGTAATTCTTGAACATTTCAAAAAAAAAAAGGTATCCCCTTTTTTCGCATAATTTTAATTGTCATAATTTCATTTGGCATACCTCTCTTGGCATAATTTTGTTACGCATACTATAACTTTGGCATACTTAATGGTTTCTTGGCATACTACATCATTAGGCATAAATATAATTTAGACTAATATTTTTTGTCCTAATTTAATGAGGCATAACTCGTAAGGCATAATTTTTCTTGTCATAATAATACTTTGATATAATTGCTTTTTGGCATAAACTCGTTAGGCATATTTTTTGTCATAATAAATTCAAGTAATTCTGTCACAAGGTACAAATATGCATAAAATGGAAGGACATAATAAAACACGGATAAGGTAATTAAACGCATATTTATATTTATAATTTTTTAATATTAAGCATAAAATATAATTATTCTTAATTAATATAATGCATAAAAATGTATGCCTTTTATTAAGTATGCCTAACAATTATTATGCTATTAGTAATTATGCGAAAAAAAATTAAGCTAAGAAAATTTTGCCAAGTAAAATTATGACATATGATTTTATGCGAAAAAATAGGGAACCAAAAAAAAAATCTAACCCGACATACTAAATAACAAAAGTTTGAAATAAAAATATCTACATAGCACGAATAGTTATTGTGTCAAATATGTAAAACTATCTTTACGCCAATATTGTTTTATTTCACTGTGGGTAAAATTCTACAAGTTGCACTTTCGTAAAATAATGGTATCAAATTAAATGCACTGTAAGGACAATTCACAAATAATTTGTATGAAGAAAATGTACAAAGTGTCCACGAAAAGAATTTTTTAAACAAGTAAAAATATTTTTGTGCAAACAAAAAAAGTAAAAACATAAAAATATACTGTTGATTTTTAAAATTCTTCAAAATATCCAAGTGATTTTTTTTTATAAATCGCTTTTTGTTGTCGCTTAGTGAACATAACATTCATGATTTTGTATAAATTTCACTATATCTAAGCGACAAAAAAATCGTCGTAGGAAGACGACGATTAGACCAATCGACGCAAAAAAAAATACAAACTCATTGATATTTAAACTCATTTTCGGTATTTTTGTCGCTTAGGCATTTTTACCTTTCAAGCGTCGATATGAAACTTCTTTTTTAGGAAAGCGAAAAAACACCTAGCGGATATTTTAGTGATTCTGTCAATAGCACTAAGTATTGCATTTTGGTGGGCGTAGAGGTGGAAAATGAAATCAAATATGATGGGTTGGAAGCCGCATTGCCTACCAAATAATTTCCAGATTTCGGGAATAACCTCGACCGGCTTCTACAGAAGAAGGAGAAGCGGCTAATACATTCTACGTTTTTTCTTTGCTCCCAGACCAGAAATAAATTAATATTTTCAAGTTGCATTTAAATCAATCCTAAAGTCGTTTAAAAGGGCCGTTCCTCAGTTTATAATTTGAGTCGCGGCGCGGAGATCGCGTGCGCTGCGGGGTGTATGCGGGTGGCGCGGCGGGAAGTGTTAGGCCACGCCCGAATCTGTGACGTCATCTACGTATATTTTCGCCTTAATGATGCTCATCACTTATTTAAAGTTTTAATAAACGGCTTATTTTTTGTACTTATAACTTATATGCTTTTTCATGTTTATTCACCTTTTGTTAGTTGCGCTTTGCGGGTTGACAAAAACACGTTATATTACGTTACGCAATAATTCGTATTAATATTATTCAGCTTTTAGTCCTAAGCCTGCAAATTACGACGGAAAAATAATTGAAATTAGTCTTAGTGATCGAATAACGTAACGAAAAGCGCAAAAAACATTATAAGTGGCAATAAGTAGATAAGCAGATAAGCAGTTAACACAAGTTGCTTTTGAATATTCAATAACGGATAAGTTAACTTTTGATTTTATCACATAATATCTAGTGACAACTACTTCCTACAAGAAGTGGTTTATAAAAAACTTAACATTCTTTTTATATTACAGTTACCGTTATGTTTTATAAGTTATAATACATCACTATAATAACTTGTGTTATAATTTATAACACAAGTTATTGTAGTTCTATACTAATATAATAAAGAGGAAAAGTTTGTTTGTATGTTTACAGTGCATAGTCTCCGAAACTATTGGATGAAATTTGACACATATATAGAATAGACCACGGGGAAGGAAATAGACTATTTATTATTGTGTCCAAAATGTACGGTTCCGTCGAGATTTCCTCTTGCGCGCACGAAGTCGCGAGCAACATCTAGTATGAAATATGTGCAATGTTGTTTGATAAATTATTATTTTAATTTATTTGGGAGTGCAATGAAATAAAACAATATTATATTTCAGTTTTACACATTTATACATGATTATTATATTTCTAATACTTCATCTAAAAATTAAGCCGGTGGTAAAATATTGTTTTGATGCCATTAGGATGTCTAAATACTACCAGTCATGACTTGGGCACAGCATCCTACCGTTCGACGGCCCATAACAATTACTGCAATATTGTTTTATTGCTTCGCGGCCTGCATTAATAATTGTACTTTATAAAATATACACAAAGTATACTTTACGACTAACGTGCTGGCTAGCAAAGGTCCAGGCTGCAAGTGCAAATGCTCCTCTATGTTTTCCTGATAATCTTTGGACTTCTAAAAGAATTTCTTGAAATTGTTGCTTTGAAAACCTAGATAAAATTGAACAATATGATCTGGCATGATATGTTCGTTTTCAAAATCTAAATGCATAGATAAGCATATTTTCATTCAATAGAGAAAATACTTCTTCCATTTGTTCTGAGCTCAATGTTTTAATAGGTTTATATATAGATTCTAAAATTAATTTCCATAAGTTACTGTACAAGTGATAGGAACAGACCCTACAATCTGAAGGCACGTATATAATTGTAGTCGCAAAGTAAATTGACAAGACGTAGCAATGACGGTATTAAACATCTTTCAGTTCCATTGCACACAGTGTATGCGAGAAGAGTTTAGAAGGCGACAATTGCCTATCTAGCGGCGAAACTCGTATAGGTTGTTTACACTATGCAAGAATATTCTCGTCTGACATTGTCGCCAGCACGCGTTTAAGAAACTCTCCTTGTGTAAATGAGGCTT
Organism: Glaucopsyche alexis; assembly: GCA_905404095.1. Classification (NCBI taxonomy): domain Eukaryota; kingdom Metazoa; phylum Arthropoda; class Insecta; order Lepidoptera; family Lycaenidae; genus Glaucopsyche; species Glaucopsyche alexis. The sequence continues at coordinate 21,169,736 of FR990051.1, read as the reverse complement.
AAACTGATAAAATATTTACACAATGGATATATCATATAAGCAATACAATGTTTTGTTCTTGTCTGTCAAGCTACTTTTCCCATGTATCAGATAAGGACAAAATATTGCTTAAGCAATGTTTAAATATTTTTATTAGTAAGGGGGGCTTTCACCCCAATTTCCATATCTTGGACACAATGGTACCCAAGAGACAAGAGAGACCACAAAAAAGATGGGATGCCGACATTAGACAGGTCGCAGGAATAACATGGGGTAGAGTAGCCACTGAAAGGGCAGAATGGAGAAAATTGGGGGAGGCCTTTGCCACTTGGTAAACGGACGTGCAAAAATGGAAAAAAAGAGAAATATTTGAATAGAAACTGTCTTGTCCAAAACGGCTTATAATTAGTAAGGGGGCTAGAATATAACCCAATTTTAAATAGTCGTAAGCATATAGCTTCCAACTCACTAAACTTTTATTCACGAACTAGATGTGACCCGCGACATCGTGCGCGCAAAAGGAAATCCCGCATAAATCGTACCTTTTGCTGCGATAAAAAGTAGTCGTTCCCCGTGGTGTATCTGTGTGAAATTTCATCAAAATCAGTCGAGTAGTTTCGGAGCTTATTCCTCCAGCAAGCCCGCGAAAATTTAGAGCACAGAAAATCAAGCTCTGCGATAAAACAATAGAGCTGAAAATCGAACACACAAGTCTCGAGTCAAATGTCAATGTCACATTATTTTAAGACAAGTGCATTGGCCCGCCACACATTTCCACCACTATAACTCCTGGGAGTCAGGACCGAAAGTGGTAACCGACCACAAAAACCCTTTGATATGATCTTAGAGGTGCCCGAGGGACGTGCTAAACCTATCTTGGGACCCACAACGAAATTAATCAGAAGAAATGTTGGAGTAGGAAGAGTGCAATGTCACATAAGACAGCTCCAAACTTGCACTTCCATGTTCAATTCAATTGAATAAGCGCAGAGTTCTATTTCAGTGCTTTGAAATTTCCCGGCACTGCCGTATTTCGGATTACATAGTCCCAGCCTTAGACCTATTACTAATTTGCCGATGTACTATATACATGATAGTGGAAGCGCGGTGGATTAAGTTACACGCGCCAGCTGGTAATGTGTGTGTGCACAGGGAAAGGAAACACTTAGCAAATTACCGGTACACGTGGCATTAAATCCCGCGCTGACGCGTGTCGTTACTTTACTGTGTCGCACAACTGTGTTACTTGACTATGTTACAGTTTGCAGTTACAACAAAAGTTTTAAAAGCTTTTATAATAATAAATTATAAGTAAAAAACAAATTATAAGGAAAAATTGTACGGAAGTGTTAAGTGTAGTATTTAAAACCCGTTACTAATAAAAATATTTACACTATGGGTAAGCAATACAATGTTTTGTCCTTGTCTGTTAAGCGACTTTTTCTCACGTATCTAAGGATAACACATTGTATAGCTTATCCAATGTTTAAAAATATTTTATTACTATCGGTAAAAATATAAATTTCTGTAAGTTTTACAATAACTTTCAAATGCAAATATTATTGAAAATAAAACTATCTTGATAGATTTATCGTGGGATAAATCACACTTCTAATGTGAAAGTTAATAAATAAACAAAATAAACATTTACAGTAACCCCCGTCAAGCAGCAAGCGAGCTTATGATAATGGCTAAAATGTTCCGCAGAAAATAGTGCTTGTTAGCGCCTGCTAGCGCTAAAGAAAACAAACAGCTTATAGGCCAGGAAACGTTTGCTAACTTCAATACCGCTAACATAATCCGCCATTTTGCTTATTTAACGCTAGCGGTCATTGTGTTTACGCTTTTTTGTTAGCGCTTTTTTCCGCGGAACTCAGCTATTGTATAAGTTAAGAATACTCTCGATAACACCAGCTTTCAAACAAATAATTATACCGTTACCAAAAAACCTAACTGCGTCAAAGCACAGAATAGATATTTGGTCAAAGCTTTTAGTATACCTACCTTTTGGCAAGTCGGATAAAAAACTAGATTAATATTGGTTTATTCATGTGGGAGCTACGATGCCACACACAGACACATCAAACACCCTTCTGTTTGATAGTTTTATTATGACTAAGCATGATTACTATTGTACCTATCGACTTACAAAAATTACAGAATTATTTTTAAGTTTGCATGCTATAAATGTACTAGCGAATTGTGATGGTACCTATAAATGTGATTTGTCGTCTCTACACCCACATTTCTTGCAAATAAAGATTATGATTATGAGTTTAATTAAACAAAATTTTAAAACTCAACGTCAATAAGTCATATTTTATAGATCTCTAAAAAAACCTATAAAATTTTTAACATTTGTGATGTCATCAAATAAAAGGTTTTATTAAATAATTTTAGTACAATTTGCTTCAGTTCTATTTTTAAATTTAGTCTAAATAAAGTACAAATATTAAAATTTACACCGTCATGAAAATATACAAACGTAATCACCTTTCAGCTAAAATTTTGTCACGTTCGGTTGGGGTCAGAACTCAGAAAGTATTTATATAGGGATTCTATCGTCATATTCTAAATATCATGTAAATACTAATAGCATTTCCTAAATTTTTTAAATACTTTTAAATCTCACGATATCTATACCTAAAATTCCTAAGTCTTTCAGACCCTTTATCGGAATGTATTACCTGAAAATATATATGAAAAACCATTGAACTTCATAATTCATTTACTCACATTTTCACTAACAAAACGTTTTCTAAATCCTATCTCGTTTGAAATATCACATCAATGAAAGCACTAAATTAATATTATCCTGAATCACACAATAGCAATTCGTTCATTTCCTATGTGATAATATTACTTTAATTTGTAACAGACAAATAATTATCATGACAATTATATTCAAAATAATTATTTATTATGGTTGATTAAATTTTTTATTAAATATGATTTAGTAGCTTTTTTCTTTTTTTTTTCATTATACTTAATTTTACCATTATATACATTGTTAATACATTGTTAATTACATTTTAAATTTACAAACAAAATATTTTATAGCTTCACTTTACTTTTATTTGCACCTTTGCTCGGAGAATTTGTAGAACGATAACGCAATTAAAAATAAATAAAAAATATTTAAAAGAAAAAGGAAAAAATTAAAATAATCATAAAAATATATTACGTTTGACCGGGAGTTAAATCTGGGACACTAATATGCCAACAACACAAAAAGTCCAACGTTAACCAAGCCACTAATCGGATTAGACATTAAGAAATGGAAATCAGTCTTATGTTATTACGCGACGAAAGAAAAACAAAACAATATATAACTTAAAAATGTGCAGTTTCCTAGCGATAAGAGAAATCTGAATCTTTTTTCTTCCCCAAAACTCCTTGCATACTAAATTTAATGGAAATGCTATAATTATATTTCGTTTGCGAAATTCCGATTATATAAATCCGATTATACTAAATTTAATGGAAATGCTATATTATATGTTGTTTGCGAGATTCCGATTATACATTATATTACTAGCTTTTTTCCGCGGCTCGGGGAAAAGCTCGCATCCCTGGCCCGGCCCGCATAAATATGGTATTTCACGAGAACACTCAACTTTTTCGAGATAAAAAGTAGTAGCCTATGTTTTAACCCACAGGCATAGCAAATTTCAACGAAATCCGTTCAATACTTTTGCGTTAAAGAGTAAAAAACATCCATCCATCCATCTATTCTCACAAACTCATATTTAGAATAGTAGTAGAATAGAATATATGATAATATAATATTATAAATAAACAAATTTTACTCGTTTAGCAACCAAAAACCGACATCAAAAATAGATCACCTAGGAACATAACGGTAACACAAACTTAGCGTCTGTGTACTTCGCAAACATAGTTTAAACAACCACGTAGAGTCTGAAATGCAGATGTCGAGCAATGCCAGCCAGCGGCACGCCAGCTATCTAAGTGGCCGCGGTTAGTTGCCGGATTGTTGGCGAGTCGTGCGGTAAATGTAGAGTTCATGGACAACACAGCCAAGTATTCAGAATATATGTTTTGTATTACAATAATTTAGACATTCAACATTTGATTTTACCGTAAAGGACGTATCTTAATATGCCCTGGATATTTTTCATATTACATTACGATTTAAGAAAATAATATTATATTATAATGTCTTAGCCGTCTGTCGAGCCCCGTGGCCTAGTGGGTAGACAGTTTGGTTCGCGCTCGAGAGAGTGCAGGTTCGAATTCCAGCTTGTGCCGTGTACCAATGAGACATTTTCAGATCTGCTCCGTAGCCTAGTGGGTAGACTGTTTGGTTCGCGCTCGAGAGAGTGCAGGTTTGAATTCCAGGTTGTGCGGTGTACCAATGAGACATTTTCAGATCTCAAGTACATTATATGGACGCTCTAACGGTGTTTCGATGAAACCCGCACATAATTGGCCCCAGACGTATTGACCAGTCATTCCTCTGGACTAGGCTGACTGTGTTGTGAGAATGCCGTATGTGCTTGGGCAACCATACGACATTTAAAAACCGACTGTCCCAGGCACTACAGTATTTCAAGAGTGGTTACTTCGCTCGGAGAATACTGTATAAATCATCCATTAACGGATGAAAAGGCCTAAGTTAGCTGTCTGTGATAGTTTACACGAACTATTAGCATAGGTATTTTGTCTTTACCTAGCATGCGATATTTTGTCTTAAAATAAAATATTAAACTATATTCGCCGTCTGTGATGTCCTTTAATGTTGTAAAAAAGTAATAAACTAGCTGTGATAGAAACTAGATTTTGATAATTATTTTTTGATTGTAAAGAATCAAAAAAGAATTATCAAAATCGGGCTACTTAAAAAAATGTATGTGACCGCATACATTTTTATATACATTACATATATATAAAAATATATGTAATGTATTTCGTCGTCGTCGTCGACGACCTCTGTGGCTCAGTGGTTCAGCGCTTTGGTGCTCAAGCCGGAGGTCGCAGGTTCGAATCCTGCCGACGGAACAAAAAGTTTTTCTGTGTTCCTGGGTCATGGATGTGTATTAAATATGTGTATAATATAATAAAAATCTTAAATATATGTATAGTATAAAAGTATTAAATATACTTCCCGTTGTCTGGTACCTGTAACACAAGTTCTTCGGATACTTAGCACGGGGCCAGATTGACGTGGTGTGAAGCGTCCATAGATATTATTATTATTATTATTATATAAAAACAGAATCTATAGCCTTACAATTTATAGAACTATATCTAAGGTTGGTACTACATTGTCCGGAATCCGAAAAGACGGAGCTAAAAATAATAGAGCTGAAACTCGATCACAGGAGTGTCAAGTCAATATAGTCCCAGTCAAGATTCCGGACAATATAGTCCCAGCCTAATAGTCTCACGTGTCTACAGGACTTGGATATCTACGAGGCGGTGGTGGACGTGCGGTGCTACGAGCTCACGGCGCTGTTCCTGTGCTCGCTGTTCGTGCCCAAGTGCGGCCCGCTGGGGCACATGGTGCGGCCCTGCAGGGGACTCTGTCAAGGTATTGGGGACATCATTTGTATATTGCCATCACATACCATGCCATACCTTGGTACTGAAAGCCCAAGGCGTTAGAGGATTATATATAACGTCTCTGAAAATCAATTACGGATATTTCGGGCACATGATCCACTGCTTAATAAAGACGTTTAGGCAAAAAAATATTTGTCATACTCAAAGTAAAAAATCATCTCATGTATGGGTGATAAGGCTCGACCGAGACAGGCTTTTTTTCTCGGCCGAGACTGAGACCGAGACCGAGAATAAAATGAAATCTCGGCCAAGACCGAGAACCGAGACCGAGAATTGATGAATCATATGTAAATGAATAAAACTACTCAAATTTTGCGTAATCTATACTAATTTTGTAAAGCTGAAGAGTTTGTTTATTTGTTTGTTTGAACGCGCTAATCTCAGGAACTACTGGTTCGAATTGAAAAATTATTTTTGTGTTGGATAGTCCATTTATCGAAGAAGGTTTTAGGCTATATATCATCATGCTAAGCTTAATATGAGTGGAGCACCAATCAAGAATGTTTCAAAATCGTTTTTTATTTCCTTTTGAGAGCTTCCGCTGCGTACGCTGCGAAAACGGATAAAGTTTCGCTAAAATGATGTATGACAGAATTGTTTACCTTTAAAAGTTCTAAAAAAAAGTCCGCGACTGTATATTATGTCTATCTTTTAAGGTTGGCTCACAATAACCTTTTTATGCTAACCAAAGGACAATGCCCACGGATGGTATCGCTTCAATTGAAATTGTGCCATTAACTTAATACATTGAAAATTCCTGTTTTTATTTTAGATTAAATTTGTAATTATTAATACAGTTTTAATTCTCCGGAATAATAATGATCAAGAATCAATATTCTTAATTGATTTTTTTCATTGAAAATGGCTGAAACTAAATACGAAAAGTGTTGCCATTTAAGGTGTAATCATGTTCACTCAGTAATTTAAATCGATTACTAAGAGTAATTGACTATAAACATGTTATAATATTTTCTACATCTAAAAATCATTTTTATTCTAAACTACCTAGTTCCTTATTTTTAATTAAAGTCGAAAATAAACTATTGAATGCGAAATATTGTAGAAGTACTTCGTCGTCACAAGTAAAACCAGAATTTAAGTGGTATAAAATATTATCCATATGCAGTGTTAAAATAAAATATTAAAATGAAGATTTTTCATTAATAGTCGGGTACACATTTGACACTGACATTTGACTCGATAGTTGTAGTATTTCCGATTTTCTCTTTGTATAGGTCCAGACTCTAGAGTTCTGTTTTCAAAGCTCAGAATTTTCTCCGGTCGGAGAGATTTCAGTAATATAGTCCCTTATCCTTAGTGCAAACTAAAAATCCGGCTTTTTGTTTTGCTCAAAGGTTACCAAGGCTGCCACTCTTTTGCCGTCGGGAACCATTTCATTGCGCGGCAAATACCTCGTGAGGAGGCTCGCTATGTATGGACCCGCCTAATAAACCGTTAAATTCTGCTTGGATACGCCAAATGTTTTTAATTCATTTAATTAATATCCACCACTCGATAATATCGATTGAACAATATAACATTTTGACATCTGGTAACCCCGAGACGGTGATGTCTCAAACGTCATCGCCGTTCCTTGAATGCACGAAGTAGGTATCTATACTTCGTGCTTGAATGGCTCAAAACGACGACGCACGTTATTGTTTGAATTTTTTGGTTGTACTTACCGGGACCGTGTGAATATTTCTTTTGATACAATCAGCACAAATAAACAAAGTTATAGTGAGATAGAGACTCTTTTTAATTAGGTTTTATCATATATTTAAAGCTTTATAGGCTTAAATACGAGGCGCAACGTTACTTAACTCGTATTTTTTTAATTGAAATTGCCGTAAACTCCGGAGAGTTATAAGAATCGTAGTTTATGTATTAGAAAGAGCTATAATCAAGCTATTATTTAAGCTAAAATAGCTAATGGCACAAAAATATTTTTAGCGATACTAAGTTCTGTATAGGGTGTAATCCCAAATTGGTCCTTTTGATATCAAAGTGGTGACCTGATGATGGGATCCATGAGGAATCGAGGGGACTCTTCAAAATTTATATGGACACATATGGTAATTTTGACTTTTTCTAAAGTAGTTCAAGCATATACAACCAAAAAGTAAGATTTTACTTCAAGGTATACCCTGGGTCAAAAAGTACTGAACAGAACTCCTGACTCCTTATAGTAAATGTTTGGGGATTTCGGCGTTGTTTAAAAAACTGCAAACATATGTCACTATGTCAATTAGAGTATTCATCATCATCACCACCATCACACCATGATGGTATAAAACTTAAAAGGTACTTCTTATAGTGTTTTATGCCGACACAGTTATCTTTGAACATTACTATGCTGTTTGTGGATATGTCCACAAACAGCATAGTAATATGTTTCTTATATATTAATATGTTTCTAAAATTCTTTTGTCGTTGTAAGGTTGTAACTTCGAAATTGGTCCTTTAGTAACTAAAGTGGAGTTGTGGACGGTCGGCTTCACTGTACCTATCTGTACCTGATGATGGGATCCATGAGAAATCGAGGGAACTCCTCGAAATTTATATGAACACATATAGTGGTTTTGACTTTTTCTGAAGTAACACAAGCATATTATGCTACCAACCCAAGGTGTAAAAAAGATTATCTTTCGTCGCATGCGCTGCGGAAACTATTGATGATAGAACAAAAGTATGCTCTACAATATTAAAGAACATCCATACATCCATCCATCCTCACAAACTTTCACATTTATAATATTAGTAGGATGGATGGATGGATATTTGTTACTCTTTCACGCAAAAACTTCTAACGGATTTTGATGAAATTTGATATGGTCGCAGCTTAAACTCCGGATTAAAACATAATATGCTACTTTTTATCCCGAAAAAGAAGTTTTCCCGTGGAATACTGTATTTACGCAGGCGGAGCCTCGAGCAACAGCTTTTATATAAAAAGCGAATTTTCGCGACAATTCGAATCTCGTTAGGTACCTGGGCGCCTAGACAAATTACCTTCGTTAAAATTCGGAAAGATCTGTCGTATCGACTTCTCTTTTGAGATCACGACATTTTGTCCCTAGACAAACGCACACTGTTGTTCGAATCGCAACAACGAATTGCTCAAACGTTAGTTGTTTTTTTTTTTTTTTTTTTTTTTTTTCCCATTTCTTGGCCTGCACGGTTTGTGCGTCAGCCATGTAAAAAGGTTAGGAAGTGTGTTAGTAATAATGGAAATTGGAACGGAATTTGGAAAAGGATCAGGTAAATTTAGTATAAAGCAGTATAAAGGTACATATTATATGGTTATAATTTTATATTATTATGAAAAATGAAACAGGCTAAAATTCTATATACATCAATATTTATATTAGATAAGAGGACAGAAATTGAAGTAGGAAAAGGAATTTTAATGGACATAAGCGAGGAAATAAAAGCGGAACGGTCATGTCGAGGACAGGCAAAGAATATATGATTAAAATCCCCAACGTCATTGCCACACTCACATAATATATCGCTAGGCAAAAGGTTAAGCCTTGCTAAATGCAAGGGAATGCATGCATGACCCAGCCTCATACGAATAAGGGTCGAAGTGATAGCTTTACCAAACGTCAGATTTGAAAACCACGGTTTAGGAGGTATATCCACCTGGATCGTGCTGTAATATTGACCTTTAGTCTGACTTGAAGAACGCCAAATGTGTGTCCAAGAATTCAATAACTGGGATTTAGGAAGGAGAGCCAAATCACAACAAAAGTTTTGGTACGGAACCAGATCTCCGTCATTAACCGCAGCTTTGGCAAGGCTATCGGCCTTGGTATTGCCAAAGATACCTGAATGCCCTGGAATCCAAGCAAAAGAAACTGTGTAATTTTTTATGTGACATTGATACAATAAATCACGACATGCAATAATGACTGAATGATTATTTCTGTTACTATTAAAAGGAAATCTTTCTAAGGCTTGGAGGGCACTTTTAGAGTCGGTTAAAATTATTGAGTTTTTTAACTTCATGATTAAAATGTACTCCAGAGACTTCAGCAGACCAAAACATTCTCCAGTAAATACTGAAGTCTCAGGAGGCAATTTTATTTTCTGTACAATGTCAAACTGTTGATGGAAAACGCCAACTCCCACACACTCCTCGGGACCGGGTTTGGAAGAATCACTAAAAATTAAATGGCAATGTTTCCATCGGCTGTCACTGTCAATAATATCAATAAATTTGACATTGGCAGAAGGATCTTGTTTACATACACCGAAATCAAACAAAATAGATGGATTTAGAGTTAAGGCATCATAGTTAACACAAAATATAGGAAGGAATTGTGATCTATGTGTTGGAGCTTGAAGAGCTAAGTATTTTTGGAGACTAACAACAAGGCACGGCGGCGATTTATGAGCCCAGTACTGATAGTTCATACATTCCAACAGAGACCGTAACTTAAAGTAAAGAGGATGATTATAGACTTGGAATGCTCTAAACAGGAACCGGTCACAAAGAAATTGTCGTCTGAGGTGCAGGGGGGCTTCAGAACATTCGACCTGCAAAGCATTAATGGGGCTCGAACGCATAGCCCCAGCAATTATTCTCAGAGCCTTAGACTGGATAATGTCTAACCTATGGAGAGCTACTGCATTACAGGGTTCAAGTATAAATGTTCCATAGTCTAAAATACTCCTTATTAGGGCATTATATAGAAGCTTTAGTGAGAAAGGATGGGCTCCCCACCAAACTCCAGAGAGGCAACGCAATATATTTAGAATCTTCTCACATTTGGCACTTATATAGTAGCAATGAGGGCTTCCTGTAAGCCTCGAGTCTAAAATTACCCCAAGAAATGTTGCTTCACTTTTAACGGGAACTCTAATATTATTATAAAATACAGACACTAATGGAGGAAGCCTCATACGTGAAAATAAGACTATAATACTCTTAGGAACCGAAAGGCTTAGAGAGTTATTGTCAAGCCATACTTTTAGCAACTTAAGGGAATATGTCATAGTATCAGACATGTTGTCAACAGAATCACCAGAGACATAGAGGAGTAAATCATCTGCATATTGGAGTGTGTTAACTATACCCTTAAGGGAGGGTTCCAAATCATGAGAATATATATTGTAAAGTAAGGGACTTAAAACTGAGCCCTGGGGTAAGCCTTTCCAGGCAATACGAGATTGGTAAGAGTCTTCTGATATTACTTTAAGCATTCTACCAGAGAGAAGATTGATTGTGAAGTTTATAAAAATTTGTGGGATATCCAAATCAATCATTTTTTGTTTCAGAATTGAAAGGTTGACATTATCATAGGCTGCAGACACATCTAGGAATGCTGCTAACACAGGCTTGTTGTACGAAAATGCCAATCTTAAGTCTGTCATAAAAATGCTGAGACTATCCATCGTACTCCTGCCTTTCCTAAAACCAAACTGGTTTGGAGAGAGTAACCCCTTACTCTCAATAAACCATTCTAGTCTATTTTTAACTAAATGTTCGGAAATTTTGGAAATAACTGAAGCTAATGCAATTGGTCTGTATGATGATGGATCATTAATCGGTTTGTTGGGCTTATGTATTGGGATAACTTCATGGATTTTCCATGATGGAGGAATATTACTTGATGTTAAGATTGAATTAATTAAACTGAGAAAATAAGAAAGGCAGGAGTCGTTCAGGTTTTGAAGAAAAGAATATGGAATTCCATCACAACCTGGGGCTGAGTCCCTAAGTGTTGAAAGAACCCCTTTGAGTTCTGAAAGGCTAAAGGAAATGAATGAATCGCTCCTATCACGCTGGGAGAGGAGAGGAGGCTGAGAGTCAGAAGAAATATTATCTATAGATGGGACAAATGGTGGAGCTAGTTTGTCAAGAAACAAATCAACTGTACTGCTATCCATAAGAGGAGATCTTGGAGGTTTAAAAGCGGATCTGAATCTACGAATATTTTGCCAAACTTCAGATGGAGAAATGTCTGGTGAAATTGAGGCACAAAAAGATTTCCAGCCGTTGAATCTTTTTTGTTTTAATAATTTACGTGTTTTAGTTATAAGATTACAAAGAATATTAAAATTTTGTGTTGTAGAATTTTGTCTGTAATTTTTTTCAGCTATCTTTCTCTCAGCTATTGCAGTAGAACACTCACTGTCCCACCAAGGAGGTGATGGGATATACCCATTGCCACTATTATTTTTTATAGGAAAAACTTCCTCAGCAGCCTGTAGTAGGGCCTGTGTAAAAGCTTTTCAGCACAAAGATGATTATTGCTGTCATTCAGTGGAGGTATGGTTGATAAATTTTATTGAGCCTTATCTCTAAATAATGACCAGTTGGCATCCTTAAGTCTATATTTTAGCCGGGGGGGAGCCTTTGACGTCTTTTCGCCAATTTTTTTAGGAAATGATACAATTAGAGGAAAGTGATCGCTTCCATATGAAGACGATAGAGGCCACCAGTTTAATGTAGGAGCAAGGAAGGGACTACACAGGGTAAGGTCAGGTGCACTAATACCCTCATGAGGCTGTGTCCTTCTAGTAGGACAACCAGAGTTTAAAAGGCATAAATTATTATCATCTAAGATGTCTAAGATTCTAGCCCCATAATGATCAGACTTAGAACTTCCCCACATAGAGTGTTGAGCATTGAAATCTCCCATAACCAAAATAGGGCGTGGGAGAGAAGATAGAATGCTACAAATATCGTCAAAGACTTCAGTGGAAGGGTGAGGTATATACATATTTACAAAACAAATATTACTTACACTAGCAGCAATAATGGAAAATTTATCACTGTGATTAGGGATGGGTATGTGGACAAAGGGCACACCTCTCCTAAGAATTAGTGCAACTCCACCATACCCATCTGTTCTGTCTTCTCTAAGACAGATATGTCCAGGAATTCTAAAATTGAATCCGGGACGAAGCCAAGTCTCTTGGAGAGAGACTGCAAAAGGTTTGTATCTATTCAATAAAAAAATCAGGTCACTTTTTTTACTATTAATACTCCGGCAATTCCATTGAATCACCAAAGACTGGTTTCGTGGATGGTCCTGACTGTCCATGATTTAAAATACTTTTTGAACTAGAAGCAGCATCGTTGGACGGTATTTTAATTATGTTGGATTGTGAAAGGTACTGGATTATAGAAACAATGAGATCCTTTGTTATTATTTCTGACAAATCATTGTAATTTTTGAGACAACCTGTAGAAAAGGAAGGAATATTGCTGTAATCTTGGATAAGCTCTGCATGCGCTTTTTGGTCATATCCCTTACTAGCATTTCTGGGACGAGCTTTGGGTTTCGAGAATACTGTTTTCCTATATGACTGTGTGGAACTTTTAGAAGGGCTTGTTAAATTATAGGGTCTGGAATAAGTTATAGTTGGACCAGAAGGGGCTGATGAAGCAGAAGCAACAACGTCAGCATAAGATTTCGAAACTGGTGGATGGACTTTACTAGCTTCTGAATAAGATATAGAGTTTCTAGCCATTGTTTCTTTTATAGCTTTTTGCCTAGCATACTCTGGACACTTTTTGTCTGTTGCAAAATGGGAACCAGAACATAAGATACACACAGCATCATCTCTTTCAATCTCGCAGCTTATACCTGAATGGTTGTCACCACATTTGTAACACCTTGGAGTGCCTCTGCATTGCATTTTGGTGTGACCAAAACGGCAGCAATTAAAGCATTGCAGCGTGGGGTAAATATAAAGTTCTACAGATAGGGAGTTGAAACATATAAAGACCCTGGGAGGTAACACCTTCCCATCAAAGGTTAAAACTACGGTCTCAGTTGGAATGAACTTTGATGTCTCACTGTCATATACTTTTCTGTTTAATCTCCGAACTTTCAAAATGCTCCCACAGTTCTGCGGAAGCTCAATATTTTCCATAATATCTTTCTCGTCCCATTCACATGGAACACCTCTCACTATTCCCATGCGGGTGATAGTGAAAGCCGGAATAAATGCTTTGTATTTATTAACATCAAGAGATTTGTGATTTAGAAATGTGTTAGCATCCTGAAATGTTTGAAATTGTAATGACAACCTGTTCCTTCCAATCTTTTTGATGCTTCCCTCTACAATGCTTTTTATTAAAGTTTTTTTAAGGAAAAATTCAAACTGTACTGGATGAATAGATCCGGTTTGATTTGGTTGTAAGATTTTTTGAACATGGACAACATAAGGCGCAGGGTCTGACGCCTGGTAAAGCGATCTAGCAGTGCGAGGGTTACTATTGTTAGAGTGAGCAGCCTCATTATGGTGGATTTCAGTGTTTTTATTATCAGACTCAAGCACTTTAGGAATAACATTATCCTTAGGGGAAAGTTGACAATCTGCTAGACTCGTAAGTCTGTGATTCTTTCTCTTATTTTGGTTTCTAGCTGAAATTCTCTTTCTTTTAGCCGATTTTGTGCTTTCCGAACAGTCTGTATCTATAACTGAACCTTCCGTTTCCATTCCCGACGCATCAATTGTGACTACATGAGACATCTGGAGGGATGTCCCTCCAGGGTCTTCGGGCTCCAACATGGACGCCAAGAGAAAGATCCTATTTACATATAATACAATGAAATGACTTACCAGGTGAAGAAAACAAACTAAAACTATAAATAATAAACAATAACTACTAATATATACACTTTACAACTTAACTGATCCTGTAATATCAAATTAATTAAATTTTCAAAAGTTTTGCCAAAAAAGAACACCCGCCTATTTCAACACTTCCCGCGCTTTTTTCCACGTTAGTTGTTTATGATTTCAAGAATTTAGCCACGAAGTATAGATAACAAGGAGTCTGAACGTAATGTTAAAATAATGGTCTCAATTACGGGGACAGATTTTTGCCGGTAGAGCGCGCGACGGTCCGACATGCACTCGTTTGAAATTACGCGGGAAGTTTAAAGTTGCTATTGACAGCTCTGGAAAGATTGAAATCTTATTATATAAAAGTTTTAGGAAATTCTTAGAAACTGTTCTCGAAAAATAGATACCGTAGAACACGGTAATTGCCTAACGGTAATTTAAAAATAATTGTAATAAATAATAGTATTGGCAACACTCGGTATAATAGTATTGGCAACACGCGGTACTCGTCGGTCTCGCACGCCTAGCGGCAGAAAAGAGAACTAAGATCTGGTCCTATTATTGTGTACATAATTATTATTAAAAAGCCTATACCGTTCGGACTCCTGGTATCTATGCTTCATGGTTATCAAAATAACAATTTACCTAACTTAGGCCTTTACATCCGATGATGGATGATTTATACAGTATTCTCCGAGCGAAGTAACCACTCTTGAAATACTGTAGTGCCTGGGACAGTTGTTTTTTAAATATCGTATGATTTCCCAAGCGCATACGGCATTCTCACAACATAGCCACCCTAGTCCAGAGGAATGACTAGTCAATACGTCTGGGGCCAACTATGTGCGGGTTTCCTCACGATGTTTTCCTTCACCGGTAGAGTTGTCACATACCTTTTGCAAACCTTCATAGAAATCCCTACCTATGATACAGGTTCCGGCTTCCCTTTGAAGAAGCAGCCTTCGCCACTGATAGTGAGAAGTGATATAAATCATAATGTAATTATTAATGTATCAAAACCGCTGTAAATAATAATAATTATTAGCTGTGTTGATTTTTAAATTGTATAATGTTATTATTGGTTATGTGACTTGAGATAAAACTAATTATTTAAAGAAATATCTGCATTATGTAATTCCTTTGCAAGAAATAAAAGTATTTTTACATTTTAAGTTTATTTTCTTACTAAAACCATGTAAAACTTACTTTAAAAAGTAAAATAAAATGTAGATACTCTTGTATTGTTATTATTTAATCAATCCTAATACGGACACTTGATACGGCACGAATTATTTAGTCACAAATATACTATAGAGATTAAATATTAAGTATTTAATTGGTTAACACTACTTGACTGTTTATAATAGGTGTATAATAGCATAGATATATAATATTAAATTTGTAATAATTAATCAAAGTATAATAGCAAATATTTCAAAACTTTTATGAGGTGTTTGTGTCCTTCTAACCCATTTATAAGGCGAAGGTGTTGAGCATCGATGACAATAAAATATCATTACATTGAAAAACTTATAAATTTTAATTACTAAATACAAATCTTTATTTCTAAGGAAGTTTCAGAGAAACTTGCTTAATTATGAACTCCATTTGGTACCTAAATTATAGTAGTAATTTAGGTACCTACTATACACCTAAAGATTGCTTTCAGCTGATATAGTAGCGTGTAAAGATTACAAACTGCAAGTAAGCTACAAATTAAGAAATTTATATTTTAACAAAGTGTTGAATTATACTTGAATACAATGAATTACATATTAGGTATTGACAATAATTGTGATTTATTGAATACTTTAGATTGAATTCTTTTGACTTTTTGCAATATAGACTACTAGCAGAAGGTGTTTTATAGACCGTTTAGGCAACTTTAGGCAAATCATTATTATTTACAAATAACAGCTGATCAATAAAAATCCGCCATATTGTTCGTTGAGGCTGTGGGCAGCCGGTGTAAGGTTGATACCTAACCCCAACTACTTACACATAATTCTCACTAGGTATTTATAATGGAGTTTAAATGAAGGATGAACTCTAAATGAATGATGATATTATGAATGGAAGAATGATTTAATGCAAACTTAGTAATGAACAGTATGAACAGAATTATTAAAACAGTATAGAAACAATAAGTGGCAAAAATAAAGTGCGCGCGCGATCGTCTCGCAAGAAGTATGTCCAGAGAGTGAGCGGGGCGCGTAGGTATCGGACAGCGGCGGCGCGGCCTACGTCACACGCTGGCCGGTTTCGAGGCGCGGTCCAAGGCGCACAAGCGGAAGCGTTTTCGTGGCGCAAAGCGATTTCGTGGCGCATGGTACAAGTAGTTGCGGCCACATATTCCCCCCGGCCAGACCGTGACTACGGTCGATAAAAATCTGGAAATTTGACGGTGCGTCCGCTTCGAGTCTTCCTCTCCGCTGGCAAGGTAATAGGAACTGGAACTGGTTTCTCGTTGGCTTCTCTAGTCATATACGCCGGTTTCAGCCTGTCGACAGAGACGTTTACTTTTTTGTTTTGAACGTCTATGGTGAAGTACTTTGGCTTTCTTTCGATGACCTTGTAAGGACCGATGTAGGGAGGTTCTAAGGCACTACGAACTCGGTCTTGTCGCAAGAAGACATGAGTAGATGTATTTAGGTCACGTGGGATATAAAAAGGTGACGACTTCGAAATGTGCCAAGAGGTAGGCTTTGGTGTGAGCTTGGCCATGTGAGATCTGAGACGTGTGGCGTATAGGCTGACATCCGCTGCGGTGAAGTCATCCTTAGGTGATAGGAACTGACCAGGTAGCTTGAGGGGTTCGCCGTAGACTAATTCTGCAGGTGACGTTTGTAGGTCGTCTTTCCAGGAGCTGCGCATACCGAGGAGAACCAGTGGGAGAGCTTCAATCCAATGAGAAGAGGCATTGCACATGATTGCTGCCTTCAGCTGCCGATGCATCCGCTCGACTAGGCCGTTAGCAGCTGGGTGGTAAGACGTGGTGCGAATGTGACGAGCGCCAATCAACGCAGTGAGAGACTTGAACAGGTGGCTCTCGAACTGTCGGCCGCGGTCTGTGGTCACCCGGGCTGGGCAGCCAAACCGCGCGATCCAACCAGACACCAGGGCTGAAGCGCATGACTCTGCCGTTATTTCCTTGATTGGAATTGCTTCAGGCCACCGCGTGAATCTATCGATGACGGTGAGGCAATACCTGAAATCATAAGAAATAGGTAATGGTCCTACAATGTCGAGGTGTATATAAGAGAACCTCGAGGAAGGGGTAAGGAAAGAGGATAGGGGGGTTACGGTATGGCGGGAAACTTTGCATTTTTGGCAATTTATGCATTGCTTGACCCACTCTCTACAATTTTTACGTATCCCTGGCCAAACAAATCTTTGAGTGACCAGTCGTATTGTAGCTGTACTTCCTGGATGATGTAATCTGTGTATCATATCAAAGATTTGTTTCCGGAAATCTTGAGTTACATACGGACGAGGTGATTGCTGAGAGACATCACAGTATAGCGATATGTTACTATCTTCCTTCAAAATCTTTTTCAGCTTTAGAGAAGAACCACATTGAAGAAGGTTTTGCAGTTCTGGATCTTTGTCCTGAGCTTCTGCAAGAGCCTGATAATCTATGGTCGTGATTTCTTCGACGCGAGAAAGGGCATCAGCAACGACATTATCTTTTCCAGGTATGTATCTTATGTCAGTACTAAATTGGCAAATAAAATCAAGATACCGGAACTGTCTCGGGGAGCAAACTTGCTTACTTGTGGCAAAGGCAAAAGTCAGAGGCTTGTGGTCTGTGTAAATAGTAAAATTAGATGTTTCAACCATGTGTCGGAAGTATTTAATGGCCTCATATACTGCTAAAAGTTCCCTGTCGTAAGGACTGTACTTTTTTTGCGTAGCTGACAGCTTGTGAGAGTAGAATGCCAAAGGATGCCAAACATTACTCTTCCGTTGTTGAAGTACTGCTCCAATTGCTGAGTCCGAGGCGTCTGTGACAATTGCTAGTTCTGCTGAGTAATCTGGATGAACAAGGAGCGTTGCATGAGAAAGTGAAGTTTTGCAATCTTCGAAGGATTTTGTTAATTCAGGCGTCATCTCTACTGGGTGAGAACCTTTGATTTTAGGTCCCTGTAGCAATGTGTTCAACGGCGCTTGGAGTTTAGCTGCGTCAGGAATAAACCTGCGATAGAAGTTCAGCATTCCCAAGAAACGTCGAAGTTCCTTGACAGTCTTGGGGATAGGAAACTCCTTAATAGCTTGAACCTTTGCATCGAGAGGCTTAGATCCAGCAGCAGAGACTTGGTATCCTAGAAAGTCGACAACTTCTTTGCCGAATGAGCACTTCGAAGTGTTGATCAGTATGCCATATTGTCTTAGACGTTCGAACAGCTGCTGCAAGTGTCTCTTATGCTCTTCTTTGCTTGACGAAAAAACGAGTATGTCATCTATGTATCCGTAACAAAAGTTCAGGCCTGACAGTACCTCGTCAATGAACCTTTGGAAAGTTTGAGCAGCGTTCCTCAATCCGAACGTCATGTAAGGGAACTCAAACAATCCAAAGGGCGTCGTGATAGCAGTCTTGGGTATGTCCTGTGGATTTACAGCTATTTGGTTGTAGGCCTTCACGAGATCGATTGTGGAAAAAATTGAGCATCCCGAAAGTTGGTAGGAAAAGTCGTGAATATGACGAATGGGGTACCGGTCCGGAATAGTTCTAGCATTGAGCGCTCTGTAGTCGCCGCAGGGTCTCCATCCATCATCCTTCTTCTTGACCAAGTGAAGAGCTGATGACCAAGGGCTTTCAGAGCGTCTGGCTGTACCGCTTGCCAACATTTCGTCGAACTCCTTCTTAGCCGCTTGCGTACGAATAGGATCGAGACGTCGTGGCTTACAAGAGACTGGTTGTCCAGGTGTAGTTCTGATATAGTGTAGTGTTGTATGTTCTGCTGGGGAACGCATACCAGCTGGTCTCGTAATTTCCGGAAATTGACGTAAAATCTCGTGAAACTCGGTTTCACCTGAGACAGCTTTAACTGAAGCTATGTCGTCAGATGGTACCGACTGAATAGCATGCACCGAGAGTGAAGTAATACCGTCAACCAGGCGCTGATGCTTACAATCGACAAGCAAATTGTAATATTTTAAGAAGTCTACTCCAATAATTGGTCGGTGGACGTCCGCTACGGTGAAATTCCATACGAAGTCTCGTCGAAGTCCAAAATTTAGGTGCAGTTTTATTGGACCGTATGTGTTTATGACTGAGTTGTTTGCAGCTATGAGTTCAAAAGAGGATTTCTTACGAGGCATCTTCAACGCTGACCGTGGAAAAACGCACAAGTCTGAGCCAGTGTCTACAAGAAACTGCATTTTTGTGTGACGGTCGGTAACGAAAAGACGGCCTGTAGATGATGGTGATGGGCAGTCATAGGCCGCTACTTCCGACTGCCCTGAAAGTTTTCCGATGAGAAACTACAGGGTTTCTTGCACTTCTTCGCTTTTTCACCATATGTGAAATGGTAGAAACAGTGTGGGTGGTTAGGTGGTGGCTGTTTAGGACGAGAACGGCTGCGAGAGCGATTGTACCTGCGAGTATGTGAGCGTGAGCGACTGTTGTTCTCCAGACGTGCGGTGAGATTTGCTACTTGCCTTGTGAGTTCACAGACTTGCTTAGCCAAGCTTTCATACGTCGACGCTGGTGTTGCAGTAGACGCTGTTGCTACCTGCGGTATTGGAGGAGCAATATCGTAGACTTTGTCCGCTAATTCTGCTAACTTGTCTAATGGCAGCTCAATCTGTGAAGCAATTACAGTTTGTATACTCTGTGGTAATCTTTGTGACCATACGTTAGTCAAAAATTCTTTAGACACAGATGGGCCTGCAAGTCCCTCTAAATATCGTAGGAACTGTGATGGCTTCCTGTCACCCAATTCTTCATGCATTATAAACTGTTTAATGCGCTTTTCTGCAGATGCCGATAGTCGCTTGATGAGTTCAGTTTTAAGTTTGCCATATTTATTTGTTTCGGGTGGATTAGTAATCACATCTTTAACTTCGGTTGCATATTGGTGATCTAGTTGAGATACTAAATAAAAGAATTTGGTCTCATCGGTCGTTATTCTGGACAAAACAAATTGGCTTTCAACTTGAGCGAACCAGAGTGCAGGTTCCTCTGGCCAAAATGGCGGTACTTTAATACCTACTCTCAATACTTCAGCACTAATATCAGGACCATTGGCATCATTAAACTTGTCCTCATCCATAGTTATTTAATAGAAAAAAAAATCGCTCACCGTTTTTCACTTGGACCACCACCTTAGATAACCACCTTTATAATTTCTGCCACGTGTTTTTCCGTTCGCGTTGTTGTTCCAATACAAACCAATCCTTGGCTTCGTCGATGGGTCACCAGATGTGGGCAGCCGGTGTAAGGTTGATACCTAACCCCAACTACTTACACATAATTCTCACTAGGTATTTATAATGGAGTTTAAATGAAGGATGAACTCTAAATGAATGATGATATTATGAATGGAAGAATGATTTAATGCAAACTTAGTAATGAACAGTATGAACAGAATTATTAAAACAGTATAGAAACAATAAGTGGCAAAAATAAAGTGCGCGCGCGATCGTCTCGCAAGAAGTATGTCCAGAGAGTGAGCGGGGCGCGTAGGTATCGGACAGCGGCGGCGCGGCCTACGTCACACGCTGGCCGGTTTCGAGGCGCGGTCCAAGGCGCACAAGCGGAAGCGTTTTCGTGGCGCAAAGCGATTTCGTGGCGCATGGTACAAGTAGTTGCGGCCACAAGGCGATAAAGGTAGCTATCTGGGTATCTTTATCGTTAGGTCGATAAAGATAAAGATCACGATCTGCTAAATGTCACTTACGGCCGCTTGTCTAGGCATTGTATGGAGAAACGCGTTAGAGCAATTCGTTATATGGGTGCATCGTTAGCGTATTCGTTCAAAGTGGCTGTTTGGCTACCAATTTTTTTAACGATACGACTGAATATGTCATTTAACGCACGCTTATGTCAATCCCATACATTTTTTATTCACGAAGTTCGCCGTCGATATTATTTAATGCATCTTGTCTAGCCCTCCTGTTCTGTCTCGGTTTTAGCCGAGACCGGATTCTCGGCCAGATTTTTGGCCGAGAATGCCGAGACCGAGAACCGAGACCGAGATCTCGGTCGAGCCTTAATGGGTGACACTCCGCAAAACGCAAACTTACCCATATAAAGAAAAAACAAAATTTTTTCGACTATGACAATTATTTTTCTGCCTAAACGTCTTTACATAAGCAGTAGATCATATGCCCAAAATATCCGTAACTGATTTTAACGAATCTTATATACCGTATATGTTTTGACAAGATAAGAAATGTTTTAGACGCAGAGTTCAACATTTTAAAGCATTCGGTTTTTATACCCGCTGGTAGAGCACTATTTTAAACACAAAGATTATCTTAGTATTACTACCAAGACTTTTCCTTTTCATGAATATTTGCTAGCTTTTTATTAAGTCTGAGAAATTATGTTCTATGAATAAGGAGGTCTGAAGCGACTTTATATTTGTAGAAACAATGAGAAGATGTGGCTTCTTCTTGGAAGTATTTGGCTTATCGATGCCGGACTACCTGCAGTGCGAGATCTTCCCAGAATCAACGGACACTGACGTCTGCCTCGGGCATAAAGAAGTCAAGGACGCCAAAATTAGAGCTTCTAAGCCAAGTAAGTTAATACTTGGTCGTCATTATTATTTATTATTATTATGCTAGCCTGATGTGTCTCACTGCTGGGCAAAGGCCTCCCCTCTTTTCCTCCATAAATCGCGATCCTTCGCTATGGTCGGCCAGTCCTTAACAAAGGCATCTAATTCGTCATCGTATTCTTGGTCGTCATATTATAATTATTAAGTGTTCAGAAAATTAAGCATCGTGAAATGAATGCATTAAAGTAATACGATGCTCTATTGTATGCTTACCTTCACTGCCTGCTATTGCGTACCGAATATGATAATTCCGAAAATTTTATACTAATTATTGCGCTTCGTAGTAAAGTTACAGTTCAACTTTTGAAAGCATCCTAATTATGACTGTATATCCATTCATGCAAATATTACATCAAGAAACTTCTCGTGCAATCATGCATTATTCTGTACTTTAGTGTGTCCAACCGGATTCCAATGCGACACGAACCGCTGCATACCGCATGACTGGCGGTGCGACGGCCATGTGGACTGCGCGGACCGCTCCGACGAGCTCAACTGCCGCGTGTGCAAGCGCGGCGGCGACGTACACTGCGGCAATCAGCGCTGCATCTCCCAGGCGCACCTTTGTGATGGCAAGCTTGACTGCCCCTGGGGCCAGGACGAGAGGAACTGCTGTGAGTATAAACTCTAGAACATCCGACGAGCTCAATGCCGCGTGTGCAAGAACGTGTACTGTGGCAACCAGCGCTTCATCTCCCAGGCACACCTCTGTGACGGAAAGCTCGACTACCCCTGGGGCCACCGGCCAGGACGAGAGGAACTGCTGTGAGTATAGACTCCAGAACATCGCTCCGACGAGCTCAACTGCCGCGTGTTCAAGCACGTGTACTATGGCAACCAGCGCTGCATCTTCCAGGCGCACCTCTGTGACGGCAAGCTCGACTGCCCCTGGGGCCAGGACGAAAGGAACTGCCGTGAGTATAGACTCCAAAACATAGCTCCGACGAGCTCAACTGCCGCATGTGCAAGCACGTGTACTGTGGCAACCAGCACTGCATCTTCCAGGCGCACCTCTGTGATGGCAAGCTTGACTGCCCCTGGGGCCAGGACGAGAGGCACTGTCGTGAGTATATACTCTAGAACATCGCTCCGACGAGCTCAACTGCCGCGTGTGCGAGCACGTGTACTGCGGCAACCAGCGCTGCATCTCCCAGGCGCACCTTTCTGACGCCAAGCTTGACTGCTTCTGGGGCCGGGACGAGAGGAACTGCCGTAAGTATATACTCTAGAACATCCGACGAGCTCAACTGCCGCGTGTGCAAACGTGGCGGTGACGTACACTGCAGCAACCAGCGCTGTATCTCCCATGCGCTCTTCTGTGACAGCAAGCTCGACTGCCCTTGGACGCTCTGGAAATAGAACGAAAGAAACTGCCGTGAATATAGATTAGAACATTCACTAGAAAGTGTTAACGACACTATAGCATTGCGACATTCACATTGTCTACCAAAAAGGCACCTTTACCTTAGAGTCCACGTTAATATTTATGACATTAATTCCAGATCCAGACACTATAATGGTTTTGTGTGAATTTTCATTAAATTTTTCCTGCAGTCAACCACCAAACTGTATGTTATAGGCAGTTTTATATATATATTATAGGATTTAAATAGGTACTATACTAGATGAAATATTCATACTGAGACAAATTTAGTTGCCTTATGTATCTTATAGTATTAATAAGTTAGTTTTAGAATTAATAAAATGTTCTTCACATAATTTTAATGCAACTTTCCGTTTTCCGTCTCAAGTATTTCAAAGCTGAAATATAATCCAAAGCAATATGATATTTAAGTTTAGCTGCACCTCATTAAAACTATGTGCCAGAAAGTTCTACGGCACACGCTGATATGTTAACGAACGTCTGAGCTACATTAACTTAGATAACCGCTGACGGATTATCATAATAAATAACAACCAGCTATGAGATAACTTTACAGTTAATAGTTCAAGTGCTTTTGGTGTTAGCGTGTCTCGTGTGGTTGGAACATGATCACTTTTCAACACCTCGGGACTTGTGATATGGCAAACTGCTTTTGAAATCAAAAGTCACATTCTGAATTGTGTATAGTACTTTTTTTAATACCTACATTTGTCATTCAGTTACTTAAAACTATTCCTATCTATCTGATGGTAATAGTACACGCATGTTTGTATGTTTGTTTATTTGTATTGAATAGGCGCCGAAACTACTAGGCCAATTTTGATAAAATTTGACATAGATATATAGTAAGAAGGACGTAGGCTACTTTTCATTGCGACAAAATATACGGTCCCGGAGGGATTTTCTTTTGCATACACGGAATTGCGGACTACTTCTAGTCTCCTATAAAATAATGATAGTAAATAATAGTACTGACACGCATCTAGATTTGCCGGTGTTTGCACCTTGATACACGTGTCATCCATCCCTGTCCCCTATCACATAATGCTGTCCTTCCACCAGTGCGTCTAAGCGAGGCCAATGGCGACGTGGGGCGCGGCGAGCTGCAGGTGTACCGCGCCGCCAACCAGTCCTGGTTCCCCGCCTGCATCAGCCACGCGCTCGACGACACCACCGCGCACAAGCTCTGCGCCATGCTGGGATACTCGTAAGTGATATTGAGTCTCCATTTTACCTAGCTGATCCACTATGAATATTATTCTCAACCGATCCTTTTTTGAAGCATCTTGGTATTAAATGAGCTCTCATTTAATACCAAGATGCTTCAAAAAAGGACTAGTGGGTAGACCGCTTAGTTCGCATTCGAAAGAGTGTAGGTTCAAATCCCAGGTTGTGGCGTGTACCAATGAGACTTTTTCAGATCTCAAGTACATTATACGGACGCTCTAACGGTGAAGGAAAACATCGTGAGGAAACCCGCACATGGTTGGCTCCAGACGTATTGACCAGTTCATTCCTCTGGACTAGGCTGACTATGTTGTGAGAATGCCGTATGTGCTTTTGCAACCATACGACATTTAAAAACCGACTGTCCCAGGCCTTACAGTATTTCAAGAGTGGTTGCTTCTGTATAAATCATCCATTAACGGATGTAAAGGCCTAAGTTTTTTTTGGTATTAAATGCAAATTTAACTACAAGTCAACAATCATTTAAAATCGATGTTGTCGAAACGTGAAAAATAATTTTTGGCTCATGACTTTAATATAATTATTATTCATCTGTATGAGTTTCTTAATGGAGACCGCAGCTAATCCAACAACATCTACTCCTAGTTCGATGATCGTGTCGTCTTATTAACCTCTGACCCAAAAAGAGGGGTCTTATAAGTTTAACACTCTCTGTGTGTGTGAGATGAAACAGAAAGCTGTCGTGACAGGTTCTTAGCTATAAATCATCGTCATCAGCTTGCTTACTACTTGACAATGTCGGGATAAACAAAAAAAAGTTTTTTTATATACTTATCGGTGTACCCAGGTCGCTAAACCGGAGCGCAGTAGTGGGTGGCGGCCGCGCGGGCGGGTCGACGCCGGTGCGCGGCGTGGCGCAATCCTACCGCGCCTTCCAGCGGAGCGAGGGAGGCTTGCTGCGGGAGCTGCGCGACTGTCGCCACTCCAGCGCGCGCCTGCATCTCGTCTGTCAAAACTACGGTAACTAACAGTTAATTAAGTAAAGGCGGTAAAGGAAACCCCGAAAATGATTGGCCCCAGACGTATTGACCAGTCATTCCTCTGGACTAGGCTGACTATGCTGTAAGAAAGCCGTATGTGCTTGGGCAACCATCCGACATTTAAAAACCGACTACCAGGCACTACAGTCTTTCAAGAGTGGTTATTTCACTCGGAGAATACTGTTTAAATCATCCAATAATGGATGAAAAGGCCTAAGTATTATTCTTTTCGTAATTTTATAGCGTCTTCGGCATCAGGGCTGCCGCTTTGGGCTACACTGCTCCGGGGCAGTTTTAGATGCCAAAAACGCATTAACAGTTCTATAGGTATACTTCCGTTCTTCATAATATGTTGTGATTAAATTAGAAATTACAGTCATTATTAAAGAATATAAATAAACAAATCATATGATGTATGTCTGTCCACATTTGCTGGTTCGGTCCTCTACCTCGTAAATTAAAATGCATATTGACGTTTGTTTATATAAGGAGTAAATAATGGTGCAATTAATTATACTCAGCCGCGGCACTGATTAATTTATGTAGGTATCAGTTTATTAAGGTATTATTTATACCTTTACTCATTGACTGATGAGTAATATTATCGTTAACGTTAGTAGTGACTATAAGGAGTGCCTAGTTCGAGCGAAGATTTCTAATGATTAAATGGCTAGTCGCACACACACCATATTATTGGCAATAATGCTCACATTGACAATAATATTCCTTGTGTGCATATTGCCGTTTTTTTGTATGGTTTGACTAGTATTGACAAATTTATTCTGTCAATATTATTGCACGTTTGTGGCTAGCCACTGACTTCCAGAACAATTATGGTAAAATTCTAGCTATCGTAAACAAGAAAATAGAATATTTATGGTAAAATTGATATTAATCGTAATATCCACTCATACCTAGTATCTACTCTTGTAAAAGTATTTCGACTTCTGTTATAAATTTCTTTGATAACAATTTATTTAATTAAAACACATTTATTGGATTCCTACGTTTATGAAAAATATTTCTAACTTTCCTAATAATCCCGATTCATGAGACGTCGGAGATATTGGGAGATATTAAAAACTGGACACGCGTTTTACATTGTTAGGGTTTTGTATTAATTTTAATACGTATGTAATATGTAACCTATTTTGAGATGAATAAATTATATATTGACTTTATAGTATTAAAAACTTACCTACGGATTGTGTCGCAGACCGCAGTGCATTTTTCTTTTTCCCGACGTTTCTGCTACTTGCCAGCGGAGTGTCAAGCAGCAGAATGCTAGAGAGTGGTCACACCTGCTGGAAAGTAGCTGCGACACAATATGTAAATGTTTAATACAATGGTTGGGTTCCGCGGAAAAAAGCGCTTATTAGCGTTTGCTAGCGCTATAAAAAACAGATTATCGGGCATGACACGTTTGTTAAATTCAATACTGCTAACATAATGCTAACATAATCCGCCATTTTGCTTATTTAATGCCAGCGGTCGCCATTTTGCTTACGTTTTTTGTTAGCTCTATTTTCTGCGGAACACAGCCAATGAATAATATTCGCGTAAACATAAGAAATTGATATAATTTGTTTTGAAATTAGTTCAAATGTCCAAGCACGTGCGCACCCACTCAAAACACCAGCTACAGTCGAAGCTTTGTTCGAAGTTTTCTAACCTTAATTATTATGCTTCTTAATTCATTGGCAAAAACGTGAATCTTATAACAGTAGTCATACACCATTCTGCATATCGTCCAATCGACTTGATGGCCCTCCCCCGAGCAAAAGACCTTGAGGCGGTCAGCCGCATAAATTTTTCACATAACTTAGTTCAAAATTGACCAAAAAAAAATTTAAACGGCGAATATCTAGCTTATGAAATTGCCTATCTATTGGTGTGTGTCCCAAATAAAGTTTATTTGTAAATGCTATGGAGACGCTGAAACTATAATTCAATGAACATTCAATTATCGTTTCAGCGTCTCCATAGTATTTACAAGTTAATTTTATTTGGGACACACACCAATAGATAGGCAATTTCATAAGCTAGATATTCGCCGTTTAATATTTTTTTTTGGTCAATTTTGAACTAAGTTATATGAAAAATTTTCAACTGAGTTATGCGGCTGACCGCCTCAAGGTCTTTTGCTCGGGGGAGGGACTTAACATAAACAGTGTGAACATTAAACTTTCATGCCAATCTATGCCCAATTAACAACCTCTGTGGCTCAGTGGTTGAGCGCGTCGGTGCACAAGCCGGAGGTCACGGGTTCGAATTTCGCCAAAGGAACAAAAACGTTTCCTATGCTCCTGGGTCATGGGTCATGGATGTGTTTAGTGTAAAAGTATTTAATATAATATTTCCGTTGACTGGTACCCGTAGCAAAAGATCTTCGGACACTTACCACGGGAATATACTCGTATTAAATAATATTATACACGGTTAGTTCTAACTGATCCATCGGTATCGTAATGTCGATGCGATTGGCTAGCCACACACGTGCAATATTATTGACAGAATAATTTTGTCAATACTAGTCAACACATACAAAAAAAAGGCAATATCAAGCAATGTAATTTTCAATATGATCATTATTGCCAATAACATCGTATGTGTGCGGCTAGCCATTGGACGATATAATTAATTTTGATATAAGACGTGAGTCGTGACAACTTCAAGATCCGAGTATCGCATTCGATATCTTGCTCTACTTTTCATAAAACGCAACTTTATGGCTGTTCATAAAAATACAATCTGGCAGCGGCGGCGCGGGGCGGGGGACCCGGGCAAATCTAATTAATTATTTCAATAAAATTTACCTGGAGAGTTGTAGAATGTTAAGGAAAATATGCTTTATGCCATACTAGTAAGATATAATTTCGTATTCGGCGACGGGGCCGTAACGAAAGGTCATGAATTTCAATCTCCATTTATCATAAGGTCAATTTTACGATAACCATAAACTGTGCGAATCGAGTTACTAAATAGAATTCATTAGGAATTCTGCTCTCGAAATGTATAATTAAGTTTTAATAGAAAAACGTTACTTTGTCATTACCTAAAGCACATTTAGGTTCAAAGTTTATGAAAAAAATCCAACTAGGGGAGACCGAGGGGTTTTGACACAAAGGTGATTTGAAACAGTACCGATTTCATGGAACTTAAAACTGTTAGCGAGTTCGCAACGTTGCATTTCAACCACTCCCCTCCACCCGCTGACTTGTCAATACGCGTCGGTGGCATGAGTCGCGCGGTTATGGAGTTCTGCGTGCCATGTGATAAAAATCGTGAAAAGTAAGTTATTTACGTTTTTTTACCATGACTATATTTTGATAAGGGTATTGTATTTTAGTTTGATTTATATTGGTTTCGAAAGCTCATTATCTAGAGATTTATTATATATATTTGATGCAATTGATTTCTGTGTATTTGATTCTTGATTGCAGGTTAAATTAATATTGAGAGGTTTTTTCTTACTGAGGAGATTTGAAACAGGTTGTTTCAAATCTCCTCGTTTTCAATATTGTATCAGAATATTTACGCATTAAAAAGCATTAACGTTGTGTCAATTAAATTAATGTTTTTTAATTTATTTATTTTGTTTCAGCATGCCTACTGATCATAAAGACTGACAGAGGTATGGCAAGTCGCAAAATATATGATTTTGCAGCAGAAGATATAGTGTCAAGTAACTTTGCCACATTTTTGCCAGATTGACATTTTTTTGTTTTCTATTTACATTTTTGATATTTGTAAGATTATTGTTACATAAATATTTGAAGAAATAATTATCAAAACTGATTGTAATTCTAAGGAAACGACTGAAAGTTAATTATTTATTGAAAATCAATATTTTATTTTTAAGATTTTTAATGAATGTAAAACATTTTGTTTATCTGACTGTTATTTTAATTAATATTACGAATAATGACGTTATGATACTTTTAACTACTTTAGGAGTTGATCATATTGTGTATCAGAATTATAGTTATCTACTTATGCGATATATCAGTACAAAATGTGAATATATACGTAAAACAACAAAGTATGTACTTGGAAAGATATATTTTAATACATGCCTTTAAATTATATCACAATTTTTATTTAACAGCCCTCAATATTTCCCAGAAATCATATGTTTTAACTCTCCTCGAACCCTGTTTCATCTTACCTCAGTATGAGGGGAATTGAAACAAGATGACTTGTTGCGGTTAAGTCGATTTTTTACCACAATATTTAACACTTACAATTTATTTATGTTAGTCATTTGCAAGTGTAAAGAATAACCTAACGTTTGGTACTAATATCATACCATTTCTGGCAATAGTGTTTGGTATATGAGACAAAATGTAAAAATTGTGTCAACACCCCTCGGTCTCCCCTACAATAGTCGATATACGATGAATCAACGCTTAAGTTATTAAATAACACAAATTTTATTGGTCGTGAATAAAAGCCACAAGTTATGCCGGCTACACACGTAGCAATAAAACTGCACAGTTTGATTAAACCAGGAGTCGGCAACGCGCGACCCGCGGGACAACGTCACTGTAATTTTTTTAAATTAACTTCTTTATATGAATTAGTTTTTAAGTCTGTGTTTTAATACTTGTTTTTGTTCTCATTTTGTCTTCATTGCTTATTTGTTATCTGTATTAATTTAATAAAAATAAATAGCTTTCTTACTTACAATAGACACCTACTTAAGTAGATATCGGTGCCTTTATATATTTTTTCACTATGTGACCCATGTCTGTCAAACGGCTTACACCGTTATATAAGGTTCGGTAAAATCAATTACGGATATTTTGGGTATATGATCTATTGCTTATGTAAAGACGTTTAAGCAGAAAAATATCATATTAGATTTTTTTTCTTTATATGGGCGAGTTTGCGTTTTGCGGGGAGTCACCCACACACGAGATGATTTTTTACTTTGATTTTGACAATTATTTTTTGCCTAAACGTCTTTACATGAGCAGTGGATCATGTGCCTGAAGTATCCGTAATCGAATTTCGGAGACATTATATTATATAGCCGAACTGTGCAGTTTTAGCGTTACGTGTGTAGCGGGCCTTATCATTGCAAGTTTTTATTGTCGTGGCTCGAACACAAGACACATGCGAGATATTGGAAGCCACATTGTTACGGTGGTTTATGGCCGCGGGCCCATGGGGAGGGGGGGAGAGTATTTTATGTCCACGTCTGTAGTCCGAGAGCCCGCGAGCGATAGATAAAGAATCCCTAAACCCAAAAATAAACCCTTCGTTTGGTAGAGAGTAGATATTAAAATAATTTAATTTATATTACTAATCAATTTTCTTCATGTTGACTGCGTCTTGTAAAATATTGTCGTGTCGTCTGTACTTGTCTGAGCTGAGACTTATATAGCTCTCGGAGGTAACTGCAGCTATCCACTTGAGTCGCAGTGCTGTCAGTTCTCGATTATGACCTGCCTTCCATCTAATAAAAAATAAAACATAAAGGTAGGACCGCACTAAGCGTTGCTACGCGGCAGTGAAACAACGATACACGACACGGCCGAATATTATTTTTATGAAATTTTATTAAATATAATGTACTTCGCGGCAGCGAAACAATGCGACGGGGCATTCCATTGAGGTACTTTTAGGCATGTCTAACGTCGTGTCGCTCCGCTACCGCTTAGTCTTAACTTAAAAGACAATAAAATACGCAGCTTAACGTTATAATTGTGTACATTTTTCTTAATTACAAGTTCGTTAGGCGGGAATGCAAAAACTTAATGTTCGCGTAACGACTTGCGGCAGGTGGCGCGGTGGTGCTAGTTATAAGCGGAGGCGTATTACCTACAAGCGAAATATTTTAGATACTTACTTTCCAGAAGAGATTATTAGATTTTTAAATTGATAATCTGGAAATAAAAGCGGATATAGTGGATTTCTGACAACTGTAGCTCAGTGGTTAGCGGGTTGGCGCTCAAGTCGGAGGGTCCAGGAACCAAAAGTTTTCTGTGTTCCTGAGTCATGGATGTGTATTAAATTTAATAACGAAATTTAATATATTATGTAGGTATAGTACAAATAAGTATTCAAAATATTTAAATATACTTCCCGTTCTCGGGTATTTGTAACACAAATCCTTTGGATACTTAATAGCACGGGACCGGATTGAAATGGTGTGAAGCGTTCATTGATATTATTATATCGCTTTACTCAACTATGATAATTTTATCTGTTCTGTCAGTAATATTATCACACCTTTATATTATAACTAAATTTTGCTTGCGGCTCCACCCGCGTAAATTCTTTATTCTACAGACACTGTATAATGAACCTATGTGTTAATCCAGAGTTTGAACTTCTACCATTCCAAATTTCATCAAAATCCGTTAAGTAGTTTTTGCGTGAAAGAGTAAGAAACATCCATCCATCCATCCTCATAAACTTTCTCATTTACAATAATAGTAGGTAGAAGTTAATATAACGGCTTGTCCACACCGCAACGTCTACGTCGCAACCTGTACCAAAATTCTCGTATTTAAAGTGGACTTTAATTTAATTTTACTTTGATTGTATTATGTGTGGAGCGACATGTAAATTAAACATACATATACTTAAACATACATATATGTAAATTAAACATACATATATGTAATTAAACAGACATAAACTGATTTTGTGAATTTTCGACCAATCAGAGTGTTTTTCACTTTGGTTTAACGTTTAACGACAAAATGTCTGGCGGCCTACATGTGATTGACGGTACGCGCGTTAGGAAAAGCGCGTAGCTTCTGAACGCAATGTATTGGGGCCTAATAACTCGACACGCGCGTCTGCCTTACGTGCGTATGATTACACTCATTCTGGTCATAGACTAAGGACTATGGCATAACGTGCAAATTGACGGGCCCAAGACAATAATAATATACGGAGCTTATCATAAACAGTGATTCTTCGTACACTAGCATGCAGTTAGTAGCACTTGCCGTTACATCTAACGAGAGGCGAGACCGCAGACCGACTTTATTGCCCATATAATTACACTCGCCGACACAACAGTCATGGCAGCATAAGGTTTAAATGTCATGTTTATTGAAACATTAAATTAATATCATTTGGTGGCTTAAATGGTGTGGGCAAAGTGGCTAAATATTTATTTATACTTAATTAGCTTACATTAAACGGCTGCATCAAAGTCTGTTTTTCCCATACCATATGTTTTTACCTCTGTGGCTCAGTGGTTAACGAGTTGGCGCTCAAGCCCGAGGTCGCGGATTGAATCCCGTCGACCGAACAAAAAGTTTTCTGTGCTCATGGATGTGTATTAAATATGTGTATAATATAATATGTCATGGGATACTCATTCCAACTTACCTGTCCGGTAGTTGTGGTATAGTATACGCCCAACTAACATTTTAGCGCTAAGGGAAACCTTTTTTGACACTTTAAGTATTATAAACGACATATAAGAGCTCTGACAATAGCTTTGGACTCTATTGCGGCGTTAGGAATAAATAATTAAAGTTTCAAGAGGCATAATAGAAATAAAGGAAAAATATATAACTTAAGGTGCTAACTTGGAGTTTGTCAGAACTTTTGTATAACTTACTCTTACATCTTTAGGAAACGTAAAACACTATCACCAATTGTAAGGTGTCTGCTAATACTTACAAACGGTTAAAGTTCTTAAATGGAGTTAGTCAATACCTTGTACCACCTAACGAGTTCTATGGAGCCCTAGGAGCTAAAAGAAAGTTATAGTAGTGATAACTATTTGTATTATAGAGCTACAGAAGTTAAAGAAGTGATAACTATAGGTATTATAGAGCTAGATGCTGCAAGTGTCAGAAACCACATTTAAATCATTACAGGTTGTATAATAGGATTTACTCCCACATTATAAAAGTCCAAGTGGCGTTAAAAAGCTAGCTATGGTTTTTTTAACACTGCGTTGGGAATAAAAGAGTTATCAGGAACCTTAGGTAATGTAGATTTTACGCCATTAAATAAACATAACCTATAAAATTTTAAAAGTAAATTTATGGTCAAAATATTATTTTCTGACTTATTGATTTACATTATTTACTGTTTTCAATTAAAATATACATAGACGTACTGATAATTGTTATTTACAACCACAACTAAAATAAAAAAAAATGCCGTGGCACTGATTTATTTTACCTATTAATATGAAATGTTGTTTATTTTTGAGGCGCTTCAAAATTGAGATGAAAACTAGTATATATTATCCCAGAATACTTATCACTGCAGGGAGAATTCATAATTATGAAACCGATAATGTATAAAATTATTAATTGATGTCGGCCATGATTGTCGGCCATGAATATGCGCACTGCTATTATATTTTATCATTTGTGACGGTAATAGAAACGTAAAGTAAAAAAAAAACTTTGGGTGATGTTTATTACTACTTATTATGCACAATATACAATCGAGCTATAAATAGTATCGTAGGAGCACTCATATGTTGTTAAAAAAGCTAATTGAGTGAATTTTATAAATTATTTATTACTAAAGGTGCAGTTGTAACCTGTGTATAGCTTATATTACACCTAAAATGGTGAATACTACTTCAATAGCACTATTGTAACTCTTTATTCCCACCTTTTTATCACTTTTCTACAACTATTACGTCACTCTAAGCTCTAAAATTGTGGGCCCAATCGAGGGTTATAAGATAGTTATAGCGCACTATACCACTAGTTGTTAGACCTTTTATAGAATCTTAGGTTTTTAAGTTTCTCGTAGCTTATTTAGCGCTTATTCTTATTACCAAAATGTTAGTTGGGCGGGTACGCGACCCCGGCTTCCCTAGCTATTACTGATTACTGTCCTATCCCTTGCCCTCCAGGGCGGTAATATCCTACATTTCCTATTTCCCACTCTAACTTACCAATCTTCCTTTCCACACCACCTATCCTTCCCTTTTCCTAATCCTATCCTCTCCGCAAATCCGTGGGAACGCAATGGAAAATTATAAAAATAATTTAATTATCAAAAATGGCGGCGAAGTGGTTCGCCACCCATCACGTCTCGTTCTCGCGGAGGCTGTGTGTCTCGAAGTGGCCCATGGAGAGCCGCTTCGCTACGTTGAATGTAAGAGGAGGAATGGATGGTAAGAATGAAAGTGGATGAAGCGAAACAAGTATGTAAGGATCGTAGCAAGTGGAAAGAAGTTGTCTCTGCCTACCCCTACGGGAAAGAGGCGTGATTATATGTATGTATGTATAACATAATATTATTTTTTTTTAACAACTGTCGGTGTTTATTATCCGACAGCCTTATTTCTGAACAATTTACTACGTACGATAATTATAGCCTTTTTTTATAATTAATGGTTTCGCGTATGTGGTGGTGTTCCGTATGATGCTGCGTGTTTCTTCCTTGTCATCATTTAGCTTTATTAGCTGTGATTACCTTTGTTGTTTCTGCTTCTATTCTTATGATTTGGTGCTTTGCACATTCGCAGAGGCAGTGCGTTACTGTTTGCACAGATGTTCCATCACAATCGCAAATTTTGGTGTGCATTTAATTTTGAATCGATCTAGGTACTCGCCAAACCCACCGTGCCCTGTGAGTATTCGTGCCATGAGATTATCTTGTGGTATTTCAGTAATAGTTTTGTGGGCTTGGCGAATACTTCTGAAGAAATGATAGATGTTTTTGTCCCTCCTTTTCTTATCGTATTCACTTTGGTAAATCGCTAGTGTCTTTTTCCTTATCTGGTATTTCACTGTATACCAACTGTATACTGTATAAAAATATATTATTGTGGCATAAAATTATTTAATATACTTCCCGTTATCTGGCACGTGTAACACAAGTTCTTCAGATTAGAACGGGGCCAGAATGCCGAATGAAGCTTCCATAGATATTATTATATTATTATTTATATTATATATTAGGTTGTCTGGCATAAAATGATGTAAGCATTAAGACCGCCTTTTTGTACAGTTCCTTTATTTAATTAATGTTATGTGTATGTTTTTTTGTGCAAAAAAAAAAAGGTTTTCTATTCTATTATATTATTACAATATCTACAAAATATAAACTTATTGTATTTGCTCCGATATTGGAAACTATTAACATTTTTTAAATTTCGGAGCGAACAAATTTTGATTTACACCATACTTGCAGCGTGTAAATATTTTTCGTACAGCTGAAAACTTGTATAACGTAGGCCGAGAGCCGGCGGTTATGACAGACTCATTTTAATTTCGACCCCAACGAGGCCGAGCGCAAAATGAAATCTCTTTTACATTTAAATGAACAAAAAGTTGTGTGTACTATCTAACGTAACTCTTTAAATTAAACCCCGATTCTACATATTATGAGGCTTGTTTCTTAAAGTGGTTTCAAAATAAATATTACTTTAATTAATAAGGTTTTGTGTGAACATATAAGAGCGAAACATTCAAAATCTTTACATTAATAAATTTAAAAAAGTTGTTAAGGAACGTTTGTGTCCTAAAGCTTATTATAAGGGCAATGATTTCATTAACGATTGCACACCTTGGGAATAAAATGGACTCCTGCAAGGCTGTTTCCAGGTTATTAAGTATCTTGACTTTTGCTTTATAGATTAAGTTACTACAGTGCAAACATATTTTTATGAAAAGAACAGTTTTTACATCTTCATGGTAAAAGGTGAATTTCTTACGCCGCACACAGGGCCTTTTACGGTATTTAGCTGGACAAAAATAATTTTAGGTACATGTAAATTTAGCTGATTTTTCTTTAGCAAATGCTTCATTCAACTTTTGACTATACAAAAGACAAAAAAAATAGTCACCATACGCACGGCAAAGAATACAATAGCAGATAGAAACTTGTTTGAGTTAGTTATTTCTTACGACTATTCTGAGCGGTTTTGTTTTTTCTGCTTTTTAAAGTAAAATATTTTGTGGTTGGAACCGAATTATTAAACAATATCTATATGGATAATCAAGCTTGTGGTAAGTACTCTTAATTTATGTTGTAAGCAACACAATATAATAATTTAATATACCATAATCCGTAGTTACAATTGATCGCTATAAAAATGGTTACTTTTTGAAACACAATCCTACCTATAGTTTTTGGTAAAGACCGCTATAGAATAATTTAACATTCCATATTCGACGAAACATGTGGGCTATCGATTA
This sequence comes from Glaucopsyche alexis, assembly GCA_905404095.1. Classification (NCBI taxonomy): domain Eukaryota; kingdom Metazoa; phylum Arthropoda; class Insecta; order Lepidoptera; family Lycaenidae; genus Glaucopsyche; species Glaucopsyche alexis. Next base: position 21,133,039 of record FR990051.1, on the reverse strand, counting down.
CAAGATAATTTAGCTGCAGGTACTTGCAGGTTTTTTTTATTTAACAGGAACTTTGAGGGAAGGGCAGCGTAATGAAACGTTAATCACGCTAAAAGAGTTATTTTTACACCTTCAAACTAATTGATATTTAGTATAAACACAATCACAATGCGTATCATGTTTGATTGACTATGTCATGAACAAGGTACCTGAAAATTTTCAGCAAAAATTAAAAAATCAGGTAAGCATTTTTATATAAGTATACCCACTTATTATATTAAGTTGTAACTGAGAACATGGGCTAGGCATGTAGGCATGAAGTGTACATCAAAGAAAACAAGGAATGAATGCAAGAATCCTAGTTCAAAGGCTTGCATCATCTCTGATTTCACGATTTTCGATAATTTTAAGCACACTGGCTAGTGGGTATGCAATCAAGATTTCACGAATTCAAAACATATTGCTTAGAAACAGCAAATATATAGGTACACATCTTTGTATAATTGGTAGATACTTCATGAGCGTCACTGTACACAATTCATAGTGCAGATATTAGAAATTCCCAGCCTCTTCCGATAGGAGTACTATCGGAAATAATTTAAAAAACTATAGTCTTTTTCATGCCCAAAAGACCTCAATACAAATACTTTAAATAAATATCTTTAATCATCTCTTAATTACTTCAGATCCTGTCATAAGTCACAAGTCTCAGAGAGGAACCAAAACATGAGGTAGTTCTATTTGCGAAAGAGGTGACAAACTTATTTCAAAACCCTGCCGTTTCTGGCAATTAACATATTAATATCGTGGTAGACATGATGCTGAGGATGATAATGACGATGAAGATGATGATGACGATAAATAATAATTATAACTCCTCTTCCTCTGAAAGTTTAGCGATTTGTAGCTAAAGCTCATATTTTATTTATAATATAATATATTATGTACTTACGATCGATACTCTATATTTTGTGTATTATTTAATTAGTAAATAATTTCGTTTGAATGGTTGTTTCTTTTCATACTGACATTACTTATTTATTTAATTATCAACATCACATATTAAAAAATTATGTAGAACTATCATGGTCATTTTTAGCACAGTACTGCACTAAGTTAAGTTGAGCGAAAGTAACAGGAACTTAAGTAGGACAGCTCGCTCACCGTCAAATATTGTTGTAATATGTAAATAAACATATGTACATACATTACTGCGTGTTTTAAAGAAATAATTATTTTTGTCCACCTAAATCTTACAAAAGGCCTTGTGTGCGCCGGTTCTACTCGATTTCCGAACCGGTGGTAGGCATCATGTAGGACGATTCTATAACTATTATATTATAACCGATATGGAAATAAAAATTTTGAGTTTCAGTTTGAGTTTTGAGCGAGAAACTTTTGTCTTAAATCAACCTTCTCGTATATACTATTCTGAACGTTTTGAAATACCATCAATACCTAAATCTGTTTCTATCCAATATACCTAATTAAACTTAAACAAAAACATAAGATAATAGAGCCTAATAAGCCTATATACATTATGTACCATAGAATAATGAAATAAAATTACACATTAAATTTGTATTAAGTTTACGTTAAAGGACCATGTATAAAACTGTATGGGCAGTGTCCCAACCCACAACAGATTTCAAACCAAATTTTTTTGCATGGTCCTTTGATTTTTTAATGAAATGGCCAAAAAAAGGATTATCTCCGCTCATACACACACGCAACACCGAGAAGTTACACCTGTAACTCCTCTGGTGTTGCGCATTTACATTCTTTGACCTTAAAACCGCCTTTAGGCCTCCGGTAACCTCACTCATTCGGCGTAATTATTACGTAAGTGTTATTACGTAAAGTAAATTCATAACGTAAGTGTTATTTCACGCCAGTTCTCTGTGAGGCCGTGGTATTTATCTGGTGGAGCCGAAGCATGACTCTCCTAATTGTTTTTCTGGATTTGAACAGACTATATACAATGAACAACCATACATCATCAATGATGACAACTGACCAATGAGAAAGTTTGGTTATCATAATTTAACATCATAATTTTTGTCAACAGAATGCGGCAAGCGGCGTGTAGTGGGCGGGGGGCAGAAGCGGATAGTAGGGGGGGTGGAGGCGTCACCGGGGGACTGGCCCTTCCTCGCCGCCATATTGGGGGGGCCGGAGGAGGTATTCTACTGCGCCGGAGTGCTCGTCGCTGACCAGTGGGTACTTACGGCTTCACATTGTGTGGGCAAGTGAGTAGTTCTATTCATTTACTAAACGAGCAGATGAATCTTCTGATGGAAAGCGATTACCACCCATAGAAACCCGCAACATCAGTGTGCAAGTACGATGCCGGCCTTAAAACAGTACGAGTACAGTAAAAAAATTTAAAATATGCAAAATAGCGGTCATACCGCTCAAAACAGTTTCTTCTAAATTTTTATGGTATAGTTTCATATCTTTTAAGATATAAATTACTAGCCGTTGCCCGCGGCTCCGCCTGCGTAAATACAGTATCCTTCGGGAATGCTTTATTTTTTCGGGATAAAAAGTAGCCTATGTTTTAATCCAGAGCCTATACTACTATCATATCAAATTTCATCAAAATTCGTTCAATAGTTTTTGTATGAAGGAGTAACAAACATCTATCCATACATCCATAAATCCTCACAAACTTTCATATTTATAATATTATTAGGATAAGAGATTAGGTCTCTGTAACCCTACCTGCTTTGAATAAGTATTTAGCGATATGGATGGAGGCATTGATATATAATATTAAAAAGAGGTAGATATGTTATAAACGCGTAAAAATGAAGACTCGAATTGGCCCGAGTCGGGCCAATTTTGGTTAGTGTGCTCCGCGAGTAATAGCGTGTTTTGTGTTACTATGCGACGTTGACACATTGACACGCGTCCCATGTCAATGTGTGTCGTGGCACAGAAATATTGACAGTTTTGTAAGGATATAACGTATCTATGTAATAATTAATCAAAGGATGGAGGATATCCATTTACAAATGTTTTAAATATAAAACCTGAGGGCTTAGTCAACATGCCATCGTTAATTACAATGACGACCATCGAAATTGAAAATATTTGATTGACATACCGATCGCTTAGTGACATAGCGTACAATACGTCAATCCCATACATTTTTTCTTACTTCGTCGTCGTAATTCACGATGACATCTTGGCTAAAGCGCTAGTATTAATAAACAATACGAAAATCTGTGGAAACGTAAAATCAGAATCGATTACTGGGCTCCCACAAAGTTCCAATTTCCTTATTGTTCCGCGTCCCAACTATGAACGCTGAAATATCGCCGCTACTTAATAAGTCCAAGTACCTATGCCGAATTTCACTCCGGGCTACAGATTAATATTCATCACAGATATGGCGCGGGCCTCCTAAATTCATTAGAAACTTTCCAATATGATAATTGTTAAGTTGTAAAATTGTTAGTTATGTTTTATTATTCAGCGACTTTGGAACGGTAAAGAGATCGATCAGGCAGGTCATTCCTATGATACAATTGCAGCCTCCGTGGTCTAGTAGTGGTTAGAGCATTGGCTCTTGACTTGGAGGTCGTAGGTTCGATTCCCGCTTTGAACAACAAATAATGTTGTTTCCAAGTTTGGTTAGGACAATGCAGGCTGATTGTCTGACAAGAAAGATGATCCATGCGTAGGATGGGCATGTAAAAATTGATGGACCTGCGCCTGATCTCTCGTCAGTCGTGTCGGTTATCCGTCCCACTGGATTATGAGAGTAAAGAGAGAGTGCTCTTGTGTACTGCGCACACACTTGGGCACTATAAAATTACTCCTGTGTAACTGTGGCCTGGTTTCAATGAAACCGGCCACCGTCACCGAGATCGGTGTGGGGAGTTATTATTGTTATTATTATTATTACAATCGGCAAATTTTCAGTTAAAATTACTAACATATTTTATGCGCGCCCATGCGTCATTAATATGTAAACAATTAATGGGCAAACATGTGTCTAAAAGGTGTGTGTGTACTGTGTACACATGAAATGAATTTTTTTATTTTTTTATTCGCCGCAAAAGCCGTCATTGTTAGCGGCTGAGACCGTACCGTAGCAATTTTTTTAGTTTAAAAAAATCTATTCCAAGACGTTGAAGTCGACCACGTCTTCAGTTCCGTCGCCACTTTTCTCACTTCAAGAGGTCTGTGGTCCGAGCGAACTAAACGAAACGATAACTCAAGTTTGAATTCCTAAAATCCGGGAAGGTATTGCCATTCTATTGATTATCCCGCAGCTGCTCACTCCGATATTTAGGCAACAATCAGCTATAGGAATTGATTCGTCTTCTGAATAATGATTACTGTAGATGGTGCGATAATATCGACATGGTTTTATGGTCACATATCATCTGTCTAGTATTAGGACTAGTATTAATTGCCCACGGCTTCGCTAGCGTGAAATCAAATTTAAAACTTTCATCCCCTATTTTATCCACTTGGGGGTTGGATTTTGAAAAATCCTTAGTGGATGCCTACGTCATATGAGGAATACGTTTGAAAAATTTCAATTCTAGCCGTTGTCTTTTATATACAGAGAAAAGTTGAATGATGTTATGTTAGGAATATTATTACTATGCCATGCACCCGACAATGAAACTTGGCAAGCTCTATAAACAGTCTTTAACTATCTCCAATTTCATCCATTTATATTCGTAAATACACAAGCTAAAAGCGCGGACAGACAGATAGATGGACGGACAGAGCGAAACTATAAGGGTTCCTTTTGTATTACGGAACCCTAAAAAGGGTCCTTAAGTAACTTTAAGGAAAAAAATTGATGAGGTGTGGGGCCCCGAGTGGCTGATGTAATTTATTTCCCTCAAAAAACAATTCCGAAGATTTGTAGCAAATAATTCAAACAGCTTAGGGTTTGTCATACTTTCAAGGTTATATTAATTTAATGATATTTTCCTTTGCTCCTACAATATTTTAAACTGAAGATTTGGTTAGTAGTTTACTTAATCCTTTGGCTGACATGCTAAAATTTACTGCCTATCCCGTTGGACACTGTTGTCACGGCGTTCAAAGTCAAGTATTTTTTTCGAAAATCAAAAGAAATCAAAAACATCCTACCGCTATTCTATGAATATAAATGTGAAAGTGTGAGGATGGATGGATGTTTGTTACTCTTTCACACAAAAACTAATGAACGAATTTCGATGAAATTTTGTATGGTAATCGTTTAAAAACAGGAACAATAGGCTACATTTTATCTGGAAATAATTATTCCCGTGGGTTACAATATGAATTAGGTATTTGCTGTAGGCTGCGCTCTTGCCTTAAATGAAACAAATGCATTTGAAACTTTCTTTTTGGTATTCTCAACGCTGTGACACTTCAAATGCCATATTTATCCTACAAAGTACCCACAAAGAATGCATAAACCTGTACCTCCTTATTAATAAAAATATTTACACCATGGATTAGCAAATCCAAATCGCTCTCTTTGTCTATCAAGTGACTGTTCCAAACTATCTGACAGAGACAGCCATGTTGGATTAGCTAATCCGTGGTGTAAATATTTTTATTAATAAGGGAGTAAGTGTATATATATATAACTATCTGATTTGTCATATAGTCACTCCGACGTAAACGGCTGGACGATCCAACTGGGCATCACGCGGCGCCGCTCGCACGCCTACTACGGGCAGAAAGTGAAGGTGCGCCGCGTCGTACCGCACCCTTACTACAACGTCGGCGTCGCGCACGACAACGACGTCGCACTGTTCCAGGTATAATTCCGACTACGCCAAATACTATGATCCTACCGACTGCGCCAACTACTGTGATCCTACCGATTGCGACAAATACTGTGATCCTGCTGACTGCTCCAATTACTGTGATCCTACCGACTATACCAAATACTATGATCCTACCGACTGAACCAATCATGGCATGCACTTGTTTATGTATGAGGCTATTCACTTATATTCCGATGTTATACTAAGAGTATTTACACCGAGGCTCCAGAGGTGCAACTACACTAGGACTTGTATGAATTTTGTACCGCAGAGCCAGATGTGAACACCCGCAACTTCTGTGTGTCAATGTGTGTAAACGCTTATACATAGGGAAATAACTGAAGTCCGTTTATGATAATGTAATCCTACATAATATACATAAGTTATCCAACATGTTTCCATACTGCATCATAATTCCTAAGAATTATTTGTCTCTATTGACTTCAATTACTTCTCTCGCTGTCAAGTTAATGCAATGGAAGCTGAAGTTAACTGTTATTGTTGTTGAGAAACATTCTGCTCTCGCTACTCTGTTTGTCGTTTGAGGCATACAACTTCCAACTTCTTCTAATTGCAGTTGTGAAGTTCACAGTCGAGACGATCGCATCGGTGACACAATACAACGTATTTATTGTGCTAATTTGTTAAGTAGCTTCACTGTTCACAATGTATTTATTGAGTATTTCAAGCATTTAGTATTTTAAGCATTAACCTTTTTCTATTTCAAGATAAGTTTTATATTGTATGTGGTAGTTGTTTCAATATGCGCGATTGATCACAACTGGGTTTCAAATTAAACTTCTTCTAGTTACTACTGCATTGTTCAGCGTTTTTCATAATGGCGAATACTAAACCGTCACCAGGGAATATAGGGCCATAAGCGGAGCAACTTTTGTTACAGCACAATAAATGAAATACTTATGATAATGAGACAAATCACCTTTTTAACGGTGTAACGAGCGCTAATGTATTCAGAGCTCCCTGGATGTGGTGTTGCTACAACTCCCGTTGTGTTGCAGTTAGCAGTACGAGTGCGGTACCACGAGCAGCTGTCGCCCGTGTGTTTGCCGCCCGCGCGCCGCACGCTGCAGCCCGGCACTCTCTGCACCGTCATCGGCTGGGGCAAGCGTGACGATAAAGATAGTAAGTAGACACTTATCTAAGAAATACTACATAAATTTAAAATATTACACAAAACGATGTGTAGTGCAATGACAAAAAAAATGGAATAAATGTTATATTTTAACTTAGATAAATTTAATCGTGTTACACTGCTTTACGGCAAGTTTCCAACTTTCATTAGGCGAACTCAGATCAAATAAAAAACCAAGATAGCGCATGGCATTTGTTTGAAGTGAGGCCTAAAAAACTACGCTACTTTTCGACAGTATCGAATGAGTCGTCGCGATGAATCATTCGATACTGTCGAAAAGTAGCGTACTTTTTTGCTTGTGTGTGCGTGAGCGCGTGTGTGAAATTGAAGTAGCGTAGTTTTTAGGCCTCACTTCAAACAAACGCCATGCACTATCTTGGTGTATTATTTGATCTGAGCAGGCAAGTTATTTCAAGATACGTTATGTTATGAAAGTACCTTAGTAGGTACGTCTTACATACAAGTAGTACCTTATTGTTCAATCTATCGAGTGTCAATTATATATCCAGTTTAATGGGAGTGAAAAAAAAAACAATAGTATAGATATAATGATAACAATTTAATTCTTAGTTACCATACAATTAAGAAATGCTATGACGCATTAATTTGGACAAATTTAATATTTTTGTGTACGTTTACATTACATTGGATCTGAACTCCAATTCTCGTATTAACTTAGACTTTCAAATTTACTTTCAATGAATTATAAATTAATCGTCTTCATATCATAAACTGATTTTGGAGTTTGGACCAATCAAAACGCTTTTGACGTTGGTTTGACGATTATGAGAATACTATTTTGCCATTTAACGTATTATCGATACAGCATGGAAACTTTATTATTGTAAGATTTAATTAGAATAAAGGATCGGACTACATCTGAAATATTAGGTTTCATTAATATATTCAGAAATATTAAGGCATTTACACTTACTTGGTAAATGTAAAAATATATAATTTTATGTATAGTTTAGATACTAATTAAACTTAGGCCTTTGCATCCGTTAATGGATGATTTATACAGTATTCTCCGAGCGAAGTAACCACTCTCGAAATACTGTAGTGCCTGGGACAGTTGGTTTTTTTAAATGTCGTATGGTTGCCCAAGCACATACGGCATTCTCACAACATAGTCAGCCTAGTCCAGAGGAATGAACTAGTCAATACGTCTGGAGCCAACTATGTGCGGGTTTCCTCACGATGTTTTCCTTCACCGTTAGAGCGTCCGTATAATGTACTTGAGATCTGAAAAAGTCTCATTGGTACACGCCACAACCTGGGATTCGAACCTACACTCTCTCGAGTGCAAACCAAACGGTCTACCCACTAGGCTACGGAGCTCATACTAATATACTAATTAAATACATTTAAAAAGTACAAAAAAAAATTTTTGCGTAATTGTTAAACAAAACATACATCATTAGTTTACTTACATCATATACAAAAACATTCATTATGGTAAGTATGAACTTAAACGCACACATATCGGAGATATTTACAAATATGTTCCTGCGGCTGTACACTTTATACCTACTTTATACACTTTACCCCAAGAGTGACTTGCAACCTGACTAGTATGGAGCGTTTTTACGAAACTTGCGAAATTTTGTATACAAATCGCTGTACCTTTGAAAATATTGACTTTTGATATACGGTTTCTTCTGAGAAGTTACTCATATTTAAGAGTACTATTCGTTTATACAATAAAAAAAATCAGTTTGTTTGCCTATTGATCTACTGAACTGAGTGTAAAACGCAAAAACCGTCGCTTATGCGTAGCCTATGCTACGCATCGTAGCGTGTTACGCTACGATGCGTAGCTTTAGCTACGACGGGTTTCTTAAGGTACAATACCGTGCATCGCAATCGATCGCGGCCGCGAGCGGCCTACGACTGTCGTCGGTCGCTCGCGACAATAGTCAGAGTATGGAAATGTATGGCTTCCGAGGCTCGCGACAGACGCGCGCGAACGACGAATATCGTGAGCCGCGCGCGACCCTGTGCGTGTGGTTTGAGGGACCCACCTGAATTTCCCCAAAATAAGTACAGCAAGTTTTAGTAGAAGTCTAAAAAAATTGTAGAACAAGTCTGGGAATTTGTAAAAAGATAGTTTAAAAGATATAGCCCTCAGAGTGTGGTCCCTCAGTTAATAAAGTAAAACTTGCTATACTTATTTTGGGGAAATTCAGGTGGGTCCCTCAAACCACACGCACACGGCCGCGCGCGGCTCACGATATTCGTCGGTCGCGCGCGTCTGTCGCGAGCCTCGGAAGCGGTGCCATACATTTCCTTACTCTGACTATTGTCGCGAGCGACCGACGACAGTCGTAGGCCGCTCGCGGCCGCGATCAATCGCGATGCACGGAATTGTACCTTTATACTATAATGACGCGTAGGTAATGATACTATACGTAGTATTTACTACAACTACATGTTTATGCTGCGATGTGTAGTTGATGCTACGACGACAAACTTATGCTACGACGTAGTTTATGCTACTATGCGTAGATTAAACTACGTCGTGTAGCTTATGCTACGAGGCGTAGTTATGCTACGTCGCGTTGTTGTACTAACTGTAGCTTATGCTACGAGGCGTAGTTATGCTACGTCGCGTTGTTGTACTAACTGAAGCTTATGCTACGAGGCGTAGTTATGCTACGTCGCGTTGTTGTACTAACTGTAGCTTATGCTACGAGGCGTAGTTATGCTACGTAGCGTTGTTGTACTAACTGTAGCTTATGCTACGACAGCGGCGTTTATGCTACAAGTTAGAGCCGGTCCACACGGTGCGTTGTGTCGACGCAGTGCTGTCGTTCCGTCGTTTTACATACTAAAAACTGTACCGTTCACACGGTGCGCTGCGTCGACGCAACGCTATGACAAAGCACGAACAACGGACAGCATCCCACGAAACGAAGCGGGAAGGGTAACCACGTTACGTTTACATTGCAACAACGCTGCGATAACGCAGCACCCGTGTGGCCGGCATTGCGTTATCATATTTGAGCTGCGTCGACGCAACGCGCCGTGTGGACCGGCTCTAATAGTGCGATTCAAATGAGAACAGAATCGAGTCGGCGCCATATTGTTTCGAATTTAGACTGTTATGATAGTTAAATTTATGTTTAGTTAATTGATTACTATGTAATGTTTTTATTTAAATTAGATGCAAGACTATTAATATTTATAAGCACATAAGTTTTTCTGAAAATCGCACTTTTCAAGTGATATTTGACAGAAAAAGTTCATTGCCGTTCCTATTCTCATTTGAAACGCGTTATACAACGCATAGATTATGCTACAACGCGTAACTAGTGCTACGTACGAAGGACCAACGCTACGTATCGTAACATTCGGATATGCTACGGAACAATCAGTATGGCGCGCAGGTGTTCCCCTGATGTTTAATTGCGGGAGCTATAAATTGAAAACGGTTTTCTGTTTCATATCCCTTTACATCGAAAGCGTTGAGGAGTAATTTTACCCTAGTAAAAATATCGTACTGACAATGCAACCGTGCAATCACACAAACCATATAAAATATTTTGTTTACATAATTATGGGGTTTGTTTTTCATATTTGAAATCATTCCATTAATCATCATCATCACCGCAGTGTCGGAGTACGAGCCGGCGGTGAACGAGGTGGAGGTGCCGGTACTGCACCGCGAGATCTGCAATCAGTGGCTCGAGCACCGCGACCTCAACGTCACCGAGGGCATGGTTTGCGCCGGCTACCCTGAGGGCGGCAAGGACGCCTGCCAGGTAATAAAGTCGCGGATTATAACGCGTCATACACACGATAAAATTAGATTAATATAATATCTACGATTTCACACAACGTCAATTTGGTTCGTGGTAAGTTCTCGAAGTACTTGTGTTACGGATATACTTATAAATTTTATTATACAGTGTGTTCCTCCGTGGGAACGCAATGGATAATTATAAAAATAATTTAATTCTCCAAAATGGCGGCGATGTGGTTCGCCACCCATCACATCTCGTTCTCGCGGAGGCGAAAAGCGGCCCATGGAGAGCCGCTTCGCTACGTTGAATGTAAGAGGAGGAATGGATGGTAAGAATGCAAGTGGATGAAGCGAAACAAGTATGTAAGGATCATAGCAAGTAGAAAGAAGTGGTCTCTGCCTACCCCTACGGGAAAGAGGCGTGATTGTATGTATGTATGTATGTCCCAACAGCTATATCGGATCCTTTAGTGGTATAAAATATGGAATTTTTTATCGACAAATTGCTCCTCAAATATTATTTTTTTCTCACGTTTGTAAAATGGCAGCCATTTTATTTTTTGGTAACCAAGACCCGGGCTCTCGTACTAATTCATCAGTCTACTTTTTATCGCGGCAAAATGTATGGTTTTTGCGAAATTACCTTTTTTCTCACATGAAGTCACGCGCAACATTTAGTATTTTATAAGTAAGGGGGTTAGTATCTAAGGACAATGAACACTTGTAAATCGGTAACTGAGCGCCGCGTTAATATACTCTGTTTTTATAAACAAAACAGACTTTAGTAGGTAAACTATTATAGGTACCGCTTTCAATTTGAATGACAAATGTCGCATAATTAATAATATAATAATAATAATAATAACTCCCACACCGATCTCGGTGATGGTGGCCGGTTTCATTGAAACCAGGCCAGTTACGCAGGAGTGATTTTTATAGTGCCCAAGTGTGTGCGCAGTACACAAGAGCACTCTCTCTTCCTTTTACTCTCGTAACCCAGTGGGACGGATGACCGACACGACTGGCGTGAGATCAGGCGCAGGACCGACTTTTCACATGCCCATCCAACGCATGGATCATCTTTCTTGTCAGACAATCAGGTGATCAGCCTGCATTGTCCTAACCAACAACAACACTTTTTCCGAAACAGCATTTTTTTTTGTTGTTCCCTTGTGGGAATCGAACCCACGACCTCCAAGTCGAGAGCCAATGCTCGAACCACTGGACCACGGATGCTGTGTCGCATAATTACTGTGCAATAAAGAAAATATACAATGGCTGTGTTCCGCGGAAAATAGCGCTAACAAAAAACGTAAGCAAAATGGCGACCGCTGACATTAAATAAGCAAAATGGCGGATTATATTAGCAGTATTGAAGGTAGCAAACGTGTACTGGTCGATAATCTGTTTTTCTTTTCTTTAGCGCTAGCAAGCGCTAACAAGCGCTTTTTTCCGCCAATGAAACATAAATTCGTTCGATTTTTTTTGTTTTTTGAAATGAATACTGTGATTCAGAGATACTAAAAATACGCTTTTGGAACGTCAATACTGTGATTCAGAGATATACTGAAATATGATCCTTGAACATTGTCACGCGATTAAAAATATTATGTGGAACGCAAGAAAAATACGAGTACACGTTATAAATTGTATCCTCAAATCCCTACGTCGGCTGGTTTTGTAGATACCGTACATACGGAACCTGAATTTTGATGTAAAAATTAACATAACAAAATGCCCCAGTACAGATATTCCTATATTTCGATCACATCTGTCGTGGTTGCAAGTAGAGTCTGGGATATATTCGTGCATGTTTATTTTATTCATCTATGTATATTAATCCTTATTTATTCAAGAAAATATAAGCTACAAAAATACATAATATGTACGGGTCAATACCCGTACAACGCGTGTTACCTAGATTTAGTCGCAATAACGCCACGCTGCATTTTTGTAAATATCTTCATTTATTATAATGTAATAAATTAACTTCAGTTCACGACGCGACATCCTACCGAGCGCGTGGCTCGCATCCTATCTCACCTCATAATTAACCTAAGCTGTGCTGACTCAATATAGTGAATTTTATCCTAATCTTTATTCATCTTAATCCTCAACCCCAACCCCGAACAACATAACATAAATGTAACTTAAATTTGGTGTATCAATGGATGTGTTCCGTGGAAAAAAGCGCATGTTAGCGCTAAAGAAAAACATTTGCTAACTTCAATACTGCTAACATAATCCGCCATTTTTCTTATTTAACGTCAGCCATCGCCATTTTGCTTACGTTTTTTTAGTGCTATTTTCTATTGTTTGTTGCAAGGTGCGTTCTATATTATAACAACACAATATCAAACAAAAAGTTGGGGCAAGTACCGCCACGTCAAAGAATATAATATATTTCTGCCACGTCGTCTCTTCCTAATGGCTAACGATTTGCAGTCCTTAAGTTTCGGAAGCGAGTCAAAATCTCGTCGTTAACGTTGCATATCCTCGTTCCAGGGCGACTCTGGCGGGCCACTGCTGTGCAAGGATCCGGACGACCCGACGCGCTGGTACGTGGGCGGCATCGTGTCGTGGGGCATCAAGTGTGCCCACCCGCGGCTGCCCGGCGTGTACGCGTACGTGCCCCACTACGTGCCCTGGATACAGGCCCAGCTGCGCCTCTATAGCGACGAAGACCGATGAGCGGATTGGAAAGGCGGGCGTCCGCGGACTCGACTCGGACGTCCGCGGACTCGACTCGGGCGTCCGCGGACTCGACTCGGGCGTCCGCAAACTTGACTCGAGTATTAGACAAATTGATTACGTAGAAGAATTTTTAAGATAAATTTATTGGTGTAACACCGGACGATGACAATAATGTGTTTTATGGACTTTATATTATAAGGTAACTTTGACAATAATACACTTTATAATGTTTTTACTGTACGACGACAATAATTATATACGAAAAATATTGTACGAGAAACTCGCGAAAAAACTACTTGAGCTCGTCGTTAGTGACGCAGTAGTTTTATTGCGGTGTAGTCTGGCTGACGAGCATATCACTCGCCTCCGTGATATGGAACTGTGATATGTGGCTGCCGGAAGCCGAAAGTTGGAGGCCGATTGTCCGGCGCCGGAAGCAGGAAGTCGGCGTTCGGAGCCGGACGTCGGAGGGCGGGCGCTGGACGCTTCAAAGTTCTACTTTTTACAACTTTGAACGTAACTCTTAGAGGTAAAGTTTTTCGCGGGACGATGTTGTGAGTTTTAGCGGTATTTACATACAGTCGTTACTGTAAGGCGCTTATGACTAATTACTGTAGGATGTAGAGTCGGAAGCTTTAGCGATACTTTGGTCCTTTGATCCCTTGAGTTTTCGTTTTCGACCTTACGTAGTGACATTAGAATGTATATTTATTTGATGTTTGGTGTTAGAGTGATAGCGAGAAGTGCTTTTATAGATGTATACTTTCTATGTCGTTCAGGCGAGGCCCCAGTCTAGTTCTTCCATGAGAAAATAACTCATCGCCCGCTTGTAGTCGAGTGTGTAGACGTTTTGATATGATTTTTATATAGCGATTACATTTTGGCTCAGGTTCCTCTGTACTACCGCCGCGGGGCGGTGGTCCTTCGAAGCTGTCAACAGACATTAGAGACATAGCTTTAATAGCTTGTAAGTAGGGAAACTATGCCTAGACGTAGATTAGATTATACAACAAACGATAACTATTATTTAAACTTTTACATTGTGTATTCTAAATCGAAAAGATTTGTCGAGAAAATATAAGAATTATTTAAGAAAGATCTCACTGATTTCGGTAGATACTTTTAATGTGAGATAATAATTTATTAAATTTTCATAACGGCTATAAAATTACATTCATATTATTTTTGTATATTACGTAGTTTAAAATGGCGAAACTTATGCTCAAAGTTGCTATGATAGTTATATAAAGATGTGTAATATAGATGTATCATATACAGACACAGACAGACACGCAGTTTTTGACATCATACCGTTTTTAACTTAAAGAAAAATATAATATGTAGAAATTATAGAAATTATAGAAATTAAAAAAAAGGAGAATAACAGTTTGACTTTCATTAAACATAGATAAGTAAGCAATCCAATCAACTAAACTAACTATCCCCGGACGCTGGACCCATAAACCCTTTGAGTCATAAACCTATAAACTTTTTTTTTTCTTCATCCTTGTTGCCACTGGTTGTTATGAAGCTGCCTGTCTGTCTGCCCTTAAAGGTTGTCGACTTGTTATGAGTCACCTTCTCAACTCGAGCTTTTCTATTAGTATGTAATAGTTTATATAAAGTTGAAGAAATTAATGTCCTTTTTATACAAAAGTAAAATTATCAAGAAAAAGACAATAAAAATATTATATAGACCGAATCGCGGTCAAACTGATTCTTCTGAAACATAGTGACTGAATGTAACGTAGTCGTTAGAAAATGGACATCGATGAATATGGCCTATCGTTACGGTAGAGCTCGGTCGATGTCCATTTTTTCTAATATAAAATTAGGTTAGTTAAAATCAATAGTAGTAGGCGATATGTTATGCCCGTCACACACGTTCAAATATATTTAATCCAACATCATACTATAAGTAAAAATCAACGCCATTAATATTTGTCAATTTTCCAACTCATATATTTTAGGGCAGTGTAGTGTTACATAACCAAAATATTATTTGAACGTATGTGGCGGCTATTACCTATTATTGCTTAAGTGTTCGACTCTATCTGTTCTGTTGATTACTTTCTCTATTTTATTAAATTAGGTAATACTCACTAGGATAGCCGTTTGGTTTGATTCGTTCGATGTGGCCGCATCGTCTGTCGTATTTAGAACGATTTGTTACTTCTTTAGTCTGTTAAAACAATAAAGGTTACATAAAGTTATAAATAACACGAGATGCATTGGTATTTGGCTTTATATAGAACATGGGTCATGTTCAGCTCTTAAGTGTTAACATACGTGTACTATATGTGAACATATACAATGTATTTAGGTAGCTCGCTATTGTCCCTAGGGGTGTAAGTGTTCACGGCTCGAATCTTTATATTAAATGTTAGTAGCGACACTGAATGTTTTATATCTAATATATTCTAAAGTATATTTTGAACCGCTCTACGTTTTATCGAGATGATGCGTTTCTAGGTAATACCGATATTTAGGAACGAATAAGATGTTTATTTTCGTAAAACAGATCTATTTATAAAGCTATATTTACCGTCTCTATTTAGTGGTTTACGATGATAATGGTTGTGTATATCCGGCATCAAAACATAGATTTTGGTACTGATGTCCGTCACACACGCTTGAGTAGTTCGTTCCATCGTCCGACTGAGTATCGGGGGCAAATCAATATACAGTGTTACTCTTTATTTGAACGTCTGTGGCGGATATAAGATACTTGATATCTATCGTCACATACAGTGATAATATGACAATAACATACGCATGACAACAAAACAGCTATTTCCAGAGTATATTTAAATTTTAAGGGTATACATTTATTAATATTTAATTGTTGTAGGGATGTGTTCTGTTGTTGTTGTGCATCTTAATTTTAATCGCTTTTGTTTCACGAACTATCGTCAATTTGTACTCGGTGACAAGTCGAAAATATCAATTAATATTATTAAAAATTTATTGTTAGGTGTAAAGAAAGTAGGTACGCGTCAAACTGCAGAGCTGATAAATTTTTGCATACCTAAATGCAAGCAAGCACTTAAAAATAAATTGTAGAATTATCTCTTTGCCTTTTAGGCAAATTGGGCACTAGTGTAACTAAATCCATTTGTTGAAGATCTATGAGGGCACACAGATAGGATGAAACGTTACTTTTCTATGGGCAGGGCGTACTCTTAATCTATGTTTGGCGCGTACTAAAAATATACATAGAAGCATAAATACAGAAGATTATGACAATAATGAAATGAACTTCTCGAAACTAAGGACAATATTAATGTTAGTTAAAAAATACTCTGATTTTAATAAATGTTAGATACTTGTATTTTCCATCGCGTAGGCTTGTGGGCGACCTATGTAAGTAGCTATAAAAAAATTGAACTTTTAAACTATTTTCCTTATTTAAAATTTGGAAAGAATAAGTTTGAGAAAAAATGTACAACTAAATATTACGTATAAAAGTTGAGAGTAAACATTATTATTTACTCACTTAAACTTTATTATTACAATTTTTTTTTCGAAATGTATGGAATAATGTATCTAACGTTATTTTAATTCTAATAATCTGCGTCCGAAAACTGATGGCTTATGAGCATTCCTAGTTACTATGATAGTAATTACCGTATTGTAAGCGTAGTTATGTAATAGAGACGCACAAAAACTTATGCTTGGTTACGGAGGTTAGTCTAAGGATGTGCCCATGCCCATACAGAACCCGGCCTAAACAGATGCACATCGACCTTTCAAAAGAGATTTTCGGCTATTGTCAGCTTTGTAGATCATCATCTCTGTCAATCTCTGCCAATGTGACATTTATCGCTCTAAAATTGTCTAATACACTTTTACAGCGACAAAAGCAGTCATAACTTTTAATATTACACATCTATGGACAAAAGTGTTTAATACACTTTTACAGCGACAAGTGTCTAATACGCTTTTACAGCGACAAATATCACATTTTTTACATTTTTCGGCATCTAAAAGGGTCTCGGTGCAGCTGAATGTGTACGGGAATAGACGAATGTCTATGTCAATGTCTAAATGAGTGCTTTAACATTGTCTATAAAATAAATATATGAAGACGGAAAATATGTAGTGATTCGTGAATCATTGCTTTCGATCGACTAATTCCGTAGTTATACAGCTGACCTGCCCTGGAAAGTTTTGCCGAAAACGCTATTTGATTGAGATGATGCTCTACTAAGTCGACACTAGCCGAATATCTCTTTTTAAGGGTTGCATTGTTGGCCGGGTACTGTACACACCCTACGTGATGGTGTCTAGGTCGCTTTATTTTAGACGTAATCTATAGGTACATATCGCAGGCTTCAAGCCAGAAGGGCGTATAAACAAAAATGCGATTTTCTTTTATTACGTCAATAATTTCTAAGTTTATTGATACACCACCTTTGTTTTTTTATAACTGTAGGTAAATTATTTTAGAAGATAATGAGAAAAACAGAGGTGGTGTATGATAAATTTAGAAATGATTGATTTAATAAAACAAAGTAGGTAGCATTTTTTTTATACGCCCCTCTGGCTTGAAGCCCGCGATATATCTGTGCCGTGTAGACTAACTTTAAGGATCTTCCTACTCGTTGGGTATTGAAACAGTAGGCCCTAGTGTATATCTCTCGAACTAATGAGCTCCTATATGAACGTTATATTCGTTCTGTATGAACGAACCATAGAGAAATGTAGAGCTCTGGTTTCCTAGGATAGCATTGCCATCATATAGTAGCTTTAATACAGCGGTGAATAAACGTTTTCTATGTAAAAACGGGGACATAAAGCACTCTCTAAGAAGCCGCGCCATTTTGTTTGGACCGAAAATGTTCATTAACCGCTGTGTAAAGCTGTGGTTTCCTAGGATAGCGTTGCCGTCATATAGCAGCCGTAATACAGCGGCGAATGAACATTTCCTATTAAAATATTTACATTGTTTCCTAGAGTGCAGCAATTATTGTCACCGTTTTTTACATAGAAAATGTTCATTCACCTGACACCTGCTATATAAGGTTTGGTAAAATCAATTACGGATACTTCGGGCATATGATCTACTGCTTATGTAAAGACGTTTAAGCAGGAAAATAATTGTCGTACGCGAAAAAAAAATATTATTTATATGGGCAAGTTTGCGTTTTGCGGAGAGTCACTCATACATGAAATGTTTTTTTTTAGTTTGTGTATGACTATTTTTCTGCCTAAACGTCTTTTCATAAGCAGAGGATCATGTGCCTGAAGTATCCGTAAATGATTTTTGGAGACTTTATTTATATTACGGCATGTATTTGACGGAAATGCTATTTTAGGAAAACAGAGCTTAACGGCTACACCGCTATATGACAGCAACGCTATCCTAGGAAAACAGAGCTAAAGACACTTCATAATAGACTTCATAAAGAGAATATTTTAACTATCGATGTTAAATGTTGTATAAGGCGGGTGTTGCTTTCGTTCTCGAAATTTTATACAAAATGTTTGTAAAAATTAGTCAGATACCGACGATTACTAGATGCTGTTTTTATTACAAAACAATTAGCATGAAAATTATATTACTATAGTGTACCTTATTTAATTTTCTATTGACATAATCATAGCGAAAGTAAACTTCACATATCAAAATTTATTACTTTAACATACTTAATATACTTAATAAGTAAAGATATTATTGTACTTAAATTTTAGTTTCGATGATGCATAATTCGTCTTGTTTTGATACTCTGATATTTCAGCATTTAAAATTGACAATAGTATCTAGTATTTTAAGTAGGTAAGTAGGCTTCTACATAAAAATATTTTATATTACTTAAGTTAATTTGAAATGTTTTAGGTACAATTACTGTTATATTGTCTTTTTTCCATAAATATGAAAACGCGACGAATTATGTATTTATTGTTCTCTGTTTGACATAATTTTGGGAGTATGTTGTTAATATCAATTATTATTTTAGTCCCATATATAAATGTTCGATGTTAGCGGCCGTACGGCGCGCCGCGTGGATGTCGCTTTTAGGAGTTTGTGTAGCCCTTCTACTTTCCTTCGCTTTAATTATACATTACACAAAATTGCTGGTATTTTCTACTGCCCTCATCCCCAATATTGTCCTTTTATTATTGACAGTAAGGAAAAGTGAATTGTGTTTCTGAAATTGAACATAAGAGGAAAGATTTGTTTGTTTGCATTGAATAGTTCCGAAATTACTGGACTGATTTTGATAAAAATTGCCACAGGTATAGAATAAAACACGGGGAAGGAAAATGCACGGTTCCGCGGGAGTTTCTTTTGCGCGTACGAAGTCGCGGAAAACATCCAGTATCAGATAACTTCGACGCAGGTGCATTTATTGAGTCTAGTGAGTGTGTAAGTATAATATCATCATTTTATCTCGATAGTCCTAAAGGTTCTATAAAGTAAACACAAAAATCGTTTTCAAGTCTTTTACTAATGGATACAATTGTTTATCAACAAATTAGAATAACTATGAGTTCACTAGCTACGGTACAAGTTACAATGTTACATAGTTCTATACATCGTGGGACGTCGTATTGTAGCGAACGACAAACCTTTACATTTCCTACTGAAATCATGAAAAGAAAATACTCACCATAGTTCAGCCAGTGAATGATCAAACTCAAACGGTTGGATTGAACTGAAATGTTTTTCTGAAGCAGAAAAATTCAACTTTTAACAAAAACAATAATTTAAATTCAAATATTGCCTAAATATAGAAATATTGGTCTTTAACTTACAGAAATTTGTTTAGTAACATTCACTAGCCGTAGGAATATTATTTCGTGGCTGCCCTAGAGTGAACATTTGTGTCTCACTCGCACGTACGGTTGCCGACAAGCTGTAGGTCGATTGTGCTAATTAAATCTTACAATAATACAGTTTAGATGCAGTCTCGATATATCAAAACAGAAAAATGATAATCTCATAAACGTGAAACCAACGTGATACGCATTTTTATTGGTTCAAACTTGAAAATTATCAAGACGATTCATTTGAAAGTAAATTATTACTAGCGATATGGTTTACACGTGGTACACCGGCTTGCCGGCTACCGTACATGGTGACATAAAATAGTATTATTATCAATATAATAGTTTTTATAAAACAATACAACGAAACGTAACATTTCCTTTATTATATTGATCAGTATACAAATAAACTTTATATTGACGGATGGGGCATATAATTGACTTGTAATATTTGTTCGCTGACATCCCTTTACATTATAATCTGAAGTTGTACAGATAAAATTAAAGTGAACAATCTATAATCTACTTGAATTACAGTCTGCGGGTCGGGCTCTTCAAACTTTTTAAAGGTTACTTATTTTGAGAGTATCGAGAGAAACAGAGATGGAAGAGTTATTTATAAATTTGGAAGACAAAAGTATGGCAAGATAAATTTGCATTAGTTCTATTAAGGCCGCTGCTTCGTACACAAAGCGAGCGACGGCGAGAAGTGCACTCCGTCAGGCGGTAATTATGGCGCCAGCCGCCGCTTGTCGCTTCCGCAGTGTTCGAGACTGCGGCGCGCGGCGTAAGGCTAAGAACTCACGGAGCGATTTTGAGTCGCGCCCGCCGCGATAGTGCAACTGTGATTTTATTTAAAAACTCACGAGACCAGTTACTTGCGCAATTACACAGTCAGCGAAAATCGCAAGACTGGCGACTACAAAACGGGCAAATCTAAACATAATAATAAATAATAATAATTCCAATTAGAGCACTAACGCGTATTATGCGGCATAATGCTCAACGTTGAATGTTTCAACTACAGGATGCGTCTCACAATGGAGCACTCTCAAAAGTAGTTCTTTCGCGTATGCCTGCAAGCGATACCAACATTAGTGGCAGAATTTTTCAAGTGTTTTTTTCTTAAGGGGCCGTGCATTAATCCCGTGATGTTTTTTACAACTTTTTAGACCCCTCCCCTCCCCCTGGTGATATGTGGTGAGGTTTTATACTACCCCCCCTCCCCCACCTAAGATGACGTGTATTTTTTTTACATAGTAAGCAGGTCATTTTTAAAGAAAAACTTTAACTTAAAAATCAATTTATTCGAATAATTTAAGCAATTAAAAACTATACGAGTCATTTGTCTTGTAAGTATTTAAACAACACTACGAATCTACAACCGATAATAATTTCGGTATGCATAGACTAGATTCGAAAATTAATACACGTGATGTCTCCTTATACCCCCTCCTCCCCTTGGTGATACTTGGTGATTTTTTTCAGAGCCCCCCTCCCCCTTTAGGCATCACGTGATTAATGGACGACCCCTAAGGTTGGCACTGACCTAAATTTTATTTTCAAATTATCGTTACTACCAACAGCGCACGCCGCGGGCGTAAGTCGCGTCGTGAAGTTGTGCTTTAATTTTTTACGTATAATTGCATTCTACAGAAGCTGTAGGCCCGCAACCACAGGGCGCGACTGAAAATAGTAATTTCTAATTAGGTATCATCCAAATCCGTTGAATCATGTAACAAACATCCATACATCTATTGGTAATATTTATAACTAGATTGAACTACATCGAAGCCCGACCCGCACACACGACACTACAACTCAACACACCGAGCCACGCGCTAAGTCAGTCTTGAGTATATTCGTTAAATTGACGCGCCGCGCGCCGCCGTCACACACGCGCTCGCATGTTACAGAGGTACAGTGATACAGACAAACAGTGCAGTACTAACACTACCGAACTGAGCGATAAGGCTAGCAACGATCAGGGGGCCTAGCGGGAATATTTGACAGCAACGTAATCGTAAATTTATCGAATGAGATTTGAATGATATACAAATCTTATTTGTTACGACAACGTTTCTATCAACTGTTCCTGCTAGGCTGTAGGTAAGTATAACTTGGAACAAACCAATGAGCCGTGACGGAACACCTAGCAAATGTGAAAAATCGCAATTTTGTCAGTTTACATTTGCGGGGCATCGCGTTATTTTCCACACTCGCCAATTCACACACTCGCCAATTCACACACTCGCCAATTCACACACTCGCCAATTCACACACTCGCCAATTCACACACTCGCCAATTCACACACTCGCCAATTCACACACTCGCCAATTCACACACTCGCCAATTCACACACTAGCCAATTCACACACTCGCCAATTCACACACTAGCCAATTCACACACTAGCCAATTCACACACTCGCCAATTCACACACTCGCCAATTCACACACTCGCCAATTCACACACTCGCCAATTCACACACTCGCCAATTCACACACTAGCCAATTCACACACTCGCCAATTCACACACTCGCCAATTCACACACTCGCCAATTCACACACTCGCCAATTCACACACTCGCCAATTCATAACTAAGTAAGTCTTCCTTAAAAGTTTTGTGGCTTTTACAGCGCGGCCATGTTGCTAATAGTTCTCGGCAATCATTGTTTTTGTATGACAATGAAAGACGATGTACGAAAAACGACGATTCTCGAAATACATTAGAAAATTGGTTATGCTTGACGATACTTAAAGCTCTGTTTTCCTAGGATAGCGTTGCCGTCATATAGGGGCCGTAATATAGCGGCGAATGAATATTTTCTATGTAAACAAAATGACTCGGTTTCCTACAGGGTTTGTTGTTAAACGTTTATTCACTATTACATATTATGATGTAATCGCTGTCCTAGGTAATCAGAGCTTAACATTTTGATAATTTAATTTTTTTTTTCGAAATTGTTTTTAAACTACCTTCATTTCTAGCCTTATCACCCACATACACGCTGCAGGCTTCTCATCAACCCAACATAAGATATCCTGCAAGCGTGTTGACAATTTAACGAAATCACTACTTACGTTCGGTATGCAATCTTTTACAATCAAATCTATATCTACAACACAATTTTACATAGAATATTTATCAGACACACTATAATTACGGGGCGACCGGTATAATATTATAAAACAATTTTAATATAGGTTGTTTTCTGTAGTTAAATACTTTGAAAGTTTGTAAACAGTTGTAAGCAAGCTATCACGCGACATCGCGTTACTGATATTGTTTTGTAGCTGTGATATTGCGCCGTAGCGTTAGAGTCAGTTTACACCGAAACGAGACGATACGAGATGTTGCGCTGCATTTTAATTCACTACACAAGTACGTACGTACGTTTATTTGCAAGAGTTCGAATGTCAAACTGCACCTTCTTGTGTATAAAGTTAAATTTTGAATAACTATTTTAAAAATGCAGCGCCACATCTAACACTACTCACTAGCATCCTAGCACAACTACAAAACAATATCAGAAACGCGATATCGCGTGATACCTTGCTTACAATTGTGTTTACAATCTTTCAATATATGTATTAAACTTTAATACTTTGAAAGATTGTAAACACATATATTTATATGTTTACAATCCTTCAAAGTGTTCTATTAATTTTAATAGATAAAACCAAATAGAAAATCCGGTCACCCTCTTTAATTCAAACCAATGTACATATCAGAGATCTCACACGAAATTGACATACATTCCCAAATAATTGTTACTTCAGACATCTACACAATATTATGCCTTATAAAATGTCCTTGGTTTATTCAACGTCGACTTTGAACTTTTAGCCTAAGATAAATGTTAATATAGGTAATACTGTATATAACCAACTACGAACAAACTTAATAAACAACTTGTCCTTATTGTAAACGTAACTAAGCATTACTTATGTCGTAATAAAATCGTTAATTTATATATAAATATATTAAAACATCACTAATAATAATTATAAAGAGATTTGTAAAATATTAAAGCTATAGATATACGACTACAGAATGAGATAGAATGAGAAAAATAATCTATTTCAAAGGTTGTTCGTGTATTGAATCTAAATGCAAATTATAGTATCGTTAAAGCTAGTCGTGACTACGTTGCGTTGTACAAAATTAGGTCGGAATATACATTGCACTCTGGACCCCGCTAAAGGAAAACTCTACAACTAAAAGACTATAATACTTTTGAAATATCATTACAACATTATATTTAAAATAACTATACACACCTAACCATTGCATTCAACACGCATGCATCGCAAAGATCAATAAAATTCTATATAAAACTACTCACTCATATATACATATTCTAGTAAACAGATCGATAAGATAAAATATTTAAATTTTGTTTTCAACAAACAA
The DNA here is from genome assembly GCA_905404095.1 of Glaucopsyche alexis. Lineage (NCBI taxonomy): Eukaryota > Metazoa > Arthropoda > Insecta > Lepidoptera > Lycaenidae > Glaucopsyche > Glaucopsyche alexis. The sequence goes on along the minus strand of FR990051.1, from coordinate 21,108,490 downwards.
TCTGAAAATTAATTTCGTATTATCTCTCAATAAATATAACTATATAATTTACTTAACTTTAATGATATGACGCAAGCGCAAAAGTTGCTACGTTTCATATTTGAGGCACTCAATAGAATAAAAACATGCAAACACAATAATATTAATTTTCGCGAGCAGAAAGGCTACGTTAATGCAATTTCATTAATTCAATTAAACTGATTTTTTTTGATTTCATCACCTTATCAAACCAAAAATAACAACAAAAATAGTTGTAATATTGTATCAAATTAGATAAAATCAAATAAATATCTCAAGGTCGATGACATTTTTGCTGCATGCTTACTTTGTCTGTAGGTATATTATGATTTTAATTAATTTTGTATTAATTATCTAACTCCTGTGTTATTATCTAACACAGGAGTTAGATAATAAAGCTATAAGACAGTTACAAAATGCCTCAAATATAAATTTATTCATATTGAATACTGGACAGGAAAATACTGGAAAATTCTATATTAATTAAAAATATAGCATCTATGTTAGTTTTGGTAGGAGTTACATAGGACTTTTTATTTCTACAGTACGGTGCCTAAGAACTTAAACTGGCCACTAATTCTGTTATAATATTTTAAATACTAATATAAAATACTTAAGTTACGTTAGTATAGGATTTGTGATCATTTAAAATGTGGAACTGCTTAGAAAGTTTAAGAAAATATTACGCGGTAAAGCATCGTTCGGTTTGCTATTTAAAATCTATTATTAAACTACTTTAGAAGCTACAGATCGTGTTAAGAGATTAAAATATTCGATTCTTCAGTTCACCGTCATAATCAAATCTAATGAAATATTTCTAAGATAGAAAAAGAATATACATTTTATAAGAAAGTCACTTGATATAGGCTAAGCATAAACATTTTCAAAGTTAAAAGTGTTAAAAGTTAAAACTATATTTGTTTGTATTATAAGCAAAAAGATTGCATTTTAAAATGATTTCTTAAGAATTATATTATAATAAAATCGAATAATTTAAATTAGGGGGTCGAAATTATATAATTACTTGTGTAAGGTAAAAATTCGCTGTTAATATTTAGGCCTAGTGAAGATTATTTAGAATTGTCAATTTGCCTTAATAAATTACTAAATAGATTATAAAATGCGCGATTTAGAATTCGATGGACTGTGACCACAAGCTAAATAATAAAAATTTAAACATTCATATAAAGTTAAGTCACGAAAATTTTAGCAAACATTCCAAACACTTACAATATTTACAATTTGAGTACTCCTGCATGCTCAATTTTAAATAACCATAACAAGTTGTTTAACATTTACACGTTATAAATGAAAATCTAACACTACGAAGGCAATATAAATTGAGACAGTTTAGATTCATTTACAAGTAACACCAAAAATCAGTTTATAATGTTGAGTAAGAACATACATGTTGACAAAATGTTTTCGATGTGGTTGTAGAAGTATTGTCGTATTATTTCACGAAGTTGCTAACAAATTTTGTTAGGGGTATGCAGTCAGAATATCATTTATGTAAGAAAAACTGAAGACAAGGATAGCCCGTCTTTCTTTCTACGACCATTCGTGACTTAAGTTGTGATGATGCTTTCAAGCCAGTCTATTCTTAATTTATTTTATAACGAGGAAAGAGACAGCCTAATTCAGCAGGCCAAACCACATAGTCTATCCTTCTTTTCTTACATAGTGTACAGAAGCACGAGATTATGTTTACAAAACGAGTAGATATTATAGTTTATCCTTATTTTTTACGTGACGTAGAGAGGGACAGCTGTAGTGTGTTCAGTTGGACTGGTGTATGGAGGCGAGGAAGGCGGGGTCCACGGAGGCGACCTTCGCCGTGAGGAACGCGTGCATACAGAACAACAGGCTCTGCAGGATCTGACACTCCAGCTCCTGAAACATAGCACGGTTTTGTTAATCCTAATTCTATTATAAATGTGAAAGTTTGTGAGGATGGATGGATGGATATATACTATATTTTCGGTGGCAGAGCCGCGGGAAAAAGCTAGCGTAATATAACTTTATTCATAACATTATTTGGGTAATTGGAAAAACGTTTTCCTTTTGATGGATTGACTTAGATGTTGCTTTGCGATTCGATCATAATTTTGTAATGAAGTCTTTAGACAAATTATGGAAAAGCTATTACTCACCTTTGTCTCAATAACTTTAGTCTCGGAGTCTTGAAAATGTAGCTTTAATTTTGACTTGCCGTCGTCGCTCGAGCCTCGCAGTTGCGAAAACCTGAAAACGGGAACATTAGGAACATTATGATTTTTTTTTTGTGTTACTAATATCGATTTATTAGAATATGTGAAAGACAAAACGAAATCGTAAGCGAGCTTAACGTTGTTGGACTCCTGCGCAATCCTTACTTAAAAGTTATAATTATGTTACAATTAGCGCCATCTAGTGATAATCCGCAATTGCAGTGATCGATTGATTTAATAAATAATCGAGACATCAAAAGTCTGCTTAACCGTTTAAGACGTAACAGCAAATATTTTTCTATCTGACCTACATCAATTTAATCGCGTTTACTTTGCTCGTAGAAAACTGTAAGTCATCCAATGACTGAAAAGGCCAAGTTATTCCGTCTGACAAACAAGCAAACAAATAGCTCGCTAGACATAGGCAATCACATACCGGTAAGACCAGACCGGTGGCGCGCCGGGCGTGCCCTCGCTGAGGGAGAAGCCGCTCGCCCAGTCCAGCGTCAAGCCCGCTGCGCGCCCGCCGTGCACCACAGTAAACGTCTTCTTCTGGAATACACATACCACGCAATATTAGTTCAGTGATATTGTTGCAGATAGAAAAAGTATTTTTATTTGATTATAATCCATAAATCCCCATTTTTAATCCATATCTTACAAAACCACCAGTTTGATAACCAAATGAAATTAAATCAGAAAAAATAAAGCAACAGCTATTTGGCCATAAGTTCCATAAGTAGATAGAATCAGAAATCTAATCGAAATTTGTATCTGTTTTATTTTGTATTGTGTGATGGTATAAAAAGGCAATGCAGTCGCAGACTGCGATTGTAGTTGCACGTGCGCAACGATGACGGTTGCACGCTGCGGTTACGGTTGCACGCTGCGGTTACGGTCGCACACTGTGGTTACGGTTGCACGTAAAGGTGCGTTCACACTTGTGACATGACGACGGACCGGACTACGTGGCATCGTACAAGACATGTTACGCTAAATGTGGACGGTCTATAGGTCGTGCTGACCGGTCACAAACCATGTATGATGAAATGTTACACTTGTAGACGCATGTTGTTGAACTAGACTGTGTGGCATGGCATCGCTGCGAGAATGAGCGAACAGCGAGGCGGCGAGGTGCGGGCGGGGGACGTACCGACCGGGACACGTGACGCCGTGATCCACTCCTACCCCGTGTCTGTATCTGTGTCATCGGACGTTCTTCAACGCGTGTCATAAATGCAAGTGTGGACCTCTCCTGTCACGCAGACAATAGCGAAAATGCTTTGAAAAAACCGACTCTCGTTGAATCAGCGCGCAACACGTGACATAGATGCGTGACAGTACACAGACCACCGTCCACACCGGCTAGTAGACCGTAATTCCGTACATTTTCTTGCCATTTAGTCTGTGTCTAGCAGCTTCTTCCAGTGTTCGGAATGGATTGAAGCGTAACTACGACTTGTAACAATTGTTGGCGTTTCAAAATACGTCCACACTATCCGTATTATTTACTTATAATACGATCAGCAAAAGAGCAGATGAGTCGTGTGTTGGTAAGCGATAATCGCCCGTCTATGGACACCCGCAACACCAGGAGATCTACAAATTCGGTTTTTAAGCCTACCTGTAAATCTGTGTAAGATAAGTAAATTTTAGGTACTGACACGCGTTTCTGATACAGTTACGGGATAATGTTCGGTTAAATTTTACAAGTGTAGACGCACCTTTACAGTCGCACGCTGCGGTTACGGTCGCACGCTGCGGATACGGTCACATGCCGCGGTTACAGTCGCACGCTGCTGTTACGGCTACATGCTTCGGTTACGGTCGCACGCTGCGGTTACGGTCGCACGCTGCAGTTGTAGACACTCACCCCGAGACGCACAACAGCGGCGACTAAACACGCAGTCCATGCCGCATCTAGTCGTAACAGCTCGTGGCGCGTATCGGCGCTGAAGTACCGCGGGTGCGGCGCGCCGGCGGCGCCCGACTGCAGCAGAAAGCAGTGCTGCCGCCAGTCCACCGTCTCGCTCTCTTTCACGCTGCGAAACAGCGTCGCGTACACCTTGAGGCTCTCCGGACATTTGGCCAGCTCGCTCGTATTCATCTGCAACATGGAGGCATGGATAGCGTCCTACTATTATTATAAATGTGAAAGTTTGTGAGGATGGATGGATGTATGGAATGGATGGATGTTTGTAACTCTTTTACGCAAAAAACTACTTAACGGATTTTGATGAAATTTGTTATGGTAGTACTTTACGCTCTGGATTAAAACATAGGCTACGTTTTATCCCGAAAAAGTACAGAATTCCTGTGAGACCTGCATTTACGCGGGCGGAGCCGCGGGCAAAGGCTAGTAATGAATTAACTTAGCTGTTTCAACCGTGATTAGATGATTTATACTATAATTTCCGAGCGAATTAACTACTTTTTTAATACTGTTTCAGCTTGAGAGAGACATTTTCAATAGCATAATCGTAAATATAATATTTCGATGGCACGACAATCACCATGACTAAGATAGTCAGGGGTACTCACCGGCGGCACGTCGAACAGCATGACGTCAGTGCCCTTGAGCACGAGGAAGCGCGGGCGGTAGGTCTGCCAGGGCTGCGCCGGCGACACCACGCCCTCGTGCACCCAGCCCATGTACTCGATGCGCTCGCCCGCCGCCAGGTGCCGGTTGAGCAGCTTCATCTGTCACACACAGGTATATATGTCACCGTAAAATTGTAAAAACCGTTAGACTGTAATAAAACTAGTGAAATTGTAAAATATTGATAGACTTCCGACGCGAATATGCTGCCTATAATTTAACATATTAGAATTTTTCGTTAGATTATAAATATATCGTTTTTAATCTTTCTACATATTTTTACAATCTCGTCAGTTATTTTACAATCTAACGGTCTTTACAATTTTACGGTAACATATATTATATTGACTAGACCACGCAAGTGTTATGTACTTCGCGTGTAAAAAGAGTAAAAGTGGAGTAAAAATTACTTCCTTCAGCGCCATTTCCTCTCGAATATTCTCGGTGCCAAACGTCAAATGAAAACTAAAAACGGGGCGGCGCGCGGCGACGGCCTTTGAATCGTTTAATCGGTTACGGGGAGTTATCATCACTAAATAATTGCTCTTGTGACGACACAGCAGGTCGAAAAATTATGGCACGCTTGGTTTCTATACAAACGATGAGATTTGCGTTATCTAGTCAATAGAACTGATGTCTGTGCACACAGGTATACCTAGTCAGTGCGAAAAATATCCATAGTCGAACATATAACCGCATCCTTTTCAGAAGTCGGTTAAAAAGGTCAAGGCAACCAAATATTTTGCTAGTTGGTAGCAAGAAGATGATATTTTATATTTTGAAATACTTTATTTAGAATTGATAACATACAAAAACGCTTTTCAAAGTAAAGCTTAAAATTTACTTGTCTAACACAGATTTACAGGTAGGTTTAAAAAATCCGCACTTGTAATTCCGCAATTGGTGTTGCGGGGGTCCATAGACGGGCGATTATCGCTTACCATCACCCGACTCTTATGCCGATCTTATTATAAGTTAATAAAAGCTATGGACACTTCACACCACGTCAATCTGGCCCCGTGCTAAGTATCCGAAGAACTGGTGTCACAGGAACCAGACAACGGAAAGTATATTTGAAACGTTTATACTATCCATATATTTAAAATTTTTATTACATCATACACATATTTATCTCGAGCGCCGACGCGCTAACCACTGAGCCGTAGAAGTCGTCAAACAATTTCGTGTATTCCATACAAGGCATTACCTGCAAGTTGGTGAGGCCCATGATGTTGTCGGAGATGCTTTTGAGCCAGTGCGACAGCGCCGCAGGATCCTCCACGTGGATCACGCCCGACGTCATGTGCGGCCGACCTCCGCGAACCTGCACGTGATAATAATATTATGTTGACAAATCAAAGACGTTCGTTTTTTTCGTTTCAGCCTGGTGACGTCCACTGCAGGACATACGCCTCCCCCATAAATTTCCTGTACGACCGGTCGCTCGCGGCCTGTATCCACCGACTCCCTGCGACTTTTCTCAGGTCATCTGTCCACCTGGTGGAAGGCCGTCCTACGCTTCGACGTCCAGTTCGCGGTCTCAAAGACGTACGAGTATATATTATAGACGACGCATGTTGTGGCAAAAAGTGTCTCCAGTTAAATGCCCCATTTTTTAAATTTTTGGGGCTATTTCGATTTGAAGTATGGTGAAAACAAGATGGCTGACATTTGAAGTATGGTGAAAACCAAGATGGCGTAACTTTTTTATGTATGAAAATTTGTTCTGTCAAATGTACGTCATAGCCTTGAATTTTGAAATATTTGTGACAAATAGAATAAAACTATTTGGTCCTTATAATACGAGTGCGTTTGAAAGCTAAATTATTTCAGCGATACATGCCATTAATTTGACACAAAAAAATAAGTTTAAAAAATATCTTGTTATCCAGGCTATTTACCTCTCCGCGTAGGGTTACCAGCGCAACACACCATTACCTCTTCATAGGGTAAATTAAAATTTTATGTATGTCTACAAATAGTGAAATAGAAATTTTAAATTTTAAACCATAGATTTCCGCCTGCGGCTTCGTTCGCGTGGATTGCAATAAAGCAATTGTTTATAAAACTAACCAATTACAACTTACACTTGCGTGATACACTTTCATAATTATAATATATTTAGCTTTTATATTTGGGGGTACCGACTTCAAAATTAAGAAGATTGAGTAGAGAAATGGTTAAATTTTTAGCCGAATTTAAAAGCGGACATATTTAGAAAATAAGTTTTATTTCATACTTTTTTGTGTATTTTACTTTGGAAGTCGGTTTAATTATTTGTTTAAAAATAATAAGTTTACCCTTTTTAGTGATATTTGTTAAATAATAAAAACTCACAATTACAAACAATAGTTACTCGTGCGAGCGTCGGCCATCGACTGGACATTGAGTCACTCCAATTTGGAGTTGTCGTGACGGCTTCACTTTCAAGCGCGTTGACGGTTTCTGGATGTTCTGTATTCTGAGATGCATACATAGACTGCCAAAATCATTACCCTTCTTTTTGGCTTCACCGTAGTCGGGTAAAAATATGCGAGTATACATACATACATACATATAATCACGCCTTTTTCCCGTAGGGGTAGGCAGAGACCACTTCTTTCCACTTGCTACGATCCTTACATACTTCTTTCGCTTCGTCCACTTTCATTCTTACCATCCATTCCTCCTCTTACATTCAACGTAACCAAGCGTCTCTCCATGGTCCGCTTGCGAGTATGCGAGTATACCTGTAAATATTTAGTTATATCCTCACCTCGAACGCTCCAGGTCGCAGCTTGTCGGTGCCGAACACGTACCTCGTCACGTAGCCCATCATGAGCGGCACTGAAACATTCAAAACGGCGATCATGGTACTGAGCTATTTCGCCAAGTGTAGTGTTCGTGTGTATTTGTGCGCGTGTTCGTGTGCGTACGTACACGCAACGTAACGTGAGCGTGTTAGACCTTGTCCAGTAACGCGAATTACGTGCGTAAACCTACGTGCGTATTGCGTATACTTTCTAGAAAATTTTATGCAATCTAGTACGATACGGGCGTAAGTAAAAGAATACGCACGTAGCTTCTGGACGCAATGTAATGGGAGCCTAGTATCACGATTCGCGCGTCGGCATAACGTGCGTATAATTTCGCACTTCATGGACGAAGCCGAAGAGCAGTTACACATTGGGCGTTTTTAAACGCGCGCTTTGAGAATCTTTTTGAATTTGAGCGCAGGACTTCTATTGAAGTGTGCACATGTAAACGGCGCGCTTGCGTGAGTACACTTCAATAGAACTCCTGATTCTCAAAGCACGCGTTAGGAAAGCGCGCATTTCAAAACGCCCAATGTGTACCTTTTCTAAGTGTGTATTTTTTTTATGGAATGAACCAGGAAACGAGCAGACGGATCGCCTGATGGTAAGCGATTACCGCTGCCCATGGACACTCGCAACACCAGAGCATTTACACTTGTAACTCCTCTGGTGTTGCGACTTGCGTTCTCGGTCCTTAAAACCCACGCGCTATCTTGGTTTTTTATTTGATCTGAGGTCCATTCATGCCGAAGCGTGGCTCTCCCGTATGTATGTGCGTACGTGGGCGTACTCACCAGACACGACGTCGACCCACTCCCTGGTCTCGGCGAGGCGGTCGGAGGCGACGGAGGGCGGGCGCGAGCGCGCGGAGCCCGCGCTGCCCGGCCGGCTGTCGTCCGCGCTCTGCCAGCCGCCGTTGGTCTCCGTGTTGCAGTTGGCGTCCGTCTTGTGTGACGGGTGGTCGTCGCCCGTACTGCTGTCCGTGTCGGATGCGCCATCCGCTGTAAAAAGTATAAAGTCATAATATTTTTATTCAAAGTTGATATTATTATACACTTTCTGAACGTCGGTATACATGATGCCTACCACCAGTTCGGGAACTAGCCCGGCGAGAACTGGCGTAAGAAACTCGCGCGGGGCCATATCTTTTACTAAAAAGTTTAGATAACATCATCTTAAACGACTATAGACTTATAGGCAGACCGTTTAAATGAGTCCTCGCCCGCGCGGTACAGGGGCGCGGGGTTTGACGACTAAGGGGGTGCGGGGGGTGCGAGCGGCGCTCGTTTGAGCTGATATCTCTGAGTATGATCTCTATTGTATTGGTCTATAAGATACGTCTGCATTTATTATGATTACAAACAACTACAAGGTAAAAAAAACAATTATGCAACACACCTCGTCCTCGTGTAATAAATTTATTAAAATTTTATCATGGGAGCATCATTTTGTTACAGCTGTGCTTTGTTCGTAGCAATTAATGTCAGAATTTTTGCGAGTCTCACAATTTATGTGATTTTCTTGCAAATTGTCTAACAAATTATTCAAGTTCTCTAACAACAAAGGAGTAGGTAGTTAAGTATATTTCAGGTTAGCCTTTATGTACCGTGTTTTGATTTTTGTATATTTTGTTTTGCAGTAACGGATTTTCAGTCTTCCTCTGTATGCTGTGCATGTGCTAACAATAGCGAGGCGTGTATATGTCACCGTAAAATTTTAAAAACCGTTAGATTGTAAAATAACTAACGAGATTCAAAAAATATGTGGAAAGGTTAAAAACTATATACATATTTATAATCTAACGAAAAATAATGTGTTAAATTATAGGCAGCATATTTGCGTTCGAAGTCTATCAACATTTTACAATTTCACTAGTTATATTACAATATAAGGGTTTTTACAATTTTACTGTGACATATACAACAATGGCACTAAGTGCAATCAAAATAAAATATCGTTATTCAGTATTACAATAGATATTAGCTTACATGGCTTACCATTCCGCAGATCTCACGTTTTGCCACTGATAGACTATTGACCCTGGGAGTATTGTATTGACCCTAATTATATGGAGGAGGAGATATTCGTACCCTGTTTCTGCAGGAAGGGCGTGGCGGCGCGGTAGTGCTTCACGGTCAGCACGACGATGTCGCCGGCGTTGCGCAGGATGTTGACGGCGTCGTCGTGTTTGCACGCCGTTATGTACTCTCCGTTCACTAGAAATACAGACCACATACAATTAAAAAATATTATACACAGATATAGATTAGAAATCAAACTTCCGAAATAGAAATCAAACTTCCGAAAAAGCGGTTGCTATTCTTTATGAAAATTTATTTTCAATTATTAAAAAATGTATTCCTACTAAAATAAATAAAAATTCTAATTATCCTATTTGGTTCTCGGCTGCATTAATCCATATCTTTAAAAATAAAACACAGAGCTGGATTAAATGGAAATCATATCAAAATGAGTCTGATTATAAGGTTTTTGCAATGTTTCGGGAGAGATTTAAACACGAGTCACATAAATGTTACAAAAAATACATGGATAGGGTGGAGGATAGTATAAGAGATAATATTAATTATTTTTGGACGTACATTAATACTTTGAAAAATAATGGGGGCATGCCAAATACCATGACTTATAAAAACACAACCACGAGTAATCCCATCAGCATATGTAACCTATTCTCAACCTATTTCTTATCTGTCTTTGAACCATCTGATGTTGATAATAAATTCGATGAAACTAATGTTCCAGATAATAATCATAATTCAGATTTGATAATTTGTGACATATTTTTATCCCAGGATGAAGTACTTAAAGAATTGCGTAAACTTGATGTCACTAAAGGGGCAGGCATGGATGGTATTCCTCCTATATTTTTTAAAGAAACCGCTGACTCAATTTGTTTACCATTACACATTATATATAACTGTTGTTTACGTGAAGGCACATTTCCTTGTATTTGGAAGTCAGCTCGAATTGTACCTGTACACAAAGGTGGTACTAAGAGTGACATTGAAAATTACCGGCCAATATCAATTCTACCCACTCTGTCAAAGCTTTTCGAGAGGTTGGTGCATAATAATCTTTACCCGTCTTTACATAAAATTATAATACAGGAACAGCATGGCTTTGTACAACGTCGATCTACCACAACGAATCTTTTAATTTATATGACTTATTTATTTGAATCTCTAGATCATAATATACAAGTAGACAGTATTTATACCGACTTTCGAAAAGCATTTGACAGAGTGGATCACAAAAAACTTCTAGAGAAACTAGCATTCAATGGAATTAGAGGAAACTTATGGCGCTGGTTTAAGTCTTATGTTACAAACCGTACGCAAAGAGTTATGATTAATGGCTTTGAATCCGAATCTGACACTGTGCAGATTAGTTCTGGTGTACCTCAGGGGTCTATCTTGGGTCCATTGTTATTTGTCATATTTATTAACGATGTTCATTTGTGTTTTAAATTCTGTAACTTTCTACTATATGCAGATGACCTAAAAATATACCATAGTGTTCAAAACTCTGATGACCATCGTAAGATACAGGATGACCTGGATAGATTCTCTAATTACTGTAAGCAAAACAAATTGGTACTTAGTGTAAATAAATGTAAAACTCTAAGAATAACAAAAAAGAAAAATATAAGTAAGTTTGATTACTTGTTATGTGGTGAGCGTCTTGAAGTCGTAGATTATATTAAAGATCTTGGAGTAACTCTTGATAGAAAGCTACAATTTGATATACATATTAATAATATAATAAGCAAAGCCTTTAAGCTATATGGGTTTGCAATGCGTTCTTGTAAAGGGTTCACTAGACCTTCAACTTTCCTCCATATTTATAAAGCTTTGATACGCCCTCAACTTGAGTATGCTGTGGCGGTATGGAACCCATATTATAATAAATATATAGATGCAATTGAAATTGTTCAAAAGAAATTCCTTCGTTCCATGCACTATAAATGTTTTCATAGCCGTTTAACATATAGTAAACTTTTAAATGAATATAAATTAATTACTCTTAATTCCAGACGTACATATCTTGAATTAATGCTATTGTATGATCTATGTCATAACAGATATGACTGCATCGCATTGAACAGTAAATTATGTTATAAAATACCTACTAGAACCCACTGTCGTAATCCACATCAATTATTTGCTACTACATTGTGTCGAACCAATGCTGGCAGACGGTCACCTTTTCATAGACTTGCTGACACTTATAACAAGCATTTTGTATCTGTCGATATTATGTCTACCAGACCTGCTAGGTTTAGAAAAGAAATTCTAAACTTACTACAACATAGTAATTAAACTAAGATTATTTACTGCCCAAATATGTATTTGTGTATCATGTATGTGTGTATGTATGGATGTATGTATGAATGTATATATACTTACATGTGTAAGTATGTGTATATATGTACAAGTGTGTGTATAATAATTAAAAATTAATTAGTGTAAGCAGATAGATGAATGTATATTTTTAGCTTACTATGATATGTATTTTGAGTTTAGTTGTACCCCTCGCAACTGATGATCACATTAATATTTTCTATTGTTTGTTAATCTGGAGTTAACGGTGTTGGTTACACAATCACATATATTTTTGTCTCCTTGTGAATTTTATTGTAAGCTTTTATTGTGTTTACTGTTTGTTGACTCAAATAAATAAATAAATAAATAAAAATAAATAGACCACGGGGAAGGACATAGGCTATTATTTATCGCGGTAAAATGTACGGTTGCAGCGGGATTTCCTTTTGCGCGCACGCAGTAGCGTACAACATACAATCCCTTACTAATAAACGCTGTATAAGCTTTGAATAGTTATACAGTGTTTTGATCACATCACACAAGTGACATTTTTAATTCGATAGAAGGAGACAAAACACTGTGTAACTATTCAAAGCTTATACAGCGTTTATTAGTAAGGGATTGTATGTTGTACGCTACTGCGTGCGCGCAAAAGGAAATCCCGCTGCAACCGTACATTTTACCGCGATAAATAATAGCCTATGTCCTTCCCCGTGGTCTAATCTATATCTGTGCCAAATTTCATCAAAATCGGTCCAGTAGTTTCGGAGCCTATTCAATGCAAACAAACAAACAAACAAAATTTTCCTCTTTATTATTAGTATAGATAATATAATATAAAAAATAACTTTTCTTAACAGCAAGCTTTTTTATGGAGTTCCTATGGCGACCTTCCAGCTCCAGAATCAGACAAAAATCAGTCACGTAGCATGTTCCCTAGGAATTGAGTACCTAGACTTTTATTACGGAAAGTTCCGTCGGACAAGCGTTCAATATTTAGACAACAGTCTAACGTACGATTTCTTCAAACGTATTTCACTTAGCGGAGTCATCATACATGTTAGATTTTAATCGTGCATTCATGATTTTATGGACTGTCTAAGCTACCCAATATTTCGATTTTCGTTCTACGGATGCAAAGGAAATATTTGATTTCGGGCCAGCTCTATGTACATTGTACACCACATAGGTAAAATATAGGAAAAAATATAGGAATTTCATAAAAATACAAAAAAATAATAATTTGAGAAAGGGTACATGTGTACAAAAGTGATTATTTGAAGAGTTTTTTATTGCGAGAACCCTATTTTTAGGGCGGCCATAACAGTAATTTTGATATGACTTTTGACGTACTTGACAGTTTTAGGAGATACTTCTTCTTGAACGTCATAACGTCTTTCTTCGCCCAAGGTCATGCCATTGTCAAAATTACATTCTATGAATAATTCTGATCTATATGATAATGATTGTGTTGCTTTCCTTGACGAAGTTATTTTAAATGTAGGTATATTGAAACGAAGTGAAATTAAATAAAATAAAGAATCCTATTCTTTTCAGTTACTATAATATTATGTTGCTATATTTACAGTTAGTGTACATAGTGTTGGACCACGCCTCATACATTTCTAGAACATCTCTTTTGCTAGTAGCTAACTAGCTACTCATGTACAATATCGACAAAGTTCCTGCTCGACCAGTTTCTAAACATTTTCCTTTACACTAGGACGGCTCAAAATATTTAAGCCAAGAAAGTGACCGCAACGACTGCAGGCGTGGTTGAATTATTTACACGTGAGTATGATTTCAACGGCGCTGTTAAGCGATTTTCATCTTATGCCCGGTCGAGCGGCGCAGCGACTTGATCAATAGTACCAATCTAAAATCGTTAGCCCTCATTAAATCCGCAACATAAAAAAAACTTCGCGTGACTAAATAGCATGTGCCTGAGCCCTGAAGTAATAGGATTTAAAAAATTCAGTTTATTAACTTTTTTATTAATGTCAATGGTAGATTAAGGGGCAAATAGCCCCTAAAGCTTAAAAATCGCTCAGTTTGAGTCGGAACTACTCCGAAAAATGGGAATAAAAAAATTCAAAAAAATATACATTTCACACTTCAATCCTTCATCTTTAATATCATCGTTAATTTTTTTAATAAGACGAAGATTAATATTAAATAAATTAAAATTAAAAAGCCCTGTTTTCAGATTTCTTTTTCTATCTACTTACTACCTACTACGGCTATAAAGATGGTTCTTTTACGAAAATGTGAAGAATATATTTATCTAACATTTCATCGTTGGATTTTTCGAAATACCGTTTTGTTTTCAAAATATACGTAAATAACTATTATTTTGTGAAAATATTTGTAAGCGGTGCGTGCGCGGGCGCGCGGGACAGTGAGCCGCTGACTTTCGTACGAGGAGGTTGTGTCACTCTCCGCGGTGCCGCTATTTCGCAATCGTTTATTTTACTCTTGAAATAATAGGGAACAACATGCCATAAAAAATAAATTATGAAAACCTTAGCGAGCACTCTGCCTGCGATAGAATGAATATGTTCGATCGTTGAATGTACTTTTTTGTTCCTTCAACTTCTTACTTGAAATTTTAATAATATATTAATATAATATTATATAGTATATATTATAGTATAATATTTTATTATATAATATGTACTTGTAAATTTCACAGAAAGTGTATAGTTCTATTTCTATGACGACCTCTGTGGCTCAGTTGGTTGAGCGTGTCGTTGCTCAAGCCGGGGGTCGCGGGTTGAAATCCCGCCGACGGAACAAAAAGTTTTCTGTGTTCCTGGGTCATGGATGTGTATTAAATATATGTATAATATAATAAAAATCTTAATTATGTGTATAGTATAAAAGTATTAAATATACTTCCGTTATCTGGTACCCGTAACACAAGTTCTTCGAGAACTTACCACGGGATCAGATTGACGTGGTGTGAAGCGTCCATAGATATATTATATTATTTCTGTTTTAATTGTCTATTTAGTATATCAACGTTTTGAGGTATATAGTACATATACTATATACCTCAAAGCGTATAGGCATTTTTACCTCATAAGGTAAAAATGCCTAAGCGACATTTATTTATTTATTTAACACACATACAACTACTATTACAGACAAAATCTAATTCGATAGCGTATGAAAGCAAATTCATATTTTATATAATACATATTATGATATTTCCCGTTTAAATAATAATAATTGATAAAAATAATAATTAAAGAAATAATAATTAAAGAAAGACACATATGACGCATAAATTTAGTAAACTTAATAGAACAGTGATTTAAAATTAAAATTTTTAGAAAAAAAAATCATAAAAAATCACAAAATAGTTGGATTTAGATGGTTTTAACATACATCTATATATCAATAAGATACGTGCATCTTATTCTTATAGCAATTTTTGATATTAAAACGAGTCATATAGCTTTCGAATTACAGGCAGTTTATGTCGCTTAGGTAAAAAAGTCCTAATTCGAAAAATAGTTAAAATTATCTAAGCTATCAACGAAAGTTATGTAATAGCAAGTAAAATTGCCTAAATTGTATTTCAAAGGTTTTCAGCAACATGTAAAAATAGATAAGCTATAACTACATTTTCTGTAATAACAGGTAAAAATAACTAATTCCAAACACTTTAAAAAAATTATAGTAGTATTCATCTAAATGGCCTAAGAGTTTATAAAATAAAACAAGATAAGTTACATAAATGTTGCTTACATAAAGAATTTTCTACGGCTAAAGTTATCTTAGTAAATTTATTATTCAATGACATTGTAAATTTTTGCTCCTAACTGACAATATTCTCCTTCTTCTTGTTTATATAAATTAATTGCAGTTTCCTTGTCTGACTAAAACAAGCTAAAACATTAGCTAATTTTGATCTTGAAATAATAAAAAATATAGAAGTAAAAACTCAAGGCCTAGGATTTCAGCCCATTGCTTTATACTTAACCTGCGGCCCCATTCCTTGAGTTCTCTCTTGGTAGTGCTGTGAGATATTCCACATACCGATTCTGGGCATGACACAATTGGCCCAAAGCCTACCCAGCTCATCCGCGGTTTTGTTGCCGGAGATATTGCCGTTGCCTACAACCCATACCAGACTGATGCTGTTGTCTCGTCCTAGCATGTTTAGCGTTTGAACACAAGCCATAACTAATTTAGATGAAAGAAGGGGCAAAAAGTCCCCATCCTTGTAGCACTATAAGACATAATATATCAAATGAAAGGGCTTAAAAAAAGTGTCATTGTTTTGTATTGTATGACGAAAATCCTCTAAACCATGGGAGAAAAAAGTAAATGAGGGTTAAAGGTTAAAAAAGTTTAAAAAAAACATTCTGTATTATTGCACCGTTTCATAGTGTTGTTACTATGGAACAATTTTTGGGAAGTAATGGTATACACTCAACTTCAGAAAAGTGTTATATTTAGATAAACTGCCTCATATTTTGAGGAAATATATGGAATGATAATAAATTACAAAAAATAAGCTCTTTCCTCAATTTTTTCGCACATAATTACCTTCTGTAAATTGTTTCTTACTTGCAACGCTATCGAATGGTCCAATAATACAAAATGTATTTTTTTCCTAATTTGCGGGTTCGAATCCTGGCCTGGAAAAGTGGTTTATATGAAATCAAATAATTCAGATAAAACAATTACATTAAAATACATATAATTAAATAGCAAAAATATTTTTAAAATGATTAGGTACAGAAAAAAAGTAAAAAAGATATAGTACATGGTGAATTATTCTTCTGGGCGTTGTAAGAGAAGTCAAAAATAATTAGCAATAGTAATTTAGCCCTACGGAATATTGAGTCCGACTTGATGAAAACTTAAACTGCATCATTTTTGATAACTCAATTTTTCTAGACATGATTCGAACCCATAGATTATGAAAAAAAAATACATCCTGTTATTGTTCTGACAGACTGCGCTGAAAGCATTGACAGTAGCAGAAATATCATCTAAATTATCCTAATCTTCTCTATAAGATTAGGATGTTTTATGGACAAGGACAATCTGTAGGCTCTGTAGTGAACAACTCATCACAGCTTCAAACATGGTTGTAAATTGTCCTAAACAAATATATAGGCAAGCCTGTAGGTGGCATGCCCCCGTAGAAGGTCCGTCCACCCGGTTGTCTTTCCTGGATCCGTCCGTGTACCAGACTATGTCATTGGAGTGAACATTGATTCCTATCCTCTACTCTCTCTAGACGATAGGAAAACCTGGTGTTGTTTTGAGAAGCTATGCACCTTGATCATATCGTCTGATGGCATGGCCATGATAGGTGTCTTAAGAAGAGACTATTGCATCTGTCCATGAAGGGTGGAAGTCTATTTGACGTCCTGGCCCTGAAAAACGCTACTACCGCCATACATTTGTCATTAAAAATGTACGGTGGTAGCAGCTTTTGATGTAACAAAAGAGATGAACAATATTTGTTATATTCTGATAAATTTTTATAAACATCAACTTGGCAAAATCGCTTTAAAATTTTATCATAGTAACATATTTTGTCGGTAGCGTTAATTCGTTAATCGTTGAAGTTAATTCTTAACCCCAGTTATCGTAATTTTTCCAAGGAATCCACGGAAAACTTTTTATTCTCTTATGGATTCGAACCCGCGCCCTCTGGCTTGAGCACTAAAGCGCTAACCACTGAGCCACAGATATCTTCATCTAAACTGATTCAATTTAAGTCTCTATAACTCCCGAATTTATGAAGTTTTTTGGACCGTTATAGTTTCGTTCAAAGTTTATTACATGGACTACCATCATGAATTTTCCACATTTTTAGAGCCAGCCTTGTTGGCTTTTAGAGGGGGGACGCCGTATTTTAACAAGAAATGCGCTTAAAAGTGGAATATCGCGCAAACGGATACGTACCTACATCTAAATATAATCTCAGAAACCTCTCAATGTTCTTAAAATGTCTATGTACCTAATTATATCTCCCCTTTTCGTGTAGGTGTAACCAAAAATTATCTTCATTTATTTTAGCACTATGTCGACGTGATAAATAAACTTATCCGTTCAAAGTTTCATATTTCAAGCACCACCGTTTGGATGGATAGACGGACGGGCGGACGGTCGGTCGAACGGAAGGTCATGACGAAACTATAAGGATTCCGAGACATGAACTACGGAACCTTAAAAAAGGAATAATAATGAAACCACACCGATTTCAGTGACTGTTGCCAATTTAATTGAAAATAGACCAGCTATAGGAGCTATTTTATTATGTCCAAGTATGTGTGCAAAGTTTACTCCCATAACCTAGTATATTGATATTTTCTACTACTGACAGGACTAACTAGCGAAACATTAGGCGCATAAATATAGAAATATATTTAGCAATGTTTGCGTTCATTTATGTTCCCACACACGGTAAATTTAATACTTTTAGTTACATTTTGTCAGTTTTATAAACACTCAGATCATTTAGCTATTAATTCTTGTCTATAAATTCATATGTATTGGAATTTATTGATACTCAAGCGACATTTTTGATTTCGTATTATACCTTAGCGACGTAAGATAATATTTTGGGTACAGGAAAAAATTACATTCTTTTTCGTCATTCTTAAACATTTCAATGAAAAAAAGGGATCCCCTTTTTCGCATAATTTTATTTGTCATAATTTTATTTAGCATACCTCTCTTGGCATAATTATGTTACGCATACTATTACTTTGCTATAATGGTTTCTTAGCATTCTACATCATTAGGCATAAATATAATTTATACTAATATTTTTTGTCCTAATTTAATGAGGCATAACTCGTAAGGCATAATTTTTCTTGTCATAATAATACTTTGGCGTAATTTCTTTTTGGCATAAACTCGTTAGTCATATTTTTTTGTCATAATAAATTCAAGTAATTCTGTCACAAGGTACAAATATGCATAAAATGGAAGGACATAATGAAGCACGTAAGCCGCTAATATGTTTAAAATAATTAATACAAAAGGTTATTTAATGCAAAAACAATACCTTGTCTTTAATTGCATTGGGCTCGTGGTTATGGCTCGGCATGTTCTTAGATAACAGTTCGTGTCGTTTGTCCGAGTTTAATTTCGTAATCAGTCGAAAATTACAATTATAATTGTTATTTCGTCATAACTCACACACCCAGTAGAATTTATCATTCATTAGTATGTGAAAAAAAAAGAAGTATGCGTTAATATACGTATGTTTTAATATTATGCATAAAATATTATTCTTAATTAATATAATGCGTAAAAAAATGTATGCCTGTTATTAAGTATGCCTAACAATTATTATGCTATTAGTAATTATGCGAAAAGAAATTATGCTAAGAAAGTTATGTTAAATGAATACTATGCGAAACTACTATTAGGTCAAATGAAATTATGCCAAGTAAAATTATGACATATGATTTTATGCGAAAAAATAGGGAACCAAAAAAATATCTAACCGACATACTTAATAACAAAAGTTTTCAAGTAAAAATATCTACATAGCACGAATAGTTATTGTGTCAAATATGTAAAACTATCTTTACGCTAATATTGTTTTATTTCACTATGAGTAAAATTCTACAAGTTGCACTTTCGTAAAATAATGGTATGAAATTAAATGCACTGTAGGACAATTCACAAATAATTTGTATGAAGAAAATGTACCTAGTGTCCACGAAAAAAATTTTTTTAAACAAGTAAAAATATTTTTGTGCAAACAAAAAAAAATTAAAAACATGAAAAATAGACTAAGTTGAATTTTTAAATTCTTCAAAATATCCAAGTGATTTTTTTTTATAAATCGCTTTTTGTTGTCGCCTAAGAACATAACATTCATGATTTTGTATAAATTTCACTATATCTAAGCGACAAAAGATGATTAGACCAATCGACGCAGAAAAAAAATACAAACTCATTGATATTTAAACTCATTTTCGGTATTTTTGTCGCTTAGGCATTTTTACCTTTCAAGCGTCGATATGAAACTTCTTTTTTAGGAAAGCGAAAAAACACCTAGCGGATATTTTAGTGTTTCTGTCGATAGCACTAATTATTGCATTTTGGTGGGCGTAGAGGTGGAAAATGAAATGAAATGTGATGGGTTGGAAGCCGCATTGCCTACCAAATAATTTCTAGATTTCGGGAATAACCTCGACCGGCTTCTACAGAAGAAGGAGAAGCGGCTTATACATTCTACGTTTTTTCTTTGCTCATAGACCAGAAATAAATTAATATTTTCAAGTTGCGTTTAAATCAATCCTAAAGTCGTATAAAAGGGCCGTTCCTCAGTTTATAATTTGAGTCGCGACGCGGCCGCGCGCGGAGATCGCGAGCGCTGCGGGGTGTATGCGGGTGGCGCGGCGGGAAATGTTAGGCCACGCCCGAATCTGTGACGTCATCTACGGATATTTTCGCCTTAAGTGCATGCGACGTCCTCACGTGTGACGCGTCAGATCCGGCGCCTGTAATGCACTTATAGTGGTATTTAAAGCCGCACAAATGCTATCAATTCTTTTATATCACGCCAGATACTTTTATTGAACTCTTGTACTATGTGATTGTAATAAACTAGATGTTGCCCGCGGCTTCGTGCGAGCAAAAGGAGATCTCGAGGGAACCGTGCTTTTTGACGCAATAAAAAGTAGCTATTTGAGTAGTAGAGTAGTAGAGTAGTTTGAACCTATTCATTGCAAACAAACACACAAACCTTTCCTCTTTATTATATTATATAGTATAAGTACACATATAATATATAGATTAGATAGTAGTTGCTAGCGATTTCTTGCCGGCAAAATAAAAAGTAGCCTGTATTCTTCCCCCTAATCTACTCTATTTGTGCCTTCTTCATCATTATCAGTTTTGAAGCAAACGTACGAACAATCATCTCTTCTATTTATATACATAGGTACGTAGTATAGACTATAGAAATATAGATTAAGCAATGGCTAATGGGTATTAAATAACCCCATTAGAATTTGGAGTTTAAGAATTAAGAACTATCCTTCGCTCGCGTTATCAGAACCGTACATCCGTCGTAGGTACAGTCATGAGCGCTAGAAACTTGGTAAATTCCTTATGCTATATAAACCACACAAGATATGAATGTACAAATATTCAAAATAATGTTTCGTTCACCTATTGGTGTATTGTGTCGTTTACACATCATTGAAACTTTGGCGAGTAGATAGGTACTTTTACATTCTTGTAAAAGTACCTATAATACTGTAGGGTGTATGTGTCACCGTAAAATTGCAAAAACCGCTAGATTGTAATATTACTAGAGATATTATAATATGCTGAAAGATTGTCAAATACAAATTTCTCCATACAATTGTACGCATTATTTTTCGTTATACTGTAATGTTTACCGTGGCGATTGATTAAACGGTAGGTAGGTATGTGCCCCGCGCCGCCATATTTGTTTGCTTTTTCATAATAATAATAATTTGTATTTGACATATGTATGGAGAAATTTGTATTTGACAATCTGTCAGCGTATTATAATATCTCTAGTAATATTACAATCTAGCCGTTTTCACAATTTTACGGTGACACATACAACCTACAGTCGCCGAGAAATTCAGTATGAACCTTGCTGAGTAATAAGATTGTAAAGTGACTTACCGAATCTGCCGGCCACCGGACATAACGACGTTTGGTATATAAATTATTTAGGTAAGAGGATTATGCAAATTCAACATACCAAATCAGTTTATCTAATAGCCAGACATAACATTTGTATGTCGCGGTCGTTAATGTTATAATTGGTATCGAAGTTAGCTACGAGTCAGTAACGAGTCAATTAACGTAACTATTTGAGTACTCCCGTTGACCCTAATTCCGCGTTTCCACCACGCAAACGACCATTCATCAGGCGTCGATAGAAACTTGGATATATTATGCTTAATGTTATGCAACCCTAGTTAATAGGAGAGCAGCCCCACTAGCACTATTCCGACCCTAGTTAATAGGAGAGCAGCCCCACTAGCACTATTCCGACCCTAGTTAATAGGAGAGCAGCCCCAAAAGCACTATTGCGAGTTGCGACACTAGTTAACAAAACAGCCCCTCCAACACTATTGCGATCCTAGTTAATAGGAGAGCTGCAGCCCCACTAGCACTATTCTGACCCTAGTTAATAGGAGAGCAGCCCTACTAGCACTATTGCAACCCTAGTTAATAGGAGAGCAGCCCCATTAGCACTATTGCAACTCTAGTTAATAGAAGAGCAGCCCCACTAGCACTATTGCGACCCTAGTTAATAGGAGAGCAGCCACTCTAGTGCTATTGTGACCCTAGTTAATAGAGCAACCACTCTAGCACTGCAGAGAAAGAACTATTATTGATGTGCAATGTTACCTTTTATAACAGCATCGCCAACAAACAGCTGGCCAGTCTGATCGGCCGCTTGGTCCTTGTATATTTTGGATATAAGTATGGGCAGCTTATGCTCAGCTCCCCCTTTAATGCTGAGACCAAGACCGCCAACTTTTTGACGTGTTATCTGCACCATTCGCTCCTAAATTAATATTATGTTATTGCATTAAAACTTTATAAGTAACAGCTTATAATAAATACCAAAATAATATTGATAAAACTGGGAGTTTTAAAAAGTTGTCTCTCCATAAAATATTCCATTTCCATTTATGCAAAAATTTTAAGTTAATTGATGTACAATAGGCAATCGGACAATTTTTTTTATTGCATAAATGAATAGTACTCTTAAATATGAGTAACTTCTCAGAAGAAACCGTATATCAAAAGTCAATATTTTCAAAGGTACAGCGATTTGTATAAAAAAATTCGCGAGCCTCCTAAAAACGCTCCATACTAAAGTCGACCTAAAAATGACGTCACTTGTATATGAAGTAGTATATGAATATATGGCCGCAGGAATATATTTGTAAATATCTCCGATATTTGTGCGTTTAACTTCATACTTACCATAATGAATGTTTTTGTATATGATGTGAGTAAACTAATGATGTAGGTTTTGTTTACCAATTTCGCAAAAAAATTTTTTTGGTATAAAGACTCGCGAAATTTTGTATACAAATCGCTGTACCTTTGAAAATATTGACTTTTGATATACGGTTTCTTCTGAGAAGTTACTCATATTTAAGAGTACTATTCATTAATGCAATAAAAAAAATCAGTCCGCTTGCCTATTAATAAAAAAAATATAATATTATACTATATTTGCTTCGGAAATTAAACAAATTATGTAAATTGTTAAATAGTTTTAAATCTTTTATATTTTTAAATCTATTGCATGTAATTGAATGTCTGAACTTGTAAAAAAACTGAGTCGTGGAACACCAGTTAGGTACAAAGTTCCTTATTATAAAATATTAATTTCAACTTCTATTCAAGGTATAAAGAAAATAATTATTCAGGTATACATTTTTTATTGTGATTTTATTATCAATAAAAAAATAATACTTACTTACTTAATTATTAAAAAAAAAAAAACTTTACAAAATTATCTTATCAAAGTGATAATTTATTTACAATGATTTATAAAAATATAATAATAATAACAGTTATCACATAGGCTACCTATACATTAGACACTGTATAGCCACATACATAGATTATACATAATAATCATACATTTTTTTTAAACATTATGGACGTTTTTCGCCGACTAAATGAAACTTCCTTACGGGAAATTTCGTTCCAAAAACAATACTTCTCAATTGGAAAACTGATAAAGTCAAATACTTATGTGTTTTCGTTATGTTATTTTTTTTTCTTGCATTTATCTATAATGGCAAGTGTACTCTATTAAGTATGCAGGCTTACCCTGGCATGTGGCACAGTTTTGTCCCGCGGAGGCTGGGGCTGCACAACCACTTCTCTCTGGATGGTGACAGACTCCATGGTGAGGAGGAGTCGTGCAGGCCGCGGACGGGACTTGCCGTCCGACACCTGCACCATTCCCATGCGGATCTGCAACAATCATGCTAAGGTACTAAAAGGTACGGACAGATAAACATTGAGAAGGTTCTTAATAATAATAGTAATAATAATATAATATTAATATCTATGGATACTTCACACCACATCAATCTGGTCCTGTGGTAAGTTCTCAAAGAACTTGTGTTACTGGTACCAGACAATAGAAATATATTTAATACTTTTATTTAAATATACACATATTTAAAAATTTTATTATATTTAATACACATCCATGACCCAGGAACAAGGAAAACTTTTTGTTCCTTTGGCGGAATTCGAATCCGTGACCCTCGGTTTGAGCACCAACATGCTCAACCACTGAGCCACAGAAGTTTCATAAGTGTTGCTGACAGAGTTATTGTAACTCCTAAGGAACAATTAAAAAATATTCAGTATTATTCCTTTTTTTCATATTAAAGCTAGCATTACTGGGATGGTTTTTAGTAAAATTAAAATACCTATATATAAGAACTTGTCTATACCTATTTCATAATGCTCAGCTTCTTACCTATATGCCAAAAGGGTCTTCTAGTAAGATATTGAGTTAATAAGAATAATATTTAGCAGTGCTAATGTGAATTCCTCGAGAAAAATATAATAACACCAACTTAATAACTTACTACTGTACTGTACAAACCTTTTCATCTTTCTTCTCCTCGATAGGCGTCATCATTATGATTTAATCACCATAACGAAATCACTAATATTTCAATTTAAACTGGGTATGTTCTTAAATCTTAAGTTGAACATGTCATAATTCTTTTCCACATCTTTGGTTCATTTTAATAGTCCAATTGCTCTCAAGCACAACGTAACGCGTTATCCGTTCACTGCATTGAGTGTAATTAATTATTTACGGGATCCAAATAACAAATACGAAATACAGGTCACTGGCTTACGATAAATCAATAGACGTGAATGAAACCAAAACAAATCATAAATGATAACTAAACTTACACACTTTACACTCAGAGTAATGAGAATATTAAGCACATTTTACTTTTTATTTGACTATGATAGAAACTTAATGACTACTTCCCATAATTAAAGCGCATTAAAACATAAATAATTTAAAGAATTTGTTTGAGAAAGCGAACCTCTCCCAATCTTTCGTAATTGCTTACTACAATGCTGCCATTCATGAAGCATAGATACCAGGAGTCCGAACGGTATAGGCTTTTTAATAATAATTATGTACACAATAATAGGACCAGATCTTAGTTCTCTTTTCTGCCGCTAGGCGTGCGAGACCGACGAGTACCGAGTGTTGCCAATACTATTATACCGAGTGTTGCCAATACTATTATTTATTACAATTATTTTTAAATTACCGTTAGGCAATTACCGTGTTCTACGGTATCTATTTTTTGAGAACAGTTTCTAAGAATTACCTAAAACTTTTATATAATAAGATTTCAATCTTTCCAGAGCTGTCAATAGCAACTTTAAACTTCCCGCGTAATTTCAAACGAGTGCATGTCGGACCGTCGCGCGCTCTACCGGCAAAAATCTGTCCCCGTAATTGAGACCATTATTTTAACATTACGTTCGGACTCCTTGTTATCTATACTTCGTGCTGCCATTGTAAAAAAATTATTGTCAGTTGTCACTGTCAGTGTCAACTGTCAAGAAGTTCTTTTTTAATGTAACCACGAAGTATAGATACCAGGAGTCCGAACGTAATTAAAATAATAGTCTCAATTTAGGGGGCAGATTTTTTGCCGGTGGACGATTCAGGACTGTGCGCTGATTGGTCCGCCACAAAAGCATCGGTACGTCCAAAATTGTAGCGCAGCCAGTGGCAGAAAAGAAAGCCAAGATCTGGGTTTATTATTGTGTACATAAATACTATGGAAAAGCAAGGGAAAAGCCTATACCGTTCGGACTCCTGCTATTATACTAAACTTCGTGAATTGTAACAATGAAGCGAAGATCGTAAAATTTTATAACTTTTTTATGGTGCACACTGCACGTCATACTAGGATTGTTCGTTAAAAAATGAGAATGACAATGAACTAGTTAACTGTTATCTAATGTTATTTTTCAATGTAGGTACTTACTTACTATTACTTACTCACCTTTTTTGAAGAAGGCATCATCCTGATCACTAAGAAAGTCTTCTACAGCAGCGACCACCATGTCGTCGTGTTCAAATTTCTGGCCTCTGATATGTTCCTATAGCCACGGAAATAAATAGAAATCGCTGGAGTATGTTCCATTACTTCGAAGCCGGCATCTTTGATGGCAGCCATCGCAACTCTGGACTAGTGGGCGGGGGCGTTGTCCTGGTGAAACAGAACAACTTTCGAAAGCTGTTTTCCAAGGCACTTCTCTTATAACTTCTCGTATTTTTTATTTGTTCTACGTATAAAGTCTCTGTAATAGTGGCCCCATGATTGAGGTATTCAATGATTATGATCCCTTGAATATCCAAGAAAATAGAGCCCATAATTATTCTTACCGGCGATCATAGTATAAACATCAAAATATAGTCTTGAATTTCTTAGGCATCGGAAATGACGGCTTAATTCAAGTCATAGACTGTTGTTTAGTTTCTGAATTTTAGTGTTATAGCCACGTTTCATCCATTTTTTTTGCGAGGGGAAAATCTTCAAAAGATCATCCTAAACTCTCTTAGGGATAAGAGCTAGGGGTATGTGGAGATTTCTACCCACTAAAAACCCCTCAGTGGTCCACTTCAACGCTATCGGAGAACTCGGGGATCTCATCTGAACTAGGTACACCATAGTGATAAACCGCACAAAAAATTGTCAGGGTCTTGCTGCAACAAATCTAAACATGACTTCGAAATCCTAAGTCTGGTTTGATGATGACGTTGTCGAAACCGGTCGTGTAATATAGGTATGTATTAAAATTAATGTAAAATACTTATTAAAGTGGAAATAGTGCAAGAAGTATTGTGTAATATTAGGTACTGTAAGTCTGGTTTGTTTCTGAGCATCCTAGGTACTAGGTAAAGGTCTACCAGAATCTGATGGCATTTGAAAAAAAATAAAAAATGTGATTTTCATATGGCAATGTCAAGTATGACCCGTCAAATCAAAGTACGTGATCTGTCAACCGCTGCTAAAATTTTGTGATTATGTTCTTGGAATTTGTTGTTTTTGTGAAAATATCCAAAAAGGCAATTCGATCTCAAGCGAGAAATATTGTTTTCTATGTCTATAGTAAAATACAGAAAGAAGAAGGTATAAATCGAACTCAATCTTATAATTTAAAGCTTGTGGTAGAGTTGACCGGTAAGTTAGAGTTAGTTGTTTTGATACCTACTTTTAGTTTTTTATATTTTCTCAGGTAATTATTGTGACTTCTTTAAATGTGTTTCCAGTACTATTATAAGGTGAATCGTAGCTGATGGCACATCGAATGATGGTTTGTTTTCCATGCCTGGTAAAAGGAGGAGAGGAGGAAAAAAGAAAATCAACATAGGACAGTTTCGATTTATAGTTGATTAGGAATAAAGTGAACGAGTTCTATACAGTTCGGAAGGAAATTCCAACATTAAATAAACTGTTGCCAATTTAATTGTATGTTATTCGTAATAAATAAGTATATAAAGTAGGGTAAATACACTAAATGTCGGCCACTTACTGATTTTCTCACTTTAGATCGCTCCGGATCCATCAGTTTGCAACGAAAGGATAGCTTGTTATACGGTTTTAGACAGGTTGATAAATCTATTTTATATTTATAGACATATGGTTGACTTTTCTACTAAACGGAAGAAGTATTAAGGTTTAAATGCGTCGAGAACGAAAAAACCTTAAAGTCGGCCGTTCACGGCCCAATGGTCGGTCGCGTTTATTATAATATTAATAAATTATATTAATACATAATTCAATTTTGAGACAGCAAGTTTCATAAATAAATTGAAAAATGACTACCCAGTACCTACACAAACAATGAAAAATACAAAAGTAATCAGCCTGTAAGTAGCACTCGATTCTTAGGCTGGCCGACATTACGATCTTTAATATTTCCAAAGTCGGCCCCTGTTTCGTATAGCTTATTTCTCGAGATTCAGCTAATACCACCCCGGCCGGTATTTGGCGATTGAACGTAAAATAGATTTATTAACATAAAAGCGTTATAAATTTTACTATTAAGACAATGGAATTCGTAGTATTGGACTTTATAAAACAGACTGCATTTATCTTAAGTCGGCCCCGGCCGAGATTCCGATTTTCAGTCAAAACTAGTATTCTAATGGCGGCCCCCTAATTTTCCCTAAAAGCAATACGCAAAACGTTGAAAAAACTATCTCAAAATATAGTAAAAATATCTTTTTAGTGATAGCAAAGCTAAAAATCAAAAAAAGAAATGTCTTCCGATGTAATATCAATCCCCGAATCGTCGGTATTCACAGCAAGTAAGCTGCTTTGACTACGAACTTCAATGCTTCAACGGCGCTATCGCTTCTGACGCTCAGTGTGCGAAGAGCAAGTGACGTAATCGTATAGTAACGGTTTGCACTTGAAAGAGTATGAACTAAGCTTGCAATTTCAGTGGCAAAATTACCACTTAATTACCTTTTGAATGAATGCAAGCTGAAAATGTGCAGACGGCCGAGGATTGGAGGGGGGCCGACGTTTAGCGTATTTACCCTAATTCACGATTGATTTATTTTTCATGAAATATCATTATCATTACATAGTATAAAACAAAAGTCCCTTTTTTGTCTGTCCCCTATGTATGCTTAAATCTTTAAAACCACGCAACGGATTTTGATGCCGTTTTTTTAACAGATAGAGTGATTTAACGGGAAGGTTTTTAGGTATATAACATGCATAACATAGTAGAGGTACACAAATAATTTTAGAGGTTTCTAAAGTCCTAAAAATCACATATTTTGCGCTTAGATAGATCAAAATTATGTACTACAGTTGTATTCATCTTTAAAAAGCCTACAAAAAAGTCCGCGATGGCATATGTCTATCTCTTAGGGATAACCCACAATAACCATTTTTTTATCCTTTACTTTGATTTTAATTAAGCAGCTTATTTACAAAGCGATTTTATCCAATTAAGTACCTTAAATACATTGTGCATTTAAGATAGATCAATACTTCCCTTTACGGCATGTAATTTTAATGAATATTTTCGAAGATATTACAGATTTAAAATGCAGGGATATAGTGTTGCTGCGCGGCGCGGGCTCTCGCGTTTCTACATCGCGCTATCGAAAAAGCGGGACGTATACAGTATAAAGAGGTTCACGAATATTTTGAACTGCAGCACAGAATACTTGATAGTAACTGCAGTTCTTAATTCTTATGGAATATCCAGAGGTGGTTTGTCAGTTTTGTTGGAATGTCAAATAACTTTACTTGCTACATAGCATAGGCGTATCATATTGTATCAGAAGTATATTGCTGTAAGTAGGTAGAGAGTTATTCGCCGAAGTAGTTTTTTCTCCAAGAACACTATTCCACGCGGGCGAAGCCGCGGGCAAAAGCTAGTTTTCTATATTATACACCGAACATTCTTCATACAGTCTTATTATAATTCATGTTTTAATAAATGAAAACAAAGGAAACAAGAAAATATCCTTCACATAATGTTTATTGAAGCGACACAATTTCACCGTATTATAATTTGACAATGCTTTCACTTATTAGTACTTAATACAAATGTTATCAATTAGGCCGAAAATAATAAGAATGTTATACAAAAGCGAAAACGCGGGAAAACAGTAATATCGAACGTCTAATCAGATCGGTAGCGCGCGGGCACCGGTGCACTCGTTATAGACAATTTTGAAATAAATACCAATAATATAATATATATATATTTTACCCTCCAAGCTGGGAACACGTCTCGAGTCCGGCTTGGGAACTTTTTGACGCGGCCTCCCCCTATTCTGTACTGGCATTAACGGGTGAGAGTCGCCCGAATCAAGAAACGGGGTCAAATCGGTGCTGTGGTATTTACCAATAATAACGTCCGTGGTAGTGTCGGCTATATTGAACGTGGTAGGAGTAATTACTTCTTTAACACGGTAAGGGCCGTCACGTTTTGGCATGAATTTGCGGGTTATTCCCTTGCTAGCATTACTAAGTTGATGGACTTTTAATAGCACCAGGTCCCCTACCTTGTAGTTAGGTGCAGGAATTCGCATCAGCAAAGTGTTTTCGTTCATCCTGTTTGCGTTCGACACGATCTCGAATGTCCTTTAATGTGTTAATAAACTTAAGTAAATAGGGCGTTACCTGTGGTACGTAGTTTTCTTTGTTAATTATGCCGCGAATATCATGATGGGCTTGAAAGGGCGTGCGCAGTTCACGTGCAAAAGTTAGATACGCAGGAGTCTTACCTGTGCTGGCACACACAGCGCTATTCATTGCGAAACGTACATGAGCAAGATAATTGGGCCAATTTCGGTGTTCGGCCTTGACGAGCAAAGATAATTGCACCTTCAAATCGCGATTCTTACGTTCCGCGGGATTTGCTTCAGGATGATACACGGGGATCAACTCCTGTTTAACATCAAATACAAACATACACTGCTGCATGATTGCCGAAATAAATTGAGAGCCATTGTCAGATATTATTCGTCTGGGAAGACCGTAGCGAAGGAAATATTCCTCTATTAGAGTCTTGGAACAGTTTTCTGCGGTGTCATCTTTTAGAGCATATAGCTCGACCCACCTGGTAGTTACGTCTTCGACGAGGAGCACCCAACGCTCCCCCTGGTCTCCTTCTGGCAGTGGTCCAAAAAGGTCTATGGCAAGAACTTCAGCACGTTGGCTGAGAACTGGAGTTTGCAGAAGACCGGCTGGTTTAAGATTACTTGCCTTGTACTTTTGGCACTCTATACACCGCTTGATATATTCAGATACATATCGCCGCATCCCTGTAAAATAATACCCTTGTCGGAGGCGATGGAGCGTACGCTCTACACCTTGATGACCGGCGGTAGCAGAATCATGAAATTCAGCGAGGAGTTCTTCCCTCTTGAAAGCAGGAATCACTAATAGTGCTTCTTCTGAATCGGCGTCTGGATCGTAACGGTATAACACACCGTGTGACATTACCTACCCTCGCTCCAACCATCGATTGGAGGTAAGATTATCGACGTTTTCTAAGTCTAGTATAATTTTCTTTATTTCAGGGTCTTCAAGCTGCGCGGTTCGGAGTTCGATGGCGCTGGCTTGTGGCAGATCAACGATGACAGAACAGACGCTACATTCATCGTTATTGTCTTCGCAGATTGGTCGGCTGAGGAAATCGGCAAGAACATTTACCTTTCCCGGAGCATATTCGACTTTCAGGTCGAATGACTGTAATTTCATGGACCATCGGATGAGTCGACCACTCGGCGACTTAAGGGAAAACAACCATTTTAGCGGTTGGTGGTCACTCTTTACTATGCAGGGATGTCCATCTATATAACCTCTATATTTTTCGACGGCCCAGACTACGGCAAGTGCTTTCCGCTCCGTTGTGGAATAGTTTCTTTCTGATGCACTGAGTAATCGACTTGCATATTCAATAGGTCGTTCGTCCTTACCATCCCCTTGAAGAAGAGCCGCACCAATGGCGTAATGACTAGCGTCAGTCCGCATCACAAAGGGCTTTGAATAGTCAGCCTGAATAAGGATAGGAGCATTTATAAGTTTACCTTTCAGTTACTCAAAGGAACGCTGTTGCTCAGCGTTCCATTTCCATTCCTGAACCTTCCGAGTGAGTCTGGTTAAAGGTTCGGATATGCGTGAAAACTCGGGGATAAATTTACGGAACCAGGAGCAGGTTTGTAAAAATGACTTTAAATGTTTTAAGTTATGAGGTGCTTTCATTTTTAGCACGGCATCTACCTTAGTATTGTCCGGTGAGATGCCTTGCGGGGTAATAACGTGGCCTAGGTATGTCACTTCTGGCCTAACAAAATGACATTTGGAACGATTTGCACAGAGTTTAAATTTTCGTAAACGGTCAAATACCTTTTGTAGATCTTGTAGGTGTTCCTGGAAACCGTGACTAATATGTCATCAAGATATGCCAAGATGGTGACGTCGCGTAGTGAGCAACCTGAACGAAAACGATCGATGAGCCGCTGAAACGTCGCTGGGGCATTTTTAAGACCGAATGGCATGCGCTTAAACCGGTAAGTTCCGAAAGGTGTGGTGAAGGCGGTTTTATCCCTGTCTTCGGGATTAACACTAACCTGCCAATATCCGGCGCGCAAATCGATCGAGGACATGTAGCAGTCGCGCTTAGTCATCTGTCGGAGGTCGTCGATGCGTGGAATTGGATAGGTATCGGTTTTTGTTATAGCATTAATACCTCTAAAATCAACACAGAATCGAAAGGTTCCGTCCTTCTTCGGGACCAGCAGACCGGGTGCAGCCCACGGTGATTCACACTCTTCAATGACGTCCGCCTCTAACATTTTCTCTATCTCTGCCTTCATAATCTCTCTCCTTGCAGGTGTTAGTCTGTAGGGCGGCACTGCGATGGGTGTGTGCTTACCTGTTTCAATATGGTGCTCTGCATACGGAGTAGGGTCTCCCCCTATTTGGAAGATGTCTTCATTCTGATATAAGAGATCGGATAACTGCTGCCTTGAAGAATCACTTAGCAGTTGACCTTCATCTTCGCGCAACAACTGGGCGGAATAAAGGTTGGTACTCGACGTGGGATTCTCAAATTGAATCGGATAAGTGATGAGGCTATCAGAAAAATACCATGTCTTAGAAGTAAAATCGAGCACAATTCCAGTATTCATGATGAAATCCATTCCCAATAGTGTTCTACTATCTTGGGAATCAGGAAAAATTATAAAAGATGACTCTACAATTTTGTGTTTTATTTTTACCTTTAAAATAGTTGTGAGTACTCGTCGTGTTTGGACAAACCCATCGGCCAATCGGATTCGACGAGTTTCTTCAATACACGGATGTCCGCGTTCAAGTAGAATATCGTATAGTGAGTGACCGGCGATACTACTCTTAGCACCCGTATCTAATATACCTGTACCGGTGATCCCAAAAACTTCTATACCTAAAATAGGTCGAAGACACGAAGAATAATCGTTAATAACAGCAGTAGACATCACAGTGTCCTGAGTTGTGAACACCTTGTGTAAGGAATCTCCGTAAAGCGTGTCTAAAAAATCTCGTCCGGATTTATCCTGAGTCATGGTCACCCTACTCGGAGTATCAACAAAAGTAAACTTACCATTTGCATTGTGCAGTTGTATACTCGGAGTAAGAGCAAGGTCCTCGACGGCGTACGTGGGTGCCGGAAGTGTGGTCACCCTACACGTAGTGCTAGCATCGGGATTAAGTGGTACACAAGTGTCCTTAGATACTACAGATTGTTTGGGAAAATAATCGAGATTAATTAAATTATTATCATTTTGTCGCGGAAAAATCATCGTCACCGTACTCTGTTTACTACAATAATTATTATTATTATGAAGGGAATTAATAGTACCATACGAATCTTCGAAGAATTCTCTAGGCAAAACATTTTCAAATTCTAAGGGAGAATAATATTTGATATCGTGTAACGAACCCTTAAGTGAATCGTGTGACGAATCCTTAATGGTTTTATTTATTTTTTTATTTCTAAAAACAGAAAATGACTGTAGAACGTTATCATTGGTAAAACAGCCATACTCTTTAGTTAAAACAGTACAAAGATCAGTAGGCAGATAAAAGTCTTTAGACTTGGAGTTTTTAGACTTTAAACTTGGAGGGCGAGTTATAAAAGAGAGACTTACCGAATTATTACGGTGTCTACGCATTCTTACCCCCATCGGCGTTGGCGAGGTGCATAGCTGGGCATCGTTAATCAAATAGTTAACTTCGTTAATCGTTAATCCGCTAAAAAAAAAGTTAGCTTTGTTAAACGTTAAAAAGCGTTACATTTCGGAAGAATTAACGCAAGTTAACGTTAATCGTTAATCCGTTAATAATAGGTTGGGGAAAAAGTCTTTTCGCACTATAGTATGTATGAACTTGTCATAAAACATCTTGGGCTATACCAATTGTATCTGGCTGATTTTGGTATCATTAAAAAGTTTAAATTTTACAGAAGACAATTCCAAATTCAAATTAGGTAAATTTGAGATTTTCATTTGTTTTTCTTATTGTTAAAATGAGTGATTCTTATGAAGAATTTCGATACATTTTAAAATTTTATTACAAAAAAGGTAAAAATGCAACACAAGCCGCGAAAAAAATTTGTGATGTTTATGGACCTAATGCAGTATCTGTGAGAGTAGCGCAAATTTTGTTTAAGCGTTTTCAATCCGGAAATTTTGATATCAAAGATGCACGTCGCTCTGGTCGCCCTATTACGGACAAAACTGTTGCCATTTTTGAAAAAGTGGAACAAGATCGGCATATTAGTAGTCACGATGTAGCTGAAGAACTGGGGATTGACCACAAAACGGTTTTGGCGCATTTGAAAAAAGCTGGGTACACAAAAAAGCTCGATATTTGGGTGCCTCATGAGCTCACTGAAAGAAACCTAATGAACCGTGTACTCATTAGTGATTCTTTATTACGACGTAATGAAACCGAACCATTTTTGAAGAAGCTGATAACTGGTGATGAAAAGTGGATCACGTACGACAAGAACGTGCGAAAAAGATCGTGGTCAAAGGCTGGTCAGGCTTCACAGACTGTGGCGAAACCCGGGTTAACTCGCAACAAGGTGATGCTGTTTGTGTGGTGGGATTGGAAGGGCATTATTCATTATGAGCTGTTACCGCCAGGCAGGACCATCAATTCTGAACTGTACTGCGAACAACTGATGAGATTAAAGCAAGAAGTTGAGAGAAAGCGGCCGGAATTAATCAACAGAAGGGGTGTGGTTTTTCACCATGATAACGCTAGACCTCACACATCTTTAGCCACTCAGAAAAAATTACGGGAGTTTGGCTGGGAGGTGTTAATGCATCCGCCGTATAGTCCTGACCTTGCACCTTCAGATTTCCACCTGTTTCGGTCGCTGCAGAATTCCTTAGGCAGTGTCAGGTTGACATCACAAGAGGACTGCCAAAACCACCTGTCGCAGTTTTTTCATCAGAAGCCCTAAAAATTTTATAGCAATGGGATCATGTACCTACCAACAAGATGGCAAAAAGTTATCGAACAAAATGGCACCTATATACTTTAGTCACTTGTAAATAAACTTTATAAAAAAACCTTTTGAATTTTTATATAAAATGCGAAGAAACTTTTTCCCCAACCTAATATGTGTAAAATTGCATTTTTATATCGTTGCGTTAGTGAGTGAATTTATAAAACATGTTGATTTACGTTCTGGAAGTTAACAGGTTAGGAACAAAACAAAATAGTTGTTAAATTCAAATGTGTAATTTAATCATCGGGCATAAGGTGCATATTCCCCTTCATGAACATTAACATGTTGAAGTCAAATGTGGCCATGGATTCTAATCAGGACCGGTGGAATCCGATTCCATGTCTTCCATGATACATACATACATACAGGGGCGGATCGTGGATTTGTGGGGCCCTGGGCTGTAACTACTTAGGGGCCTATCTAAGTAGGTACTCAACTAATAGCCATGTGAAAAAACTGTTTCTATAATGATATTATTACATATTCTTTACCGCACAAAAAAGCATAAATATTACTTAAATCTACGCAAGTAATAGTTGTACAAAAGGCGACCTTATTATTATGGTAGCAATATGTTCCAGGTAACCTTTGGGTGAGAGAGAAACCGAACTAGTGATATATATATAAGAATATAAAAAAATAGTAAAATAATTTTAATTTATTGAATAAGAATTAGTAAAAGAATTGAATGTGTGTGACAGTTATGTTATATTACTATTAAAATATAATCGGAATGAAAATACAATACGAGAAAAGATGAACACTAATAAAACACAATTTTTCGTGCACTTTTTCCACTATATTACGATATAAGTTTTATTAGTGTTCAACATGAATTTCCACCAAGAACCGACAGTACAATCAATTACATATAGAGAAAAGATGATTTCAGCCAAACCTAAAGGTATGAAAGATATTTAAGGCTTGGGTTTTTCTATAAATATAAAAATATTGGGTATTTAAGGCCATCAAGCAAACAAGAGCTCGAAGGTATTTGCTAAACTCAATGACTCATGTTGTCATTTTTGAAAAAACGCAGCCGCAACTTGCAAGACACTATTGTCACCACGAAATCGGAGATTCTCGATGAAGTTGAAATGGGAAACAGTATACCTAAAACACGAGCCTACTCCAAACCCATCTTGCAGATGATTTACGAGCCAGACTTATGCGCCACCTTACAGAATAGATTTCTGATATTGACATGGGTGAGATTAGAATAGCTCTCAGGCAGCTTCACAATAATAAAGCACCAAGAGATGACGAAATAACCACAGAGCTGCTCAAGGCAGGAGGAACACCCGTCTTGACTGAGCTCCTTAATTCCGTCATTCACACTGGCACTACCCCGGAAGCGTGGAGCAGGAACATGGTGGTTTCATTTTTAAAATAGACGATAACACGTGACTTGAAACTAACGTCCCATTCCGCTCCTGAGCCACGTTTATTAGCTATTATCGAAGGTTATCTCGAATCATCCTTCCCAGAAGTTCAACGACTTTCAGCCAGTGGAGCATACCGGGAGCCACATACATACATCGAGAAGTATAATCAGCCTCTCTGCTTAGCGTATGTGGACTATGAGAAAGCCTTCGATACCGTCAAGATACGCTAATCTCAAACGGTGTTTTTTATAAACGTTAAACTTACGTGAAACGCGCTCTAATTGGTCGAAATGTCATAAAGTAAAATTAAATTCTACTTTAAATACGAGAATTGAGGTTCTGGTCTGTGCTGGAATTCATCCAGAAATACCTCGTTGACTGCCGATAATATTTCGAGTTGTTAAGATGTCTGTTCAAGGCCGCAACAATTACCGTCCAAGTAAAAGAACAGACCATAAAACGGATCCAACTTCATCAAGGAGTGAGACAGGTAGATGTTATCTCTCCGAAACTGTTTACTAACGCGTCGTAGGACGTTTTCAAGTCGATTGATTGGAACGGCCTGAGACTGAACATAAACGGCCAATACATCTCACACTTGCAGTTTGTGGATGAAATAATCATTATGTCAGAATATCTGCAGGACCTGGAAGAGATGCTGAATAGCCTAAGCGATTGTTCAAGACGGGTGCGTCTCGGGATGAACCTGCATAATAAACATTAAGGGTAACTTATGTACCTTATTTTTTATGTACACGGTAAATACAGAAAAATATAAGGTACCTAATACATACATATTAGGTATAAGTTTTACTTTATTACGCACAAAATAAAAGTTTTTTTTCAGTGTCCTCTATTCTAATTTACCTTTAATTTTAAAAGTCACATTAATAAACCAGCATATTCCAAAATTAGTCACCAAAAATAAATTTTACATTACAAATATATAGCCTATTTTTTAAATAGTTACGTTTAGTTTTGAATGCTTTAGTAAAAAATAGACACAAGGCTAAATAAGCCAATTAAATTTTAAAAATTTTGGAAAAAGTGACACCCTTATTTAATGATTAAGTAACAAAGGTTCTAATTAATTAAACTCAAATTTTTAAAAGGCTTACACTTACTATTATAGTCAAAAAACCAAAAAATTGCCTATTCTCCAATTACATTTTAGGCGTTTACCAAAAATCAAGAATTTTGGATTAAGCCACTTCAATTCTGAAGGTGCGATATGTATAAAATAACCAAATAGTTTCAATAAATAATATTTATTTTTAATACCTTAAAAAATTAATGAAAATCAGCATGAAAACATCCTTTCACACGTATTTTCCGCCTTAACTCAATAGGCAAGCGGACCGTTTTTTTTTATTGCATAAATGAATAGTATTCTTAAATATGAGTAACTTCTCAGAAGAAACCATATATCAAAAGTCAATATTTTCAAAGGTGCAGCGATTTGTATACAAAATTTCGCGAGTCTTTATACAAAAAAAAAAAAAAATATTTTTTTGCGAAATTGGTAAACAAAACCTACATCATTAGTTTACTCACATCATATACAAAAACATTCATTATGGTAAGTATGAACTTAAACGCACAAATATCGGAGATATTTACAAATATATTCCTGCGGCCATATACTTCATATACTATAACCTACAAGTGACATATTTAGTATGGAGCGTTTTTAGGAGGCTCGCGAAATTTTTTATACGCTGTACCTATGAAAATATTGACTTGATATACGGTGTCTTCTGAGAAGTTACTCATATTTAAGAGTACTATTCATTTATGCAATAAAAAAAAAATAGTCCGATTGCCTATTCATACAAGTATGCAATTTTTTACAATGTTTTCTTATGACAATATCACGTTAAAATATCGCCCGTAAACCGATTTTACAGACAACCATTTTTTAAATTCAAATTATCGCCTATTGTTTTTAGCGGGGTTTGGGCCTTGTAACCTCGGGGCCCTGGGCTGCAGCCCAAGTAGCCCTTAGGTAGATCCGGCCCTGCATACATACATATAATCACGCATCTTTCCCGTAGTGGTAGGCAGAGACCGCCTCTTTCCCATTGGGATAGGCAGAGACTACTTCTTTCCACTTGCTACGATCCTTACACACTTGTTTCGCTTCGTCCACTTTCGTTCTTACCATCCATTCCTCCTCTTACATTCAACGTAGCGAAGCGGCTCTCCATAGGCTATTTTTCGCCTCCGCGAGAACGAGACGTGATGGGTGGCGAACCACATCGCCGCCATTTTGGATAATTAAATTATTTTTATGATTATCCATTGCGTTCCCACGGATTTGCGGAGAGGGTAGGAATAGGGAAAGGGAAGGATAGGTGGTGTAGAAAGGAACATTGGTAAGTTAGAGTGGGAAAAAGGAAATATAGGATATTACCGCCCAAGAGGGGAAGGGCTATATAGGACAGTAACAGCTAGGGAAGCCGGGGACGCGTACACGTATACATATTTTGGAGGTTCCCTATTTTTTTGCATAAAATCATATGTCATAATTTTACTTGGCATAATTTCATTTGACCTTTTAGTAGTTTCGCATAATATTCATTTGGCATAACTTTCTTAGCATAATTTTTTTTCGCATAATTACTAAAAGCATAATAATTGTCAGGCATACTTATTGTAAGGCATACATTTTTTTACGCATAATATTAGTCAAGAATAATATTTTTAAGCATAATATTAAAAAGCATAAATATATTTACGCATAATGGTATTTAGGCATACTACTATATTTACGCATACTTCTTTGAAGCATTTTTTTCACATACAAATGAATGATTAATTCTACTGGATGTGCGAGTTAAGACGTAATTTTCGACTGATTACGAAATTAAACTCGGACAAATAACACGAACTGCTATCTAAGAACATGCCAAGCCATAACCACGAACCTAATGCAATTAAGGATAAAGTAAGTTCTTAAGGATAAATTTTAAACATGTTAGCGGCTTACGGGTGGCCCAAGGGCCACCCCGCCGCAACTTAACCTACTGTTGTACACATGTTACACTAGGTATAATGAGTGTAATACTTGCTTTTAATGTTTCATAAATATGCGTTTAATTACCTTAATCGTGTTACATTATGTCCTTTCATTTTATGAAGATTTGTGCCTTGTGACAGAATTACTGGAATTTATTATGACAAAAAAAATATGTCTAACTAGTTTATGCCAAAAAACAATTATGCCAAAGTATTATTATGACAAGAAAAATTATGCCTTACGAGTTATGCCTCATTAAATTAGGACAAAAAATATTAGTCTAAATGAAATTTATGCCTAATGATGTAGTATGCCAAGAAACCATTATGCCAAAGTAATAGTATGCGTAATAAAATTATGCCAAGTGAGGTATGCCAAATGAAATTATGATAAATAAAATTATGCGAAGAAAAGGGATCCCTATTTTGGACGTTAATATCTAAATAACTGTTTGAGATGTGTTTATGAAATTTGGAGCACATAATATGTATCTCGCAAGTCTCAATATATGAGCCAAATTTGACACGTTTATGTGAAATAGTTTTTGAGTTATGAGAGGTCAAAAGTGGCTTCAAATGGTTTGTGTAATATTACACACGGTGCTGCTCGCCAGTTCTGTTACTTGAACTTGGCTTGACACGCTACTGAACATGTTTTTCGCGCCGCGCCGCGGTGTCGTCCGGTATATAGTAGGCGGACTTCTCTTCATAGTAACGGAAGTTAACGAGTCCGTTAACATTTTTAAAAGTTAACTTAAAAGTTAATCCGTTAATCAAAATGTTAACTTCGTTAATTAACGATTAACGGATTAACGAGTTAATGCCCAGCTATGGCGAGGTGACACTTTCGCTTGCGCCATTATCTATTGAACAAAATGTTGAATTATTAACATTACAATTTTTACAATTCGACCGGATGACACCGGTTTGACCGCAACCATAGCATGTAGGTACCGGAGTTTTTGTACTATTGTCCATAACACTAACACTTTTCGACAATTTTCGACACTCGTCGCGAGTATGCCCTGGGTGCTTACAATACACACATAAACGTAATCGAGCGTTGTTAGGAATGTTCTTGGAGAAATTTGTCTGAACAGTTGAAGGGGCGGAGCCGAGCGTGTGCCGGAGCGCAGGCCCAGCGCGTGCGGCGAACTCTGAGCGCGATGAGGGCGAAGCTCTAGCGGCGCGAACGGCGGCATCTGTGCGCACCGTTGACGAATTCGTTGTCCGCGAAGCCACTTCCTCCGTCGCGTCCTCTATTTGACGTATCTTCTCAAAGAGCGTCTCCATTGTCGCGAACTCTTCGCGGCGAAGGCGATGTCTCGTCCGCGTATGGAGCAGACCGTACAGCATATCCAATTTTACCTTTTCACTAAGGTCATTTGGTGGAAGGCGAGCAAGAAGGGCTCGAGCCTTTGAAATGTACAATTCAGTGTTTTCTCCTGACGTCTGTGGGTTCGTAAACAATTCCCTGTATATGCGGTGAGGCGGGTGTCGGCTACCGAAAGCACCACGTAAGAACCGCAACGCGTCTTCCCACGACGTGATGGTGGTTTTTACCCCTTGCCACCACGTAGCTGCGTCGTGTGTCAGGAGCATGGATAAACCGCGCACTGCATTATCATCACTGGTATTTGTACAGTCTTTGTAGGACTCGACCGCGTCTATGAAAGCGTCTAGCGATTCTTGCGGCGCACCGCTGTAGCGTGCTGTGCAGGCTGCAAAGTTCCCTGTAGGGATGGCGGGCGTCGGCGAAGTCGCGTGGCGTGGCGTCTCGGAGACCGTTGCGGGGGACGACGTTCGCTCTAGTATCTTCGTAAATATCTCGAACGTGGCGGCCTGGCTCTGCTGCATAGCCAACAGCGTCTCTGTGAGGCTCTGAGCGTCGATGAGTGACGACGACGCGGCGGATCCGGCGGCGTCGGTACACGGCGCGGCGGGCAGCGGGGGCGAAGGCGTCGGACGCGTGGCAGCAGGCGTGGGTGAGCCGCTATCCTCCGGACTGTCGAGATCCGATTGACGGCGACGCGAAATGCGTTTTGATCTCGTCATAATACTGAGTTCGATATTCACTTTTCACTGAGTACGTAACTTTTCACAGTTCGGCCACGAGTTGGGCAGCCATTTTAATAAATGAAAACAAAGGAAACAAGAAAATATCCTTCACAAAATGTTTATTGAAGCGACACAATTTCACCGTATTATAATTTGACAATGCTTTCACTTATTAGTACTTAATACAAATGTTATCAATTAGGCCGAAAATAATAAGAATGTTATACAAAAGCGAAAACGCGGGAAAACAGTAATATCGAACGTCTAATCAGATCGGTAGCGCGCGGGCACCGGTGCACTCGTTATAATGTTCAATAATACTAAAGACATAATTAAGGTGGTTCGTTTCCTATACAAAAATACAATGGACATTAATTAGGTAATTTCATACTATTACTACATAAATTTATATGCACATCTATTTATTTTGCAATACAATTGTCGCAAAATATATTTAAAATAATTTATTT
Organism: Glaucopsyche alexis; assembly: GCA_905404095.1. Classification (NCBI taxonomy): domain Eukaryota; kingdom Metazoa; phylum Arthropoda; class Insecta; order Lepidoptera; family Lycaenidae; genus Glaucopsyche; species Glaucopsyche alexis. The sequence goes on along the minus strand of FR990051.1, from coordinate 21,066,491 downwards.
CACACACAGAAGTTGTATTGCAAAATAAATAGATGTGCATATAAAGGACATCATTCATTTTGGACCAAAAAATGAAAGTGCCGGTCAGAAAGAAAAAAATATATATTCGGATAGAATACACAATTCCTAACATTTTTTACTATGACGTCCAATCTGTGCGCCCAATGGTTACGTCGTAATAAAATAATTAAAAATAATCCTTTTGTGATAAAAAGGTTGGAGTGTCACTATTAAAAGCATGGATATCTTACGTTATGATATAATACTTGATAGTAAAACACAGTGGTAAGGTTGATAAATAGTATTGGAAAAAAATATTTAGTCATAAAATAAAAATAAAAAATATGTATCAAGTACTAGCTGTCCCGGTGAACTTCGTGTCACTTTAAAACCTTCCCTGGACTTCTACGAATATTTTGAGACTAAAATCAGCCCAACCAGTTCAGCCGTTTTCGAGTTTTAGCGCGACTAACACATTTGAAAATCCATTTTTATATATAAGAAGAAGACTAACTGTCCCGGTGAACTATATGATACAACAACCAAAGATATACAAAAAAAAAATTGGCAATGCCTGGAAAAGATTCTGGTCCTTTAAAGAAATAGTAAAATGCATAAGTATAAACATGAGCACCAAAAGAAAACTATTTAATACATGGATTCCACCCATTCTAACATAAGGGTGCCAAACTTGGGCACTAACAAAAGCTCATACAAGTATGCTGGAAGTTGGGCCGAAGACTATGGAGAGGAGTATGTTTGGAAAGAAAAGGATAGACAAAATAGAAAACAAGGAGTTGAGAAAAATGACACGTGTAACTGATGTAACATATAAAACTAAAAAATTGAAATGAAACAACAAACAATCAAAACATGTCCGGCCCGGACATGTTTTGATTTTGATAGGGCCAGACAAATGGACAAAAATAATAACATCTTTGTATCCCAGAAGGGCTAAAAGAAAAGAGGGCAGATCTCTAAAAAGATGGGAAGATGAAATGGTACAAATGGCTGGCAAAATGTGGACTAGTGTATGTGGAGTGGCATGTCAGAGATGTGAGTGGAAGCTGTTGGGGGAGGCCATTGCCAAGAGGCACTCAGAAGCAGAGACCGCGCAACGGAAAAATCAATTATTGATTTGAATATTTTGTAATGTATATAAAATAAATGTATTGTTCTTCTGAATAAAGGCTAATAACAATAATAAGTTAATGACGTACAATTAAACATTTTCTAGTCTTACAAATACGTCATCTAAACTTATTGCGGGTGGGCTGAGGTAAGGGTCATGTCTAGCATAACCCATGTACCAGACTATGCACATAGTATGGGAGCAACATCCGATGGTTCTCATTCCTATATGGCATGTGCAATAGTAATGTTTTATTGCTCGACGCCCGGTTGCTGTTCTATCCAGAGCAATATACCATAGCCTTCGGCCCAACTTCCAGCATACTTGTATGAGCTTTTGTTAGTGCCCAAGTTTGGCACCCTTATGTTAGAATGGGTGGAATCCATGTATTAAATAGTTTTCTTTTGGTGCTCATGTTTATACTTATGCATTTTACTATTTCTTTAAAGGACCAGAATCTTTTCCAGGCATTGCCAATTTTTTTTTTGTATATCTTTGGTTGTTGTATCATATAGTTCACCGGGACAGTTAGTCTTCTTCTTATATAAATGTATAAACTCGAAAACGGCTGAACTGGTTGGGCTGATTTTAGTCTCAAAATATTCGTAGAAGTCCAGGGAAGGTTTTAAAGTGACACGAAGTTCACCGGGACAGCTAGTACTTGATACATATTTTTTATTTTTATTTTATGACTAAATATTTTTTTCCAATACTATTTATCAACCTTACCACTGTGTTTTACTATCAAGTATTATATCATAACGTAAGATATCCATGCTTTTAATAGTGACACTCCAACCTTTTTATCACAAAAGGATTATTTTTAAATTATTTTATTACGACGTAACCATTGAGCGCACAGATTGGACGTCATAGTAAAAAATGTTAGGAATTGTGTATTCTATCCGAATATATATTTTTTTCTTTCTGGCCGGCACTTTCATTTTTTGGTCCAAAAATGTATGAAACGTGAATGATGTCCTTTATGTAGTAATAGTATGAAATTACCTAATTAATGTCCATTGTATTTTTGTATAGGAAACGAACCACCTTAAATATTAACCAGTATCAAGATCGTTTAATCCAATTTCCCCAGTATTACACACTACAAAATTTTATTTCCCTATTTGCCATGAGATTCTGGTACACCTATAGTATTCTAGGTACCCAACACGCTGACACTTTTTTCATTCCCAAATGTTCATTATTTAATTACCTATATTTTAAATATAAAAAAATTAAAGTAATTTCATATTGAAATAGGTAGGTGTAGGTACTCAGTAGTCAGTAGGTAAGTACTCACTTCTTCAGCTACAAAACGGACAGTTGCACGTCTATCAGTCAAAACCATTCTTTCAACTTTTCTTATACCTAGTTTGTTCTGTTACTACCGTTGTAGGGCGTCCAGCGAGGGCCATCATTTAATGGAAATTCTTCCTCGCTTAAACTCAGCACACCAACGTGCAACCGTAAAATATGGAAGAGCATGAACACCTAATATATATTGCAAGTCTTGTTATAGGTAAGTACCTGCTCTGTAGATTTTTTGATGTGAAACATCTATAGGCGAGGGTAAACCTGATTTTTGGCGTGGCGAGAATTGCCGTGGCGACGATGCTTCGCCACTGAAACATCTATAGGCGAGGGTAAACCAGATTTTTGGCGTGGCGAGAATTGCCGTGGCGACGATGCTTCGCCACTGAAACATCTATAGGCGAGGGTAAACCAGATTTTTGGCGTGGCGAGAATTGCCGTGGCGACGATGCTTCGCCACTGAAACATCTATAGGCGAGGGTAAACCAGATTTTTGGCGTGGCGAGAATTGCCGTGGCGACGATGCTTCGCCACTGAAACATCTATAGGCGAGGGTAAACCAGATTTTTGGCGTGGCGAGAATTGCCGTGGCGACGATGCTTCGCCACTGAAACATCTATAGGCGAGGGTAAACCTGATTTTTGGCGTGGCGAGAATTGCCGTGGCGACGATGCTTCGCCACTGAAACATCTGTAGGCGAGGGTAAACGTGATCCCAACAAAAACATTCTGTAAAAAACTAGCCAAGTCTCGATCGGGCTGCTTGTTTATCTCTAAAAAGTAGTGAAATCTAGACAAAGTCGTGCCAAGTCTAAGGTTTCCTTACTACGATTTCTTTATTATTATAGTTAATGTTGTGTGACTTGGCCGTTGAAGGGTACACAAGGGTACAACTTAACTTACATAACAAACATAGGTAGTTACAACAGATATACATTACGTGTAAACAAAATTGACTTGTACCCACTAACGTATAAAGAATGTTCAACGGCCAAGTTACACAACATTAACTATGGGTAATAATAAAGAAATCGCAGTAAGGAACCTTAGACTTGGCACGACTTTGTCTAGATTTCACTACTTTTTAGAGATAAACAAGCAGCCCTATCGAGACTTGGCTAGTTTTTTACAGAATGTTTTTGTTGGGATTTCACTTCTTTTTGTAGAAACGTGGGCATATTGATTTATTTTACTAGATTTTAGTGTAATTTGTTTATTTAATTTGTGTAATGTTCGAGTAGAATAAAGTTAATTGTTCGACTATTTCTTCTTGTAAACTTGTAAGTATAAGTATAAAAGCCAGTCTAGTCTTATCCAGGGTTTTCCTTTAATTTATTTATATGCGTATCAAAAGCAGAAGGGGAGGCATTCGTCCAGCAGTGGGACGCTACCGACTAGATTAAATTAGAAGATGTATCCCACTTCGCTAGGTTGTTGCAATGACAGTCGATTTTTTATGTACCAATAGTAGAAGGGGGGCATTACCATATCTCTAATCAGCTGAGACCAGCTGAGGATTGTTCACCAGATACTTCAGACCTTCGATTTTTGACATCAAATAAAACGGCCAACCAAGTTGAATATTTTTTGTAAAGGCGGTATGTCGATCTCTAATAGTTTGGTTGGGCTCTTGTGTTTTCTAATCAGGATCACCAGGTACTCCAGATCTTCGATTATCCTAGTTTTTATATTATAGTTTTCCCTTTATGTGGCCATTAAACCCTAACTCTGTACCAAATTTCAGCTCTCTGAGTTCATGGAAAGTACTAGTTCTATTCTGATGATCATGAGTGAGTGACTGAGTGAGTGAGTGTCATAAATTCGAAACTTTGCTTTCGCTTAACTTCGGAACTAAATGACCTACAGACTTAAAATTTTGGATTTCAAGTTTGTGATTATAGCTTACTGGATGACGAAAATTTATGCGTTCTGGTCTTATCCAGAGCTCCTCAAATAGGGGCCTGAAAATGCGGCGAAATGGTTCCAGTAAAGAATGGTACGACTGTGTTTGCTTCGCGCTCGACTTGGCGGGGGCACTAATGTGCCCCCAGATCGACGTTCTGGTCTTATCCAGAGGTTCTCAAATAGGGGCGTGAAAATTCGGCGAAATGGTTCCAGTAAAGAATGGTACGATAGCAGGTGTAGAATCTAGGAGAAAGCAGGGGTTCTGAAAAGGCCACTATAGGTGTTTCACAAAGGTATTTATTTCAACTCATAAATATATGCGCCATTTTACGCATTGTAAACGCATCGTTTGAAAACTGACAAAATTGATGTTTTTTAATTAAGTCAGGCCATATAATATGAGCGATCACAAAAACAAACACAAAAATCACAACAAGTAAAACTATAACCCTAAAAACCTGTACCTACCTAGGTGTCATGTGAACGATGTGAACACTAGTTAAGAAATGAAACATTTCTTCCCCTCTCTACCCGCGCGGGAATGTTTTCCGTCCGTCTCCGAAAACAAAAACATTGTCTATTCCTAGACTATAACCACGCCCCAATGTTTCGATGTTTTGTGTAATGTTTCGATGAAGGAGACCCGGCTTAAGCACTAAATATATAGTTGGACACTCAAAGCTAAATATTCTTCGCCCAACGAGACCAATCATTAGTCTATGGGCAAGCCATACCCAAGCATATACGGAAGATATACGGCACTCTCACAAGTCACAACACAGTCAGCCTAGTCCAGAGGAATGACTGGTCAATACGTCTGGGGCCTATGTGCGGGTTTCCTCACGATGTTTTCATTCACCGTTAGAGCGTCCGTATAATGTACTTGAGATCTGAAAAACTCTCATTGGTACACGCCAATTGCTAAAACCTGAGATTCAAACCTGCACTCTCTCGAGTGCAAACCAAACGGACTACCCACTAGGCCTAGGAGCTCCCTCTCCCATATAATTATATAGTGACACTAATTGGTAAATAAATGGCGACCACATCACTCACCTTCGATTTGCCGATGACATCGTGGTTATGGCAGAAACTCTGGAAGACCTTAACGCTATGCTAGAAGACCTCTGTAGAGTTTCACAACAGGTGGGACTTAGTATGAACATGGATAAGACAAAAACTATGTTTAATGCCCATGTTGTACCCACCCAAGTGACCGTTGGAAATTCTACGCTCGAAGTTGTTGACGACTATAATATATATACATGGCACAAAAGTTAAAAAGTTAAATGGGCCTGAAGACAAAAGTTTTCGAGCAGTGTGTGTTACCGGTGATGACATATGGAGCCGAAACGTGGTCATTCTCAACGGGACTTAGTCAATGCTCAAAAAGCTATGGAGAGGGCTATGCTCGGAGTCTCTCTACGTGATAGAATCAGAAATGAGGAAATCCGTAGCAGAACTAAACCCAACTAGCAAAAAGATCGTATAAGCGATTACTCTCCCGATTATGGATCGGAAAACACTCGTATGAAAGATCCTATTATTTCAAAAAGGCGTATAAACGCATCTTTCTAGATTTTATTGCATTGAACGCATTTTGGCTGTGTAAACATGTGTAGTAAATGTTTACTCGGCAGATTTATATTGCATTCACTCGATAATTCTATAAAGATATCTTCCAGTGACGTTCATAGCACCTTAATTCTTATGACAGTTCTTTGAAAGCAATTGAATTGCCGAATTATCGTCAAATCACCTTTTACATCACTATTATCTGATAATTAAATCTGAAAACAATATTGTAGAGTAAAGGCAATTCATTCAACAAAATAGCATGGCAGTTGCTATTTCAGCACTCAATGTTATATGATAACTTTCTGGAAGGCTTTCATTTGACCTAAATTTTGAAGTTGAGAAAACGCTTTGAAATTATCTATTACAGCATCGGAGGTGGTCTAAACATTATTTGAAAGTCAATATACAGCGTAATATTAAATGAAATCTTTTACAGCACTATGAACGCCATTTTAGTCAAAACAGTCAACATCTTCATTGACAGTAACAGATGGCAAAGAACAATCGTTTAATATTAGTGCGGGTTCAGTAGGAAATATTTACACACCTAATAATAAAATCTGTGGACCGAATTCTAGTAAAGAGAGTTCTCGTACCGAAAAATGTCATGTAATCAAGACTCTGAGTGTGATGGTAAATCTGATTGTAATAGCAGTGATGATAATGACAATTAGGTATAGATCTGAGTATGAGGCTAGTGATAGTTCAAACTCCGAAGACAAGGCATCTTTAAATTATGAGTTTCGGTCTAATTTTAAAGAGTGGGCACTCCGATTTAATATTTCTCATGATACATACATACATACATACATATAAACATTCCCGTTGGAGTAGGCAGAGACCACATCTTTCCACTTGCTACGATCCTTACATACTTGTTTCGCTTCGTCCACTTTCATTATTCTGTTCATACATGCTCTTCGATGTAGGGTACTCTTGACCTGGCCTTTTTTCAAGATGTCTCTGATTTGGTCTTGAAACGTCCGCCTAGGTCTACTCCTTCCAACACTTCCATTCACACTCGCCTTATACACTTTTTTCGTCAATTGTTCTTCATTTATTCTCTCGACATGGCCAAACCATCTCAGCATACCTTTCCAAATTTTTGTCACTACATCTTCTCTCAGACCACAACGTTTCCATATCTGACTATTTCTTATCATGTCACTCAGTTTAATTTCTATCATACTTCTTAACGCTCTCATCTTAACTGCATTTATTCTGCTTTCATGTTTCTTTTGCCATACACAACTTTCACTTCCGTACATGAGTGTCGGAATCAACACCCCCTCATGCACAGCCAAACGAGCCTTGTTAGACAACTTCCGACTATTCATAAAGGAGTTCAAAGCTCTATTCACCCTGTTTCCTACATTCACTCTTCTTTCAATATCATTCTCACACTTTTTATCTGTGGTAAACTTTGAACCTAGGCACATAAAATCATTTGTTCATCTCCAATCACGATATTGCAGTCTATCACTGCCTCATCTCTTTTAAACACCATCACTTTCATCTTCTTTACAATCATCTTCATTCCCTTTCTAACAAAAGCTCCATTCATCGCAGTTATCATTTCCTGCAACTCCTCGGCCGAAGACGCAAGTAATACTTGGTCATCAGCATAGAGGAAACATTTGACGAGTAACTCATTTATTCTCAACGCACTTTCATTCTCTTTTAAATCTGTCAAGCAATTTTTCATGAACAGATTAAGCAGCCACGGTGACGCTACACATCCTTGTCTAATACCTTTTTCGATATTGAACCATTCAGTGTATGCCCCGTTTATCCTTACTTAACTTAAGCACTAGAATGCCTATAAAGAGATTGTAATGCTCGTATGAGGATACTGCTCACCCCGTTCAGGGGCAATGCTGACCACAATTCATTCCTCACCACTCTATCATAGGCCTTTTCTCATGATGCCTTAAGAAAATTGACGACAATTTTAAACAGAAGACTACCGTATATACTCCCAAAAGATCCTAGTACTATTTTAAAAACAGATACATCAAAAATGAATATATTTGCCGTTGGTTCTGCATAACGGATTAACTGAACCTTTACAAAAATGTTTAGAAATTATTGGTTGCGATTCTGATGTTTTAAGTCTTCTCATAAAAATTGACGGCCTACCAGTATATAATAGCTCGAAACTTCAATTTTGGACAATAATGTGTAAAATAGTAGAAATACCCGACACCTTCTCAACTAGTTGACGGAATATTTTATATAGGTCAAGAAAAACCATCGGACTTAGATAAATATATTTTTTACGAGGTACAGTGTGATGACGAATAACAGTGATTTAACATTTCACACAAGGAACCCTAAACAAGCTGTAATGGTGCTCTGAGAAGTTGTAAAATGGAATCCCCGAATCTAGGTATCTCTCGGCTAAAAGCAGAGTGAATGCTTTGTGATGGTAAAGTAAGTGCTAATAATGGCGAGTCAATTTTAATAATTAAATAAATATTATAAATGATTCAGTTTTTACCAAGAAATTTTGCGGCCCATGAAAATATTACTTAAAGTGTGAGGCATACAGGCGAAAAAATTAAATCCGCATATGAAATTCGCTTCAGATAACTTACTTTCACATATAAGTATAAAATTGTGGCATAATTTATAAATGGCAGAATACTAGTAATTTGCCATTTTTGTTATTTTCATGAACTTGTACAACACGGACTAATAAAATCGCTTGATTACTTTTACGCGATTGAACAGTCGAGTGATAGTAACCGGGCTGCTATTTTACTATAAATAAGTCGAATGAAAGAAGTTCTACCGAATTGTAAGCAGCTAATGTGTGGAGTGATGGCATTCTGATGTCAATTTATAGCACTAATTACATTCGAGTTGCGATTATTCGGTATTCTTTCGACTATTTGGTTGTTCAAACGATGATTTAACAATATTCATAGCATTTAAAGCTGAGAGAAGTGCGCCCAAATCGCGTCGAGAGAACGTGGACAGATCGCTCACTCGATATTTCTCTCGCCGCCAATAGCTGAAATAGAAACGTGCTGCAGATTTTTATACGATTAATTTTGCTAGTTGGGAAGTTACCGACATAGCCCAGCGCATTAGCAAGTAAAAGTAGCAATGGGCTGGACATGTAGACTATAGAACCGATGCCCGCTGAGGCCGAAAGGTTGAGTGGAGACCACGAACTGGACGGCCTTCTACCAGGTGGACAGATGACCTGAGAATAGTCGCAGGGAGTCGGTGGATACAGGCCGCGAGCGACCGGTCGTACTGGAAATTTATGGGGGAGGCCTATGTCCTGCAGTGGACGTCACCAGGCTGAAACGACGACTAATTGGTACAATCCCTTGGTACAATACTTGGTAAAATCCTTGTCTTTAGTTATACTTATGTAGTAAGGTGAATTAGTATTTTTACTGATATTCTGTTAATTGTTAGGTACATATTTTTGTAATCAGATAAATTGCACGTATTTTAGTGCTAACATTTTCAAATGGGATCCTTAATAATTATTATGTAGGAAATTACATAGGTACTTAGGGTTAAAAAACAAGAAGGGGTATAATTTACTCAATAGATGGCGTTGGCTACATTAGATTTCAGTATTTTTTCTTATGAATTATGATACCATAATATTATTAATGTTCTTAGAAAAAATAAATACTTAATTAATCTAATACATTTATCTAATATTTCATCTTCTTTATCACCTCACGTTCTTTATAACTTTATGAATAGGGCGCCTAGGACGGAGATATTATGCAGCAGGTATATTAATAAAACTCACAAATATTACCACAACACACATTTTATTCCTCCCGCGTTCGTCTTAAATTTATAATTTATCATTATAACACAACATGTAAATAGAAAGATTTTATACAATAGTGTATAAATAAGCTAACCGTCTATATTATTCAACAACGAAGTAAAAGAATTACGAATTGCTTACATTAGCAGTCTATTTTATTGATATGTATCTTTTGCTCTTTGGAACAGCCATTTATAAATTTTAACTTAACTATTACATAATTGTCTTCACTACGTTTTACTTCGATTTGAACGCCTCAGTAACGAGAGAATAGGAAACCGATTTCTTCAAATAATCACCAATAAATGGTAGCTCTGTTGATGAGTAGATTGACTTCAGTGTGCTGAATGCGAGTACTTTGTCACTGCGAGCTGTGAAGAAGTTAATCACAATTTGTATGGTATCGAATTAGTTACCATTGTTTGCCACTAGGGGCGTTGTGTTGATGCCATACAAATTGTAGTTAACTTCTTCACGACAAGTAGTCACAAAAACTAGCACACAGCACAGTATACTTATCGATGTAAAACGTAGTGACAAGCTGTAATACCAGAAGTCTGGTCCTCTACTTATTCTAAAAATGTACAAACTAGGGCCTTTTTCAAAAATTATAGCTAGGCCATTTTACCTACATCATAATATCAGTTAGCGAATAATTTCTGTATCCATCAGAAACAATCCTCCAAGCTTTAAATTTTTTAATGACATTTTGTGTGCATGTTGTTGCATTAACTGGTTGCATCTTTTTATATTATATGTACCTACCATGTTAGATTTTTAATTTGTATCAAACGGTTTATATTTTTCGATAGATTTCGCAAAAAAATGTACCTATGTTAGTAACAATGGACAATGGTTACAGCTGATAAAGTATGGCTTTCTGTAATAAAAACACTAGGTAAGTATGTAGTTTTGTATTCCATAAAATAGCAACACACAGACACAAAATATATCTGTTGCTCGCTGTGAGATTATTCCATATTTTTGGCTGTAAATATTAAGAAGTGGTATCGTAGCTTAAGTTATAATATCTTCGTAACACAACTAAGCACTTACTATTTTTGTAAACCCTATTGATAAACAATCTCACAGCGAACTGAAATACATCTAAACTACTATGTACACAGTACAGCATGTCTCAGGATGGAACATGGTCCGAAATCCGGAAGGCAGGAGAAAATTCAGAGCATTAAAAATGGAGTTCTACGCTAATACAATAGTGCTGCAAATCGGACACACGACGGTCGAGTCAAATGTCAATGTTCATATTTATGACAGCTTGACACTTAACACAAACTTAACATTAACATTTCGATTTTCAACTCTATTGTATTAGCGCAGAGTTCTATTTTCAGTGCTCTGAATTTTCCCCGGCCTTCCGGATTCCGGACCATATAGTCCCAGCCTAAAATGGCCACAATAAGCGAATCGTATTATGAAATATCATCTATTGAAATTGAATAGGTGATGTTTCATAATCCTATTACGATTCAGTTTAGAATGTCCACATTTTAGACGTGCTAACCAATAGCCAACATCATCCTTAAGTTACACTAAAACCTGTCATGTTTAACGACATTTAACTAACCAGCGTATCATTAACCTATACAATATAGTAACAATGTCTTCTCTTAAGATCTAGCAATTGGGGTATCTTGCTAGGTAAAAAATTATAACAAAATTTTAAGCCCTTTCAAAATATCGATTTTTATAACGATTTAAGGAAAATACAATATTGTTCCGCAAAGGACGAGTTTGCACCATATACAAAAGGCAGTAGAAATTTTTTTATGCTATATGAGTACCAAATTATAGTAAACGGCATAGTTAAGCCTCAAAGTACTTAGTTCACAATTTAAGAATGAATGAGCAACAAAGCTATTATTTTGGTGGCTTCATTCATGTTACAAGGGATCAGAACAATTTGTTATTAAGTTAGTAGGTTATTCATAAAATTATACTGGGTGATTTTTTATTCCGTTTCAGTAAAACAGGGTAGGTATTATAGCTAGTACATGAAATAGAGTGTTTTCTATGGCATGCTTAGTTCAGGCCCACCGCTAGCTGTTTCATCGCCCGCGTGCGATACCGATTATGCCGCCCTATTACTATGAGTTTTGTTAAAAAAAGGAGATGAGTCGCTCGATTTGCCGCCCCCTGGGCGTGCCGCCCTTGTGCGGTTCACGCTTTGCACGCCCGCTTACGGCGGCCCTGGCTTAGTTTATAATTTAAGAAGCATTTCAGAAAAAAAATACATAAAAATATTGAAAAACAAATAATGGTCACCCTATTCAACCTTATGACGTTGCATGTGATTGGAGCCAATTGGAGCTCACAACGGCGGGCGGTCCGTGGGGCGCCGTCTCGTCGCCCGCACAGTCGGGTGACCTAAATTCATGATTTTAAGATTTTCCAACGTAAAAAATATACTTGAGCTTTGACACAAACGCTTTTGCACGTCAATTCTATTTTTGATGCTTGAAAACATATCCTGTTACTCGCGAAACGGAATAAAAAAAAATCACACAATAATTTGCAATGCGCATATCACGTAGAAAGAGTATTTTGATCAATTTGGCTCAAAATTATCAACGTTACTATAATTCAATAAATTGGCCATTTTTAACAAAATGCTCGATAATATATAGTAGCAGCATAGGGTCTACTTAAATCGGACGGCCAGCGCTTCTTTACACTTAGGCTAGTCTGGCAATAGACTACGATATAGGCGCTACGTATGCTAGATAAAATATCGTTGCATCGAACTACAGTCCAATTCTCGTACTTCGAATCTCGGATCGGTTGTTTGTTCCGCTCGCGCGCGCATGATTTGAAGCCTGTGCGAATGAGTTAGCGCGTTAATCGAACCGAGATTCAAGGTACGATAATAATTGGGACCCTGTTCAAAATTTTTTGGTTCATATTCCGTCAGCAATTCACACATTACTAATTTAGTCGGGTTGTACATAATATTATTATTTATAACTTTAGATAGGTATAGCTATTTGGGCAGCCGATAGCTACACGTGTATGGTGCATTCCCGACGTTCCTGCTCCTTCCTTTGTTGGTATCTGAAACGTGTATTTATATTTGGATATAATGCAAAAGAAATTCAAATATTATGTAATAAAATGCTTGTGTCATAGTGTTCGGGGATATACTCCTCAGAGACGGCAATTTCTTTGCATATTCGGTAGGTCTGAGAAAACAATTATTCTTATAAAGAAAATTATAAATTACAAAATAATTATAATGCCATCTAGCGACGAAGAATAATGTTTTAAAGCCATTTGAATGTATTTAATATTCTACATGGCGCTAATTTATTATTATGCTGAATTTTCATACTTAACAATAATTTATTTTAAAAGGACATTTGTGGTACATGTAAAAGACATTGAGATAATGACATCTATACTTGAATATACTTTACTCAAATTAGAATTTTCAGTATGTGGTATATTTGTATACAACAAGTAGGTAACTTTATTTAAGTTTTACATAACGTTACGGGGATCATATAAACTCACTTGTCAATCAGCGAAGATATATCCGGAGGCACGGGAGGCACGGGGGCGAAGCTCCCCGACAAGGCGTCACTCCCGTTTTGTCCACCACTGAAATAATATACACACAATAATATAATGCCGTTTACGTACATAACAAAATACAGACTTCACACTATACAAATTTTACGGCGAGTAAAGCTGTGTATTAATAAGTAGTCAGACCTAATAACAGCTAATAAGTATATTTTACTATTGTACTAATGTGTTTTAACTTTTATATAAAACGAAACTTAAAATATCTTAAGCAACTTAAGCGGTTTCGAGAAATATTAAAATAAGCACTATAATACGAGCACTATAATATTACTTAGGCTACCTTTTACGGCTCTTAAGCAGAACGTTCTATTACCGCTCTTGACAACATAAGGGCACTCGCTCACTAAAACACCACTGCTGGTTTCACCAAACCAAGGTCCAACGAAATTATTAAATTATAGAAGTAAGCGTACCCAGTAGGTACTGTACTACAAGTAACATAACCACCAGTGAAGTCTTAATGAGCAAAGGCTCCTTAAACGGCACGGTGGCGCCACCAGCGGCTGATTAGTGACCGATATAATATTGGCGGAGACATCAATTCGAGCAACCTACCCTCTTTATAGGTCTACCTCCTTACAGGTACTTCATACTTTACACTTCAGTTATAGTGCCACTGGTGCCACCATTGTCTTAGGGAGCTAGGATCCATGACGTCAGCGCCGAGGGGCGTGCGCGGTGCGGGGATTGAGCGTGACGGCGGTGAGCGGGGGGGCAGGGGGAGGTACCTGGTCTACCTGCTGGCGGTGCGGCGCCCGCTGCCGTACGCGCTGCCGCCACCGGACCCGCCGGAACCTGTCGACAGTCGACATGTAAGATGGGACTATATGCTCCAGAGGATTCCGGCATCCGAAACGCCGGTGAAAATTCAGAGCACTCTATTGTATTGGCGCAGAGTTCTATTTTCAATGCTCAGAATTTTCTACGGCCTTCCAGATTACGGTTCATATAGTCCCAGACTTCAAATCATACTCAAGGAAGCCTTCCGATCATGCGACCAGCAAACCAGCCAATCAGGTTTTCTGGCCACGCCCACCGGTGGTGCGACGCGGGTCGCGGTGATTGTTTAGTGCTCTTTGTAAGTTCATACTAAGCAGTGACTCCGCGACACTATTTTGGTCTCGGGTCACGTCGAATTTCATATTTAATTTCATATAGATACTGTACCTATGCAGTGTATGCACAACACTAAAAGTCCGGTACAAATACACGTTACACGCACACTAGTGTAATTTTATTTTGGTCTCGCCTGACTGAGTCTATTGCCGATCTACGGTAGTATACTCGTATGCTAAATCTATGGTTTAGGTACACATTGATCGATATCGGCATTGGACACCGATACCATATCAGACGGATACGATATCATGTCAATGAAAGCGTAATTTTCTCAGTTTTAACCGCACGCTATGACGTATTTTGAGATATTATGTAAGACGCAGGCAGTTCAAACCGTGGACCAATTTGGTGTGTCCGATCAGCAGATCAAACCGCACAGATCCCACTGCGGTTAGGAACGCAGTGCGTCTTATACTATACATAATATTTAAGATTTTACTATGTAAGACACATCCATTACCCAGGAAGCACGACCCAGAAAACTTTTGCTCCCTGACCGCATGCAAACCCGCGACACCCAGGGTAACCACAGACTCCACAGAGGTTGTCTGAATGGAGCATACCCTTTGTGGTGGTGTTGGCGGCGCTGTCGGAGTAGTCGTCGGAGTCGGACCGCTCGCGCCAGCCGGGCGGCGGCGGGGCGGGCGCGGGCGCGGGGGCGGCGCGCGGTCGGTGACGCGCCTCCACCGTCGACCGCTGCGACAGAGACGACTCCTCTGCAAGCGAGGTTATTAATATAATCGCATAAACACATTGGACAAATGAACCGACAAAGATTCGCCATAAAAATATCACTAACGCCATCTATCGATAAATACAAATATTTCAAATCTTGATTTCACCATACCTCAAATGTCAGAATGGTCCCAAAACTCCAAAAATGGGTCCATTTAAGTGGGGTCACTTTTCACCTCGACATCCCTCCCCACACCGACTTCGGTGACTGGTGGCCGGTTTCATTGAAAACCAAGCCAGCTACGCAGGAGTTATTTTATAGTGCCCAAGTGTGTGCGCAGTACACAAGAGCGCTCTCTTTTCCTTTTACTCTCATAACCCAGTGGGACGGATGACCGACACGACTGGCGAGAGATCAGGCGCAGGACCGACATTTTACACGCCAATCAGGTGATAAGCCTGCATTGTCCTAACCAAACTTGAAAACAACATTTTTTTGTTGTTCCCATACGGGAATCGAACCCACCGAGAGCCAAGGCTATTGCATTCCTCGTCTATACCTAATATATATATGAGTAGTACCATATCTGTAGTGGTCGCAGGCGCGGCGGCGGCGGCGATGCGGCGGCGCGGCGTCGTCGTCGCGACGCGCGAGCGTGCGGAACTGCAGCGCGTGCACCGCGCCCGGACCGCCGAACGTCGCGTACGGGCTGATCTCGTACAGCTCCGCTGTGAGCAGATATTTATCGTTTAGGTAGAGAATGTATTGTCCGGAATCCTTAAGGCCGGGGAAAATTCAAAATACTCAAAATAGAACTCTACGCTACTACAATAGAGGTGAAAATCGAACACATGAGTGTCAAGTCAAATCTGACAACTAGACACTCATGTGTTCGATTGTCAACTCTATATTAAAAACGATATTAGCCTACAGTTCTAATTTCAGTGCTTTAAATTTTCTCCGCCCTTCTGAATTACGCATAGTAGGTATAGTTTCAACTCCCAACCTTATGTAATCCTTTGCAGGTTGCAAGTAACATTCTTTATAAGCCATAAAAGCAATCTAGAGTTACTGACTTTGGTTACTGATTAGTTTGTGACTAACCCTTACATTTTTATGGCTAATCCGATGTGTAAATATTTTTATTAGTAAGGGAGTAAGTATTAAGTATAAACTAAGGTAATGCAACAAGCAATCATAATATTCTATATATGAAGCAAGCTACCCGAAGAGTCATCATTGGACTTTTCGTTGCCGTTGATGGAGGAGGAGGAGTAGAGCTTGTGTCCGTCCCTCAACTTCTCCCGCTCGGCCTCGTTGCTCTCGCTCAGCTTCCTGTTGTCGCGCAGGTAGTGGTCGTTCGACAGACAGAACAATCTGGAAAACGTTTTTAAATGATATTGGGAATTTTACTATAGAAAAATTACCCACGGGTCTAAAGATAAAATTAGTTAGATGTAAACTGTAAGCGTCTCATCCAGATTACATATCTGCTGGAGGTAGTGTACCTAAATATTTTAGCTCTATGTAATACGATTAATATACCTACTCTCTATGGATCTGATTTAAAAACATTACGCAAAATGAAATGTGAATGAAAACTGTACACTTATGAGTGTATCTATTTTAGTTTCGAGGTCGCGATGTTTTAAAGAAGCGGATAAAAAACACCCTTTATTGGCGGCCCATTATCATTGAAAAATTATAGTAAAAAGTTTATTATGACATCTCAAAACTTTTGCGCTTAATGACTGAAGTAGATGATAAACAAACGAGGAAAGACACACAAAATTCTTGTGTCAGACAGATGTAGCTTACTTCCGCTTTCCGTGCAGCAGACAGAGCAGCGCCCCGAGCGCTGCGACGATGACGAGGGCGCTCGCAGCACACGACACCAGCACCGTGCGCAGCGCAGCAGACCGCGCGCTGCCGACCGGCGTACTGACCGCCTGCAGCGGGGGGATTCGGCCTATAACATTGAACAGGCTAGACATCGGTGTACCTACTATGTAAGACCAATCAATCTGCATGAATGTATATGTCACCGTAAAATTGTAAAAACCGTTAGATTGTAATAAAACTGTAAAATGTTGATAGGCTTCCGACGCGAATATGCTGCCTATAATTTCACACATTATTTTTCGATAAATTATACATATATTATAATATATAGTTTTTAATCTTTCGGCATATTTTTACAATCTCGTTAGTTATTTTACTATCTAACGGTTTTAACAATTTTACGGTGACATATACACTCAACCGGAAAGATCAAGGCCGCATATAAAATCAATTTAAAAAGTGAGTTCCGTCAGTCGTCACTTAAGTCGACCCAAGGAAATGGGTTAGACACGGTCTTTGAGTATTGGACACGGTAGCTGCCTACCATTAGGGGATCCGTCTACTTGTTTGTCAGTCTTGAGTACACGAAAACTTCCGCCGAAATAGCTGTTCCAATTTCCAGGCACTGTTTCTGCTGTAAATTTATTAATGTGCCAAATGTGGCTTACATATCTCTCCACATCGTTGTCGGTGACGGTAGTCAATTTCATTGAATTTAGTAGTTATTTTATAATACCCAAGTGTGTCTTAGTACACAAGAGCACACTTTTTTCCTTTATTCTAGTGGATAATCCTTTATCCTCTTTTATAAACCTAGTGAGGCGGATAACTGACACGACTGTCGAGAAATATTGTAGCTTACATAATAATAGTAATAATATTATATTGCCTATGTCATACCTCCAGCCAGTGTGTGCGTGTCGGCGAGCAGCGTGACTCGCTCCACGCCGGCGTCGCTCCACGCCTCCACCACCACCTCGTACCACGTACCCGGCGTCAGGTCACCTAGCACATGGCTGGCCGCGCTCAGGGATTCGCCCGCCTGACAAAACGTATAAACAAAAGTTTACACATTGGCTTTTCACTTCCAAATAGACCCAAAGATTAAAATATACGATCAAAAGAGATGTTTGATTTTGGTCCAGCTCTATGTACACTACATAGCGTCGCTTATATTACAACACCGCGAATATACATTTTGCCACATTTACAGGACAGATCAAAAGAGATGTTTGATTTTGGGCCAGCTCTATGTACCTACACTATTAGGTAAATAGGAAAAAAATATGGGAATATCATAAAAATACAAAAATATTAATTTGAAGAGGGGAAATAAAAAAATGATTATTTGAAAAGTTTTTAACTGCGAGAACCCTATTTTTAGGGCGGCCAGTTGTTTTGACTTGACTTTTAACGTAGTTGATAGTTTTAGGAAGAGATGTCTTTTTGAATGGCATACGTCTTTTTTTGGCTCACGCCTCATACATTTCTAGAACATGTCTTTTATGTGCTATAGTATATCTTTATTGTATCGTAAGTGACATTTAAATTGGTAGCATTATCGTTCGCTTTTTTTCCCTTTATTTCCGTTTAGATTAGTTATGTTTGATTTAAGTGGAGCATACATGCTACGTCACCCCGTCCTCATCGAATCACTATATTAGTCGTCTTTCATCAAACTTTATAATTTTATTGTAAGCTGTGTACGAATAGTTACACAATATTATATTGTACCTTGATCCAGTGTTCATCGCCAGCGCGGCGGTAGGTAACTCGGAACCCGAGTATGGGGCAGCCGCCGTCCCGCCACGCGTAGAAGTTCACCTTTATAGCGGTGGAGTTCGTGAGGACGTGCTCTTCGGCCTTCGGGGCTTTTGGGCCTGCAACATTGTATGAGTAAATTAGGGGCAAAATAACAAGTAATCTCACGACAAATACACGTCACTATTACTTGACCTTTCCACATGTATTACAACTACACCGCACCGACGCGACAAAATGTTGTCAAGCTGTGGCTTCTTATCGTTGTGTTGTGGTACTGACAAAATGCTAGTATTTTTTATGTATTACCGGTGTAAATACTCGGTGTCGCTGGTGGTTGCGTTGTGTTTCACACGAAGGTAGGGATTTAGATGAGGGTCTTCAAAAGATAAGTGGTAAGAGTTGCCGATAGGAATCCTACTAATATTATAAACATGAAAGTTTGTGAGGATGGATGTTTGTTACTTTTTCACGCAAAACTACTGAACGGATTTTGATGAAATTTGGTAAGTATGATAGTAGTTTAGGCCCTGGATTGAAACATAGCCTTTTTATCCCGGAAAAGTACAATATTCCTGCGGAATACCCGATAGTATATTATTATCGATGCGGGCGGAGTCGCGGGAAACAGCTAGTGGAGTTATAGGAACCCCACGCTACTGTATTGTATTACGTTTTTACTTTGTTTTTACGAGTACATACCAATTTTCTTTGAGACTGGTATTACTCCGGACCAACCTAAGAGAACGCTACTCTTCCGTGGTATTAGAGTACTAGAGAGTTTACTTACGTCCTCCTCTAGTAGTAGCAGTAAGGATCTCACTGGGCGGGCCCAGTGACACTTTGTTCTGTGCCTGAATTTTCGCGTTGTAAGTCGTCCCGCACTTGAGCGTGTCCATGGTGTAAGTGTTCAGCTCCGGGGACAACTCCACGGTGCGCCACTCGCTTGAAGAATCCTCCTTGTAGTGGAGTATGTAACCTTGAAACAAAAATTCAATTTGAAACCCAGAAGCCTTAAGTCTGACAGGCTCAGCTCTTCATAAAATAGTGTTTAAAATCATATCTTATCTCATTTTTCGGTGAAAGTATACTTTTATATCCCACAGAAAAATAAAACACTAGCATTTCTTTTACAGGTTTTATATAGGTTTTCTATAATACCATGAAATCGCTCCAGTCGCAATAAATTTTGCCCATTCTTGCCAAAGATAGACCACAGTTAAATCTTTCTCTCGTAACTAGACTCTTCTACTATTATAGTAGGCAGAGGCGGATTAAACGTTGAGAGCGCCGTAGGCAAACATGTCATCGGCGCCCTTATAGATATGGAGGGGGGGGGGGGGGGGGGGGTGATCGGGCATACCACCTCGCTCGGTCGAAGCACCCCTTTGTATCCTCGCACTCCTAGGCACATGCCTAGTTTGCCTTTAGGATAATCCGCCACTAATAGTCGGCAAGATATGCTAGTGTTACCGAGTACTGGCTGCGAGTCGGCCGGCAGACGCCAGTGCAGCTTGATGCTGGTCGCGGTGGTGTACTGCAGCGACAGCGCCGGCGCGCCGGGCGGCAGCACCGCGGTCATTGTGTACACCACCGAGTCCTCGCCCAGCGTGTTCGTCGCCGTGCACGTGAAGTTGCCCACCGATTGCTCGTTCACCTCTGCAATGTTATGATATTTACCTTCCTACTCATAGACGTATATATATTATTATAGACGTGCCTAACAGCCTCCGTGGTCTAGTGGTTAGAGCATTGGCTCTTGACTCGGAGGTCGTGGGTTCGCATTGGAACAACAAAAATGTTGTTTCCAAGTTTAGTTAGGACAATACAGGCTGATCACCTTATTGTCTGACAACAAAGATGATCCATGCGTCGGATAGGCATGTAAAAAGTCGGTCCTGCGCCTCATCTCTCGTCAGTCGTGTCGGTTATCCGTCCCTCTGGATTACGAGAGTACAGGAAGAGAGAGTGCTCTTGTGTACTGCGCACACACTTGGGCATTATAAAAATTACTCCTGCGTAACTGGCCTGGTTTCAATGGAACCGGCCACCGTCATCGAGATATATATTATAGACGTGGCATATTGAGGCAAAATCTATCCCCACGTAAATGGCCCCACTTTTGGGGTTGCTTGGGGCCATTTTGACATTTGAGGTATGGTGAAATTAAGATGGCGTAACTTTTTCTAGTATGAAGATTTGTATTGTCAAATGTACGTTTTATCCTTAGTTAGTCCTTAGTTTTTAAATCATTGTCCCTACTAACAAAAGTATTTACACAACTGATTAGCTATTTAATATTGCTTTTGATGTTGTTGTCAAAGACATCAACATTGAACACTGATAAACTAATCAGTTGTGTGAATATTTTTATTAGTAAGGGCGGAAGTTTATTGCTTTATGCTTAGTCAAATACATTTGTGTACTTATAAATAAAACAAGTTTTGCCTGCAGCTTATTTACCTTTAAAACTTAGGGGATGAATTTAAAAAAATCCATGCATAGTAATCTTCTAAGGAAAGATTTTTCCAAATTGATCAAATTTTTAAATCTAATCAATCGGCAACATTATATTTAATTTTACTAATATTTTTTTATACATTTAAGTATGGGAAGAGGGTTATTTGAGAGCAGCCACTATACCTCGTATATGCAGATGTCCGGCGCGCGTGACCTGGTAGTATCTGTGATGTGTGACGGGAGCACGCACGTGCGTCCATCGCGAGCGCGGCGGTGGCGCGCCGACCGCGGTGCACGCCAGCACCGCGCCACGCCCTGCGCCCACCGCGCGAGATCCGCCAAATGACGCGATGCGAGCCGGGACTGTGACGTCATAGCATATACACAAAATGGCGGTGTTCCATATTCGAACAAAATTAACTAAATGTCATGAACGTAAAAAAAGGCGGACACCGCTTCAGTAATATGAATAGTGAAGTAATCAAAGTAAGACGGCCGTATCGTAGCGACACGTGCCGCTCGCACACATTCATAGCAAAGTAAGACGATCGGCCGCCAGTACGCCAATGACAATTATCCGTATCTCTCACACAAACGTAAGTCGCCGCCATTGTTGGGCTTCACTCAATGCTTAGCTCACCTTCCGTTGGCCTTTTTTTTAAGCCCATGCTAAAGGTTATATAAGACTCAGCCTTAAAAATACTGCTTCGATGCCATTTCTAGAGACCAACCTACACCTAGTGCAAAAGTAACAATGAAATGTTATATTTATATCGAATATTATAACAAGAATATTATAAAGCTTCAGTTTAGAAGTTGTGATATGATAGTACTCACTCCGAGCACTAGGTCCTTGACCGACCACAAGCGTGGAGTCCCCTTCGCCAACAGCGGTGGTAGCGGACACCCAGAACTCGTACAGCTGGTGCTCGCGCAGCCCGCGCACCACCTGCAGCAGCTCCGACTCCGGCGACGCCGTCCCGGGCACGGTCACGTGCGAGTGCTTACCTAGGCTGAAGGTCAAATAGATAGAAGTTATCAGGGTGAACTTTTTAGTGACTTTTTCTTAATTTTCATTTCATTCTTTATTTTCTTTATTTTTTATTTCATTATGTGAATGACCACTGCCTCCTGGGCAATTGGGCGTCCAGGATCCTTATTAATCTAGCAAAACAACGTGAGAGCTATATCGGTCTGGTAAGCTGTAAATATCACACCGGTCTAACCGACGGCCATTCTTGACAAACTCTCATGGTTAAAATGGTGACGTCACTTACCGGCCCGCCTCTCTGTAGTAGACGGTGTAGTGTGTGATGATGCCGTTGGGGTAAACGGGCGGTAACCAGCTCACGAGCACCGAGTCGCTCGAATGTGGTAAAGCTTTGATCTTCTCCGGGGCTGATGATACTGAAACCACAATAAAAACATGTAATTCCCAGAAAGAATAAAAAAAAAATTACGAGATACAAACTTCCCTCGCCTACTTAAACTTTTCTAAAAACTAAAGGGTGAATAATCTGATTTTGTTAAAGACAGAAGCTTTCGAAAAGAGATATTTACCGTCCTCTTCTGTCCGGCAGTACACAGGCGCGCTGCGCTGGCCATCGCCCGCTCCAGTGTACGCCAGCAGCTGGATCGAGTAGTTGGTGTACTTGAGAAGCGTGTGCAAGTACGTTTCCGTCGTGCTCACGCGCTTTATCTCGGCCGCTTCACCTGGAAAATTTGATTGATTGATTAATAATTGATCTAGGACACCTGCGACAATCCCGTGCTCTGGGTTCTTACCGTGATGCGTAGTGAGCGGGGCGTATATGACCTTGTACCCCTGCACGATGCCGCCACGCTGGCCGGCCGGCGGCGGGCCCCACGACACTTTTACACTTGTCGACGACAGCGCCACACAGGACACGCGAGTCGGCGCCGCCTCCGGCACTGTTGATACATTTCGTGTTAGATAGGAGAGAAAAGAATAGCTAAGATAAAGGATTGACTTGGCGAAATTTCGTCATCTTATTATATGCCTATAGTTTTCTATTTTTAACAGCCTCCGTGGTCTAGTAGTTAGATCATTGGCTCTCGACTTCCCGCATTGGGTTCGATTCCCGCATTGGAACAACAAAAAATTTTGTTTCCAAGTTTGGTTAGGACAATGCAGGCTGATTGTCTGACAAGAAAGATAATCCATGCGTCGGATGGGCATATAAAAAGTCGGACCGGCGCCCGATCTTTCGTCAGTCGTGTCGGTTATCCGTCCCACTGGACTACGAGAGTAAAGGAAGATAGAGTGCTCTTGTGTACTGCGCACATACTTGGGCACTATAAAATAACTCCTGCGTAACTGGCCTGGTTTCAATGAAACCGGCCACCGTCACCGATATCGGTGTGGGGAGTTATTTTTATTATAGTTTTCTAGTGTGACGTCAGTTTTCATGGCAACAATTTATTTTGAAAAACACAAGAGAGTAGAAAAATGCAACACAGCCCTTGGTGCAAAGAGTCTCGAATATTCCACTTACCCCCTTCAAGTGTGGTGGCGGCAACAGGCGGCGACGCGGGACCAGCAGCCACGGCGTTGAACGCGCGCACGCGTACCTCGTACCGAGTAAACTTCTTGAGCGCCGACAGGCTTAGCTCCGTTGACGACCATCCGTTCACTGTCAGCGTGCTGTATATATAGAATTGTTAAAGGCCAGGAGACATATAAATAAAACGATATAAACAGCTGGCGTATATCTAATAACAAATCATACTTTTAGTCACTTCAAATACCTAATCAATTGATGCTTGCATAGTGCTTACTTATACTATCACAGTCTATGGTGAGTTAAGTATTTTCATGACAAGCGTTAAAGCGACGGCAATACATTTGTAACTTCTCTTATTGCGATCACCCACAGGTGAAAGTTTTGACTTACCATTCATATCATTATGTTCCTCATACCATAAAATAAAGCGTTTTCTACTCACCGCGTGGAGTTCGGCACGGGCGCGCCATCAGGGCCCAGTTCAGAGCACAGCACAGAGTAGCCGAGCAGCTCCCCGTGCCAGGTGTCACGCGGCGGCGCGCGCCACGACACCGCCAGCTCGCCCGCCGCGCCCGCAGACACAGTCACGCCACCTGGCGCCGCGGATGGCGCTGTCGTCGACAACACCATCATTTAAATCAATTTAAATTACTTATTTGCAGGATAATTAGGTACATAACAAAATATAATTAGGTACATAGTCCGTTACATCGTAGCTACCAAAAGAATGAACCGATTTTAATCTATGTAGTTTTTTTTTTTAATCTGAGATGATCGAGTGTTCTTAAGGTCCGGACGCACTAGGCGGAACTGCACTTCGGCGGAACTGAGCGACACGTCGCGTCAAAATATTCTTTATATGAAATTATATGAGATAACACGCACTAAGCGGTAACGGAACTACACTGCAGCGAACTGCGCGTCAAACTTGATCAACTGACCAAAAGTGTCGCGAACTGCAGTTCGGTTTGGCCAACTTCATTTTCATAGTCAGTCAACCGAGATACTTGGGAGCGCGATAATCGTTCGTCAAAAATAGACCAGTGCCGATAGGTTTTAAAACAAAATAAATTTATAGTAGGTAGCATGAAACCCATTGGAAAAGGAAGAGAATATAACAAAAATAAAAGGAAAAATAATTTACGGGCGATTTGTGTTCGGGAAGTGAAGGGGGTGAGTTTTTAAGGGTAGAAAACGGTTTATCTCAATTTCTGGCAAAACTACAAATCCTATGAAAAAAAGTCGAATGGCAAAGTTCTAGAGAAAAAAAAAGATCTACAACTTTTGTATTTACACTCTTTTCACATAACCTCAAAATTTATGTGAAAATTTCAAATAACCAAGTTTTTGGTTTTTTATTTTTATCTTGTACAAAAACAAAAAAATTTTTCACGAAATTTAGTGAAAACTTATCTTTTTATGTCCTAAATACACTGTAATTTTTTTGATTTCAAATATTTATTTTTTCACCTTATTTTGTCGTAATATCGAAAAATTAACCCTAATTTTCAATCGAAATTCTCCCGTCAAAATATCAGCTTTTTTTTAAAAGTTGGTAAGCTTCTTATTTGTTGAAATCTATTCTTTCTGATACTGTAAAAAAATACATAATTACCATAGTAAATGTTCTCAGAAAATGCAAAGAAAAGAATAGGTAGTAAGGCCTAGCCCCAATAAGACATCTACAATATTTTGAGTAAGTTGTCGAATCTTCTTTAAATTATGCGCATACATGTCTATTTAATGCTATTTTAGATGATTTGTATACCTACATGAGTGACCTACGGATAATTTTAACCCATCAAAAGGTATTTCATATACAAGAGGGAAAGGGGCTAGGCGATCTGAGCCTTACTACTTGCTCTTTTCTTTGCATTTTCTGAGAACATTTACCATGGTAATGTATACATTTTTTTACATTATCAGAAATAATAGAATTCATAAACAAGAAGCCCACCAATTTTTTTAAAAAAGCTGATATTTTGACGGGAGAATTTTTGATTCGAAATAAGGGTTAATTTTTCGATATTAAGACAAAATAAGGTGAAAAAATAAATATTTTAAATCAAAAAAATTACAGTGTATTTAGGACATAAAAAGGTAAGTTTTCACTAAATTTCGTAAAAACTTTTTTGTTTTTGTACAAGAAAAAAATTAAAAACCAAAAACTTGGTTATTTGAATTTTTCACATAAATTTTGAGGTTATGTGAAAAGAGTGTAAATACAAAAGTTGTAGATCTTTTTATTCTCTACAACTTTGCCATTTGACTTTTTTCCATAGAACTTGTTAGTTTTTCCGGAAATCGAGATAAACCGTTTTCTACCCTTAAAAACTCACCCCCCCTCACTTCCCGACCTCAAATCGCCCGTAAATTACTTTTCCTTTTATTTTTGTTACATTCTCTTTCTTTTCCAATGGGTTTCATCCTACTATAAATTTATTTTGTTTTTGACCATTTTCAGAGGTAAAAGCACTAGTCTAAAATGTCGATAGATGAATAAAATTTATTGTACTCGTGGGCCAGTATCCGGAGACATAATAATATTATTACGACCAGCATAAAAAGTACATGAACACTTCTATGAAAAAAAAACAAACTTTGGAGTGAATTAATGACCTCTGTGGTTCAATGGTTAGCGCTTCGGCGCTCAAGCTGGAGGTCGCGGGTTCGAATCCCACCGAGAGACAAAAAGTTTTTTATGTTCCTGGGTCATGGATGTGCAATAAATGTGTATTATATATAATAAAAATCTTAAATATATGTATAGTATAAAAGTATTAAATATATTTCCGTTGTATGGTACCCGTATCACAAGTTCTTCGAGAACTTACCACGGGACCAGATTGACGTGGTGTAAAAGCGTCCATAGATAGATATTATTATTAAATAGTTCAAGAAATGGGAATAAATGGTAAGTTATTTTTTTTATTTCTTTTTCCTGTGGATGTAGTGAAAATTATAATACATGCATACATACATATAATCACGCCTTTTTCCCTTAGGGGTAGGCAGGACTGCCTCTTTTCCGTAGGGGTAGGCAGAGACCACTTCTTTCCAATTGCTACGATCCTTGCATACTTCTTTCGCTTCGTCCATTTTCATTCTTACCATTCATTCCTCCTCTTACATTCAACGTAGCCAAGCGTCTCTCCATGGTCCGCTTTTCGCCTCCGCGAGAAACGAGACGTGATGGGTGGCGAACCACATCGCCGCCATTTTGGATAATTAAATTATTTTTGATTATCCATTGCGTTTCCACGGATTGGCGGATAAGGTAGGAATAAGGAAAGGGAAGGATAGGTGGTGTGGAAAGGAAGATTGGTAAGTTAGAGTGGGAAGTAGGGAATGTAGGATATTACCGCCCAGGAGGGCAAGGGATAGGACAGTAATAGCTAGGGAAGCCGGGGTCGCATACCTACGGGTATGCGACCCCGGCATATACTATAACCACAACTACCGGACAGGTAAGTTTGGAAGAGTATCCCATGACATTAAAATTATAATAATAATAATAATATCTATGGACGCTTCACACCACGTCAGTCTGGCCCCGTGGTAAGTATCCGAAGAACTTGTTTTACGGGTACCAGACAACGGAGATATTTTTAATACTTTTTATACTTTACTTATATATAAGATTTTTATTATACACACATTTAATACACATCCATGACCCAGGAACACAGAAAACTTTTTGTTCCCTGGCGGTATTCGAACCCGCGACCTCCGGTTAAAGCGCCACTGCGCTCACCACTGAGCCACGGAGGTCGTATGTAAATTATTTAGATTGTAGGTATGTAGGTACATATTTATTAAAAAAAAAAAACCTTTTAAATTTCAATCGTCCATTGGTCCATCTTGATCGGAGGTTGCCTAGTATATATATACTAGTATATATCTGTATAATCTATGGTTGCCTAGCTACTAAATATATTTTTGTAGCGCCGCTGCAGTTCAAGTGCGACTTACCAAAACGTGTCGCTCAGTTCCGCTGAAGTTCAGTTCCGCCTAGTGCATCCGGACCTTTAGCTATAATTCATCATCATCAGCTCACTCACTGCTTGACAATTATCGGAGAGGGGACAATTATCATTTAAAAAAATATTTTGTTTTATTTTCATTAGGTACAGTATTTTAATTTTTTTCTAACCCATTCATGCAAATTGATCATAAAATTAATTTGCATGCAATATTCATTTATATTGCCAAACCCTATTAGGTTGTAAGTGTATTGACTTCTCACCGCATAAAACTTAAACATCAGGATGGCAGTGTTCGATAGCATAATTTAGTAGGTAGCAACCTAAATTTAGATTTTTTTAAATACCAGGCAACGCGTTTGTCACATCTTTCATGTTACGGGTGTATCCACTGTTCATAAGCGGTGGTGATCCGCGTAGACTAGGTACATAAATAGCCCCGTCATTATACCACGCTATTTTTAAACGGGGTGATTTTTGAACATTAGCAGGAACATTTGACAGAAGCATAAAAGTACCGTTGTCGAATTAAATTCGTATAGGCGCTGTCATGACTTTGACAGATTGTCATACAATTCTCATGCGATAACATTACGTTTTCGCCACTGTCAATTGTTCCTGCTTGGCCCACAGTGCAGCAGCTAGCAGCAAGCGTACCTTCCTCCTGCGTCTTGACGACGACAGGCTCGGTGAAGGCGCTGCGCTCGATGGCGTTAACGGCGGCGACGCGGATCATGTACGCCGTGTGCGGTCGGAGCCCGCCCAGTACTGCTTCGTAGTGCACGTCGCCTTTCTTGGTGAGCCTGCAAGACATTAAGTATAAAAGTCAACACTTCAATGTATGTGTCACCGTAAAGTTGTAAAAACCATTAGATTGTAAAATAACCATGAGATTGTAAAGATATGTCGGAAGATTAAAAACTATATTATAATCTAACGAAAAATTATGTGTTAAATTATAGGTAGTATATTCGCGTCGGAAGTCTATCAACATTTTACAGTTTCACTAGTTTTTTTACAATCTAACGGTTTTTACAATTTTACGGTGATATATGCACAAGCAAGGTGAGATAAAAGCTATGATTCCAAGTAACAGCGCAATATTATGGTATCACGATAATTTGATCGTTTTAAAACTTACTAAATTGATAGGTATCTACTTAAATCTGTCAGTGATTAAATCTTCAATAAAAAATGGTCTTGAAGTTTTCTGATTGTACAATCAATATCATCTTTTTGGTAAAAGATGGCCCCACACGAGTTTCTTACGCCGGTTTATCTTGTCGGGCTAGTGCCCGAACCGGTGGTAGGCATCATGTACATCGACGTTCAAAAGTGTATAATATTACCAAATTTGAATAAAAATGTTTGACGTTGAATAGTTTAAGGGTCGACACTCACGTAACATGATCGTGCGGTGCGTCGTGCGACGCGTGCGGGACAAGCGGCGCGTCGGGTACAGTCACGTTCAGTGTGATAGCCGCGTCCCACCGCGCGGGGTGTGCGCCGGCGGCCAGCGCGCAGTACTGCAGGGAGTACGCACGCAGCGGGGAGTTGCCGTCAAAGCCTTGGCTCCACGAGAGCCGCACGCCGCGAGACGTGATCTCCGTCACAGACAGCGATTGAGGCGTTTCCGGTTTTTCTAACGGACATACTTTGTTTTAGATTTGTCATATAATATGGTGGCATATTATTATTTAGGCATTAAAGCGGGGAATTCACTAGACGGACATGCCCGCAGGCAAGCCTACAGGTATGTCCGACAGGCTTCGCTACTATAACGCGGACGACCCGCGACGGTAATACACTGCACAGACCTTATAGTAGCGAAGCCTGTCGGACATACCTGTAGGCTTGCCTGCGGGCATGTCCGTCTAGTGAATTCCCCGCTTTAGAGCGTTACGATATCGTATCGGTTATCGCACCGATTATTACCAAAGACATGAAAAAGTAAGGTAGGTACCGGTATGTGTTAATAAGTTTAATAAGAAGCATATAGATACTATCGGATATGTTGCCGTCGACAAGGCGTAAGATAAAAGAGGAGGAAATAGCCACGTATTTCAAACATGTTTGCAGTCGTTGCTTTGCACTTTGTGTTTAAATGTTTGATGCGTCCTACCTAGTGCAAAGGAAAATGTTTAGAAACTGATCGAGCAGGAAATTTGTCGTTATATGTCTCAGTTGTTCCATAGAAATAGTGGGAGTATCTATCATTCAAAGATGTGAGGAAACCTTTTAGTCAATACACAAAATTTAAATAAGTCAGAGTAGTTACTGGGCAGAGACGTTGCAGAGACTCTTGCTTATGCCCCGTCCAGACTACTCGCGAAGTAGGCCGAGGTTGGCCGTATAAGACAGTGTGGACACGCACTTCGTTTCGCCTTTTCGTACTTCGGGTTACTTCGCGGAGCACTTCCTCGGCCTACTTCGCGACTGGACGGGGCATTACAGTTTACCTTGGACGGATAGGTATATGTAGTGGTCGCTGTGTCCGTACGCGTTGACGGCCTGGCACTTGTACACGCCGGAGTCTCGGCGGTCCGCGCGGCTGATGTGCAGCTGCGACCGCAGACCGCCTTCCGTCTTCGCCTCCGATATACTTAGCCTGGAAAATATGATGTGGAAGTTTAGACGTATGTTTCCTTCTCTATTAAGGTAAAATGGCTTAACAGATCTGCGGGGCTATTCACAATTACTGTTCGACCCGGGGCCTCTAGTCAAGATGCATTAGATAATTTCGACGGAGAACTTCGAAATCAAAAAAGTCATTTGCGATGCCTTATGTCATATCCCATACATTTTGTTTTCGATGTTCGCCGTCGAAATTATTGAATGCAGACGCATTCAATAATTTCGACGGCGAACACTAGAGGCCCTTATCTGAAAACTTACTGGGCAGTTATTGGTCAACGCTTAGCGCGGCCAGCGTTTATTGGTTGCGGCGCAGAGATAGACGTTATTAAATCCAAGTCGAATTACGCACTGGGAATAGCCGTGCTGGTGAAATTTTACTGTGGTATTATGTGACGTGTTTATGCTGAAAAAATAACGATGTCCATATTTATGTAGTTTGTTACTTTAATCTACATTGCATATGAATACATTTTGCGTTAAAGTGAAAACGCGTATTTTATAGAAATAGCATTGATAAATGACAAATAACCCTAGGATGGTAACAGGGGTGACCCAACACCCCACGCAAGCAATCACGCACCGATTTCTCGAAAATTATTGTCTATCTCGCTCTATCATTTTGTGTATTCTTTTGTTTTACTGTAAGTCATCGATAGCCATTGCGCGGTGGGAGCAGCAACACGTCAACTTCGTTCTGCAGGTATGTGTGGGGTGATGCGACACCCCTGTTACTATTTACGTAGGTATTTTTGGCATGTTTGATCAAGCAGGAATCAATTCTATGATTCTCTATCTAGAAGATACAGAATTCAAACACGCCAGCTAACAAATTTAGAAGCAATTTCCTAAACTAGCAATACAGCTAGCCGAGCCGCACATGAAACGACGTTTAGAGTCTAATTTACCTGTACTACTACCGGGAAATATAAGGGTCATTCTAAATGTCCCCGGAGAAGTTCCAGCAAGCGAATCCCCCGCCAAATTACCAAAGCAAGCTTGATGTGCATTGTGTCCTCGAAAAAATGACAAAAAAGTCAAGATTTTTTGTTCCAAATGCAAAAGACATGCGTGCCCTGAACACCGCTTGAAAATTTGTATTATTTGTGTTTAATTTAGAAAAACTAAATAATTTCTAGTTTTATTTCGTCTAGTTACTAATTGATCTCAAGAAAAGTGTTCCTTTATTTTGTTTTTATATTAAAAAGTTTTATTTTTCATTAAACAAAAGTTTTTTATGTATACATAGTAACTGGGGTGACCTGGTACCCCTGTTACTATGCGTGGTCGTGTAAATTATGTTACCATCCTAGGGATAATATGGAATTACCTATACGTGGCCAAGTCTAGAGGGGAGGAATCTCTGGTCCAGGTGAGCCGCAGTGGGGCATCGCCACGCGCTTCGCAGGACAGCGTCGCGCCCGTGTCCCGCCGCGCAGACACGTTGTGGGAAGTCACTTCGAATCGCGCTGGCTCTGGAAACAGCGAAGTTCATGTTTTAGTATGAAAATATTTTGCTATCTACAAACTTACGTACAAACGATGTAACTCCTCAAAATGTTGCCTACACTTAGCTCTCGCTGATAAACGTTATTTTCTCTCATTTGAACTTTCCAATCCCAAGTAGCACAAAACTGCTGTATAAGATAACACATAGGGTAACACCGGTAACATTAGTGTTTATAACGAGGTATAACAGTACACTATAACTGCAATAGCTGATAATTACTATTTCACCTGTATATAGCGCTATTGCGCGTCACAGATACCACACTATAAAGCTGCAGCTCTTGGAACAACTGTTACCTTTAATATTGCTGATGTAATGCTGATATAAAGCAAATGTCACAGTTTTCCAGCTGACAATTACTGTTTAATTTGTGCCCAAAACAGAATTATATGAGCTGTTACAGCGCCTCTACAGCTCTTATACAGCACTTTTGTGCTACTTGGGAATGTGTACAGATACCCATGTAAAATCTCACCGTTGATGGCGACGAATATGTTTTTAGTAAGTGCAGTGCCAACGCCATTCTCGGCTTTGCACATGTAGTGACCCTCGTCGTAGGGAAGCGCCGCCTCGATCCACAGCGTGCCGTTGCCTAGCAACTGGAACCGCCCGCCCAGGTTCACCAGTGGCGCGAACTCCGACCCTGTCCCTGCTGTAACCATAAAAAAAATAAAAATTATAAGACATAACAATAAAATCTTAAGTTATGCAGAGATCATAGACAATATTATTAACATATTACAGCATTTCGAGGCAAAGAGTGCCCACACTTAAACTTTTAAACTTAAACTTTACTTTTGGGGTTGTTTGGGGCGTAACTTTTTCTTGTATTGTATGTAGAGGTTTTTGTCAAATGTACGTCACAGAGCATTCATAGTTTTGAAATCATTGCCAGAGAGTTAATCTATTCACTTTGTTCTGACGTGGTCTGTAAAATTGAAAATGTTTTCAGAGGAACTTAGACGGGCTCAATCATTTGCTGTTCACAAGGGGTCTAAAATTTAACTACTGAAAGACAATAATATACAATGGACAAAATTACTAGAATTACGACTATACGTACCTCTCTGTTTCATCCAGATAACATGCGGCGCGGGCGAGCCCGTGGTCTGGCAGTGCAGAGCGAGGGGTTCCCCCGCCAGCACCGCAGCGTCTGTCGGCTCCGACACCCACTTGGGGGACACTGCCGCATGAAATATAATACCAATAATTATTATGTACATCGTAAAAAATATTACTAGCGCGATATAGGAATCGTGATAGCGCCATCTATGAGTAAGAAGTTGGAAATAGCATAAAGTTTTATGGATACAAAATTGATAAGGAGTTTAGATTTTACTCATTAATTGTTTCTGGCGACATTGTTGTTATTAGGGTAACACAAATAGGGGTATCGTTAAATAGGAAAGTGAGGGCAGTGGACATTAGACGAACACTTGCAATTAAATTGCACAGCAGTAAATATTTTGGGTAATTATTTAAAAGATATCCTTGCTTATTTTAATTGTATATAAAAGTATGTTATACTTAAAAGTAGGTGCACTTATTATTATTAACCATAACTAATTACCCATCCTGGCAGCTGAAGAACAGAAATTAAAAACGACTACGACAAATTTATTTTAACATTACACAATCAGTAAAACCAAGGAAACGACGATTAATATAATTTTAAACATTTTTTTTCTCCTGAATTATTAAGATGGGACAATCGAAATATACGATTGCTACCATTATGATTAACCATTTTGAGTTTTTATACATTTCGTTGTCTTGGTAATCACTCTCAAATCGATTGAGGACTTATGAATTGATATTATACTTACTTACGTCAAAAATCAGAAGGGAATAAAATAAAAATTACCATTTTAACCATTAGCCATCTGTAATCCATCGTCGCAAAACAGAAAGTTGATATTGTACATTAAGCGGTAAAACAAAGATGAATGTGACACAATATTGTAAAATAATTTTAACGAATAACCCAGAGCTGGAATGTTTAAGCGTCGATATATCAACAATACTTTGTAGATTCCCTAAACATCTTTTCAAGCGTTTATAAACTAGGGGTGCTGTGGTCTGTGCACTGTGCGCTACGTTCTGTGCTGTGCTCTGTGCTGTGCTGTGCTCCGGCCTGTGCAGTAAGCGGGCGTTACCTTTGACAACGAGTTCAGCGGTATAGTTAACTTTGGCCGCACTGTTGGATGCGACACAGGTGTACAGGCCGCTGTGGCGGGCCGATACCTCCTTGAATACAAGGTTGCTGAAAAAATCCGCCTGCCGCTCTTCCACCTATACAATTTTATTTGCTTTAACCATTTTAATTTTTACACGCGGGGTATTGTAAATGATACATTTATTGCTGTTGAAATTACAGCATTTCCGCAGCATCAAAAGTTGAGGTAGAATAATGTAGTATTTGTTCAGAGGTGCATAGAATCAAACTTATAGAAGTTTGACTCTATCTTGAGGTTAAGGCTAAGAAAAAACTAACCTGTAATGACGAGGGTATGGGTCCGTTGTCCTTGAGCCATGTGAAGTGGACGGGCATATCTCCTGATGTTACGCTGCAGCTCACTTGGGCGCGCTTACCCTCCTGTAGGTTCGCAGAGAACGAAAACGGCTCTATCTCCGGTGGATCTGAAAATTCATTAAATTCAGTGAAATATTGCTACATTCTATGAAACAGTTTTTATGGTATATCAAAAAAGTGGGAAGCGTCAAATTGTGAACTTGATAATAGAAAAATGTTTCGGTAACTATCATATTATGTATAAGTTCATTACGTCGTATGAGTATGATACTCGTCAGAGAGACGAGTAGGGCGTTAAAGATCCTTATCGAGATTATCTCTTACCAATCGGTCAGCTCGTTTGACGCTTTCATAGAACTGTACTTACTGCTAACAATAAGCTGCAGCTCCCGCCGGGCTATCTCCCCGTGCGGGCCCATCACCGTGCAGGTATAGGCGCCGGCGTTAGAAGACTCCACCTTGGTTATTCGCAGGGCACCATCAACGTTGTTGTCCCACTCCACTTGACTGCCGTCTCTCTCCCACGTTACCGAGCTACAGGAAAAAACGTCAATTTAGTTTCTGTATTATTTTAATTGGGTAGTCCATTTATCAAAAGTCAACTAACCTAATGGGGTATCCTGAGTATGGACAAAAAAGCACCAACTCTCTACCAGCCACCGCTCTTACTGGTCCAATAGACCTGACGTAGGGAGGTCCTGAAATTGAGTAGAATACAGGTTACAAGAATCGTTATTGATGAAGCATAAAAATCCACCACTCAAATATATAGAAAGCAAAATGTTTAAAGTGTTCACCGATGTATTGATACGACGTATAACGCTGGGCTTCGGTTTTAAGGTGTGTCTGTCCCGTGAACGAAATGTGTATCTTATTGTGTAGTGACTAGTGAACAATGTTCAATTTTGAACCCCTATCTAGAAAGTGTAGTCGCGTCGGTTTGAATTCACCCTTAATTGTATTCTTTGTTGTGTGCAGTATCGCACACCCCACACTAGCGTCTTTCGAGCGTCGTCATCGTATCAGCGTTGACGCCGAGGCGACGCGACGCCAGCGCTGGCTGCCTGCCGAACGCCCCGAGCTTACGCGGCGCCAGCAATGCGTTCAGTAGCTGGCCAGCACCGGCGTCGACGCTGTGCGGACGCTAGCACGACGACGACGCTCGAAAAATGCTAGAGTGGGGGGTCTCTAAATAAACAAGTACGTAGAGATGAGATAAGAGATAACTAACCATATATATTGAGTCGGGAGGTGTGCGCCACATCGCCGAGCGAGTTGGCGGCGCGGCAGGTGTACAGGCCGCCGTCCTCCGCGCGCACGGCCGTGATGTTGAGGTAACTCACCACGTCGTTGCTCTTCGTGGCGAACTGCTCTATGCTGTACCTGGAATTGGAATTGGCATCTGTGTATGTAAAATGGGGCCAGGGTTGATAAATGAAGGGACCAAACTAAAGTGAATTCTCGTACTCTTGATTAGAAGTCATTACTCAATTCATTATTATAGTCCTAATGTTGGTCAGTCTCGACCTAACCTCCAATCTGAATGCTGCTAAGTTTAGCAAAGTTTTGTATGTAGGTACGTAATTTAAGTGAAGGGACAATGTAATATTATTGGGACTCTACTTTTTATTTATCTCTCCAACCTAACATATTATCTCACAATAAATATTTCTTGTTAATAGGCTTATTATAGACTAGCTAGTGCTCGTTTTGCTTCTTTGTTCCGTTTCCATTAATGTTCCACGCAAACAGAGTTTGCGTGCAGAGATACCTACATATTATTATGGATAATTGTCTATCTCAAATGAGCAAATTCATAAGATTACCTATGCCCTCTCGCCATGGTGTTGAGCGGCTGTCCGTCGAGCAGCCAGGTGAAGTGAGGCGGGGGGGACCCGGCGGCTGAACACTTGAGAGTCACGACCTGCCCCGGCCGCAGAACTTGCTCAATGAATGTGTACTGCAGCTCTGGCGCCGTGTCTGTAAGGAAATAAATAAATGAAAGTTTATTTGCACCTAAGTACTGAAACTATTAGTCCGCCTACATCGCCATTCGTTAGAAACAACAAAAGCAATAGTGTGGAACATAATATTGTAACTAAATTTATCCAGCAGCTGCAAATTGTCTCGGCTTGGTCGGCACACTCAGGTATACAGTATACACAGCGCCGATCTTCCGCTAGGCCATTTTGTAACCTCGTGTCAACCTTTAAAAGTAATTAATCAAAGAAAATGTGTGTATGATAGGACCACAGGGGTGACGATGTGTTAACCAACTATTTTTTGGTGTCGAGAACCTTCAGTTTTTATTAGAGTGTATAATATAACTCCCCACACCGATCTTGGTGACGGTGGCCGGTTTCATTGAAACTAGGCGAGTTACGCAGGAGTAATTTTATGGTGCCCAAGTGTGTGCGCAATATACAAGAGCACTCTCTCTTCCTTTACTCTCGTAATCCAGTGGGACGGATAACCGACTTTTTACATGGCCATCCGACGCATGGATTATCTTTCTTGTCAGACAATCAGGTGATTGTCTGACAAGAAAGATGATCCATGAGCCGGAGCCTGCATTGTCCTAGCCAAAATTGGAAACAACATTATTTGTTGCTCCAATGCGGGAATCTAACACACGGTCTCTGAGTCGAGAGCCAATGATCTAACCACTAGACCACGGAGGCTGTTAGAGTGTAACGCCGGCATAACACAGGCATGTAATGCCCGCTACTAGAGATGGCCGTTTAAACGAAAAGCGTTTAAAAAAGCGTGCTTTTATAAATAAGTTGAAAAGTCGTTTATAAACGTAAGCGTTTTTACACTTATACTTAACGTTTATATCGTTTATAGTCATTAAGCTATAAGTGTGGTATGAGCAAAGAAAAATAGTTCTTATGTCAGTCTTTAATGTAGCTCATCACTTATTTAAAGTTTTAATAAACGCCTTATTTTTTGTACTTATAACTTATATGCCTTTTCATGTTTATTCACTTTTTGTTAGTTGCGCTTTGCGGCTTGACGAAAACACGTTATATTACGTTACGCAATAATTCGTATTTTAATTGTAATAGTGGTGTTTTGGTGGATTACCGTGAACTTTTAATGTAAATAATAAATATAATAATGGTCCATATGGACGTAATATAAACATTTCGTGCAGTGTTTTAGTATTAAGTTTATTAAGTTTTTGTCATAAGTAGGTACTGTTTAATATAAAAATGAATAGGGGATCGGACTACATCTGAAATATTTAGTTTCATTAATATATTCAGAAATATTGAGGCATTACTACTTGGTAAATGTAAAAAAAATAAATTATCGTATGTGTAGTTTACTAATTAAATGCATTTAAAAAGTACCAAAAAATTTTTTTTTGCGAAATTGGTAAACAAAACCTACATCATTAGTTTACTTACATCATATACTAAAACATTAACTATGGTAAGTATGAACTTAAACGCACAAGCATCGGAGATATTTACAAATATATTCCTGCGGCCGTATACTACATACACTTTAACCTACAAGTGACGTCACTTGTAGGTTAAATTTAGTATGGAGTGTTTTTACGAGACTTGCGAATTTTTTTATACAAATTGCTGTACCTTTGAAAATATTGACTTTTGATATACGGTTTCTTCTGAGAAGTTACTCATATTTAAGAGTACTATTCATGTAAGCATTAAAAAAAATCAGTCCGCTTGCCTATTATTCAGATTTCAGACAGTCCTAAGCCTGCAAAAGAAAGTTCATTGAAATCAGTTTTAGCGATCGAAAAACGTAGCGCAAAAAACATTATAAGTGGCAATAAGTAGATAAGCAGATAAGCAGCTAAGCAGTTAACATAAGTTGCTTTTGAATATTTAATAACGAATAAGTTAACTTTTAATTATAAGCCGTTTATCACATCTCTACCCGCTACAGACCACAACGATAAAACTGCACAGTTCGGTCATAGCAGACATATTTAGTACTAGCTGATGCCCGCAACTTCGTTTGCGCAGAACTAACGGAAGCGGAACCCTATTTTTAAACGGAACCCTAAAATAAAAGTAGCCTATGTTAGACCTTATAACATCAGCTATCTGCGAGTGAAAGTCCCGTGAAAATCGGTCCAGCCGTATCAGAGATTAGCCGGAACAAACAGACAGACAGACCGACAGACAGACAGACGGACAGACAAAAAATTTTAAAAATTGTATTTTATTGTAAGTACCGAATATACTTTCAGAAGCATTAAGTGAAAAGCTGTTAGTTTGAAGTTACAAACAGACACTTCAATTTTATTTATCTGTATAGATGTGCGTGCGCCGATACAGGCGGTCTAGTTATCTAGTATGAAGATGTATCATGTAGTACTGTATACGTCTACCTACTGTGACCGAACTGTGAAAACTATCGTTGTGGTGTGCAGCGGCCATTACCTAGCACTCCGGTCGAGCCAAGTCATTCGTAACAAAGTAATACAACTTACCACCCAGCCGGAGTTCAGCGCTGGCCTGCGCGGAGTCGCGGTCATTCCGCGCCACGCACTGGTACACGCCGCGGTCGGCGCGGGTGACTGCGGCCAGGCTGAGTCTGTCACCGGAGGGCGACAGCCGCGCGGCGCCGACGGGTGCGCCGTTATGCAGCCACTCCAGCCGCGGTGCCGGCCACCCGCTCCACGAGCAGTTGAGAGTCGCCGTACCACCGCTGTTCACCACCTACAATCGGTGTTAATCAATAATAATAGCTCCCCACCGATTTTCGGTTACGGTGGCCGGTTTCATTGAAACCAGGCCAGTTACGCAGGAGTAATTTTATAGTGCCCAGGTGTGTGTGCAGTACACAAGAGCACTCTCTCTTCCTTTACTCTCGTAATCCAGTGGGACGGATAACCGACACGACGTCCAATTTTTTACGTGCCCATCCGACGCATGGGTCATTTTTCTTGTCAGACAATCAAGTGATCAGCCTGCATTGTCCTAACCAAACTTGGAAATAACATTTTTTGTTATTCCAATGCGGGAATCGAACCCACGACCTCAGGAGTCGCGAGCCAATGCTCTAACCACTAGACCATGGAGGCTGTTAATACTTGCGTCACAGCCTATAGAACTATATTGCGTTGTAAATTAATGCTTGCGCTGAGGGCCAAAGTCGCTTATGTTGCAGGATGTTTTGGATGACCTTTTGACTTATTTACGCCCGAAATTAATAATAAACAATCTTAATCCAGTTTTAGCTATCTGAAATCAATATTTCAATACGTTTCGATGATCCTAGGATTAACTTCACGTCAATTTACTTCAATTTTTATGTGAGAATCTAAGACTGTAGTCAATCTAATATTTTAGATACGTTAGCATTATCTAGTCATCTGCTTGTTCCTTACCAAAAGCAAAATTTGCCACTTGCTCACATTACATTACCAAAACTCTGTAGTAGTTTTTGTTACTATTGTTGCGATGTGTGTTATTTCGAGACAACGTAATCGCTACGCTTATTGCTACCATGATGATATCCAGAGGGAAGCGTGTTCTGTCGCAAGGTCACCAATGTAGGAATGTTGGTGGTAGCCCCAAAGGAAGATCTCCAATCGAGAGAAGTGGTCAGGTTGGGTGTTCGGTCAAGCCCAAGCCCAAGCAACTGTAGCAGTTTTCAGAAGTTGCGCCTATATGTCGCGCCAAACTGTGAAAACTTCGATAGCGCAAATCAGAATTGTGGCGCCAATTGATCTATATTTTTGGGCTAAGGAGTAAGAGAGCGCGCACAAGGCAAATCAGTATAATTTTAGTAATCTACACTAATATTATAAAGAGGATAACTTTGTTTGTATGTTTGTTACTTTGTTTGTTTGTTTGTTTGTTTGTAATGAATAGGCTCAAAAAGTACTGGACCGATTTCAAAAATTCTTTCACCATTCGAAAGCTACATTATCCACGAGTAACATAGGCTAAATTTTATTTTGGAAAAAAATAGGGTTCCGTAAGATATTTGGGTTTTTCGGACACAAGGTGTAAAAAATCAACCAGAAAAGTTACTTATTTTGCGTACGCTGCCTAAACTATAAAAGGTAGAACCATAAAATGTTCTAATTAATTGTAGATCTTATAAATATCTACAAAAAAGTCCGCGACACACTATACCTATCTATGTCGAGTGAGGCACAACAACCATTTTTTTATTTAGAAATCTTGAATTTTTTTTGGACTACATTTAAACGCGTTTATTTTACTCATGCTATTAATACTTATCAAAATAAATTATTTTATCACTAAGTACAGTTTATGTAGATAATTTTTGGTCTTTGAATGATTAAAATTGGACGTTTGGTTTTGAAGTTTTGGCGAAATTAAAATATTACGATTTCTGCTGCACGGCACGGCCCGTTGCGAAGTGGGCGTCACCAAGGCGTGCGCGTGCGGGGGGGAGTTTAGATCTAGACTTCTATGAGTTTAGATCTAGACTTCTATGAGTAGATTTTTGTTTTGTGTTCGTTGTAACTTTGATGGATAAATACTTGAATACCTATTTATTTGGTGTTTGTTGTATTGTTAGTCCTGAAGAGTATAGGTATTTCATACGATAAAAGTATACCCACCTACTTATTTCATTGAGTTTTAGTAGGTACCTATATTAATTTGTTTCTGTTTGTTTTGACTAAATTTCGCCCGTTTTGTTAGAGGTTTAAAGACATTCTGTAGTATTAGTATCAGTATTGTACCCGTGCGAAGCCGGGGCGGGTCGCTAGTTACATTATATACTAATTTGTTGGAATAACAAAGTAAACCTGACTTCATTGTGTGTTGTACTTCAGCAGAAGGTAACTACAGGAGCAGGTACGTATTGTTCCTGACGCCCCGCAAGAATGCCTAATGTGGGCAACAATACACGTTTGTTCAACGAAACTAACCGTGGCAGTTGTTCCTTTGTCTTCGTGTTTACTCCACAACAAAACAAGTCAAAATGGGAACAGAATATTAGCGGTGTGTTAATGAAATCCAAGTATGACTATTAGCTTAAAAGCTCATTTATTGGGCAAGGCAATTTATTTAAATATAAGTAGGCTGAGTAAAGGATATTTATATAATTTGGTAGATATAGTAGCCAAAAATAGTAGAAAAAGTACAGTGTTACCGTGGAAAAGCAAGTGAGTAATAAAAACTTAGGCCTTTACCTACATCCGTTAATGGATGATTTATACAGTATTCTCCGAGCGAAGTAACCACTCTTGAAATACTGTAGCGCCTGGGACAGTTGGTTTTTAAATGTCGTATGGTTGCCCAAGCTAATACGGCATTCTCACAACATAGTCCAGCCTAGCCCAGAGAATGAACTGGTCAATACGTCTGGAGCCAATCATGTGCGGATTTCCTCACGATGTTTTCCTTCACCGTTAGAGCATCCGTATGATGTACTTGAGATCTGAAAAAGTCTCATTGGTACACGCCACAACCTGGGATTTGAACCTGCACTCTCTCGAGTGCGAACCAAACGGTCTACCCACTAGGCCACGGAGCTCAGTGAGTATAATATGATTACAAATACATAGTATTTTCAAAATATTGCAGCTGGGTACAAACGAAAGCCACGAGGGAGATTGACCGCGACCGCACGATCTGACTGCCATGTTCAATTAATTATAGCGATCGATAAAACAAACTGACAAATTACTGGCAGTATTGTTTACATTACATGCCGCAATACGTAAAGTGTATTGAATCAAAAATCAAATCAGGCCAGATGTGAAACAAAGCACAAATCTGATAATTGCAAAAGTGACGCTTCGCCATGGAAACAGACGTCTGATGATCAAGCATATAAGATGATGATAGTGACATTTATGTTTAGTAGATAATAGCTGCAGCTTTAATATGGCCACAATTTGCGATTCTACAATGTTTTGAACTCTAACAGTAACTTCTAACATATAAGCAATTCTTATTATTTGTGCCATTATACGCATTTCTATTGAAAACTGGTCAAACTTTATTAATTTCTTATATTATATATTACTAGTAAAGGACTTCCAGCAGAAATATTAAATTTTTCTGCGATAGAAAGTAGCCTATGTTCCACCTCGTGGTCTACTCTATCTCTGTGCCAAATTTCATCACAAACGGCCAAGTAGTTTCGGAACCTATTCAATGCAAACAAATATTTCCTCTTTATACTAGTACTATATCTAAAGCCTGCCTGCGTGTATCTAAAAGCTTCATCAAACATAGATAATAAATTCATCACTTATTAAAATTGTTACCGATAGCTATAAACAGAATATAGATAGGCAGTTTATATTACCCACTATGCACGGTGTCGTAACAATGCTGACGACAATGGCCCACAACTCCACAATAAACGAAAACACTTTTATTCGCTTCATGTGGATGCGAAATAAAATGACAGCGATAAAATTCAGGACCACCTTTGAATACGTTAAGTACTTAGTATATTGCTTTTGTATCCGAATGTATTTTGATAGTTTTTACGCATACACCACAGCACATATACGTAGGTACGTTGTGTACACAGATTGATAAAGGAAAGCCGTCATTTTATCCATATTATCTGTCAGTATATCTATAATTGTGTAGACAAAACGCCTGTCTACAGGTAGTGCGTCGTGAGTACTTACGTATCTCAAATTCAATAGTAGATACTTTGAATTTCTTATGTCCGAGGCAAATAACTATTCAGATGTATCAAATAATTCTTGAAAAACGTTCAATACCTACTTTTATGGCAGTTCTGAAGCTCGATTCTGGTACCTAATTGAATCTTGCAATAATACAGTAATAATCCAGTCCCAATATTTTAAAACTGCAAAATGGTATTCTCCCAAACGTCACACTAACGTCAAAATGGTTTTTAAGATATTATATTATCAAGACGGTTCAATAATAATAAATAGGAAAAGTTTGTTTATTTGCTTGCATTGAATAGGCTCCGAAACTACTTGACCAATTTTGATGAAAAGCACAGATGTAGAGTAGACCACGGGGAAGGACATAGGCTACTTTTTATAGCGGAAAAATGTATGGTTTCTGCGAAATTAATCTATTGCGCGCACGAAGTAGCGGGCAACATCTAGTAATAATACTATAATGAAGAGGAAAAGTTTATTTGCTTGTTTGTTTGCATTGAATAGGCTCCGAAACTATTGGACCGATTTTGATGAAATTTGGCACAGATGTAGAGTAGACCACGGGGAAGGACATATGCTACTTTTTATTGCAGAAAAATATTTGGTTTCTGCAAAATTTACTTTAGCGCGCACGAAGTCGCGGACAACATCTAGTAATTAAATAAAACTAAAATGAAAGTTTAAGCTTATTTCGAGCATTGGGGTTCTAAGAACACGTAGTAATTATATTGATAGGTCACTACTCACTAGTTTTATCGTCACACACTCGCCTCTTCATGTCGTCCGTTCATTTATTTGGAATAATTAAGAGGCCTCAACAGCTCGCAGCATTTTACTAATGGGATTTTTACTGTCCGCCATTTGTAGCTGTATGGATTACGAAGGAAATTAAATTTGCATAATGTATACAACGAGTCGAATATAGTCACGATAACAGTTGACTTTTGGTGAATTATTTACTGTAATAGACTTAACGTTCGGAATTAAAAGCTCTTTTTTACAGTTATTATAAAAAACATACTGAATTTCATAGTATTTCCGGACCATTACGACCTGCAAACCTTCAAGAAAGGAGCGTATTCCGTCCTAAAAGGCCGGCAACTCACTTGCAACTCCTCTGATGTTGCGGGTGTCCATGGGCGACGGTAATCGTATTCTCTTTCCATCAGGTGATCGTTTGCTCGTTTGCCCCCTACTTTCATAAAAAAAATTGTCGACAGGATATACTATGTTTCTATCAATGAGCCTATAAGATGCTTTTGTTCATCGCATCGTACGAACATCCAAAATAGTTAATATTTCTATTCAAATATATTTTCCAAGTTTCAGCTTTTACAGTCTATTAGTCTTCGCCCAGATAAATGGTGTGTTGTCAGACAAGATCTGGCCATTCAACATTGAAAATTCAATATTATTGTTACACGCCCACTTTACGACGCCGTCAAACCGCGCGGCGTGATGTCGCGGCGGGGTAGCACGGTGTGTCGTGATTTTTTACAGGCCGATAACGTCGCGTCGCCGCAGAACGTTGCAATTTTGCAAATGTACCGAAATTTTACATGGCGATCGTGACCTGCATTTTTATGTCGACGTGTGGTTACACGTTATGTCAACGCACCGCGTGTTTTTACGTTGACCGTCGCGCCGTGGATATGTGGACACTGGATATGGCCCAGGAC
This sequence comes from Glaucopsyche alexis, assembly GCA_905404095.1. NCBI lineage: Eukaryota > Metazoa > Arthropoda > Insecta > Lepidoptera > Lycaenidae > Glaucopsyche > Glaucopsyche alexis. The sequence goes on along the minus strand of FR990051.1, from coordinate 21,021,807 downwards.
TGCTATAAATGTAACAAGTAACAACATTAAAGTTCTACGAATACCAAAACCATAACCTGTACAATGATTTAGTGGCGTTCAAGTCATATCTGTATGCTCTCCTTGTCATGTTGATAAGCAGTGACAGCCTGTTTGTGAATAGGGGGCTCCTAATTATATGTAGCGTTTCAGTGCTCAACAGTGAGTTATAGAAATACGAATTTTAGTTAAAACTTGAATTTTTGATGTAAGTTTCTTTGAATAATTTAAAAACGAACTGTGAAAGTATTTTTTAAATTCACCCACGAGAAGGGGTGAAAAAACATAAAGAAAGTTTTTATTTTACATAAAAATGTTCTCATAACTTTTTTTCCTAAAATTAACTGAGATAGGGTAGCTAGAAGCTAGAGTATGATTTTTTAAAATTCCCGTCATCATTTTTATGTAAAATTTTATGCTCTACAACTTTTATTTGAATTTTTTTTTCTAGCACTTGCCGTTTCCCCAAAATAAAATAAAAAAACTTTCTTTGTATTTTTTCACCCCTTCTCGGGGGTGAATTAAAAAAAAACTTTCACATTTCGTTTTTAAATTCTTCAAAGTAACTTATTTCAAAAATTCAAGTTTTAACTCAACATTCGTATTTCAGAGCCTATTTTCTTGGACTATTACGAAGACCTAAAGAGGTTCCACTTGCCTGCGTGTGCGGCTGCACGTGCACAGTAAGCGGCGCCCGGAGCGCGAGCCGCAGCCGCAGGGTGAGGTGGCCGTGCGCGTTGGCAGCGCGGCAGGCCCAGCGGCCCTCGTCCGCCGCCTCCGTCCGCCGCAGCACCAGCGCTGCGCCGCCGCCCCACGCCGCAATCCGCCCGCCCTCGCCCGCGCGCACCTCGCGTAGAGCCCCGCTCGCTGACTCCCGGTACCACCTGAACACATAACCATACTTATAAGACAATATAGATAAAAGAGTATATCCTTATTAACCTCAATTTATGTGTGGTTAATGTCACACCTAAAGTATAATGGACAATGCGACGAAGAAGTAGTGCTGGCAGTGACAGAGTAGTCTAGACTACAGTATCACATATACAGACTACAGAAAATATGATGCATTATAACTAGGACTATGTCTAGAAAAAACACAACCATACTTATAAGACAATACAGATAAAAGAGTACTCGTATATCCTTAGGAATAGGAATTATTGACCTAAATTTATGTGTGGTTAATGTCACAACCCAGTATAATGGACAGAACGACGAAGTCCTGCTGCCAGTGACCAGAGTCTAGACTACAGTATCTAAGAAAATATGATGCATCATAACTAGGACTCTGTCTAGAAAATGGTCAACTCTATGAAAATTAGGAGCTTATCTAAACGAAATTAACCAGTCTCTATTTTCTATGATACAACCGTATCACTATGACCTAAGAATTATCTTTTAAATAAAATTGAACTACCCATAAACTGCCATAAAGTAAATAAAGTACACAATCTGGAAGTTGGAAACAGTGCCATCACGCTGATGATAAGCGCCCGCAAATATAAATTTTAATCAGTGCTATCATACGTTACGGCTCCATTTCGTTTACGTTACCACTGTCATTTCGCTCCGGCGGAAATTCGCGCGGTATATAATTACTAAAGAGAAATGTCAGACCGACCCGTGCTCAATAGGAAGAGGATTTGTCGACATTAATAATTAATAGAAGCTCCTAGCTGTTTACCAATTTAATTGAATTCCGAAGTTTCTTTCTGAAATGTTTCAGGAAAGGGGTCGGTCATAAATAAATACACCCAGGGCCTCTAGTCAAGATGCATTCGATAATTTCGACGGCGAACTTCGGAATTAAAAATGTACGGGATTTGACATAAGTCATCGTTACGTGACATGTCGCTTGCGATGACTTAGGTCAAATCTCATACATTATGTTTTCGAACTTCGCCGTCGAAATTATCGAATGCATCTTGACTAGAGGCCCACATCTATAGATTTACAATTCTGAAAATACAGACATACTTAATACATAATATTTGAACGCGGAACGCACGGAATAAAGGTAAAAATAAAGTAGAACGCTCATCAAAAATGTTCTCGTCGCCATCGGTTCTGACGTGAAAGCCGAACGGCACCCAGCGCCTGTTTGCTCACAAATATTAGCACGCGCGACAACATTTGAATGATAAATGGAGCTAGTTTGTTCAACACAGTCAAATCCCGTCGGCCAACTGCAAAAATACGGTAACAAGTGCAACTCAAACAATAAAGGTAAATCCGGATTGGATTCTTAACACGCATAATATATTATATTATAAAGTGATTTAAGTGATATGCTGCTTGGTTACTGATTTCTGCGTGATAACAGCAACCGATTATAATGTAGAGTCCTATTGAAATAAAATATTACAAGTATCCGAGAAATAATAAATTGTATGAGAAATCAATACTTATTTTACGGAGGAGCTTTGAAGACGCCAGTTAATTTACCTACGAGAATAATCTGCGAATTTCTTATACAAAATTCGGCTGCGTTCCCAAAGCCATATATCTATGTTGGCCTTGAAGTACCGACAGGGGAGTCGGTAAGTCGAGGCCGAGGGAAGCTCTAATAGAAACAACCAAATGATTTATCGCTCGCAGAATGTATTGGTTTCATAAATTAAACTCAAAATATTGGATCCGATATTGGGGAATATCGAATTACTCCAGAATTAGATATTCGATGGGGTGACTCGAGTTACAATTGCCCGGAGACGAAACAAAACAACGTCGTGCCCGCGGCGACCGCCCGGCTAATTGCCGATTGTCGCAGTAGGTAAACAACTAAAGGTAGCTTTCCGATCCATGCGACCGCGCCGCGAGACCGCGATCAGCCAATCAGAGGGGCAATTATGCTAAACAAAACCGGCATTAATACAATTACAATCAAGTCCCGATATGCTAAAACTCTCAAACGGTGTTTTCATGAACGTTAAACCCACGTGAAACGCGCTCTGATTGGTCGAAACGTCATAAAATCCGTTCATAGTAACATATCGATTCACTTTCAATCCAAACGAAGTAAAATGAAGTCTACTTTAAATACGAGAATTGAGGTTCAGGTTCTCTGGCCACGTTCACAGGTCGCGCGTTGCGGGTCGCGGGTATTGTTAAGGTGGTTCGTTTCCTATACATTTGTAACTTATGTCACTTTTTGTCGAAAATTCAATAAAAATGTGACTTCTGTGTGAAATAAAGTATTTTAAATGTATTTTGCGACAATTGTATTGCAAAATAAATAGATGTGCATATAATTTATGTAGTAATAGTATGAAATTACCTAATTAATGTCCATTGTTTTTTTGTATGGGAAACGAACCACCTTAAGCATCTTTGCATAAATTTACTTGTAATTTCGCAGCGTAGCGGCCAAGCTGCTCGGTCCCGCGGACGCATATAACTAGAGCCTTAGTTACGTTAGTAATATATATTCTTTGCCTTAGTGCTCCATATAAATTTATACTGAGCAGTGGCTCCGCGACGTTATTTCGGTCTCGGATCGCGGGGTCGCGTCGCGACTCACGCGAATCGGAAGGCTACCTTAACTACTGATAATTTCTAACTATAGGTTTGTTGACTGATTTTTTTAATTTTCAGGAGCTATAAATAACAAAACGTGATTTTTTTGCGTTTTGTACGGAACCCTTTGTGCGCGAGTCTGACTCGAATTGGCCAGTTTTTTTTAATATTTAAGATTTAATTTAAGCAAATAAAAACGAAATCTTAAATATTAGTAACTTCTCAGAAGAAACAGAATACAAAATATTATAAATATTTTCATAGATACAGCGATTTGTTTACAAAATTTCGAGTCTCGTGAAAAAGCTCCATACAAATATCGATCCTAACTGTGACGTCACGATTATGTAAAAGTGTATGAAATAGTAACATATTTGTAAATACATATCTCCGAAATTTGTGCGTTCATGTTCATTACCTTAATTAATGTTTTTGTATTATTATTATGTAATTAAACTAATGATATAATATGTTTTTTTGCTAATTTAGCAAACAATTTTATACTTTTTTGTATTTTTACATGTATCTAATTACTAAATACACATAAAACATTATATTTTTTACGTTAATCAAGAAGTAACACCTCAATATTTCTAAGTATATAAATTAAACGAAATATTTTACGAGTAGGTACATGTAGGAATTAAAAGAAATATTTTACATGTAGTCGTCGTTTTACATGCAAAACCAATGGTCATCTAGTGTCTAATACTCCTGACTTAAATACGGCGCTTGAGTCTTTTACGTCTTTTATAAGCAATTAGGTACTGGGAAGATAGGTTTCTAAAATACTTGGACGTGTCTATTCAAAATCTTAGAGCATGTGAAACACAAATGCCAATAACCAACATAAACGTTTGGAAGTATCAATATGATTCCCAGGGCCCTGATACACCCTGAGGGCTCGCTTCGTCAGGGTTCACTTGATGAGGGGGAGTGACGACTTGCGGGAACATCTATTATATCGGAAGAAACATTTTAACGAAATGAATCGGGTTTCGGCTTCGGATCTTCAGGATTAAAGTGATTATTCTGAAATTTCGCCAAGATTATGTGATATTTCGGATGTTTGAGGGATTAACGTAATCAGGGTTGATTCACTAGACAACTACATAATTATTAGGAGGTAAGATGTGTTTTTCATTATCGGTTTACTAATGGGGAATATGCTTTGATTTTTTTTAAGTTGGCTTTTCGAAAAGTACATATTAATAAGCCAGGAAATATTGTCTTTGCAATTTAATATCTACGATCAACTGTTGACGAAATACAGTCATCATAAACGTGCGATCATTGGAGAATACGCTCTATCCATATTCCATACTAATATTATAAATGGGAAAATGTGTGTGTCTGTTTGTCCGTCGTTCACGCCAAAACTAATAAACTGATTTAAATGAAATTTGGTACACAGTTAGTCTAGAGCCTGACAAAGGACATAGGCTACTTTTTATCGCGGGACATATACAGTTTCCGTGGGTTACTGTACTTACGCGGGCGAAGCCGCGGGCATCAGCTTGTACAAAATATTATACACGAGTGACGTCACAGCAGTTGAAAATGTATGAAAATAAATACAAAATTGATTTTAAAACAAAAAAGTAAGTGAAAATTTCTAATGCATTAGAAAAGTAATTTTAATTTTTTAATCGTAGCAAAAGAAAGTCGTTTTTTTAGTCCTTTTTAGTGATGTAACTTTTAAATTTAGCAACTACACTTTTTGCATTTTTCATACATACATACATACATATAATCACGCCTTTTTCCCGTAGGGGTAGGCAGGATCGCCTCTTTCCCGTAGGGGTAGGCAGAGACCACTTCTTTCCACTTGCTACGATCCTTACATACTTCTTTCGCTTCGTTCACTTTCATTCTTACCATCCATTCCTCCTCTTACATTCGACGTAGCCAAGCGTATCTCCATGGTCCGCTTTTCGCATCCGCGAGAAACGAGACGTGATGGGTGGCGAACCACATCGCCGCCATTTTGGATAATTAAATTATTTTTGATTATCCATTGCGTTTCCATGGATTGGTGGAGAGGGTAGGAATAGGGAAAGGGAAGGATAGGTGGTGTGGAAAGGAAGATTGGTAAGTTAGAGTGGGAAATAGGGAATGTAGGATATTACCGCCCAGGAGGGCAAGGGATAGGACAGTAATAGCTAGGGAAGCCGGGGTCGCATACCCGTATACTATACCACAACTACCGGACAGGTAAGTAGGGAAGAGTATCCCATGACAATGCATTTTTCGGTCCATACTTATGTTGCCTTTCGGAAAATATGAGAATTTTGACGTTCAACAAATCTAGGAAAACTATTAATTATAATTCTGACATCGAAGACCTACCCTTGCCTGGTAGATGGCGATGATTGTCTAAGAATCCCTCATCCCAGAACTGGTAACAACAAAACCACTGTGTACTCGAGTATGAAGTACGACTAAGTATGCAATGCGAAGTTTTTATTCGCGCCAAACTTTGTAATATCTAAGTTGTGAGAGTAATAAAGTGGGCAAACATAAGCGGACGAGTCCCCCGACGCTGCGGCTTGCAATAATGGAAAACTAATGTTACGTCCCATAAGCCGCTGTAGCCGCACCATCTCGCCGCTCGGCTATACCAACAAACAATCTTTTAAACTTGTCTACATAAACGCTGAGAATTTTTAAAAGAAAAATACAATATTTGCGTAGCGTGTATGTAATACTTGAGGATTTTTTAAGAAAAAAAACCACTTATAGTGGCATTAATGCGGCTACCTGCTTCTAGGAAATATGATGAAAATTATTCTTCCGGAGTACCAGGATCAATTTAAAATTTCGGAACGTTTGCAGATTGAAAGCTTTAAATCGACTTAAAACCATAGACATGCATATTAGGGACAAGGAAAAGTATCTTTTTGATCTTTACATTCAGTGCCCCATTTGACAATATAGATGCACTATAAAAGGCTGCAAAATTATGACAAACGAGTAAAAAAATATAGATGAGAGATCTTTATATATGTCACCGTAAAATTGTACAAACCGTTATGCCGGGTCCGCACGTTTGCCAAACCTCGACAAGCTGTCACAAATTCAAACGTGCGGATAGAGTGTTTGCCATGGTTTGTGTAGGTTTGCAAGCGCTTGCAGCCGTTCTGTTCGAATGTCGGTTTTTTGACACAAAAGGGAATTTGTCGCAAGCGCTTGCAATGCATCCACACGTTTGCGCGCGCTCAGTCTGGTTTGTGTACTGGAGACGGGTAGACGTGCCTACGCTCGCACAAAATGAGTGGTGATTGGTCAAATTATGACATCTTGTTTTTTCTCGAATGTTATCAGGCTGAACCATGCATTTGGGACCCGAAAAACAAGCATCACAAAGATGAGACGACCTCTGTGGCTCAGTGGTTGAGCGTGTTGGTGCTCAAGCCGGGGGCGTGAGTTCGAAATTCGAATCCCGCCGAAGGACCAAAAAGTCTCCTGTGTTCCCGGATCATGGATGTGTAAAATATACTTAGATAGGTACAATAAAAATCTTAAATATGTATATGTCACCGTAAAATTGTAAAAACTGTTAGATTTTAATAAAACTAGTGAAATTGTAAAATGCCGATAGACTTCGGACGCGAATATTCTGTCTATAATTTAACACATTATTTTTCGTAAGATTATAAATACATAGTTATAAATATTTCGACATATTTTTACAATGTCGTTAGTTATTTAACAATCTAACGGTTTATACAATTTTACGGTGACATATATAATATAAAAGTATTAAATAAATATATTTTTGTTGTCTGGTACCCGTAACACAAGTTCTTCGAGAACTTACCACGGGACCAGATTGACGTAGTGTGAAACGTCTATAGATATTATTGTTATTATTATGAGAAAAAAGTAGCTGATGCGTGGCTTAGTACATTATTGAATAAGCCAGTATGTATACGATTTTTATGAATTTGTAACTTAATCCACCATCTTCTTTGCCGTTTTTTTTGTTTGTTCTTATTTAAGTATGTATTTTTTTTACAATAATAATAACTCCCCTCTCAGTGACGGTGGCTGGTTTTATTGAAACCAGGCCAGTTACGCAGGAGTATTTTTTATGGTGCCCAAGTGCACCAACCACAAGACCCAGGAGGCTCTTGTTTTTACAATAAAAATAGCTCGAAGCAAATGCTATAGCCGATACGAGCTCAACGTCGATCATGCTTGCCTGTTCAGAACACACTAACTCACTCGCAAGCGTGCGGATGGCGACGTTTGATTCCCCTTTTCAAGTCAAGCGTTTGTGTAGGTTTGGAGTTTGCGGCAAGTGGCAAACGTGCGGACGCGGCATTAGATTGTAAAATAACTAACAAGATTGTAAAAATATGTCTATCAACATTTTACAATTTCACAAGTTATATTACAATTAACGGTTTTTACAATTTTACGGTGACATATATATTTCTTCTGTGCGTGTTTATGTCACTGAACTCCTCCTAAACGGCTGGACCGATTTTGATGAAACTTTTTGTATGTGTTCATGTGGATTTGGGGAATGGTTTAGATTTACAATTGGACTCGATAGGTGGCGCTTCTGTCAGTGCGTCAACAAATTTAATTCTAACTTCTAAGGCGGTACAAAGTTTGCAGGGACAGCTAGTAATAATATAGGTAGTATACTATATCGTACATAAAGTATTTCAAGTAATTAAGGTAGGTAGGTACATAAGATATTTCACAACAATTTTCATATAGCTGAACTTGTATGAAAAAGTTTTTGGCTATAATATGTATAGTGTATACAAATATATAGACTCAAAACGACGACGTAGGTACGTTATTGTTTGAATTTTTGGATTGTACCTACCGGGACCGTGTGAATATTTCTTGTGTAATTTGATACAATCAGCAGTGTTATTCTCTAAGAACATTTTCAAATATCTCGACAGCTGAATCCGCGGCAAGTGTCAAATATCATATAAAATTTTGACACTCACCGCTGATTCTGCTTTCGAGATTTGAAAATGTTCTTACAGAATAGACAGGCTGTACAAATAAAAAAAGTGATAGTGAGATAGAGACTCTTTTTAATTAGGTTTTATCATATTATATTTTAAGCTTTATAGGCTCAAATACGAGGCGCAAGTTACTTAACTCGTATTTTTAAATTGAAATTGCTGTAAACTCCGGAGAGTTATGAGAATCGTAGTTGATGTATTAGAAAGAGCTATAATCAATCTATTATTTAAGCTAAAATAGCTAATGGCACAAAAATATTTTTAGCGATACTAAGTTCCATAGACACTTGAACATTCACCTTTCATAAAAATCGGTTCAGAGGTTTAAAAGCGTGAAGAGGTAACAGACAGACAGACAGAATAGTACTAGTTTTTGCCCGCAGCTTCGTCCGCGTAAATACATTATCCCAGGGGAACACTGTTATTTTTTGGAATAAAAATTATCCTATGTCCTTTCCCGGGATTCAAAGTATTTTTATACCAAATTTCATAAAAATCGATTCAGCGATTAAAGCGTGAAGAGGTAACAGACAGACAGACAGATAGACACACTTTCGCATTTATAATATTAAGTATAGTAGTATAGATAGATCGGCTGCCCAAATTCAAAACCTAGTAACAGGTGTTTTTTTAAAAAACCTGTTTTTGGAATTTTTCAACTTACTAGGCAGTATCAATATGATGTGGACCAGTTTCTTATGTAATTTTAAAAATAAAATTTAGCAAGCCTGAGCAATTTGGCGTGCTTATGAAAATTTCCATGAAGTACAAGTTCTAAACATAGTATGTCAGAATACATATTTAAAACCCTAGCAACTCAACCGACTTACTAGGTTATGAATTTGAAAACCGACTTGCTTTGTTTTGAATTTGGCACCGATTATAAAATCAATATAAAATCATTTAGTAAGTCCAGTGACACTGGCGCGCGAGTGTTTCGCTCCATGATATAAAATGAGTTCTATGCAATTTTATCGATCCAGTCGTATGTGTGCTTTGCAGAACGAAAACTATTGCAGATAAGACATCTAGGGCACGGTAGTACCCCCGCCAAGATAAGCCAAGCGAAGCGCAAGGGCACTACCAGACTACGTTTTCTCCAAGCGTATCGACGATTTTTTTTAACCTTCATAACTTGGGTTTGGATTATACTAGATAAATAAAATTTTCAGAATTTGTTCCCAGTAGCGGACTCATTAAACATCTTCAATTATGATTGCATAGTTCTTATACTTTAGATTTTATTGATATCTAAAAACCCCTGATTTCGTCACTGACTCACTGATGATCAACAAAATATATGGTACTTCCGGATGTCCTAGAAAGCTAAAATTTGGTACGTAATCTTGTATTAATACACAAGTAACATAATAATTGTCAAAGTTGGAACTTTTAATCCTCCGACCATAAGGGGTAAAATAAAAAAAATAAAAAAAAAAGAATTAGGGGATCAAAGTAAGTTTTAAATTAGGGGATAAAAGTAATGATGATGTAAGTTTGTTTAAAAGCGCCATTTATTGCGTATATTATGAACTATGTTAGTTATGTTGTCGTTCGTCTCTTGTACTGGAAACTAATTGATGTAATTAATATTGAAATAATTATTTCCCTAGTATTCTGTAGTAATTTTAAAGAAAAAAAATATTTAAAAAAATATAAAAACCGACTTCCAAAGTATAAGCAATAACATTCTTAAAATCACTAAAAAGTATAAAATAATTCTTAATGTCGAAATAGTTCCATTTTAAATTCTGCTAAAATTTTACAATTTTTCTACTCAATCTTCTTATTTTTGAAGTCGGTACCAGCCAATTTGAACGTGAGTTCTTTAAAATATTATTTGTACTTATATACATATAAGGACGTAGTTGTGTTAAAATTAATGATCTGTTTTATTGAAGGATTTATACAATTATTTGGGCTGGTACCGACTTAAAAAATAAGAAGATTGAGTAGAAAAATTGTAAAATTTTAGCAGAATTTAAAATGGAACTATTTCGACATTAAGAATTATTTTATACTTTTTAGTGATTTTAAGAATGTTATTGCTTATACTTTGGAAGTCGGTTTTTATATTTTTTTAAATATTTTTTATTTTTTTCTTTTCAGTGATATTATAATATTATTAACTAGTACCTGGGAGACCGAGCTTTGTTCGGAGTTTTCGTAGGACGATGAAATATTTAAAAATAAATAAAATTGAGAAGAGAAATAAAAAGGATCACAAAAATTTTTATTGACCGGGTTTCGAACTCGAGGCCAATTCGTAAACAACCTATAAATTACCATTCTACCATCCAGCTGAAGCTACATTTTATGGCGGCAAAATTTACGGTTCCCGCAAGATTTCCTTTTGCGCGCACGAAGTAGCGAGTAACGTCTACTATAGTGTAAATTATGTGTTTTCAATGTCAATTTTAAGCACTTATGCATATAACATCTCCATGTTGTAGTGACACCCTCGCGGGGGTAGTCAGGGAAGCTTCCTGTGACCTCAGAACGTCGAGATCTGATGAGAATTAGATTTTTGCAAAACGGGGTAAAACCAGTATCTTCCCGATTTTTGAAAATCTTAGATTTTCTTAGCGGGAAGTTAAAAATAATCCCCTTTTGTCTTGTTCATTCATTGCATGAACTACTAGACAAATTTTCATAAATCTTGTGTATTGTATTGACAGAAAAAGTTGCGGGGAAATTAAAAAAAATGTTTAGAAAATCATAAGCATTGCTTTTAAGAGTTTCCTTGATTCCTCGTGGATCCCATAGTTATCATTATCCTTATTATCATTATCCAAATGTAACACTTTTAGTAGGAAGGTATATAAGCTTGGCACAACATTTTACTTTTGAGTAGGTCTGAATCTGAATGTTCAAACAAATCGATATCACTTTAAAATACTATGAGAAATACCTATATCAACATAATATCATGATGTATGGTGTGATGATGGTTGTGGAGATGATGATTATTTAATAGTGACATTTGCTTGCAGTTCTTTTAACAATACGGAAATTTCCAAACGTGTACCTTTAAGGACTGAGGAGTGCTGTTGAGCCTTTTTGGATCCAGGATATACCTTGGCACAATATTTTACTTTTTGGTAGCTATGAATGTTCAAAGGAATTGACATCGGTGTAAAATACTATAAAAATACCTATATCGTCATAATGTTTTCATTTTGTATGCTATGATGATGATGATGGTGGTGGTGGTGATGGTGATTATTATTTAAAAGTGGCATATGCTTGCAGTTCTTTAAACAACGTTGAAATTTCCAAACGTGTATCTTTAAAGACTGAGAAATGCCGTTCAGTGGTTTTTTATCCAGGGTATACCTTGGCACAATATTTCACTTTTGGTAGCTGTGAATGTTCAAAGAAATCGATTTCGGTGTAAAAAAAACTATGAGAAACACCTAGATATCAATAAAATATCAAGGTGTATGGTGTGATGATGGTGGTGGTGATGATGATTATTTAATAGTGACATTTGCTTGCAGTTTTATAAACAATACTTAAATTTTTAAACGTGTATATTTAAAGACTGAGGAGTGCTGTTCAGCCCTTTTGGATCCCTGGATACCCTGGTATACCTGGATACCTTGGTATAACATTTCAATTGTTGGTAGCTGTGAATGTTCAAAGAAATCGATATCGGTGTAAAACACTATGAAAAATACCTGTATCATCATAATTTATCATGATGTATGGTGTGATTATGATGGTTGTGGTGATGATAATTATTATTTAATACTGAAATTTGCTTGCAGTTTTATAAACATTGCTGAAATTTTCAAACGTATATCTTCAAAGACTGAGAAATGCCGTTCAGTGATTTTGGATCCAGGGTATACCTTGGCACAACATTTCACTTTTTGGTAGCATTTGCTCTAGTTACTTCAAAAAAAGTCAAAATCACTATCGGTGTCCCTATAAATTTTGAGAATTTCTCTCAATTCCTCATGGATCCCACCACCAGATCTACCATTTGATGACAATGGGACCAATCCAGGAGTCAATCCTTTACAACAAAAAAATAATTTTGAAAATCCATCCACAAACGGCGGAGTAATCGTGTAACATACACAAAAAAAAAAAAAAAAAAACATACACACGAATTGTAAACCTCCTCTGGAAGTCGGTTGAAAATTAAACATAAAGGTAACATTAAAATTATTCAAGGGACGTTCGTAGAAATATATCCTAAATAGAAAAGAAAAATATAATAAAAATATAATTTTCATAAAAACAGCTTATAAAAAGAAGTGAAATCCCACCAAAAACATTTTCATGTAAAGTGATGCCAAGATCGCACTGTCAAAAAGTTATAAGATCTCATGTAAAACCAAGCCTTTGAGTTCTGACTCTACACGATTTAACTCTACAAACCTAACTTAATAAACTCTACACCTTAGTCAATTTATGTAGTAAGCTGTAAGGTGACTATTGTTTATGCGCAGAGATCTATTTACAGTGCTCTGAATTTTCATCGGAGTTCCGGATTCCGGAGCATATATTCCCAGCCATAGATTTAGTTTAAACTACGTCCCAGCCTAAAAGGTACTTTGGGATTGATTTTCTTTATTTTATTAATTACTTTAATCACACAGCAGTGTTATAAACAATATGTAGGTAATGGTATCTACAGACACACGAATTTGGTACGGAGCGTACAGCGGACCATATCCGCAGACCGAATCCAGTGTCTCTACACACGCACGGATTTGGTACGGTGCAGTGGACCGGAAAGCTCGACACTCGTGTGTTCGATTTTCAGTTCTATTGCGTTAGCACCGAGTTTTATTTTCAATGCTGTTTTTCAACGACGCGATGATTCCCGAAATTCATTGATAACAGGCAGTGATACCAGCTCTCAAAAATATTTCTCCCCAAACTTTACCCCTGATAATTATACCATTGACAGGTCTAAGAGATAATAAGCTAGAAATAAAGGTTATGTGTTTAACATAAAGACTTACGCGTTAATAACATAAAACTAACTGGTTTTAATCTGATTGCACTCCCAATACATTTTCATATCCCTGGCTATATACGCACATTATTTTTTTTTCTATTATTACATAGGTTCAAATTGATTCATAAGGAGTAAACTCTAAACATCCTGTCTCCTAGTAAACCCCCGTAGATATTTTCCCTAATTTTGGAGGGTAAATCCCTAAGTTGGCAACACTGACACCGTTGCACCGGCCTAACCGCTGGACTGCTCTACACACGCACGGATCTGGTACGGAGCAGACCAAATCCGATGCGGACAACGGCGAACTCTTCGCCTTCTTCTTATGTTCGCCGGACTGCCCTACACACGTTCGGATTTGGTACGAGCGTACCACATCCGCTGTACGCTCCGTAGGTACCAAATTCGTGTGTCTGTAGACACCATTACATATGAATTTGTTTAGTCTTTAATTTTACCTTAGAAAATCAAATTGATAACCTAGTAAACAGACTTACTAAGTTTTGATATTGTTTTTACAGTCATATTTGAGTAAATTCACAAATAAAAATAAAGTGTGAGCAATTCAAGTGTAACCATAACCTCTAACACGATTACGAGTATTACAAACTATTATCAACAATATAATACGACTTTTCGTCAAACACCCCAATCGCTACTATTTCCGGTTTCTTCAGGCCAATGAGTTAAAGTGGCCCACCCATTTTTTGGCTCTCCTGAACATTTTTGTTAGAACGAGTTATTATGTTTTGAATTTAAGCAGCCGAGATGGTATAATGCCATGCGACAGCTAATTATTTTGTATCGTGTATCGAGCTACCATTAGAGGTCGCTAGAGCATTTCCTAGACAGCATCGGTGGACGCCATTACCATTACTTTTGCAAATATATTTGCCACGGATTGCAGCAATTGGTTCGGTATTTTCATTTTCAACGATTTCCCAACCACGCAATAATAGTAACGAAGACTGATTCTTTATCAAAGGGAAGCTTTAGCCTGTAGGTGTAAGAACAGTTGCAGAACTTATTTTAATACCTATCTTAAGTTTAGTACCTCGGACAAAAAAAACGCGTTGCACTCCGGAGTGCCGGCAAAAGTGAAAACTTGAACATTAAATTGAAAAAACCGCCATCTAGGTTAAAATATATGAACTAAAATAGTTTCATGCTATGCTCGTGTAAAGGAACTAAGACAGCAAACAGTTGCAAGTTGCATCTTACGAATTTTCGATCAGGTCACGTGTCCTGACGCGAGCTTAACATTTTTTACCTATTCCAAGAAAAGTGCACAACGCCGCTAAAGAGGTTTTCACTTAAAAATATGTCGTAACCGTAAATAAGTACAAGTAGGTACTCCTGATAGTCAATGTTGTAGGCTGGGAAGTTTCAAATTGTACTTTAATGGTTATTGTATTGTAATTAAACGTGAAGCCGGTGTGAATCGTGTCATATGCACATTGCACACGTCGCTACTGTAGCGTATAACAATCATCAATATAAAGATATAATACTAAGTAACATAGACGTATATAATTATTATAGACGAGACATGGTGAGGCAAAAAAAACTACGAAATGTACGAAGATTTGTTCTGTAAAATGAACGTCATATAGCCTATCTTGAGTTTTGAAATCTTTGGTTATACTCCGGTTAATTTAGAGTTAGACAATTGAAATAACAAAAATTCCGACAGAACCAAATATTGGTGGAGACCTTGGGTTTGCCCTAATAAATTGAAATTTAAAAGTGCCTATCAATCCCATGTGAGCTTACAAAGTTATGCGGGGTCAAAGGTCGACATTTCAGGTTTTTTGAGCTTTTCTCGAAAACGGTAAGTTTTATCAAAAAATACTTCAGCCCGAAATTGTAGATCTCAAAATTATGAACAAAAATGGTTCTTATGTCTTTTTTCCTAATTATCACCGTTACTGAGATATCTAGTGCGCTCTAGTGCGAGGTGGACTTTTGAAGTACTGACTTGTTCATCCTCCCGTTATCTTTTTGCTGTTTGAACGCGCTAATCTCAGATGGTTCAAATTGAAAAAAAAAAAATTGTGTTGTATAGTCCATTTATCGAGGAAGGCTTAAGAATGCACCCATCACGCTGCGACCAATAAGAATAAAGAATCAGTGGAAAATGTGGAAAAAACGGGGATAATTGTTCATCTTTGAGGGCTTCAGTTGTCTGTTTGAACGCGCTGATCTCAGGAACTGCTTGATCGATTAAAAAAAATGTGTTAGATACTCCATTTGTCGAGGAAGCTATATAACATTAACCTGCAACAAATAGGAACGAAGCATCAGTGAACAATTTTGCAAAAACGGGGAAAATTATTAATATTGGATAGATTTTAATGAATTTTTTTGTGTTTGTTCAAGTGAATTCGAGAATGGTTTAGATTTGCAATAGGACCCGGTAGGTGGCGCTGCTGTCAATATGTCAACAAATTTAATTCTGAGGCGGTACGAAGTTCGTCAGGACAGCTAGTATGTAGCAAATATGTGCATATTATGTAAAACGTGATACTTACAATCACGATATCTCAGGAACAGTGATACTTAGAGAAAAAATATTAGGACCATTTTTGTAGAGAATTTTGAGATAGCTACAATTTTAGTCTACAATACTTTTTGATAAAATTTACCGTTTTCAAAAAAAAAAAACACAACCCTGAAATGTTGACCTTTGACCCCGCATAGCTTTATTAGCTCACATGGGATTCACGGGGACTTTTAAATTTTTATATTTTAGGGTATACCCAAGATCTCCACCAAAATTTGTCTCTTTTGTTATTTGAGCCCTATTTTCATGTCTAAATTAACCGGAGTATTATATGCACACTTCGTTAGTACTATATCGTGTAACAATCATCAACAGAACGATATAATACTAAGTAATGTTTAAGTAGGTAGTTGTAATAATGGCACGAGCGCTAATGTTCCGCGTGGCGTGGCATGTAATTGATGAGAGCGTTTGTGCTGTCTCACCAGACGTCTCCAAACGACCTCGCCCGTCATTCATCTTGCCACGCATCGAAATGTCACGCGATATACGTACAGATAGAGAATACTTAGGGCATAGATATTTATTATTAAAAAGAGGTAGATATTGTGAGTGTCCCAACTCATACCCAGGCTAATAAAAATCGAATAATGGTAAATTAAATGTTAAATCAAGTACTAAATTTTGGAAATAACAGAAAATTAAAAATAATAGAAAAATACATATTATAAAATTAAAATATTGAATAATCATTTCAATCTATCCACTGTTGAATTTAGAGAGTAAGTAATTTAATAGTATTTAATTCAACAAACGGAATAATTTTATTAAAATAATACAAATTTTGAGATTTCGGCTCCCGTAAAAATATTATTTATTTCTACGGGAAGGTCACGCCCCTCCTAGGTCCAGGTTAAACCCAGAGCCATCAGTCCGCGTGATCTAGTGGGATTTCATCCGTCGAACGCCTATTAATCCCTCCTGCCTGTCAATATAGCCAGCGCTGATGCTGACCATATTGAGGGGAAAAGTGAGGTTGTCAATGTCAGTAAGTCCGACCAAAGGTCGATGCCCGTGCACCCATAGTGGGATAGGTCAAATAATGGCCTTGAAGCACGTAGCCCCCCCGAAGCTGACCACGAGCGCATGTTCTACATGGTCAGAACTCATTTCAGATAAAAGGTCCCCACGGACCTCCCACAATGTCACAACTCATGTTACTCCTCGACGTCGATTCCAGTAAAAATATAAGTAAAATAAGTAATTAATTATAGTAGTAAAAGGTGAGCGTATGAGTGTGGATGAGTACAAGGTCATCTTTCCCTGGTAGAACATTACTCTGTCTGTAATTTGTACGGGAATATCGAAGGACGAGAGGATTCCTTTAACTGTATCTTCAAGTTATTCAATAAGTTATTCCATATATTCAGTCAATTTATAAGGGAGGAATCTGGGACCAAAAGAGGAGAAAAATAAATAAGAAATAAGTATTCTTCGTCCACTACTGAGCCTAGCCACAAAAGAATTAAAATATAACAAATTAGAATGCTAATTAATAATAGGACTTACTTGTATCTCTTCAGATTTATTTACCAACAAAACTGCTCCGACGCGGCAACCTCCTGCGATCTCTGCTTCGTCAATCCACGCGATCTTATTCCCTTACCCCTAAACTCTCGCGACGCGTCAAACTTTACCCGAGCTCTCACAAAACCCTCCCGTCCCGTTTTCTGGTCTCAAAACCCAATGCCCCTACTACCAAGCGTCCGTCCGCTTCGTCATCCCTTAGCTCCGCCTCCAAGCTCCTTTTTTAGATGTTTTTTTTTCTCTTGTAGTTAAAGTTTCTAAGAACATTTAACTTTACGATTTGCAGATGTGTTACTTAATTTCTTTTCCACTCAAAATCAAAATACAAAACGCCAATAACTTACCCTCATAAATTAGATAAAAGTGTGATTTATTTTTAGTAGATATATTTTTATTTTAGGGTACCGTGTACAGTTACATTCCCCCCTCTGAAAATCAGACGCGCAGACCTTGTCGAGAGGATTGATTTTCATACCTTTGTTTGCTCAAATTCTTTCTCTAAATTGTCCCTACTGTGTTAATTAGCTGTTTTATAAGGCTGGAACTGATGCTTACCTACGAGTCTTTAACTAGCAATAATAAATATAGCTTGAAACTAAAACCCCGCCTCCAAAACTCATCGAATAAAAAATTACAATACCAAACCAGGCACCGACACTGCTTCAAGGACACATCATGTCCATACCCTATTAAAACTGTTGTGATCCGATGCCGAACACTAACAGCCGACAAAATATGACAATTCAGTAATCATTTTTTTTTTGTGGTATGTAAATACTATATCTTAGTATGTAAACAACTTCTGCTGCAATCATTCAATCCCAGCAATCACGATCAGGATAATGAGACAATAATATCAAATCAGTGTACCGTTATCGGTCCTCGACAAATCTACAAAGTCGGAACGAAATTAGATACTTGAAAATGGGTCAAAATCACACCCAAAAGAGTCAGTTACAAACATACATACATACAGATGAAGCTAGTAGAAATCTAGTTAAAATACAACGACTAATTTCGTGAGTCAGTAGAACCCTTAACAATATTAATACTCCTACAACTCCGACTCTAAACATTTAAATCTCCAGACAAACACTCTAATCTTCCCCCCTCCCATACTGTTATCATTAATATCTTTCAGACGTAAACAAACATACATACAACTTCCTCCTATTCAAGATTTTTCTGTAACCCTATTCATCGTTTTCTACTGCGAAGCAAAACGTTTAACTAATAAAGGCCGATATTCTTTATCTATGTTATTGTAACAAATTTATACAATTTTTTCAATAGATTCTACTTATTAATCTTTCGTTCCTAAAATGTTTATCTCCCCCCCCCCTCTAACCATTTAACTCGTAGCTCCATGTAAAATTTATATCGATAACTTATATTTTCAGTGTTTCTCTATTTAATTACTAGCTATACCGACGAACGTAGTACCGCCTTAGATTTAAATTTGTTGACGTACTGACAGCAACGCCATCTACCGAATTCAATTACAAATCTAAACCATCTTCACATTAAATCTGTCCAATATGAATAATTTTCTCCGTCTCTGCAACACTTCCCACCGATGCCTCGATCCTATCGGTATCAGCATAAAGCTATATAACTCAAAGACCTCTCCGACAAATGGACCATCCAACACAAAATAACTCTTCAATCCAATCCAGCAGCTCCTGAGATCAAACAACGAAAGCCCTCAAAGACGAACAATTCTCTCCACCTTCTCCACACCTTCCTCTGATTCCTCGCTCCAACTGGTCGCAGCGTGATGTTACACAGCCCATAGCTCCTCTCGATAAATAGAATATCCAACACTTGTAGAACCCCTCAACTCGAATCAGCAGTTTCCGAGACTAGCGCGCTCAAACATACAAACTCTTCAGTCCCATAATATTAGTATAGATTTACAATCGAATTAAAGTCCTCCGCACCTGTCTTGCTTGTATTTGCTTTTTTTCTTTAAACTATTTAATTTGACTTTATTATTCCACCTTCTCATTAAATAAAACTTGTCAGATCTGAAATTGCTCCTAACCACAATTCCTACTTCCAAATATGCCTTAAACATGCTTAAATTAAAAACACATACCACTTATCCCAGCCTACCGCATATAAAATTACTGCTATCTGCTTACACAGCAATGCTATCGCCTCGCCTCTCGATACCTTTGTCTCCAACTCGATTCTCCTTCCCTCTTTTACGCCCAAGGTGTTTCCTGTAACTTGTCGTTGGTAAATGTTAAATTTATATCTATGTCCATTTTATCTAGTTTTCCCTCAAAAATAATAAACCATAAAAGGACCCAGCAAATTTTACCCTCAACACAAAACCAGTACAAGAATCTTTAAACTGGCGTATTTTATTTTAAATATGAATATTCACATGCCCAAAGACAACCCATACAAAATTATGGTAACATTTTTTTTTAATTAATCTTAGATGATCCCTCGTATTCAATAATAAGAATTCAACCGAAATAGGGTCGTTGTGGCTTCGTAATAGACGTTGCGGAATGCGCGTCGACTTCGTCCTACCAAAATACCAAGCTCTGAAATCCTCCGGTAACGCCACGATTATTATCCGTGTGTACATGTTAGCAAAACCTAATAAATTGCAGATCCTCCAGGCTTCAAAATACCTTCTCTTCTGTTTCAGTCACTGACAGACTTAAGTTCTTTTCATAACCTTTGTAAACTGATGTATATTCTATACTAGCTGTTACCCGCGGCTCCACCCGCGTAAGCCCAGCAACCCACGGGAACCGTAAATGTCCCACGATAAAGTAGCCTATGTCCTTTCCCCTGGTCTACTTTATGTATGTGTCAAATTTCAGGATAATCGGTATATTCGTTTTTTTTTTCGTGAAACTGTAAATAAAATATCCCACGGGAACCGTACATTTCCCTGCGATAAAAGTAACCCTTGTCCTTTCTCAGGCTCTAGCCTATCTGTGTACCAAACTTTATTTAAATCGGCTCAATGGCCTTGGCGTGAAAACGAGACAGACAAACAGACAGATGGATAGATAGACAGACAGACAGACAGACAAAGCTACCCTCGTATTTATAAAATGTATGGATTACCTAAATGTAAGGTCCACAGACATTCATACAATAACTCATAAAATCATATTTGTTACCCTATTTAAGTTATGAATGAATAATTGATACTATTTATTACTAGGTATTGCCCGTGACCTCGCGCGCAAAAGCTAATTTTGCAGAAACCGTACATTTTTTTCCGCGACAAAAAGCAACCTATGTTCTTTCTACGTGATCCACCCCACATGTGTACCAAACTTCATGAAAGTCGACCCAGCAGCCTCGGAGCCCATTCAGTGCAAACAAACAACTTTCTCTTTATTATATTAGTATAATTATATTTAATATCCTCTCATCCATAGTTACCCACACTTACACAAGCGATCACATACTTTATTTCAAAATTTACTTGTCAGTTAAAAGTACATTCGTTGTTGATACATAGTTGTATAATTATGTTAAAAACTAGATGCTACCCGCACATTTTTCCGTGATTCCATGCCTATGTCCTTCCCCGTGATCTACTCTACATCCGTGCCAAACCTAATCAAAATGGGTCCTGCAACTTCAGACCCCATTCAATGCATACAAACAAATAAACAAACTTTCCTCTTTAAAAAATATAATGTAGATTTAATAACCTTTCACCAATAATTATTTACACTTACACAAGTGACTGCATCCTTATCTCAAAATTTATTTATCAGTTAAAAGTATATTTGTTGTTGATAGTTGTATAATTATGTTATAGTATTATGTACAGTTTAACCACTAATAAACTTTCATCTCCTACATATTCCTTAGATTAATTGATTATAGCCACAAAAAATTGCAGAAATGTCAATGACCACGCGAGTATATTCATATTTTTTTTCCAATCAGTATATCAATTATTGAAATTAAGCTATGACATAGATTCTTTATACTTAGCTCTGTGTTGCAGGTAAAAATCCGCCATTGATTCTCCAATTCCCGCTCGAATGACTCTGCGCTGCAAGCCGCTGCATACTGTAGTAATAAGGAAGTAATTGTTTTAACTTTCCTTTCCCCGAAACGTTCCTGGAATTTAGAACAAACAAGGCGGCAGAATATACTCAAAGAATTGAACAATTTATTTTATAATAATAGGCTTGTAAAAAAAACCCAACTATCACTCGACTGCTGCACTAACCCCAACGTGTACGCCAGATGTTAACAGTGGCCTATACCTGATACCAAAGACAATGACAAAGCGAAGCGGTTCATTTCACCAATAAATGACATAAATACGTCTAAAAATGAACTTCGTTTAACTTAAGAATTTGAAAATACATTGATGTATTTTATCTTATCTTTAGTAGTTGTTCATAAGTTCCAGAAATTTACATTGAATTGAATATCACTACAATATATAAGAAGTGTTTTGTAAATGCTCAATAAAATCGTAGGATTATAAGCCTCCGTGATCTAGTGACGTTTGACTTATAATCCGGAAGTTCCAAGTTTGGTTCCCGGTGGGAATGCTATCTCACAAAAAAAATATAATTTGTGAAATATCAAACTGAGTTTGGTTAGGGCTTTGCAGGTTTGCCCGAAAAATAAGAGTGATTCTATGCTTCAAATCGCACGTTAAAATGTCGGTGCCGATTATTTTCTATGGAAAGTAGTCGTTATATGAGCCATATTAAAGACCTTTGACCTTTTCAAAAACCCTCAATAACAGGGTTGAACAAGTTGACCACCTCCATGAAAAGAATATGCCCGTATCTATAATGAAGTATTTAAATTACTTAAGTAAGGGTGATTACTTAAGTAAAGACTTTTGTTTTATAGTCAAGTAATTGCTTATATTAAGAATTGTCAAACGTTAGAATTCTTAGCCAAGTAATAGTCGCCATTTTCTTCACTTGAGCAATAGAATACGCATGACAAGTGTTTACCACATATTTAAAGATTTCATAGAAATGAATTTAAAAAGGGATTTCGTTTATCCAAAAACGTCGTGAAGAATTGAATTTTAGAAAAACTTCCATTTGAATCCACTATGCCGGATATTAAGAGCATTACATTGTATGCTACTTGTAGTTTCAAAATTGTATGTGCAGAGATTATACACATACAATTATTATGCACATACAAATGATTGTGATTACAATCAACGTTCTGTATTACATAAAAAGTGAAGAAAGTCAGCCGTAAACTAGCGTTACTGATGCCAATTTTTCTTTTAAATTTCATTTCGATTTAAACAAAACAAATAAATGTTTTGGAAGATTGGGTTGCGTAGAAAGAGCACCCGAGTTGAAAAACATTTTTTTTGTGGCTGCTAGATTTCACCCACATAAAAAATTACAAAGCCACTCGGCATAGAAACCAAAAAAGAGTCGTTGAGACGTATTTTTTTCTTAAGTGGTTACTTACTTATGTAAGTTATGTATTTTACTTGACTATAAAATGAGATTTATTATTTAAGAATTTTAACTGCAAGAAATAACTTTACTAAATAACCACTTAGCCACAACGGTGATTGTCTAGTAATAAGAGCTTGGCTCTCGACTCGGAGGTCGTGGGTTCGAATAACTTGTGTTTTAATTTTTTATTTATTCCGTATCGGAATAAAAAAAAATGCTGTTTCCAAGCTTGGTCAGAACAATGCAGGCCAACCACGCGATTGTCTGAAAGAAAGACGATCCAAGCGTCGGATGGGCATGTAAAAGTTCGGACTAAGGATGGGCGTTGAATGAACGAACTGTTTTATTAAACTGTTTATTTGTCATGAACGGGTAAACTAGTTTAGCGTCTACTGATAAACTAGTCTATGCGTGAACGGTTGCCATATGCCGGAACGGTGCGTGCGACAGAGACCGTTTCTTCGCGACGCGACGACACGATCGACGGACGGGCGCGGGGCACGACGACTCGGTACGAGCAATACGTCTATCTCTGTTCTTTACAACCGACGACGTGCTCTAATCTATGTAATAATTACATTCATTGAGTGGGCGGTGTTTTAATATAAAAACCCCCCGACACAAAAAATAAACTCTAAAAAATTATAAATAATATTTTAAAACTATTATAATTATATTATCACATAATATTATGTAAGTTGAAATAATTTTAGCTTATATACATACTTCCAACATCATTGAAGTAACATGATACCAAATTTCGAATCGATAGGACATGTGGACGATAGTCAGATCCCCTCATCAAATAATAAAGAAAAGATGATTTTCAAACGGCTAATCATCAACTAATAAGGAAAAAAAATTTTTTTAAGGGGTTAATCAGGTCAAGGTTACCTTACCATGTTCTTTAAATAACGTTGAAGTAACACGGTACCAAATTTCGAATCGATTGGACATAAGAAAGTTAGTAAGATCCCCTCATCAAGTAGAAAAGAGCTGATCATCTTCAAACGGCTGATCAGGTCATGGTTACCTTACCATGTTCTTTGAATATCGTTGATGTAACACGGTACCAAATTTTGAATAGATCGGACATTGGAAAGTTAGTCAGATCCCCTCATCAACTAGAAAAGAGCTGATCATCTTCAAACGGCTATCTTCCCACCACCAGTTTTCTCATCGAATGAAGCTACGAACACTCTCGATTAAGTCATTAATATTCTTTTTCAGTGCGCTTTCATTTGAGACCCCACTCGAGTATATTTGCACATTCGGTTATTCTTCCCCGCTTTCACCCCCAACAACTTTTAAACGGCTCAACCGATTTTCATCAATCATGTCTAAGAATACTCGCATGTAAGTCACCTTTAATACAAAAAAAAAACTAAATCGAAATCGCGTTATCCGTTCGGGAGCTATGATGCCACAGACAGACAGACATACACACACACAGACAGACAGACAGACACGTCAAACTTATAACACCCCTCTTTTTGCGTCGGGGGTTAAAAATGAACTTTAAAGTAAGCTAACAATTTCCACCGCTCACAGATTAAACCGTCTCGTCGTTCGTCGTCATCACTAGTCGCGTCGATCAACAAGTTTGTCAAAACAGTTAATGCAAAAAGTCGTTCACTCAACAAAACTACTTTGTTTGTCATAGTTTATTGCTCAGTTCAGTATTCGTCGAACACGTAAACTAGTCGAAAAAAAAAACTGTTTTTTCAACTAGTTTACGATGAACGATAAACGGTCTCGTTTCGTTGATCGAAAAAGCGTCGACGACCCACCACTAGTTCGGACCCGCGCCTGATCTCTCGTCAGTCGCATCGACCATGCGTCCCACTGGAATATGAGAGCAAAGAAAGAGAGATGGCTCTTGTGCACTGCGCACACACTTGGGCACTATAAAATTACTGAGTAACTGGTTTGGTTCCAATGCAACCGGGCATTGTCACCGATATCAGTGTGAGGAGTATTATTATTACTTAGCAACAAGTAATTATTTGTTTATAAATACGGGGCTAAGAAAAGGTGTTTAGTGTTCCGCATTGCTATGCCATCTGGCGTTGAGTATACCTGGTATTTGGCCATGAATGGTTCTGATCGTCTAGTTATAATTTTTGACCCTTGTTATGCCAAGTATTTAGAAATTATCTCCGTTGCATTTTAATTTTAAAATGCATTTTATGACGGAGATCCTGGTCACGGCACCAAATGTGAGTGTCCCAACTCATACCCAGGCTAATAAAAATCGAATAATGGTAAATTAAATGTTAAATCAAGTACTAAATTTTGGAAATAACAGAAAATTAAAAATAATAGAAAAATACATATTATAAAATTAAAATATTGAATAATCATTTCAATCTATCCACTGTTGAATTTAGAGAGTAAGTAATTTAATAGTATTTAATTCAACAAACGGAATAATTTTATTAAAATAATACAAATTTTGAGATTTCGGCTCCCGTAAAAATATTATTTATTTCTACGGGAAGGTCACGCCCCTCCTAGGTCCAGGTTAAACCCAGAGCCATCAGTCCGCGTGATCTAGTGGGATTTCATCCGTCGAACGCCTATTAATCCCTCCTGCCTGTCAATATAGCCAGCGCTGATGCTGACCATATTGAGGGGAAAAGTGAGGTTGTCAATGTCAGTAAGTCCGACCAAAGGTCGATGCCCGTGCACCCATAGTGGGATAGGTCAAATAATGGCCTTGAAGCACGTAGCCCCCCCGAAGCTGACCACGAGCGCATGTTCTACATGGTCAGAACTCATTTCAGATAAAAGGTCCCCACGGACCTCCCACAATGTCACAACTCATGTTACTCCTCGACGTCGATTCCAGTAAAAATATAAGTAAAATAAGTAATTAATTATAGTAGTAAAAGGTGAGCGTATGAGTGTGGATGAGTACAAGGTCATCTTTCCCTGGTAGAACATTACTCTGTCTGTAATTTGTACGGGAATATCGAAGGACGAGAGGATTCCTTTAACTGTATCTTCAAGTTATTCAATAAGTTATTCCATATATTCAGTCAATTTATAAGGGAGGAATCTGGGACCAAAAGAGGAGAAAAATAAATAAGAAATAAGTATTCTTCGTCCACTACTGAGCCTAGCCACAAAAGAATTAAAATATAACAAATTAGAATGCTAATTAATAATAGGACTTACTTGTATCTCTTCAGATTTATTTACCAACAAAACTGCTCCGACGCGGCAACCTCCTGCGATCTCTGCTTCGTCAATCCACGCGATCTTATTCCCTTACCCCTAAACTCTCGCGACGCGTCAAACTTTACCCGAGCTCTCACAAAACCCTCCCGTCCCGTTTTCTGGTCTCAAAACCCAATGCCCCTACTACCAAGCGTCCGTCCGCTTCGTCATCCCTTAGCTCCGCCTCCAAGCTCCTTTTTTAGATGTTTTTTTTTCTCTTGTAGTTAAAGTTTCTAAGAACATTTAACTTTACGATTTGCAGATGTGTTACTTAATTTCTTTTCCACTCAAAATCAAAATACAAAACGCCAATAACTTACCCTCATAAATTAGATAAAAGTGTGATTTATTTTTAGTAGATATATTTTTATTTTAGGGTACCGTGTACAGTTACAATATGTTATAAACGCGTAAAAATGAAGACTCGAATTAGCCCGAGTCGGGCCAATTTTGGTTAGTGTGCTCCGCGAGTAATAGCGTGTTTTGTGTTACTATGCGACGTTGACACATTGACACGCGTCCCATGTCAATGTATGTTGTGGCACAGAAATATTGTCAGTTTTGTAAGGATATAACGTATGATCTATATAATAATTAATCAAATACTTAGGGCCTCAACAATCTACTGATAAGTATAAGCCAGATAGCTTATTTGTATGTTTTGTCTCTGTCGCGCGATTAAAAGTGAGCAGCGACAAAGCTTCCTATTAATCTATCTAACACGTAGAAGATTGTGATACAAGTAGGGTTGCCAACTTTTTTTTACAAGAAATATAACTAGTATATTTAGGTCTGAGAAGAATATTAAACAGTATTTAAAAAAATGAACAGTATCTTATTTTTTTAATGTTTTAAATACATATTTTTAGAGCTTCTCGCACAAAGTATTAATTTACAGCCTTTTTTAACTCCATTAATGTGACTGCTGCGCTGAGCGCTGAGCGCGCTCTGAAAAACAGTTGACCTAGAGGCCATCCGTGCAACTTCCCGCTAAGCGCTTAGATGTTATCTAATACGTAATTTTTGAGCTTTTGAGCTCAAAAATAAAAGTGCTTCTAAAAATGTTCACTGATAATTAATAAAACACTATTTTTTTAAATTTCAAACTGTCATTACTTTGGAGTGAATCAACCGATTTTTACGAGATTGGCGGCAATCGATACAGTTTTTCATGTCCTTTGAAAAAATCTACAACAATTTTTTTTGATGAAACATTTCGAAGTAATTCCGAAAAAACACTATTTTGGTGTTTTGGTAAAAACACTACTTTACTCTCGAACGAATCAACCAATTGACCGGATTAGCGGCGATAGAGGTGGTTTCTTAAGGTTAAAAGCTGATTAATTTTTGGAGTTGATCGATAAAGCCGTTTAAAAGTTATTCCAAAAAAACTACTTTAAAAAAAAGAAATCACAGTTTTTTTTATACTTCTTGAAATATATCTTTCCGATTGTATTCAAAACCTACGTTTCGCCAAGCCCTTTCGAATGGTGCTAGCCACAATAAAATCGGTCAAACCGTTCAAAAGTTATAAGAGGTTTACATACTTACACACACGCACGCATGCACTCACGCACACGTTTAGACACCCGTGTAAATCCTACATTAATGGCATGTAGTACCAAACGATGCATTTAGTATAAAGCTTAATATGTTGTATTGCATTCGTTTAAAATTGAGTGAGTTAACTTCTTATTATTATTCCCATGCAAGGAACTAGGAAGTATAATATTCTATCTTTGTAAGAAGAATACTTTCAGCTTTTTAATAACCCATACTTTTACGAGGATAGCAAAGCAACAATCACTACACTGTCTATAATGGAAGTTTAAAAGAACCACACAAGCCTGCAAAAGAAAGTAGGTAGGTACTAAACTTTACAAAATCCAATTTTTTATAAATTATAAAAGTTTATGATTTCAATATCATTACTCTGTACATAAATATTATGATAGCGGAGAGAAAACACAACCACTGAGAACACAGAGTAATGAAAGAGTTCGCTCTATCACTTTGAAGGGCTCCTGCAATTTCAGATGTCGCTTTTTTGTCGCTCCAGTACGGGCGGTGTGGCGGGAAGGTGCGGGGGTGCAGAGGGCGGAGAGACAGGCTCGTTACGCGTCGTCTGCCTAATAAGCATATTTTAATTTCACCGACAAGAGTATCCTAGGGAAAATTTGCATTCACTGATGGGGTTTGTTACTTGACCCAAACCTTTATAGTCTATACATTCTGAATATTATCAGTTAATTAAATTATTTCTGGACCTCAATACACAAATCGTCACTAGAGTCACTGTAAATGCCTAAACATACAAAGCATGCTCGTAGATTAGACCAAATCCAAAACCAGTTTAAGTTGATCTGGAAAATTCTTTTCTTTTAAGGAGATTCGAGCAATATTCTAGGAAGCAAAGGACTAATTTCAAACAATAGAAGCTGAACACGATACAATTGTAAATTGAATCAATCGCAACTCTAACAGAAGCGGCACTATATTCACAAACACAAGAGTCACTTGAGCTGTGACGCGACAGCAGTACGTGGCTCAATCTCTGCTCAAAATTGGAATCTTCGTTATTATAGACACCATTATCTGCTTTATGGTTATATTCACCGCTTAACCCATTTACCATCGCCGTACACAATTGAGTACACCAACAAATTTAAGTGTAGAGTATAATTGTTAATAATTAGAGTGATTATTTACAAGTTGCTTGATAAAACGATAATCTTCTACTTAAACTTTAAAAATAAAACAAGAATATATATTTATAATTATTGTCACTAGCCACAAACAAAGTTGATAGATTTTGAGCTTGCACGTGTAAGGTTATGGTGTCTACAGACACACGAATTTGGTACGGAGCGTACAGCGGATCTGGTACGCTCCGTACCAAATCCGAGCGTGTGTAGGGCGGTCCGGCGAACATAAGAAGAAGGCGAAGAGTTCGCCGCTATCCGCATCGGATTTGGTCCGCTCCGTACCAAATCCGTGCGTGTGTAGAGAAGTCCGGCTGTTAGGCTGTACAACTAGGGACGTACCCCCCAAAATTAGGGAAAATATCTTCGGGGGTTTACTAGGGGACAGGATGTTTAGAGTTTACTCCTTATGAATCAATTTGTATGTAATAATAAAAAATATTTTAATGTGTATATATAGCCAGGGATATGAAAATGTATTGGGAGTGAAATCTTTATGTTAAACACATAACCTTTCTTTGTAGCTTATTATCTCTTAGACCTGTGAATGGTATAAGTAATCAGCGGTAAAAGTTGGGGAGAAATATTTTTAAGAGTTGGTATCACTGCCCGTTATCAATAAATTTCGGGAATCATCGTCGTCGTTGAAAAACAGCAGTGTAAATAGAATTCTGTGCTATATACAATAGAGCATAAAATTGAACACACGAGTGTCGAGCTTTTCGGTCCACTGCACCGTACCAAATCCGTGCGTATGTAGCGACACCGGATTCGGTCCGCGGATATTGTCCGCTGTACGCTCCGTACCAAAATCGTGTGTCTGTTCATTACTGTTTCATATTTTTCGACGCCTAATTTTCAATATATGTTAATTTTACTGTTTAAATTTATAAAATACACCTGAATCTGTAAAATAAACATAAATTGATAGTTTTCAACTTATATCTGCAACGACATTGTCTATAATACTCTGCCGTACCCAATTGAGTACAACGGCTGAATACGTACAGCAATTTTTTAAAATATTTGTGTTATTTTTATATAATTTTCTAATTTATAATAAAAAAAAGCTAAAATGAGCTGTAACAAATGTTATTTAATAATACTAGATAGGTGTTGGCAGTAAAACTACCGAATTTTGATTGTGTCCCATACAAATCAATACATTTTCGCAAAAGAAGGCAGATTTTTGACATATACATAATAGTAAGTTTGTCCAAAAGCCTGGCTCTCATGTGCCATGTGTTGAGGCACACGTCAAGGGAAGTAATAAAAATATTAACACGCTTTTCGATTTTTTCTTCAAATTTAATGGATGAGATCGACTAATTTCAGTACAAATTTTACTTAAAATATGCTTAATTTACTTTTGAAAGCTTTGGAATAATTGAAGAGTGTTTTCTTTCTAATAAAAGAATTTATATTGATAGTAAAATAATCAAAAAAATATATTTTATTGATTATTTTACTATCAATATAAATTAATTAAATTACAGTAAGTAAATCAAAATTAATAAGGCGCCATTGTACACAAATGAGTACACCCCCCTATAGGGGGGAGGAATAATTTTTTTAATGTTTTTATTATTAATGTGTTTATGTGGTTAATATTACATAAGAAAATGTACATTTTATTCATTTTACTTTGCTGCCTTTAATTTAGTGGTTAGTGGGTTAATCGTTAAATTGTTAATACAGAACATAATAAATCTGTTGTATGATCGTCATTTATTCACCAACTTACAAAAGGAGGAGGTTATTTCAATATTAGGTTCTGCCCGCGTAAATACGCATCCTACGGGAATATTGTACTATTTTGGAATAAAAAGTCGCTGTGTTGTTTCAGAGATTAAGCAGTACTATAGAATTGCCAAACCCAAATTTAAAAAACCAGGATATGAAGTTGAAAAAAACAGGACAATTCAGTTTTAGAACAGGACGCGTTAGTTGCAACAGTTAATTTAATAAGTTAAATGAAATACATGTAATTCTAATAATCATATTTTTTCGTACAAGATTTGAACAAACTTTCAATACAAATAAAAATTGTAAGTGACGCGCCAATTTTAAAATACATGACTTTATCAGAGCGCTTTAAAAACCCAGAACCTCAATTCTCGTATTTAAAGTAGATAATTTTAACTCATTTAAACAGTCAACTTCACTTTGTTTGGATTGAAAGTGTAGCGTCATGTTACCGTGAACGGATTTTATGCCGCTTCGACCAATCAGAGCGCGTTTCACGTTGGTTTAACGTTCATAAAAACACCTTTTGAGAGTGCAAGCATGTCGAGACTTGATTGTAATTGTATTAATGCAGGTTTTATTTAGCAGAATTGCCCCCCAGGTCGCCACGAAACATTATCCACGACAGCCCAGAACACTGTAAAAACCAGGACATGTCCTAGGAAAACAGGACGATCGGCATTTTGGCAACCCTAAGCTACTGCCATATCAAATTTCATCAAAATCCGTTGCGTGAAAGACAAACATCCATTCATCCATCCATCCATCAAACGTAACAAACTTATAATCCTCACAAAGTTTCACATTTATAATAATAATAACTACCCACCAATCTCGCTAACGGTTTCATTGAAACCAGGCCAGTTACGCAGGAGAAATTTCATAGTGTCCAAGTGTGTGCGCAGTACACAAGAGCACTCTCTCTTCCTTTACTCTTGTAATCCAGTGGGACGGATAACCGATACGACTGACGAGAGATGAGGCGCAGGTCCGAATTTTTCTTCCCTTTCTTGTTAGACAATCAGGTGATCAGCCTGCGTTGTTCGAACCAAACTTGGAAACAACATTTTTTGTTGTTCCAATGCGGGAACCGAACCCACGACCTCCGATTAGAGAGCCAATGCGCTAACCACTAGACCACGGAGGCTGTTAACATTTATAATAGTAGTAAGACTGTAGTGGGATACTTGTATTTAAAAATCCAGTGTCTCCGGCTCCTTCCCATTTGGTCTTATTCCCACCTAGCAACCCTTATTAAATTTTGATAAAAATCGCCGTGTCATTAACTTTATATCAAACCGAAATTCTAAATTTTACCTAAGGGAATATTTCACAGATTTACAAGATTTATGTTCATACTCTGTTTTTAAGCTTGTAGGTATTTTCTATTACGTTAGAGAATATTCACGGTTTGGATCGTGATGAGAATCGTGAATCTGTGGTTGCGCCGTGCGCGTAAGTTTGACGACTGCGCTTAAGTTTGGCGACATCCCTAACACGTTGCGTAAATCAAATGACTCCATTGTTTAAGCGAAGTTAGTATATTTGAGTTAGTAACTGACGTGCTGCGAGTTCTGAGTTCCTGACTGCCATTGCAAAAGTTGGCCAACATTGATAAGTTGCCAGTTGCGAACTCGCAGCCGGCACGGGCACGAGCTGTTTGCTAAAACTGATATCGACTTCGTTAGCATATCGAAGTCTTTAGTTTGTTTTGTTTGAAATATTTTGCCCTATTGTTCTGTATCAACTATCAAATTATCAACTGACAGAGGGAAATTCTGCTAAATAAAACCTGCATTAATACAATTACAATCAAGTCTCGACACGCTAAAACTCTCAAACGGCGTTTTTATGAATGTTAAACCAACGTGAAACGCGCTCTGATTGGTCAAAACGTCATAAATTCCGTTCATAACGTGTCACTTCACTTTCAATCCAAACAAAGTAAAATGAAGTCTACTTTAAATACAAGAACTGAGGTTTAGATGTTGGACAATATTCTGTTTTACACCTGAATAATTTTATATTATCAATCTAGATAAAATTGGTCTTCTACTTTAAAAATAGATACCTACCATAGGAGATATTGCCGAAGAAGGAGTATTTAAAGTTTCTCTTTCATTGCATTAACAACTGCATTAGCAACAAAACTAAAATAGTTGTTCTGTATTTTATGATTTTCTTTTGTATGAAACCCCTTAGAAATAAAACTCTTTAGGTAGTTTAAATTTATATGTGTTTTTAAAAATGTCGCAAATAAATCAAGAGGTTTCTTTTTTTTTCATTTCAATGTATTCATCATTATTATCTATAGATGAAATATACCTATTGGTCGTACCTATTTTTATTTTTTCTTTACTAATAGTTATTACTTAAAAGCTAAAAGTAAAAAGTAAAAATAGTTGTAAAGTAAAAATATGTGGTTGTTATATAAAATCATACAATTTAGTGACAAAATTCATGTTTACGGCTGTTATTCTTAAAACCCTCAACATTTTACAAAATTCAGGTAAGTAGTAAACACCAACAGAAATTTACAAACGAATGTAATAAAACATAAACTAATAACATTTGCGGACACGAAAGTCTCCAAGTCGAAGTGGCGGACGGACCTCTGCGCGCGATAGACGTGTCCAAGTTATCGATAGACGGGTGATAGGTTGTTTACGCATAGCGAGTGCTGCATCGTAGGTACCTAACACGCGTACACGGCGCTGCGCCCGAGCACCGCTCACCTGCTGTTTGTTATCTGAGCGTCTATTGTACTTTTATTGTGTCGTGTGCCATAATATTTGTTATTTATTTACAAATGTATTCCGTTGACTTAGGTTACTATGCAAATTGATAGTGACGAGTGTATTAGCAGTTGTAAAAATAAACAGGAGGATGAAGTGAACGAAGTGGGTGGGAATGAGGAGGATGAACGACTTATTACTATGGAGAATTTACAAGCTGAAGAGTTTTTTAGTAGCACTGTACCAAGCAAAAGAAGACGGGTGGAAGATGATTATGAATGGGAGACTGTGTCGAGAAGTAGAAAGAAAAAAGAAAGAAGTCTCGAAGTATATATTTCATGCCACGAAACGTTACCTAAGCAGTTTGCCCTTGCCAGAATATTCAAAAAAGTTGATGTTATGGATATTGAAGCAATAAAATATTTAACACCTTACAAAATTCGTGTACAATTAGGCAGCGAGATGTGTGTTGAAAAACTGATGACCTGTGAAGAATTAATTGAAAAGGGATGGAAGTTTCAGAGACCCTATCAGGTTGATTTTTCATATGGCACGATTCGAAATGTAGAATTGGAACTTTCAGATAAGGAAATTCAAGAACTGATTCTATGTCCTAGCCCCGGAATATTGAACTCGGCGAACCGCCTTCTCCGTCGTGATATTGATGGAAAATGGATACCGAGCGAGACAGTAAAGTTATGCTTCAAAGGATCGTACCTACCACCATTTGTATATGTAGATAGTGTGCGAATTAAAGTCGACCAATTTGTATTCCCTGTGTCACAATGCTCAAAATGTTGGAAGTTGGGTCATACAGCTAAAAGATGCCCATCCAGAAAAATCGTATGCCCGAAATGTGGAAGTAACCATCCCAATTGTGATGCGGAAACGTTTAAATGTGTGAACTGTGGCGGTAATCACATGTCTCTTGCTAGGTTATGCCCCGAATTCAAGAAAGAAAAGAGGATAAGAGAATTAATGTCGGAATTTAATTGCACGTATAGACAGGCTCGCTCAATGCTTGTGATAGAATCACCTAGAAGGGATATCAATTCCGCTGATTTTATACATGACTTACAACTTACAGGCAGAAAATCGTTAAATCTAACTGGCGATGAGACAGACATCTTAGAAGAAGCTATAATGCCATTATCAGAGGCAGTACAAAATGAGGAAGATTTATCATCTTACGCTAACAAAGTAAAATTTAAGGCAACTGTTCATCAGGAGAATAATAGAAAATTAAGAGGTAAAGCAAGCAGAACCTATGAAGTATGTGAAGAAGATGTTATAATGGAAGAAAAAATTTACAAAGAAAGTGAACAGCTAAAAGTAAAAGCAACTGTTCATACAGACAAAGTTAAAAGATCTAGAGATAAAAGTGGCAGAACCTATAAAGTAGGAACAGAAGAAATTATATCAGAAGCAAATAATACAAATAAAAAGAGTGAGGATCATGTTACATTTTGGGAACTACTAATAAGATTAAAGGAGATCATATTCTTAAGAGAGGTTTCTATAGAAGTGAAGATACATAAAGTAATAAAATGTTTAACGGAGTGGTTTATACTTAAGCTGACAGAAAATATTGCGAATGGGACAGTTTTAAAAAATATTTTTGATATAGTAAATGGATAAAACGACAAATAAAATAATAGCTTTAAATATAGTACTATGGAACGCACAAAGCTTAAAGCCTAAGTTAGCTGCTTTTGATAGTTTATTATGTCAAGAAAAGGTCCACATTGCTTGCATAAATGAAACATGGTTGGAAAACGAAACTCAGGTACATATTCGTAATTATAATATTTTTCGCTGCGATCGAAACGATTCGTATGGTGGCGTAGCTATTTGTACACATCAAACTGTGCAGTGTAAGCAAATAAGTGTTAATTTGACTAATCCCAGTATCGAAATCATTTATTTAAAGCTCTTTAACTGCGGTGATGTTGTTGATTTAATATGTGTGTATTGCCCTCCCGCAGTTAGGACCAGTATTGGTGATTGGGAACAAATTTTATCACTTGCTAGAGGTAAAGCTGTAATAGTTGGAGACTTCAATGCTCACCATTCGAGTTGGTCACGCAAAACAGATAGTCGAGGTCTACAAATTTTTGACGCATTAGTGGATTCTCAGTTTATTACTTTAAACGACGGTACTCCTACTCGTGTGAAATTGGTCGATGGTATTCTGCAACAATATTCACCCGATGTTGTCTTTGTGTCTTCTAGTATAGCTATTAAATTTCAATTTAAAGTTTTATGTGAAACCTTGGGAAGTGATCATAGTCTAGTTAAAATTTCTACTGTTGTTAATACAAAAAAATCAAATATACTAAAAAGACAATTTAACAAAGCGGATTGGCTGTCATATACAAAATTACTTGATGATTTATTTACTATGTACATACCTAATCATAACCTTCAATTTCAATACGACCAGTTTGTTGATTTTATGAATATTGGTGCAGAATTACATATTCCTACTACTAAGTTAAACCTAGACGTAACTTCTAAATTCACACCTAGACCTTATTGGAACACAAATTTATCTAAAGCAGTTACTGAACGTCGATTGGCGTTAGCAAAATTTAGAAGGAACCCCACGCCCCAAAACTTAGATATACTGAAGGAGAGGATAAAGTTTGCGCAGTGTCTTATTCGTAAAACGCGAATGGATAGCTGGCGTGAGTTTTGTTCCTCCTTAGACAAATCTAGTTCATTAAATAGCTTATATAGTAAAATGCGATGGATAAAAGGCTACAAATCACCCCCTAGATTTGTTGAAGAGGAAAAGTTGAATAAACTCTTGCACAGCTTGACACCCGATTCGGTGACGCCTCAGGCACCTATTTTTAATTCACGGAATGAAAAACTAGACACAGATATTTCACTAACCGAATTAATTAACGCAATTGGTACACGAGACACTTGCCCAGGTAACGATAATATCTCCTATAGTATGATCCGAAATCTTCCTCAAAAAGGAAAACTAATCTTGTTGAATTTATTTAATCGATTTTATGAACACAGCTTTGTACCACATCAATGGAGAGACATATCTGTAATTGCAATTCCAAAACCAGGTCGTGATAGAAATGACGTGTCCTCTCTGCGTCCAATATCTATGATGTCTTGTTTGTGTAAAGTATTTCACAAAATTCTTAACAATCGTTTGGAATGGTATTTTGAAAAAAATAATCTATTTTCTAAACACACTACGGGATTTAGGAAGACATACTCTACTCAACATAACTTAACATATCTTATAAATGACATATTAATTGGTTTTAGTAACAAAAGAATTACGTTGGCTTGCTTTATAGACATTTATAGTGCCTATAATAATATTGATATAGTTTCTTTACTCTTAATTCTAGATCGTTTTGAGGTTGGTTCAAAAATATGCACATACCTGTGGAACTTCCTTCATAACCGAAACCTTACAATACCATATTATAATGCTACAGTTATGTCTCGTTCTTCCAATAGAGGTCTAGCTCAAGGTGACCCATTGTCACCTTTATTGTTTAATATTGCAACAATTGATATTTGCAGGGCTATAACAAATCTAGGTATATCTCAATACGCGGATGATTTTGTGTTGTTCACAACTTGCAGTAGTATTGTTCAAGGAACTCGCCTTTTACAAAACGCTTTAGTAATTTTTAACGATATGTTAACGAGTTTGGGTCTTGAAATATCAGTATCCAAGACTAAGGTATGTCTATTCTCTCGTGGTTTTAGAAGATTGGTAGATGTAAATACTGATGAGTCACTTATTGACCTTAAAATCAATGGTCAATTAGTGGAAATGGTGTACAATGTTAAATATCTTGGGGTTTGGTTAGATCAGTCTCTCAGGTGGACAAAACATATTAATGAAATATGTGAGAAGTGCTTGAAATTTTTGAATGTATTTAAAATTCTGGTAGGTCCAGGTTGGGGTGTTCACCCGTCACATTTAAGACGTTTATATTTGTCGCTTGTGAGAAGTAGATTTGATTATGCTAGTTTGCTTTACGATAATTGTTCTAAATCTAATCTTGCTAAAATTGATAAAATACAAAATATGTGCATGAGATTAATTGGAGGCTTTATAAAATCAACACCTATCCATGTTATGGAATTAGAACTAAACATCCAACCCTTGTTTATAAGAAGACATTTACTTGCGGCAAAATTTTGGCTTAAATGTAAATCACTCGAAAATTATGGTTACATAATAGATCAACTGAATAGGCTAGAATCGCTATGTTCGCAAAGTTACTGGCGACGAAAAAAGCTACCCTTGTTAGTACATATCCACAAATACTTAAAGAATATGCAGATCCATAGTAGTAATATATTAGAAATGTTTTCTTTAGATATTTGGGTGAGCAGTGTGGACTTATCTGGCTGTATAAAATGTAATTTACAGTGTTTAACTACATCAAAGAAAAATTGTAATGTTCTGTATTTAAAAAAGGATTGTTACCAATTCATCAATCAAAATTACAGTAAGTACTATAAAATTTATACCGACGGTTCCAAAATTTTGCATGATATTGGTTCAGCTTTTTTGGACCCACAAAATAATATTAATAAACAATTTCGAATTTCTACTACAGTTTCATCTATGTTTGCTGAATTGGTAGCAATAAGAGAAGCTTTGTTATATTTAAATGATTTAGATTTTAGCAACTATGTAATACTGTCTGACTGTAAAAGTGCTCTGCAGCATTTGGCTCGATGCAACTCGACTTCTCGAGGACTACCGTTAGCCTATACAATAATAGATAGTATTCGTCGTTTGCACAGTAATGGTAAAAATGTAATTTTACAATGGATCCCTGCTCATATTGGAATAGTCAACAACGAACGTGTAGATCTTTTAGCTAAACAGGCGGCGGTGGACGGAATTTCATACGACTGTTTGCCTTATTTTTCTGATATGCACTATATACCGAAAGAAAAATGCAAAATTTTTTGGAAGGAGTACTTTGACGAAAGGTCATGCAGGAAAGGCATATGGTATAAAACGATACAACCGTACGTTTCAAGTAACTCCTGGATTGATGTCACCAATATGAGCAGGAAAGAGGTTGTCCTAGCGTTAAGGTTGAGATCCGGGCACATTCCATGCAACAGTTTTGCGCATTTGATGGGCAAATTGGAATCCCCTAATTGTTCGCAATGTGGGTCGACTGAGGATGCCTATCACTTGCTCATGGAGTGTGCCCGCAACGCAGCCGAACGAGAACTTTTTTTTATCAACTTTAATTATAATTGTCTTAACGTAGGGTTATGTAATAGTATACTGTCCCTTCCTAACTCGGAAGCTGCCAAACATTTGTATAAAATTGTTAACCTAGGTTTAAGTCGAAGAAGTACAGATGGCTTGTAAATTTAATTTGTGTATACTATGAGGGTGTCATTTTCTACTTAGAAAAAACCCTCTCTAAAAAAAAAAAAAAAAAAAAAAAAAAAAAAAAAAAAAAAGTCTCCAAGTCACATTAAGCTGATTACATTTCAAAGTTTCGTCTTTATGTGTACGTACCTAGTACCTCCTCCGAGCTCGGGCTCACAAGGTCCTCTCCCACGAGAATTGAAATCTTATCAGAATAGTCTCCGCTTAGAATTATATTATAAACATGACAAGTTAACAACAAATTCTAAGTATGGCTAGGGAATTGAAGCTGTATGTAATGTTTAATGATCTAAGATATTAGCCCTCAAAGCAAATATTTGTGTAGTATAGTAAAGTGAAGATAGAGCTCTGTTAAGCAAAAACTGAGGCCTGTTTTATGTAGGTATATGTATAGTAAGCATGTGGCTACGCATTACATTCATAAAAAAACTCACACTGTGATAGCTCGCCTTAAAAAAAGTTAAGACCTATTTTCATTATACGAGTGTGCGAGACACTATGTAATTAGACGGCGAAGCGTAGTTTAGACTGACCATACTGTGTGGTTCGCAGAACTCTATCTTCACTTTTTTATTTGATATAAGTATTAGCAACTATAGTTTGTTTTCTAATTTAAGACTCATTTAATAATAATAGG
Organism: Glaucopsyche alexis; assembly: GCA_905404095.1. Lineage (NCBI taxonomy): Eukaryota > Metazoa > Arthropoda > Insecta > Lepidoptera > Lycaenidae > Glaucopsyche > Glaucopsyche alexis. The sequence continues at coordinate 20,982,318 of FR990051.1, read as the reverse complement.
TTCTAAATTTCTATTCCTAGGCTAAAGTCGTTTAAACACTACACACTATAACTTAATACAACGTACATGGCACTGAGTTTGATAAAACACTTCAAGAGGTCGGCAGGGGCATGTTTAATGAGGGCCCCTCGTAACGTGTGAGGTGTACAATCCCCGCCCGATGTGAAACGGGAGGGGAGGGGAGGAGACTCTTGTAAAACGGTCCGAGTGTCGCGACAATTTGTGATCCGAAGGGTATCCGACGAAAATTAACTAATTTAATGTTGCAATCGTCACTTTCTATGTGTGTGCCTGTGGTATTTGTTTATTTAAGAGCCTCCGTGGTCTATTAGTTATAGCATTGGCTCTCGACTCGGAGGTCGTGGGTTCGATTCCTGCATTGGAACAACAAAAAATGTTGTTTCCAAGTTTGGTTAGGACAATGCAGGCTGATCACCTGATTGTCTGACAAGAAAGATGATCCTTGCGTTCGGATGGGCTTGTAAAAAGTCAGACCTGCGCCTCATCTCTCGTCAGTCGTATCGGTTATCCGTTCCACTGGATTACGAAGCTGAAGGAAGAGAGAGAGTGCTCTTGTGTACTGCGCACATACTTGGGCACTATAAAATTACTCCTGCATAACTGGCCTGGTTTCAATGAAACCAGCCACCATCACCGAGATCGGTGGGGAGTTATTATTTGTTTGTCCATTAGCAACTGCCTTACTTAAAGCTAAGTGCCTATTAATACCAAAAAGAAACAATACACGACATGGCGTTGCATTTTAAGATAGCTGTTTAAAATTGAACTTTACTAATTACACAAGAAAATACAAGTTTCATCGTAAGAGTTCGAATGTCATGTTGCACCGTGCTACAAAGAAGCAATGCAGCATTTGCAGTGTATGACTGATGTCATATGAAACATGTATTTTTTGTGTCTATACTAATATAATAAGGAGAAAAAGTTTGTTTGTTTGCATCGAATAGGCTCCGAAACTACCGGACCGATTTTAATGAAATTTGGCACAGATATAGATCACGGGGAAGGACACAGGTTACTTTTTATTGCGGCATAACGTACGGTTCCACGAGATTTCCTTTTGTTGAGCACGAAGTCGCGCGCAACATCTAGTAATTAATAAAGTTCAATTATGAATAGCTATATTTAAAACGCGTATCGTCGCGTATTGTCGCAGTGTTATCTGTCTCTTAGGAATTACCTACCATTTTTCTACGTACATCACAGGTATGCTAGGTACGGTCGTGAGTTCAGACTTCGGTCGTCGGGCATAGTTAATAGTATCGTGACGTGTTACGTATGTACTCGTAGTTGTGAAAACATCAGAAATTCACGAGCGAAAAGTTCTTCTTGTCATAAACAAATGAAACTGAAATGTTTCGAAAGTTTAACGAGTGGGAACTACAGAAATCCGTAAATTTATATCACAACTTTTGCTTGGATTTCAATATACTATATAATATTAGTACATTTAGTACATTTTTCTCCTTTTCTACATTCATAGCAATAATTCACTATTTATGGTATATACAATGATGAATTGTACCATTATAAAATCTACTTAAAACCAGCATTATTTAAAAATTATTGGTCACTCATGCCTTCATACATTTTTTTATACCCATAATGTTTAAAATTTGATGAAAAAATAAATTATGCAATTTTTTCTAAAATAAATCAACTAGTATACATTTTTTTTAAAAAAGTGCAATAGCTAGTGATACAATTTATTTTCTATCTATCAGCATAGTTAGGTATACTACAATATAAAAACATAAAAAACCGATGTAATTCATTCATTTCTGGTCATAGTGTTAAAAAAACTAAAAAATAAGCTATAAAAATAAACTTTTCTCTAAAAATAACTTATCTTAGATACTAATTATGATAGATTTTTTTTGTATTTTTTTTTCTTGAGCACTAAGCACTAACACGCTCAACCACTGAGCCACAGAGGTCGTCATATTATATTATTTTAGTATTCTCGACCTTGTTGTTCAATTTGCTAAAGATATTTCTTCGATACGGTCTACGAGTCACGAGTCAGAAGCTTTGACGGCGACGCTTGTAAATAACAAATGGCGAATACCTTGGACACAATGACGCTTCATCTGTCATCCAGGATTCTCAGTTATTTGAAATTATTGTTATTTGAGATACGTTTATGTACCCTCAGGGAATGTAGTTCATAAGCAGATATAGTGTTTTTATTTCTATTATAATGAAGACATACAGTAACAATAGTATAGTCAGCAAAAGTTCAGTTTGATATCATAATAAATTTTATGATGGCAATGAATGATTATAGCTTAGAACACTCTCGATCATGTCGATCATTTAAACAAAAAACTAGATCATCCGGTTGGGAGCTACGCTGGCACACACAGACAGACACACCAAATTTATAACATTTCGTTTTCGTTGTTTATACAAAACCTCAATTCTCGAATTTAAAGTACACTTTCATTTTACTCTGATTGTATCATAACTTTTAAGTAAAGCGACTTGTTAACATAAACTTTTTTTGCGACGTTTGGACTAGAGTCAGGACATGGTCCCATGACCATTTAGGTATGCTTTATGCTTTTCACGCTACTAAGAAAACCAGTTCAACAGTCGTATCGGGACTTGATTGTAATTGTATTAGTGCATTTATTTAGCACAATTGACTCTTATTACAATTTCCACCTGTACTTAATGATCATTATCACACAGAGGATAAAGAAGTTATTCCTGGATAATAAGTAGTTTTCACTTTGTGCAAGATATCGCACACCGCTCGCTCTACCTTTGTGTTTTAAATTCCCCTCATAATTGGTTCATACAAAGAAAAATAATATCATCAGAATATTATTAAGCTCAACGACGCAACGAGACAACAGGAAAAAAATATAGCCTTTTGTATTTAATCGAAAAACTAATACTAAGCAATCTGAAGAAGAGAAATTGTTTTCTTTTTAAAGAGAATAAAATATAGTACGTAATTAGACGTTCTTTGTAACAATTTTATTTTATAATATTTCGTAATTTTATGAGTCAAAAAATTAATGCTATCTGACCCATAAAAAGTTACTGATGAATAAGGGACCGTCCATTAATCACGTGATGTTTTTAACAACTTTTTAGACCCCTCCCCTCCCCCTGGTGATACGTGGTGAGGTTTTATACTCCTCGACCCCTCCCCCACCTAAGATCACGTGTATTTTTTTTACATAGTAAGCTGGTCATGTTTGAAGAAAATTTTTAACTTAAAAAACAATTTAATCGAATCGAATACATAATTTAAGCAATTAAAAACTTTACGAGTCATTTGTCTTGTAAGTATTTAAACAACACTACGAATCTACAACCGATAATAATTTCGGTACGCATAGACTAGATTCGAAAATGAATACACGTGATGTCTCCTTATACCCCCTCCTCCTCTTGGTGATACTTGGTGATTTTTTTTCGGACCCCCCCTCCCCCTTTAGGCATCACGTGATTAATGGACGACCCCTAATGGAAAATTAAAGAGCAAAAGTAAACTAAATTTTTTAAGTTACCCCCGAATCGTCAAGCTGTGACTGACTTGATGATTTTTTTTCTGGAAAACACAGCTAAAATATAAAAATAGAAACATAATAATAATACAAGAAGGCCAAAAGTTTTCACAGATAGTAGGAATAACAGAAAAAAGAAAAATAGACAACGATAACCAATGAGTGTTCTCATTGGTTATCGTTGTCTATTTTTCTTTTTTACACATTTAAGGCAAGACACAGACAACAAACATGTAATTAGTTAAGAGAAAAATTTGGACATATTGTTATTAAAATAGAAATTGGTGAACTCTATCTTAAAAGTAGTAACATTGGTACCTACAGAACAAATCTACATCGAGAAACTGCGAAATCTCAATATAAGTTTTACTGGCACGGACAATATACGCGTTCTTGCGATAAGCAGTATAAGAACACTCAATGTGCAGTAGATCACGCTTTCTTCGCGAAGGTGCTGGGACGCGTATCTCGATTCTACTAGTAAGACCAGCACAGTTTTGGCAATATTAGATAAAAGAGACGGATCTGCTACTTTTCTCCTTTCTGATAAAGGCAATATATTATGGTGGTATAGTATACGGGTATGCGACCCCGGCTTCCTTAGCTATTACTTTCCTATCCCTTGCCCTCCTGGGCGGTAATATTCTACATTTCCTATTTCCCACTCTAACTTACCAATCTTCCTTACCACACCACCTATCCTTCCCTTTCCCTATTCCTACCCTCTCCGCCAATCCGTGGGAACGCAATGGATAATCATAAAAATAATTTAATTATCCAAAATGGCGGCGATGTGGTTCGCCACCCATCACGTCTCGTTCTCGCGGAGGTGAAAAGTGGTCCATGGAGAGCCGCTTCGCTACGTTGAATGTAAGAGGAGGAATGAAAGGTAAGAATGAAAGTGAACGAAGCGAAATAAATATGCAAGGATTGTAGCAAGTGGAAAGAAGTGGTCTCTGCCTACCCCTACGGGAAAGAGGCGGTCTCTGCCTACCCCTACGGGAAAAAGGCGTGATTATATGTATGTATGTATGAATATTTTTACATCGTTTGAAATAGTTAGGCAGATACGTTCGCGATTTCAATTGCACGTATCTCAGATTTTTTTGAATGTTCTCTATACGACTAATATACGTATCATATACTGGTTCCAAACAGATGAGCAGTACTCGAGATGGCTGCGCACGAAACTGCAGTACAGTATTTTGAGTGTTTTGACGTGATTAAAATCGGCGGAGACGCGTAATATGAAACCTAACGCTTGGGAAGCTTTTTTGATGATGTTGTCCACATGTGAATCGAAGAGGAGTTTCGAGTCACTCTAGTTAAAGATATATCAGCAATTTCGTAGTCGTAATGGATAGACATGGTCATTATAAACTATTTTCTCTAGGAGCTTCGCGAACAGCACATTTTAGATACAGGCCTATAATTATTTACTATGTTTTTCGGACCTTTTTTGTGTATGGGTAATGAGGGCCGATTTCCAAATCGACGGTACGACACCCTCGGCTTCTGGTGTTTTGAGTATGTTGCATTTGAGAAATATAACTACTTAACATGTCTCGTTCAATCTCTTTAGCGCGCTGACGTAACATTACAAATATTTGATAATCCGAAATATTTCCGATTTTTTAATTTTTTTTTATGAAATTTAGATTTTTCTTTTAGAATTTTTATTAATGGTTTCCTGTCCTGTACCAAAGAGGATATCTACGACATGGGGTTGATGATGATGAATTAATTATAGATAAGAACACTCTCAATCATGCCAGCATTCAGACAAAAAACTGTATCTTAATCGGACCTTTCGTTTAGGAGCTACGATGCCACGGACAGACGCAGACAGATTGACAAACCCGTCAAAATTTTAACACCTTTCTTTTTGCGTCGGGGTTAAAATTAACATCAACAACCATGGTAGGTACGTAATAGCTTCGTTTGGCAAAAAAATCGTTGAATGCTGAAACCTAAACCCATCGCATATAATAATATCCTGAAATTCTTACTGGTATTACTAGTAAATGTAGGGTCAGCAACCGTGCGCCGCCCACATCAGCCTAAAAGGAATAAAAACCGAGCACCAACGACACACGCTCATTTGTCTCCCTCAGCTGCAGTTTTTGCTAGCTGTACACTTGATGTCCAATTAACCGACTAGAGTCAGTTTATTTACTTTTCCTATCCCTGAAAGTGTACTCGATATAGGACTGTACTGCACGACCTGCAAGGGCATTCGTCGCTGTTGTTTTTTAAGTCGGCTAAAAAGAAGCCACATTTTTGCCATTTCCTGCTGAAAACTTGTATCAAAACATTGTATGTATAACATTTTTACTTTGTTAGCGTTAATATGAATTGCGGAACAATGGATTGTTTGTAAAAGCTACTAATTAACTCATAATACGCTTTGGCTTTAAATAAAAGAAAGGATTTTCAATGTTTTTCATACTGACTATAATAATATAACTTGTTTTACTATAATAATACTACTAACAATATAATATTATTCTGTACAATGCTTGATACGCGCATGAATCGTAGCTTGAATCGTAGCTCTATACATCTATACATATATAATAAATCTGTAGAGGGGTCATGTCTGTACATTAAAGTTATCTAAGTGAAAATCAAAATGGGGGGTCTATAAAGGCCACAGAACCTAAAAATAACGTTTTTGAAAAAAATGTCTGTCTGTCTGTCTGTCTGTCTGTGTGTTTGTTATCACATCACGCCGAAACCACTGGATGGAATAAAATTAAATTTGGCAGGTAGGTAGCTTAGGACTTGAAGGGTAAAATAGGATACTCTTTATCCCGCAAAATTAAAGGGTTCCCATGGGATCTTCAAAAAACGGTACCTACCTGTTTGACGTTATTTCAGGCAATCTACTCGACCTATTTAAATAAAACTTGGCACAAAGGTAGATTGGAACATGAAATAACTAACAGTATTTTTTTTTTCTTGTAAACCAAAACGGTTCCCACGGGATCATAAAAAAACAGTATTTTTGAACTTGCTTCACAAAGTTATAAATAAATCATCATTTTTCGCATGTTTTCTCTTGAAATAAAACTATTAAATTAAAATTATAAAAATAAATCTATTATTTATCCTACTCAACACAAATAATAAATAGCGAAGGAGTACCTAAACCAATAGTGTAAGATCTACTTAAACTAAGAATTTGCTTTGAGCGAGAGGTCAACTTATTTGGTGGTCTTTAATAAGTTACCTACTATTTTTTTAGCCGGTAAAAATGTACCTTGATATTATTTCGTTCAATCTCTTGAAATATTTGCGTTCGAGATTCAAAATTAAATCGCATACATAGGCTGTGTTCCGCGGAAAATAAAACGTAGGCAAAATGGCAACCGCTGGTATAAAATAAGCAAAATGGCGGATTATGTTAGCATTATTGAAGTTAGCAAAATATGTACCCTGGCGGATAATCTGTTTTTTTAGCGCTAGCAAGCGCTAACAAGCTCTATTTTCGGCGGAACACAGCCATAGTCTTTTTACCGTATTGATATTGACTGAGCAGAATAGAAGAATAACTGTTTAATAATTTCAAATACTAGGTATTCTATTCTGTGAAAAAATATTTTCAACTTTTATAACATTCGTCTTCTTTAATTTTAGTGAAATAAACTTTAAATTGATGTTATATCTTTGAGTATCCTACCATAATATAGGTACTAAGTAATTGTATATTAGGTTGAACTTGAAGCTTGGTAGGTATCTTATTACGAATGATGGTGTCTACAGACACACGAATTTGGTACGGAGCGTACAGCGGATCTGGTACGCTCCGTACCAAATCCGAGCGTGTGTAGGGTAGTCCGGCGAACATAAGAAGAAGGCGAAGAGTTCGCAGCTATCCGCATCGGATTTGGTCCGCTCCGTACCAAATCCGTACGTGTGTAGAGCAGTCCGGCGGTTAGGCCGTACAACGGTGTCAGTGTTGCCAACTTAGGGATTTACCACCCAAAATTAGGGAAAATAATATCTACGGGGGCTTACTAGGGGCCAGGGTGTTTACAGTTTACTCCTTATGAATCAATTCGTATGTAATAATAAAATTTATTTAAATATGTGTATATAGTCAGGGATATGAAAATATAATAATGGGAGTGAAATCAGATTAAGAAAGTTACTTTTATGTTATTCACGCGTAAGTCTTTATGTTCAATACATAACCTTTCTTTCTAGCTTATTACCTCTTAGACCTGTCAATGGTATAATTATCAGGGGTAAAGTTTGGGGAGAAATATTTTTGAGAGTTGATATCACTGCCTGTTATCAATGAATTTCGGGAATCATCGCGTCGTCGAAAAACAGCACTGTAAATAGAACTCTGTGCTAATGCAATAGAACTGAAAATCGAACACACGAGTGTCGAGCTTTTCGGTCCACTGCATCGTACCAAATCCGTGCGTGTGTAGCGACGCCGGATTCGGTCTACGGATATGGTCCACTGTACGCTCCGTACCAAATTCCTGTGTCTGTAGATGCCTACTCTGCAGCAAACCGCAAAAGTTTTTACAATACCTATACTAATATTATAAATGCGAAAGTGTGTCTGTCTATCTGTCTGTTACCTCTTCACGCTTTAACCGCTGAACTGATTTTGATGAAATTTGGTATAGACATACTTTGAGTCCTGGGAAAGGACACCGTAATTTTTCGGCATCACTAGAGCATCCTATTACTTTTTATACCGAAAAGTATTATTCTGTGTATATTTGACTGTCTTTCACTGCTAAAAGGTTGATCCGATTTGAATGAAAGTTTGTATGGTAGTGGTTTATGCTTTGGACAAACGCGCAGTCCACTTTTTTCCCAAAAAGATAGTGTTCCCGAGGAATAATATATTATTTTGTGGATATTTGACTGTTTTTCACTGCTAAAAGGTTGAACCGATTTGAATGAAAGTTTGTATGGTAGTTGTTGGACAAACGCGTAGTCTACTTTTTATTCCAAATCTATACTTCTATTCTAATATACTACTATTAATATACTAATATATTATACTTCTATACTTAATATTATAAATGCGATAGTGTGTCTGTCTGTCTGTCTGTTACCTCTTCACGCTTGCCGCCGCTAAACCGATTTTTATGAAGTTTGGTATAGACATACTTTGGGTCCAGGGAAAGGACATTGGATTTTTTATCCCGAAAAAGTAGTGTTCCCGCGGAATTTACGCGGGAACACTACTTTTTCGGGATTTATTTACGCGGGCGGAGCCGCGGGCAAAAGCTAGTTAACAAATATAATAATATTATCAATTACTAGTCCTTTTATTTATATACTATCTGGTTAATCAAGTTGTCCGTAATTTGTAACTATTCTGTCCGTAATGCGTCATTGTTATGTCCGCGAATGTACGGCCTGTACTGTGTTCATCACAAACAAAACACAATTTGTTCTCCTTGAAGTGACTGCTCGGAGATTCGCGATCAGCGACGAACGATAGCGAGCTGTAATGTAAGCGACGAGTGGCCAGCGATGAACGATGAGCGACCGGCGTGCAGCGAAACGCGTCGCGGCGTGCCACGAGCGACAAGCGACGAGGGACAAAAGCGACCCAACCTCGACGGTGCGGCAAAAATTATGTAACGGGATTAAGGCCGCCGACGTATAAGTCCTACGGTTCCGGCGGGGTTAAGTGACGGCCGGAGGTGCTTGTAGGCTCATGTTACTTTAATGGGCGTTAATATTAAATGAATTTAATTCAATTTGTCCCAGCCTATACCTTTACGACGTCATAATTTTCTTTCTTGCTATAAAACGTAAAATTGTAGGCTTAATATTATGTCGTCATCGTCATCATCAGACTCGTAATTTGGCAGTTACGAGTATGTAGCTGTTGTCAGTGGCGTGGAGCTCCTAAATACATTCCGATCGATTTCACTTATCTACCACTTACCTTTCGAAGACCCTCATCTAAATTACCCCCTTACTAATAAACGCTGTATAAGCTTTGAATAGTTATACAGTGTTTTGTCTTCTTCACTCGAATTAAAAATGTCACTTGTGTGATGTGAAAACACTGTATAACTATTCAAAGCTTACACAGCGTTTATTAGTAAGGGGGATATAGTATAAAGCTGAAGAGTTTGTTTGTTTGAACGCGCTAATCTCTGGAACTACTGGTTCGAATTGAAAAATCTTTTTATGTTGGATAGTCCGTTCATCGAGGAAGGCTTTAGGCTATATAGCATCACGCTGCGACCAATAGGAGCGAAAAATCAGTGGAAAATGTGGAAAAAAACGAGGAAAATTATTCATCTTTGAGGCCTTCCGTTTTTTGTTTAAACGCACTGATCTTAGGAACTGCTAGATTTAATTGAAAAATTATTTATTATGATAATCAAATTTGGTCGAAATTAATGCATTATTGCGCCATCAGTTGAAGCGGGCGAAGTTGCGGGCAACAGCTAGACTGTTATACAAGCTAGTGCTTCCCTATGAAGAAGAGCAAGCCTTCGCCACTGGTAGTTTCCCCTGTAATTTTGTAGTCCTTCTCTTTTCTTATTTTATGGATGTTTAAGCAATTAATACGCCATAATATAACTCCTAGTTTCTTCATTGCCAATTTCAAGAAAACCGATATAGCTGATGATCCTCATGGAAAGCCAAAAAGGGCTGCAGATCATATTATTTGCATGAGAATATATAATTTTATGTGGGACAGAGTGTTATAATAAAAATGTTCATAAAAGTCGGATACCCTGATCCGTGTATTCATAGTCGGACGCCCGGTCGTAAATCTCCGGGCGGACGGCCGGATGTCCGGCTCTACACCCGGTTATTACGGTCGTATTTATTCCTCGAACCGTTGATATCTTGTTTCAACGATCATCCTTTGCGAAATTTCCACCTAAAATATGAAATTTAGTATCGCATATTGAGACCTGATACCCTTCAAACTTGGGTGTAATTTTCCCTCACGTCATATTTTACATCCTCATAACCTGCCGTCATGAGTGGTAATCATCATTTGTCATTTTTATGTAGGTTTTTTTCGTACTTAACATTAAACTCGAGTCTATCCCACGAGAATCAAGCATCTTTTTGGAATAATACTCCATGTGGTATTCTGTTCTGTGGCAAATATAAGCCGCTCTAGCGAGGTTTAGCCACTACTATTTCACTAAACTTTCATGTTTATACTATTAAGCTCGGCAAAGCACAGGGCAGGTTTTCGCAATTATACTTAACTATGGTCCTAGCTTTCATTTTGTCTATTCTTCCGTAGAATAGACTCATTTCTAGATTAGGGTAGTCTTAGGATGGTCATGCTTAGCCCGCTGGTTGGCTGTACACTGCCTTAGAGAGAAACTAGGGGAAAATCCAAATCGCACCTTAACATGAATATTTAAGAATCGGTAAAGCGATAAAAAGTTAATCAGCAAACAAAGAAAAACTTTTGGGCATAAAAGATAACGCGAATTGTTTTTCTGGCTTAAAAAACAAAAGACGATAACCCTGCGGACGATACTCAGCTTAACCCTTGGCATGCCTGGTGGGTCTGTCAGACCCACACCAACGCGTGGTCCGTTGTAGTTCCTTAAAATTTGAATTGCGCACCTCGCCGTTATCTGTAGCTTATTGTTACTAACCGCGGAATGTTTACCGCCTGCTTCCCCAGTTCGCAGCTAGCTAGGAGCGTAGAAAAACGTGCGTAAAGTGCGCGCGGGTCCCATAGACCACACCAGGCATACGACGTGACATTATTATGTTAGTATTGATTTCTTTTTTTTTTTCTTATGTTAATTGGTATTTGTGTGTTAAAAGGTTGTAGTTTTTACATATTTCAGATTCAACATGAATAAACGTTTACCAGACGAGGGCATAGCCAGATTTTTACTCTAAGAGCTGAATGAGGTAGATGAAATTGTATTTAACTCAAGTGGAGAGAGTTTGACATTGCATTGGAGAATGATGAAGAATCTGATTCTGAGATGGAATATAATGATAAGATCGCAAAATCCAGTATATTTGTGAAACTTGTACTAGCCATATATTTTGTCTTGACCATTCAATTTTTCAATATAAAAAGTGTTATCAAACTAAAGCTCTAGAAGATAATATACAAGTGATGCAGACTAATATTTTGTTTGCTACATTTAAGTATATATAAGTGTTACACTTTATGGAAGTCTGATAAAGATATCTTTATTTTTAATACTTATTATTATGTTACCAAAGTTATGATACCTAAATTTTGTTTCAAAATATGATTGTTGTTTAATTTAAAAAATATAAATAAAGTTGGTTTATTCCTAATATGATTTGATTTATTATCGTTTGTTTTCCTTTTAAGCATACGTTGTAACGCCTTAAATCACTTTACATAATACGATTTACATAAAAAAAATCTATTTGAAAATCTGGGTCTGACAGACCCACCAGGCATGGCGTGTAACTTTTGCCCACCAGGCATGCCAAGGGTTAATAACAGTTTTGTTTGTGACGTAGCGAATTACCACCCGCGAGAGACCGCTACTTGCCGCTACTTGCCGCTACGCAGTTGTCGAGAACATTATCTTGTTTTTGTTACAATTGAATTTTTTTTCGGAATTATTAACCTTGCCTTTATTGTAGCTAATCAGCAAAACCTAGAATATGGATTAGGGTTCCGTGGTTGTATTTATTATTTTATTTTTTGTAGATTCACTTAATCTAACCAGCTCGACGTACATAGCTGAATTCGCCATTAGTATGTAGCTGGCACAATTATTGTCCACTAGCTGTTGCTGTCAGGAACACTGTACTTTTTCGGGATAAAAAGTAGCCAATGTTTTAATCCAGAGCCTAAACTACTACCGCACCAAATTTCATCGAAATCCGTTCAGTAGTTTTTGGGTGAAAGAGTAGCAAACATTCATCCACCCATCCATCCATCCATCCTCACAGACTTTCTCATTTATAATAGTAGTAGGATTTATATGGGGCTTATCATGTATTAGTTAGCTCATAAGCCTCTTTAGACCTCCCCATTCCCGCGTTAACATACAACCCCCTCCCCATTCGTGCCTGTGCGTTAAGTGGCGAAGCATTTACGAGGGTAGAACGCCTCTCGGAGCTGTCAAGCGAGCGAACGAGCTGTCTGAATTGCGAGATGAGTTCATAGTTCACGCATAGAGAGATATAATACTGATATGGCGGATATGATATCTTGAAAAGGCCAATGGAAATACAACAATATATATGTCACCGTAAAATTGTAAAAACCGTTAGATTGTAATAAAACTAGTGAAATTGTAAAATGTTGATAGACTTCCGACGCGAATATGCTGCCTTTAATTTCACACATTGTTTTTCGTTAGATTATAAATATATAGTTTTTAATATTTTGACATATTTCTTACAATCTCGTTAGTTATTTTACAATCTAACGGTTTTACAATTTTACGGTGACATAATATACATACATACATATAATCACGCTTTTTTCCCTGTAGGCATAGGCAGAGACCACTTCTTTCCACTTGCTACGATCCTTACATACTTGTTTCGCTTCGTTCATTTTCATGAACTATCCATTCCTCCTCTTACATTCAACGTAGCGAAGCGGCTCTCCATGGTCCGCTTTTCGCCTCCGCGAGAAACGAGACATGATGGGTGGCAAATACAACAATGCTCTACCAAAATGTTAAGCTACTAGGCAAACTGATAGTTGACATTCCTCGTGTCAGATGCAAATGATTTCTCGCTAAGCGGAAAAACACTTAGCAAGAAATAAATATTAAAAGACATGCGACTTAGTAAATATTATATGTAGCCTAATTCATATTACGAAATCCCTTAATAGGATTATGTTTCGCTATTAAGGAAGGCTCGTGGGGGCAATGCGGGTGGGTGCCCCCGCTGCATTACAGTATGAACCCTCCTCGGCCTAATACGGAGTCCATAAAAGCTTTTCATGCGTTATTATTTAATGAAAACGTTTACGCTACACTCATCAGCAGATATCTCGTAAGTATCCACTTACAGAATATTATATTTTTCTATTTTGTGACAGTTAAGTAGACTCTACATTGCAGAGCACTACAACATAATTTTATAACAAATTATTCCCAATACTCGAAGATTTTTGAGCTATTCAGGCGTTTAACACACTGGTAGGCACGTCATGGAAACCCAAAGAGCGCGTAATACCTACGTAATTCTGAAAATGTTTAAAAAATGAAAAACGGCTCAATGTAGAAAGTTGCCAATACTTTTATTGTTTTTCGAAGTAATCTCCGTTCCCCTGATCTAGCGCCATCAGACTTCCACTTATTCCCTAAGCTCAAAACTTTTTTGGGCGGATAGAAATTTGCCACAAACGATGAAGTCATAGCCGCTGTAGAAGAGTATTTTGCAGGCCTCGAAAGAAATCATTTTATGGAAGGCATTAGTGCTTTAGAACGAAGATGGAATAAGTGCGTGTTCACGGAGACTATGTCGAAAAATAAAATTAATTTTATCACGGAAAGTTAAGTGTTTTCTTATTAGGCTAGTTACTTATCATCCCGCCTACGTATATACCTACATGTTCGTAGTTCGTACGGGACCCTCAGTGCGCGAGTCTGACTCGCATTTTTTGTACTAAATATAATGTATAGTTCAATTTTGAATCGCTTTCTCGTCTCCCTGTGAAAAGCTAACTGAGTACTGACGCTAAGAACATGACCAAAACACACACCGTTAATTTAGAGCCTAACGGAACGATAGTGAACATATTAGAGGCAGGCAAGGCAGGTAGATTAACAAAAGTAAGTAGCTACCTACACAATGTTTTAATTTTGTAAAGTTCTCAAATTGTATAGATAGTCAAACTCATTTGTGCGCACGACGCTATGTGTGTGTAATGTTAATGTATCATAGGTTACCCAGTATAATACATCCACACATGCATACGCGTATGCCGAAGGTACGGGAAGTGAGCCTTGTGACGTTACTGCCACACGAGTTAAAGCTGTATATTACATGCACACATAGTCACTTAAAGTATCGTTAAAATTTGACTGAAGTTTTATTTCGATAAGTTTATTAGTATTAGTACTAGGAAAGTCCAGACAATCACATGTGCCGATTGTCTCGACTCTCGGCACTTAAATGCCGCGTCATTGAGTCCTATAGCATTAGAATAACTGCAGTCGTACGTCCGAGTGTTTAAGGTTTATAGTCTGAGTCACAAGATCCAATTAAGTGAATTTCTGTCCAAGGGCACCGAAAACTATGATCTAAGGCTCATTCGATTCGGAATGACATCTAGAAACTTTTAGAAAAAATTCAAGAGGGGCTCGAAAAAACTGCAAAAGTTATAAACAATTTAGTAAAAAAGGGGGTATGGTTTTCTGAAAATATCTCGGAAACCATTAAAGATATCAGAACTTTGAAAAAAAAATCCTTAATAAGTAAGTTTGCAATTTTTTCGAACCCCTCTTAAAATTATTGAAAAAGTTTCTAGAGGTCATTCCGAATCGAATAAGCCCTAGATCATAATTTTTAGTGCCCTTGGACAGAAATTAACTGAAATGGATCTTGTGAATCTGACTATTATTTTTACACGCAGCTGTGACCTTCCAGTAACTGTAGGTATTTAAAAAAGTAGGCATTGAGTTTTTAATGTGATGTACCTATCTGTTACGTAGCAGCTGTTTTGTTAATCTGTGGTACTAACTTAATTCAACGCGGAATCTCGAGGCTACATGAAAACGATAATTTAATAATAATTGATTCAGAAAACTTCGTATCACGTTCAAAGTTCCAACTTAAAGCCAATACAAAAATATAAATAGAAGTTCAGAAGGAGTTCGCGCTAAAACATTTCTGATAAATCTAGGGTAATATAATACGGGCCGTATAAAGTTGAGCCGCGGTCGCGAGGGAGAAATAAAACTTTGCATTATCAACGTGCCGACAGACAGACAGTATTATTACCTATCCGTGAAAACTTACAGTTACGACGAAGCCGCGAAGGCGAGAACTAGAACTTTCCTTTGTTCATTATCTCCTAGTCATGGGAATTGTATTTCAAAATTTTCAGAAACTTTCTGTAGAAAGACAATCATAATTGTTCACAAGATTTTCCAAACGGACATAAGCTAAAGGCTACAATTTAGTAAATAACCTATATAGAAATATCCTATATGTAAATTGTATTTAACTTAGGTAGGCAACAATAATGTCTCATGTGACGAAGAAAAATGCAAGAATTTTCGATAAAACTTTTGCGGAGAATGTTTTCAATCTTTTTACTCCACATACTTACTTCATAGGTTTAAATATTGTATAAAGAAATAAAATAAAGTTTGTTTCGCATTAACCGTAACGATTACGATTTACGGCCCATTTCAATAACCTATATATCTATAACTATTTGGTAGAAAAGTCAAATTTGTATCGCAAAAAACCGGCAAATGATTGAATGACGACGTTTTTACCAAATAGTTGTAGATAGATAGGTTATTGAAACGGGCCGTAAGTCTATTCGCGTTAAATTTAAAGTGAGTGTCTAATGTCAAAATTGACGCGTCTATACTGATTGGCTAGCCGCACACGTGCAATATTATTGACAGAATAAATTTTTCAATACTAGTCAACACACACCTACAAAAAAAAGGCAATATGGCCCGCACACAAGGAATATTATTGTCTATATGACCATTATTGACAATAATATTGCACGTGTGCGTCCAGCCATTGAATCGCCTACTTCAATTTAATCACACGGCCTTAGAGCCACAGAACACTATTACTCGCGGAGCACACGCATTACCAACGCCATACAATTTTTATAGCGACCGGCATTGGCAGCAGCAATTTGTATGGCAAGCCGGCGTGGCGCCGCAACGCACCGTGTGCTCGCGCCCTAAGCGTCCATTCGCTTATCTTTTTTGTGTAGTGAATAAAGTTCAATATTAAATCGCTCGCGTCGTCGCGTCGCTGAAGTCGCGTCTCGGTGAAATACTTCACACCGAGATGCGACGCGCACGTTTTAAGCGTCATTGATGAATATTGTCATTTGCGCTGATGACTCCCTTTAAACTTAACGCTAAAAGGCTATAAGTATCAGACGCATTTGTTAAGTCGGCTATACATGTTGGCCAAGCGTTGCTGAGCGATGAGACAGCTGCAAGGCAAGGCAAATGCCTTGCCTTGTCATCGCTCGGTGTCATGCGCCTAGTTGGCCGAGGGAAACCCAGCGCCAACATATTAGGGGTGTTCCTCGGAAAATAGCGCTCACAAAAAAACGTAAGCAAAATGGCGACCACTGAATGGCCGAAAATGGCGGTTTATGTTAGCACTATTGAAGTTAGCAAACGTGTCCTGTCCTGGCCGATAATATGTTTTTTTTTTATTTAGCGCTAACAAGCGCTATTTTCCGCGGAACACAGCCATTGTATAGAGCTCATTTGGCGCAACTTGTCTTCGCTTGCCGTCACTCGTGATCACTTGCCTCACCTCACTTCGGACTGATGTCGGTTTTTGTCTAAAGTTTTTGTTCACATATCAAAGGCGCTCGTCTGCGCTCGTCTGCCCGAGCGCAGACGAGCGCAATATGTGGGCAGCTCGACAAAAGACTCTACTTTCAACTACTACGAACTTGTCCAACGTGTGGACAATAGCACATGCCTTATACCTATTTGCCGACGCTCGCATTGGCCGATGTAGAGCCGACTTTAGGAGCATAGCCTCCTTTAATTAACGTAATCGAATCAGACTCAATTACTTAGATTACAACACAGTACAGATGATAACACAGAACGGTGCATTGTGACGTCACAATTACAACGGACCTATTAGATTGATTGTCGCCATCGAAATATTTTAAACGTTCCGTTCACAATTGCACTATTAATTATTATACTACTTACTATGTACAGGTGTTCGAAAATTTGCACTTTATTTATTGTATGGATTGTTCAATTCCATTTAACTACTGGTAATACTCCGTTCAGATCCAATTAAATCTTAACGTAAATAATAATCCCACCAAATACATTTTTATGTAAAGTGATGCAAAGACCAAATAACACGCACTGTCGAAAAGTGATCAGATCTTATGTAAAACCAAGCTTCTGACTTATCAAACTTCCTCTACGAGCCTTAACTCTACAAGCCTAACTACACAAACTCTACACTTTAGTCAAAATATGTGGCCTGGCCATTTCGCTACATTTGCTTCAGCGTATGGTGAAAACGTTACGGATTGTTTTTACCTCGACATTTCCTGCCTATGATAGACCCATAGACGCATTTGAGCGTCTATGGGTCCAAATTATTATTTTTATTTGTATTTACTATGAATTAAATCTGAACGGTGTATGTTCACTGTTGACGTGCACACGTGATCAGGTACTCACGTGATGGTCGGCGGGGGGTCGGCATGCACGAGACACGGCAGCACCGCCTCCCCGCCCCGCCGCGCAGTCTCCTCCCAAGCCTGGTGCGACAGCGCGCGGGGAGGTCCTGCCACCGGCAGCGCTGAAAATACAGACCGTACAGTTGCAGATGCAGGTTTAAGGGTTAGTCACACCGAGATTTTGAATCGATATCTTAAAATATCGACCGCGTCGCATCTCGGTGAGAGCTGAGTGCTGACTGCTGACCCATAGGAATTGAACAAAAGTTAAAAAAAATACTGCCTTAAAATGAATTCCTGGGATATGTAGCTATGAATCTGTGAGCTAAGTGCGAGTTTTTGTCTCTACTCCCCGTGAAGAAGTTCACTACAATTTGTATGGCATCGCATAATTAGTTATCATTGTTTGCCACTAGGGGCATTGTTTCGATGTCATACAAATTGTAGTTAACTTCTTCACAGTGTAGTGACAAAAACCTCGAACACACCACACTGCATGCATATTTGCAAAATGTAAATGTACACATTCATGTGACTTCCGTAATAGGGAATATGCACGTATTTTTTTTATTTATTTATATATATCTATCTTGTTTGGTAAACCGTATGGTAAAATCAGTTTTTTGATATCATTAAAAATAACGAAGATATGAACGTTTAAAGTGGTCTATTAGACAGAGAGATCCGACGTGTATCGTGACGTCACATAACACGACTTTCATAGAAAGTTCATACTAAATTTCGTTTTGCTAGAAAGAGATAGATTACAAACTTTGACCGCTCATATCTTGCTCATTTATCAACAGATATTGAAAATTTTCTCGCCATTTTCTTTATTTTTTTGTCTAGTATCATATTATGATTTTTAAGCTATTTTTATATTTTATGCATATTCCCTATTGGTGCTGTTTGCCAGTTCTGTCATTTTGAACTTGGCATGACACGCTACCGCTAGATATTTATTTTCAAAGGTCTACAAGTGCATTATTTTCAGCCGGGTACTTTATTACTAGTTTTGCAGCAAATTATCACAATTTTTTTTTTAATTTGGACCACGCTGCACGCGTGGATATAGAACTTTGCTTTCACACTTCTGCATAAGCTATACTCACGCGTGACGTCAATAGTAACGGGCACGCTGCGGCGGCGCTCGCCGGTGAGGGAGTCGAGCACGGCGCAGGAGTATTGCGCGCCGGCGTCCTCCGCACGCACCGACCGCAGCAGCAGCCGCCAACCCTCGTCCAGCAGCAGCGCCTCGCCCGCTGCCGATAGCGATCAGGATCACAGTAACGCTAGGACTATAGTATGATCCGGATTCCGGAACGCCGGAAAAAATAGGACTGCGCTAATATAATGTAGCTGAAAATAGAACTCACGATAGTCGAGTGAAATGTCAATCTACACTAATATTATAGAGGAAAACTTTGTTTGTATGTTTGTTTGTTTGGTTGTAATGAATAGGCTCAAAAAGTACTGGACCGATTTCAAAAATTCTTTCACCATTCGAAAGCTACATTATCCACGAGTAACATAGGCTAAATTTTATTTTGGAAAAAAATAGGGTTCCGTAAGATATTTGGGGTTTTCGGACACAAGGTGTAAAAAATCAATCAGAAAAGTTACTTATTTTGCGTACGCTGCCTAAACTATAAAAGATAGAACCATAAAATGTTCTAATTAATTGTAGATCTTATAAATATCTACAAAAAAGTCCGCGACACACTATACCTATCTATGTCGAGTGAGGCACAACAACAATTTTTTTATTTAGAAATCTTGATTTTTTTTGGACTACATTTAAACGCGTTTATTTTACTCATGCTATTAATCCTTATCAAAATAAATTATTTCATCACTAAATACAGTTTATGTAGATAATATTTGGTCTTTGAATGATTAAAATTGGACGTTTGGTTTTGAAGTTATGGCGAAATTAAAATATTACGATTTCTGCTCCACGGCCCGTTGCAAAGTAGGCGTAACCAAGGCGGGGGTGTGCGTGCGGGAGGGGAGTTTAGATCTATGAGGTAACCGCAGTATTAGTATCAGTATTGTACCCATAGATTATACAGATATATACATTGTACCCGTGCGAAGCCGGGGCGGGTCGCTATATTATATAATATATCAAGCGCTCGCTCACGTCGCGTCGAGGTGATAGGGTCTCATTTTTGCCCATCGGGTACGCGAAACCCTAAAAACATTTTCAGTATTGTATACAGAAGAATATTGCAGTGAGTAATTTGCCGAAGAAGTTTTTTCTCCAAGAACACTATTCCACGCGGGCGAAGCCGCGGGCAAAAGCTAGTGTCAAAATAAAATTACACTCCTGTGTTTGATTTTGAGCTCTATTGTATTAGTTCAGAGTTCTATTTTCAGTGCGCTGAATTTATGCGGGCCTTACGGATTCCGGACAATATAATCCCAGGCTAAAGAGAGAGAGAGAGAGAGCGCAGTCATAGAATGAAGCACGATATTTGTCGTTGATCAGAGAAACATGACATAGCATAAGTTCTTTGGTGGTGAGATTACCGATGCATCTATTGTCGATCTTCGAGGTGGAGAAGGTCTGGCTGACGGGTGTGGTCTACCAGAATTTCCGGGAGAGGACAACATAATATGTAAGGTATTTATAATATGTGCCGCCCTATTAAATTGCTTGAAAGGTTTCAAATTATTACTAACAAGGTAGCAGACTTCCTACAAAAGAAATATGTGAAAAGAACACATCAGCGCTCCGCTTGTCAGTTGTCACTCAAGGCGCGGAATAGACGCTTCCACTGACTCGTCTACAAATTACATTAAGTGTTGAGTTGTTCGTCAACAATAAGCGTTCTATGAAATTTTCTTGCTATCCTTAAAATGGATAATTGGAGAGATCAAATTTAAATATGTTATTCTATTGAAAATATATTAACTTATATTTTTAAAATATATTCTTAAAATAATCTTAAAATAATCAGGTCATAAGTAAATAGAAAAGAGAAATTACTACTTCCTCTAAATTCAGATAGAAAAATCCCTTGTTTACTCTCAGCGAGTCATCGCAAGTTCTACGAAGTAACCATGTAGGATGTTACGAACCATGTTACATATACCTATTTATGTCAATACTATTCAATAGTCACTCTTACAGAGGTTATCGGAGGCAGCGATCACGGCGTCATCCCGGTACCAGGCGACGACGGTGGTGTGGTCCCTCAGCGGCGCCGGCGCGGCACAGCTCAGCAGCGCCGGCCCCCCCGCCGCTGCAACCGCCGCCGTCGCCGCCGCTTGCCACTCCTGCCACACAACTGTAACAATAACCTTACTTTAATTAATATGTTAATTAGAATGGAGTAAATTTGACCAATTTTTGAAGTGAAACTTCTATATATAGCGAGACTATTAAGAGAGATATATTAAGATTTTTCTGTCACGAAAAAGCGTTACGGCCTTCAAAAAGCGTTCCTTCATCGTGTAAAATAAATAAGATATGAGTAATTTCGAATACTAATGTCAGATACGTGTAACGCAGTTACGTAGGCGCTTCTATTTTGCGTTTTTGACTAATTGATCTCGAGTTCGAATCTCGGTCATACGAAATATTTTTGTTCCTTTTTATTTCTTTTCTTTTATATATTTTAAGGGTTCCGTAATACTTAAGGAACCCTTATAGTTTCGCTCTGTCCGTCTGTCTGTCTGTCTGTCTGTCTGTCCGCGCCTCTAGCTCCTGTAATTATGAATATAAATTGATGAAATTTGGTGCAGTTATATAGATTGTGTTTCGGGATCATAAAAAAATAATAATTTTATATTTTAGAGGTGGCTCTCCATACATGTGAAGTGGGGATGAAAAATATTTTTTCACTCTACCCCATCGTGTGGGGTATCGTAGAATAGGTCTTTTAAAATAAAGGCAAGGTTTCATACGTTACTTTTTTATAAAGTTGACCATTTTCGAGTAATCGGCCTCCAAAGTAGTTTATAAGTTGGTCCCCCCCCTAGCATTTTTAAACTATAGGAGATAGAAACTTGCAAATTTCCATGCTGATATCTATCAGATATTAGCATGATCTCATGCCAAAAACTCTTTAGGAAAATTATTGTGAACCAAATCGGACAGTAACTTTTGGAGTAATAATAAAAAAAAAGCATATTACGCGTTTATAGTTACGGAACCCTCCTAAGACATGTCCTGACATGCTCTTGGTTAGGTTATTTTTTGCAGGTGTTCACTAGACATTTAAGATCATTGGTAGTCCTAGAAACAGCACAAGGAATTTAAAGATGTATAGAAAATCTTCCTGTATATATTATAAAAATGGATTGCAGTTTCTAATTATTGTCTCGCTACAACTCGAGAGCGGCTGGCCCTATTTGAGTAATTACCCGACTGCGCGACGCAAAGGAGTGGTAATGTGTTTATCAGCCTATGTATGTATGTATGTATGTAGGTATGTATGTATGTATGTATGTATGTATGTATGTATGTATGTATGTATGTATGTATGTATGTTCCTTTGAAGCACTATACAGACCAAACGCCTGGGCCGATTTTTATGATTCACACGTCAATCGATTCCTCTTAGTCCGGCGAGTGTCACTAAAGACATGACGTTAGTGAAAATTCAATATGGCGACTACTGGACGCCATATTGTGAAAATGAAAAAAATGAAAGTCAACAAACTATATCAAGTGGGGTATCGTTGAATAGGTATTTAAAAATCATTGTTAGTTTTCTCTCAACATTTTTCGATTCGACTGACCGTTTAGGATCTATATCGATTTAAAGTTGCGTAACAACCATTCTCACATTCCAGTGATGTAGTACTGATGCTGATAGGAAATCCAGTCTGGTAAATAGCTAGCTAGGTACTCATAACTAAAAAGTATAAAATAAAAAATTATAATTAAAAAAATTTAAAAACCCGACTGCGTAAAAAGTGAACCAAACTAAGTAGGTACATAATTAAAACTGAAAAGAAAAAAACAAGCACTTAGATATCCGGTGGTCTAGAATTCTATAATAAGTATATTATTGAATTAATACTATTGGAACATAACAACTGAACAGTCGGGATCCATTATTCGACAGCCAATCTAATTTTTCAATGGATCCTGACTGTTTAGTTGTTATGTTCCAATAGTATTAATTCAATAATATATTATAGAATTCTAGACCACCGGATATCTAAGTGCTTGTTTTTTTCTTTTCAGTTTTAATTATGTACCTACTTAGTTTGGTTCACTTTTTACGCAGTCGGGTTTTTAAATTTTTTTAATTATAACTTTTTATTTTGATCTTGAAATAATCATGGAAGTTCAGGGAACATTTAAATTGGAAAAATTAAAGAACAATGGCAGAGTTCCATACAACGAAATACCTGAAAAATTTTTTGAGCGTCTAAGGTTAAAAAAATGTCTAAAAGATAGCAATTGCATTACGTAATCATATTCAAAAAGAATTTTGTCTTAACGAGGCCACGAAAAAAAATTATTCATATTTTTGTATTTTGAGGTTATGTTCATTAATAATTTTAAATATAAGGGATGGGATCCCGCCTTCTTTATACTCAGATCATTTTAATGCGTGTTTTTTCGCTCTCCTACATTGCAATCTCTAGAGAAGCCTTAAGTGATATACTACAGACAGAATACATAACATGAAGATGGCTTCTGTAGATAAGTGGTGATAGATCAAAATAAATTACTTTCTACGAAATTAAATATTTACTTATATTTATTTTAAGATTCACAAAACAGTTAGTTAAGTATTACCCCATAAGGAGTTTAAGGTGGTTCGTTTCCTATACAAAAATACAATGGACATTATTTAGGTAATTTCATACATTACTACATAAATTTATATGCACATCTATTTATTTTGCAATACAATTGTCGCAAAATATACTTAAAATCATAGATATATAATATTAATAAGAGGTAGATATGTTATAAACGCGTTAAAATGAAGACTCGAATTGGTGCGAGTCGGGTCAATTTTG
Organism: Glaucopsyche alexis; assembly: GCA_905404095.1. Taxonomy (NCBI): domain Eukaryota; kingdom Metazoa; phylum Arthropoda; class Insecta; order Lepidoptera; family Lycaenidae; genus Glaucopsyche; species Glaucopsyche alexis. The sequence goes on along the minus strand of FR990051.1, from coordinate 20,958,426 downwards.
GTTAGTATGCGACCAGCTGGTCGACGAGTAGCACGTACTACGCGTCCCGTGCATATTGCACAAAATGCCATCGTGTGCCTTTATAAGCTGTGCAAACCATGACAAGAAAGTGAATAAAAGTCAAGGAATTTCATTCCACAAGTAACTTTATAAAGTTAATTAAGTATCAGTCAAGTATTTTCTTAAAAATATATTTTTCAACAATAAATAATTTCAAGAAAATACTTGACAGGTTGTCATAAGAAAAAAGGAAAGCAATGTCAATATATACTTTTTTTGTGAATCTAATAAGGATGCATGCATTTCTGCCATAGAATAATTATAGTACAGAAGCGAATGTCGTTAGTTGTACGGAGTTACAGACAGTCCACTTGTTTTATTTTTTATCTACTTTTAAATATATTTTGATAAAATTGACGAAAACAATTTAAGTATATCTTTCAGTCAGTTAAATATAAACTTCTTAAAATTGTTAAACTGCAAAAAAGTGAGTTATGAGATGTTAAGTAACTAAGAACGAACTAAGGGCCTAACAGTAACGTAACTGCTACTTTTATTTGATTGAAATATATATTTAATTTTTTAAAGATTTCCAAGTAATGAAGTACGAGCACAAGACTGGATCGCATTAGTCCGCGAACAAAGAGGCGATGCCGGATGGATGCCCTCAAAAAATAGTCGAATTTGTAGCGTATATTTTAAATCTTATGTGCTAATAGTTATAATAAAAACTTACTAAAATGCCGTTTATTTAATATTGTATGTTTCTGTTTTATATTTTGTTTGTTAATCTTCCTACGCACCTAGATTTTAAAGCCTGTTATTAAGAATTTATTAATTTTCGTGTAAATGAAGCAATATTTTGTCATACCTAATATGACTGTATTTTTAAGTTTATGAAGCAAAAAAAGTGATTATAAAAAATAGTTTCTTTCTCTATTATTCGAATTGTGTATGTGTGTGTGTGTTTTTTTAAATTGAATATTAAAAAATTGCGAATATATATTTATTTATTTGCAAGCTCTACTTCTTACCCTTTACCTGAAAGGATTGATAGTAAGTTTTTCTAAGGCTGCTATATTATGATCCGGAATCCGGAAAGCCGTAGAAAATTGTAAGCATTGAAAATAGAACTCTGCGTTAATAATAGTTGAAAACCAAACACATGAGTGTCGAGTCAAATGTCAATGCCTTAAATGACAACGCTCGAAACTTCCATTTTCAACTCTATTGTATTAGCGCAGAGTTATATTTTCAATTCTCAGAATTTTCACCGGCATTCCGGATTCCGGAGCATAAATATAATAGTCCCAGTCTAATGAGAAACAAATTCTGGAAAATAAGCTAACTTTTAAAAATCTACATTTTTGACGTTATATTTACACAAAGCTTGGTTAAAAAAGAGTATTTTGTTAAAAATAAGGTCTTTCTTCATCTGTGCTGTCCTTTGTTACTTTGCAGAATTTGTGCCCCAACATCACTACTATAAAAAATGCAAAAAAAAAATACAAACGTGTTTTAAATCCCAGGTTTCGATTCCTGTTTGACATTAACGAAAAAAAAAAACAATTATGCAGTTTTATCTAAATAATAGTAGACATGCCATTATTATATAGATTAATCTTACATAAAATGGTTATTATAATATATTTAAATTTTAATAAATTACCTCTTAAAAGTAACAGCTATGAACTAAATAGAATTTATACGCATTTTGTACCTTCTGTGTCGTTAAATATTCTATGACATATTTTTGATTTAGGAATGCCATCCTTGTCACGAATTTTTGCTGTGAGTGAAATGTATCAATAATAAAAAATGTCTATGTGTGTGTCGCGGCACAAAAATTTTGTCAGTTTTGTAAGGGTATAACGTATCCTTAGTTATCACTGCTTAAAATACTTTATTTCACTCAGAAGTCACATTTTTATTGAATTTTCGACAAAAAGTGACATTTGTAACTTATGTCACTTTTTGTCGAAAATTCAATAAAAATGTGACTTCTGTGTGAAATAAAGTATTTTAAATATATTTTGCGACAATTGTATTGCAAAATAAATAGATGTGCATATAAATTTATGTAGTAATGTATGAAATTACCTAAATAATGTCCATTGTATTTTTGTATAGGAAACGAACCACCTTAAATCCTTTATACATCTCATAATTATTACAAAGCAAATGCAAATAATACGAAACAATTTAAATTTAATATTATTACAGTGCTATTTCTAACTTAAACATAAATATTATGACAATCGTAAGGCAATCGTTGTCCGTTAGAAAAATACAAGCCGCCGTAGAATATGCCGATACTAAGTCCAGGTTTACCCTGGACTTGCCAAGGGTCCGAAAATAAAGAAGAAGGGATAGAACATAAATCCAAAAATATCGCAATAAAACCAAAGATAAAAACAACACGTAAATTGGGCAAAATGCTAGTGTCCCGTCAAGTGTCATGTCAAATATCAATGTAATTTTTTTTATCTTAGTTTTGAGAATGCTTAAGAGATGGCGACACATTTTAAGATGGAGACACATTTTACGAGCTACCGACCACCGTCAATGCATATTTATTTATCCTTTTTTGCTTTTTTAGTGTGTTTTACAAAGTACATTAACAATTATAATATATTTTAATTTAGAGATTAGTATTACGGTACTCATGATGTTGCTCACTATCGCTATCTAGCGAAAACGAACTGAACTTGTTTTTTATGACATTTGGTTTTTTTTTAATTCACTGACATGAGGCCATTTTATTCAAATGTATCCAATTAACCTGTCAAGCGCCTTGACACTCTTTGACAGGTTATGCAGACAAGCGTCGGGCCTTTTTGCCACCAAAAATTAATTTTCCTTACATTCTCCCGCAATTTTTTTCGCGATTTTTTTTCGCAATTTTAATGTTAATAAGTAAATAAAACCTATGGATGATGTATATATTTAAAAATATAATTAATTTCCTAAGTGATTACGTAATATAGAAACAGATTTATAAATTACAGTTATTAGATTCAGTATAATTAAGTACCTATCCACTTGAAAGTAAACATTTCAAATAACGTAAACACTTGCACTGATTGTTTACTTTTGACTTCGTTATTGACACTCAAGTGGGAACATGCCAAATGATACCTCATCACACACATTACGGAGAGGAAGGAGGAGGACGACCTCATTCCCTCATGACAGATGCACGGAGTACCGACCTCTATAAATCATATGACGTTTCCCGTCGTGTTTTTCTTCAAGATTATAATGTTTTAATGTGAATAAAACATATGCATGTTATATATATTTAGAAAGGTGATTAAATTTCCTAATTGATAATATAATTGGAATTAAGAAAAATACTAGTTTAATAAAAGAAATCTTGATCCAAACACAACACACGACTTTTTCTTATATTTTTATTGCAAATCTAAACTAAGGCCAAATTTATGTTTCTATATAGTAAAATTTGCTTAATTTACGTAGGTGCACACATTATATATAAAATTTTAATTCAAAAACCGATATAAAATAAGTTACAGTTACCTACTATAAAATTGTCAGTCTAATTTCGATTCCCGCGATTTTTATTTCTCCAAATTATATTGTTATAATTTATGTACTACCTATGCATGTGATATATATTTAAAAAGTAGAATAGATTTCCTAAGTGACGACGTAAATGGAATTTAGAAAAATACTCATTTAATAAATGGAATCTTGATACAAACACATAAACTTCGTCTTTTTTAATATTTTGTTTTAGAACTCAAATAAATATAAAATGTATGTTTCTATACAGTGATTGTTGCTTTATTTACGTAATTGGATATATTATACATAAAAATTTAATACAAAAACAGTTGTACTAACAAGGATTGGAGCAAAACTAATTACAATTACTATGAAAAATATCTGACATAGTACATATTTTGATTGCTCAATAAACTGTAACTGGGACATAATTAAATACATATTTTTATATTTTTATACATTTCAGGATGTTAAATATTACAGTAACTCATTATTTTTTTACAATGTACAATAAGGGAACTCCCTCATTGAACCCTCCGAAACTAGGCCTATTTTGACGGTAATGTCTTACAAAAACAATCATAGTAATAAATTTACTTATTCTTATCCATATATTCTATTCGTAGACTCTAGAATAAATACCGTTCTAATAAAATTTCTACTAAAATGTTCAATTCAAAATGCATTTCACAAGAAAATCATAAACTCACTATGAAATAAAATAGCAATAAAAACGTATATTTTTCATTCGATTTTCTGAAGTAATTTGTAGTAGATTTATGGAAAATACTTCGTATATGCATAAAAAACTTAATATTAATTACATAAATGTATAAATTATGTGGTACAAACAAACCACTTATAAATTAGAAATTTATTCTATGGGCGTGCCCACCTTGCCACCAGGCAGCAAGCGACGCGTGAGAGTCATGCTGTCACTTGCTGCAAGGCAGCAAGTGACGCTTGACAGGTTAAGTTATTTTTATTTTATAAAAATAATTCCGGCTCTTACATGTAAAAACAATTATATGATAAAAACCTGAAAAATAAATGATTAGTTTTTGTATATGTGACATTTTTAGACGCTTCCAAAAACATCAGGTAAAATCTTGCCATTGTTCTTTAATTTTACTATAATTATAACTGACTGTTCCGACTTGCTAAACATAAGTGTTCGTTCCGTCGGTAGCGTAAATTCGAGTATCCAGTGTCACTTGACTTGATATTTACATAAGTGATAGGTGCGTTCAGAATTTTTTTTAGAATGCAAAACAATTTTATTTCAGTTTTTTTCCTTTCAAAGGTGTATATTTAATGTTAAATCGGCCGGCCCCAGTAGGCTGTATGCGTAGGTGAATATGTAGGTTGATAGGTAGGAAGGTAGCTGTATATATACTTATTTATTTTTCAATTCTAACCAAAGTTCCTATAACTGCTAATTCTAATTCAGTGTCTGATGTTTCTTACTGGCCAGTTAGAAACATTGCTAATGAAAACTATGAAAACTTTTTTTGAATTTCAATTTTAGAACTCTTTGGTAACCTAATGTAGTTTTTAAAATTATATTGCATTCATTTGTCATTTGTTTTTGTGAATTGACGGCAAATCTAAAACTCTTGTTACACGTGAAAATTAACCTAACGCGAGAAAATTTTCGGTTTATGATTTATTATGACTTTCGTTGTGGGCTTACTCAACAACAAAGCTATGATATGCTGTCATTACCATTTCTTAATGAAGCCCCATCTCGTGCCACTATTTTCAATTGGTTTAACGAGTTTAAGCGTGGACGTAGCAATCTCAATGATGATCCGCGTGAGGGACGTCCTTAAACAGCGACTACTGACGATAACATCAGTGCTGTGCGACGCATGATAGAGAAAGTTATATAAGAGAATGACCTATCTGCAGATACAGGCAAGGTATAGGTCATTGGTATGAGTCAAGTTCAAAAAATATTACACGAACAAGGCGTCAGAAAGCTTTGTACGAGATGGATTCCCCATACTTTAACCGACGACCAGAAACACCTTCGCAGGGACTGGTGTCGCCAAGTGTTAGATAAGTTCAACGGCGGTGACTCAAATGCTATATTTGACATCGTCACTGGTAATTAAAGCTAATATATTGCTACGAACCTGAAACCAAAAGAAAATCAGCTCAGTGGGTGTTTCCTATCGAGGATCGGCCAACTAAGGTGAAGAAAGGAAGAAGTCAAGGAAAAAAGATGATTGCCTCATTCTTTGGTCGGAAAGGTTATTTCGCGACAGTTGTGCTAGAAGATGGAAGGACAGTTACTGCAGACTGGTATGTCAATCGCTGTTTGCTTGTTTTTTTTTTCCAAGGAAAAAATTCGACAGCAGTGCCCTCGAAGCAGGATCCTCCTTCACCACGACAATGCTTCAGCGCACTACGCAAAACGGACTGTTGAATATTTGACTATGGCAGGTGTCGAGATAATGAGTCATCCGTCATACATCCTGACCTGGCGCCCTGCGACTTTCATTTATTCCCAAGAACTAAAAATAAAATTCGAGGTATTCGCTTTATGAGCCCTGAAGATGCGGTGAAAGCGTACGAAAATGCCATAGAAGAGACCCCTAAGGAAGAATGGGCCCACTGCTTTTCTCAGTGGTTCCATCGAATGCGACGATGTGTAAAGAGGAAAATTAATAAAAGTATTGGCAACTTTCTACATTAAGCCGTTTTCATTTTCTAAACATTTTCAGTGTTACCTAGGTAAAAGAGATATGGACGTTCAAAAACTTAAAACAAATAGCCTTATTTTCCGCTGCGTTCAAACATCCAGAAAACAAAACTATTACCTGTATAAAAAAATGAAAACATAGGAACACAGTTCAAGCCTTTTTTAATTTTTAATGAAAAAAGTACTTAAATCGGTTAAGTTTTGGAGAAGAAATGAGGGGACTGCGAATCGTTGGTTTAATAGGTATTTTCAATTCAAGTTTCAGTTGTCTCTATCGCACTCGCATACATTGATCGCGATACTGTGAGACAGCAATAGATTTTACAAATACCTATTTTTCATTTCTTTAACCCTTGGTGTTTCCTCCTAAAGGCTCCCACAGACGAGAGCCCGATCGTTTCAGTTAGAACTGACGTCAGTTCGACAACGGATTCGAGCACACATACGGATAAAATCGCATCCGACCAAACTAGGGTTGCCCCCCGTATTTTATAATAAAGTATTGTACGTTATTTCAGGTAATTATACTCTACACTTTAAGAGAATAATAAAGTACACGAAAATACTTTATTTTCACGATTTGGTTTCTTTAGGATTTTGAAAACTTTAGTCATAATATTATGATTTTTTTCGTACGAAATATATCGATTGCTCAATCGATGTCGATTGCATGTTAAGATAATTGAAAGTATACGTCTGCAAAAACTTAATGTAGATATGGATGATCTATGTTGCATAATGATGTAACATTATTAAAAAGATAATCTGTCATTCACAGGTGTCACTTTGATGCCTATGATAGAATCAGTGTTGCCAACCGTACGATAATTATCGTATTTGTACGATAATTTGAGGTGCGGTACGATAAAAAATAATTAGGTATTATCGTACGATAATTTCACTACTACGTACGATATTTTTTGAATTCATACGATAATTTTGAAAGACATGAGACTTTTATTAAATATTCTACCACATGGGCATAGCCAGGGGGTTCACCCATACAAAAATGGCCGCAATTTGTGTCAACTGGCAAAAGTGACAATCATTTTAGTCTACTACTTTGCTTCAAGCTTGCGGTGCTGGATCCGGCTGGTCCATGTGGATGACCCCTATACAGACGCGTATTTAGATTAGAAATTTGCGCTGCCCCAGGCCAATTAACATATTTTGCCGCCCCGTCAAGCAGAGGCGGACTTTTTTATTATCTTTATTACAGGTTAACATCTAATTATACTTCAAATCCTATATGAAAGATGATTTTTTAAAGTTATTTTAGAAAAAAAATCAACAGCCTAAAACAAAATGTTGATACTACGTATATGATATTAGGTATAATCTTTATGCTAAACGCGTTCAAATTGAGAAAACGAGCAAATGCTTTTTATTATTTTGCCTGTAAAAATCTTTTTAAAATTTAAATTGTTGTTCTTTGGAAAAAACAATAAAACCAATAGCCTAAAACAGAAAATGCGAAGCTATGGCGCGCGTGCCATCGAATCCTCGAACCTAATTTTTTAAAGCATGTGACACAATATTTTGAGCACGTCACTGATCACAAAATTGTGTAATTATGTACGACAAAAAAAGCGTGAAATAGGCATTATAATTATGACAAACCTAGATTAATAGGTTATTTGTCATCTATTTTACAACATCAGAAATTACGCATATTTTACTTTAATTTGAATTACAAAATCATCCTATTTTCTAGGTTTCAAGTTTGATACGAAGACGATACTGCGCAGCACACGCTCACGGACTGCCCAGCCTGGGTAGAACAGCGGGCGGTGCTCTGCGCCACCATCGGATCAGACCTTACGCTCCCGGCTATAATAACAGCCATAGTCCGGTCGAGCGACGCATGGATTGCGATGGCCACCTTCTGCGAGGACGTTATATCACAGAAGGAGGCTGCAGAACGGGTCAGGGAGGCGGACGTAGAAGCAGACCCCGTTCGCAGGAGACGCGGAGGACGCAGGCGCGCCAATCATGAGCGCCAGCTCCCACCGTAAATAGGACTCGGGTGGCGGGGTGGGGACCCCTCCGTCGCCCATTGCACGAGTCCCTCCCGGTTGAAGAGCGCCCGGTGCTTCGGGCTGCTCTCCCGGATAACTAGCAGCTGTCGTCGACAGTCTGTTGCGGAGGATTTGCTACCGTAGCAAATGCCGCTTACTGGGCCGCTGCAGTTATCGCCTTAGGCGGGTCCGGCGGTCCAGTAGCATAGCGGAGGAGGCACCTTGGGGTTTTAGTGCGGTAACCCCGGGTGCGTACCTTACCTCGCGCCCGGGTGAGTCCCACATACCCCGGTGGCCCGTCCCCAGTCCGCCGGGGATCCATAAAGGATTTCCCCAAGTAAAAAAAAAAAAAAAAAAAAAAGGTTTCAAGTTTGAACAGATTTTAAAACCTATTAAATAGGAAAAAATTTTGCTCGCTCGCTTCGCTCGCTCGCGTTTAACATGAAAAACATAATATTATATTACTTAGTACTGATGTTCTGTTTTAACTGGTTTATTTTATGGTATTTTGCTGAAATTTCACGTTATTTTGTGTTTTAGTTTAACGTTTGAACAGATTTTAACCTGTAAAATGGAAAAAAAATTCTCGCTCGTTTCTCTTACTCGTGTTTGGCTTAAAGAACATATTATAAAATTCAGTACCGACGTTCAGTTTTAGGCTATTGATATTTGTATTTTTTCGAATTACAGTCTTTCAGGGTTTAAAGCTAAAAAAGGTAAAAACGAAAAAAATTAGGGCCCAGTAATGTACCCAGGGCCTCTAGTCAAGATGCATCCGATAATTTCGATGACGAAGTTCGACAATAAAATGTATGGGATTTGACATATTGCATCGCAAGCGACATGTCACTTAACTTTCAAATTCAAATTCAACTTAACGTTGACTTATGTCAAATCCCATACATTTTTGATTACGAAGTTCGGCGTCGAAATTTTCGAATGCATCTTGACTAGAGGCCCAGAGCTTCTAATAGGTTAAAGAGCAGTATTTAATACGTCGATACGTATTTAACAGTAAGTCGTTTTATTTTCTTGAACCACCCCTCGGAAAGTAATGTACTTTTAGTAGTTTTATTATCTTGAAATACCCCCCCCCCCCCCCCCCGAAAGATAAACATGAATGTACGATAATTGTACGATAATTTTGAGCCCAAAATCCGATAATTTTGATTGAAAGAGTTGGCAACACTGGATAGAATATTCAGTTAGCCATAAGGCTATGTATAGCTTAGACGTGTGTTTTCACTATTGGGGCGTTGTTCAATATTAAAAATATAAAGTCACAAAGTACCAGTTCAAATTTGAGTAAAAATGACATTAATTCCTGGCATTATTATTTAAAAATAAATAACAAATGTGTAGACTGCATAATTGATACTGGGGCAGATATAAATATGATGTCTTACAAAGTGTTTAAAGAATTAAATCTTAAGTTTGACAAACAGAGTAAAAAAATGTGTAAAAAATATAGTATCTATGCTTATGGGGGAAAGCAACCAATTCCCATTATGTCAGTGTCAAACATATGGTGTATGTTTGAAAACAAAAAAGAACCTGAAAGTGTTACTTTTGTTATAACAAAATTAAACTGTCCTACTGTAATTGGTTTACCGACTTGTATAAAGCTAAATTTAGTTATAAAAAACTTTAATTTAAATAATATGTATAAAGAACCCTGTGACAAAATTGTGACCAAATATAATGATGTGTTTCAGGGTCTAGGCTGTTTACCATATGAACACAGTATTGTGTTAAGAAAAGATGCTGTGCCGTGCATAGATCCACCCAGGAAGGTGCCATTTGCTCTGGTGGAGCCGTTGCGGAAGGAGCTCGAACTCATGGAGGAATTGGGGATCATCCAGAAAGTCCATGAACCAACTCTCTGGGTGAGTAGCTTAGTTATTGCCATGAAAAAGTATGGAGGATTAAGAGTTTGCCTAGATCCTAGAAATTTAAATAAAAACTTATTGAGATGTCATTATCCCATTAAAAATATTGATGAAGTAAGGTCTAAATTGTCCGGAGCCTCATATTTCTCACATTTGGATGCATTTTCTGGATTTTATAATATAAAATTAACTAAAGAGAGCAGTGACCTTTGTACTTTTCAAACTCCCTTTGGTAGATATAAATTTTTGAGATTACCTTTCGGAATAAGCACGGCAACAGAAATTTTCTATAAAACTATGATAGATTTATTCGGAGACATTGAGGGAATAATAATTTGGTGTGATGACATTTTAATATACGGTGAAACAATTGAAATACACAATAAAAGATTAGAATTGTTTCTGGATAGGGCTAGACAAGTCAATTTGAAATTAAATAGGGCCAAGTGCAAGTTTCTTTTAGAAGAAATCGCATATTTGGGCTATATTTTCAGTAAAGATGGTGTAAAAATTGATCCAGAGAAAATTAAGGCTATAAAAGAAATGCCAATACCAAAAAATATTAAAGACTTGCAAAGATTTTTAGGTATGATAAATTTTTTAGCACCATTCATAGAAAACTTAGCTGACAAAACTAATATTTTAAGAAATTTGTTAAAAAAGGATGTGTTATGGCTCTGGGATGAGAATTGTCAAAAATGCTTTGATTTATTAAAAGAAATTATAACTAAAGCGCCCGTGTTAGCAAATTATGATTGTAATTTACACTTGACTTTGTCGGTAGATGCCTCAAGATATGCCGTCGGTGCCGCTATATTTCAAAATAAGCGACCCGTGGCTTACAGCTCAAGAACACTGACCAGCTCACAACAAAATTATGCTCAGATTGAGAAGGAATTGTTTGCAATACAATTTGGATGTAATAAATTTCACCAATATATTTATGGCAGTAGAATAACTGTGCAAACTGATCACAAACCGTTGATTTATTTATTTAAGAAGCCCCTACATGAAGTACCTGCTAGGTTGCAGAGAATGATGCTTTCTTTGCAAGGCTATGACTTAGATGTGGTTTATGTACCTGGTAAATTTATGTATATAGCAGATACTTTGTCTAGAGCAGCACTTACTGAAAAATACATACCCCCATATGAACAGGATTTACAGTACCATGTAAATACTATATTTTCTAACCTCTCTGTAAGTAAGCCATATTTGAATTTAATATTAACAGAAAGTAATAAAGATGAATCATTAACTTTGCTTAAGGCGCTGTGAGTAGTCAACTATGAAGTATTCGAGGGGGTGAAGGAGATGAGTGGGGGACGTGCCGCCCCCGTTACTGCGGGGGGCTTCATGTGATTTACGTCAAAGTGATGTGTCTATAATGTACAAAAGCGTAATTTCGATAAAACCGCAATATGCTTCATAGCCTAACGGTATTTTGCCCGCCTAAAGCAAAGCGTAGCGTCTAGGTTCAAATCTCATTACAATTTAATATAATATTTCAAAATGTCTATTTTCTGTCTAGGTCAATTATAATAAGTCTAATTCCTTATTTTGTGCCAAATTTAGCCATTGCGATTTGAGAAAGTTAAGCTTTTTAGTAAGTAGTTAAAGGGTAAAAAAATCTAAAAAAAAGCTCAATTTAGTCACTGAACTCCTAAACGGCTGGGCCGATTTTAATAAAAAAATTTGTGTGTCTTCAGGTTGATTCGAGAATGGTTTAAATTTGCAATTGGACCTGGTAGGTGGCGCTGCTGTCAGTAGTCAGTACGTCAACAAATTTAATTCTAAGGCGGTACGAAGACTACGAAGTTTCCCGGGATAGCTAGTATTATTATAATATGCGATCGAAGTACTGCGGAATACGCACTACAACATGTAACACATTATGCTATCTACAGACACACGAATATGGTACGGAGCAGTGAAGCGAAACGAACCATATCCGGAGACCAAATTCGGTGTCGCTACACACTAGTGTTGGAATAATTAGCATTAGCAATAATTATTAATAGGGAATATGCACGTATTTTTTTATTTATTTATATAGATCTATCTTGTTTGGTAAACCGTATGGTAAAAACAGTTTTTTGATATCATTAAAAATAACGAAGATATGAACGTTTAAAGTGGTCTATTAGACAGAGAGATCCGACGTGTATCGTGACGTCACATAACACGACTTTCATAGAAAGTTCATACTAAATTTCGTTTTGCTAGAAAGAGATAGATTACAAACTTTGACCGCTTATATCTTGCTCATTTATCAACAGATATTGAAAATTTTCTCGTCATTTTCTTTATTTTTCTGTCTAGTATCATATTATTATATTTTAAGCTATTTTTATATTTTATGCATATTCCCTATTGCTAAATGCCCATTAGCAATCATTAAATTATTCGAAGTTGCTAAAAAAAACGAATGCTATTAATATTATCGTGCGCAGCAATTCATTATCTGCGTTCATGAATGAAAAAAATACGTGACCGCGCTGGTTCGCACAACGGCGCTAAGTGCTAACTGGCAACGACAACGTGCTAACGCTACTTGCTAATGCTAAAATCCGATGCGAAATAATTTTGACTCGACGCGCGACGCGACCCGAGAGTTCACGATGCTGCGAAATCGATTTTAGCAAATAGCATAGCAATAGCACGTAGCATGCTAAGACATGAAAATTAGCATGCTAATGAAATTAATGAAAAAAAGCATTAATTTCCATTACTACTACACACGCACGAATTTGGTACGGTGCAGTGAAGCGAAACGCTCGACACTCGTGTGTTCGATTTTATGCTCTATTACATTAGCACAGAGTTCTATTTACAGTGCGGTTTTTAAACGACGACGATGATTCCCGCAATTCATTGATAACGGGCAGTGATACCAACACTTTAAAAAATATTTCTCCCCAAATTTTACCCCTGCAGTGTTATTCTGTAAGAACATTTTCAAATATCTCGACAGCTGAATCCGCGGCAAGTGTCAAATATCATATAAAAATTTGACACTCACCGCGGATTCAGCTTTCGAGATTTGAAAATGTTCTTACAGAATAGACAGGCTGATTACTTATACCATTGACAGGTCTAAGAGATAATAAGCTAGAAAGAAAGGTTATGTGTTTAACATAAAGACTTACGCGTGAATAACATAAAACTAACTTGTCTTAATCTGATTTCACTCCCAATACATTTTCATATCCCTGGCTATATACACACATTAAAATAATTTTTATTATTACATACAAATTGATTCATAAGGAGTAAACTCTAAACATTCTGTCCTCTAGTAAACCCCGGAGATATTTTCCCTAATTTTGGGGGGTACATCCCTAAGTTGGCAACACTGATACTGTTGTACGGCCAAACCGCCGGACTACTCTACACACGCACGAATATGGTACGGAGCGTACCAGTGCCCCGATTCTCGTACTTCGAATATCAGTTCGATTGTCAGTCTGTCCCGCTCGCGCGCTCATGATTTGGAGCCTGTGTGAATGAGTCAGGGCGAGAATCGAACTGAGATTCGAGGTACGAGAATTGGGGCCCTGATCCGATGCGGACAACGGTGAACTCTTCGCCTTCTTCTTATGTTCGCCGGACTGCCCTACACACGCTCGGATCTGGTACGGAGCGTACCAGATCCGCTGTACGCTCCGTACCAAATTTGTGTGTCTGTAGACACCATTACACAATACACATTATGACATCACACACATTGACGTTTCTTCCTAGGTCGACATTTCAAAATTTTATATATTTCGCATTTTTCAGCGGTTATAAAATCTAAACTTGCTTTTGCCCGCAACTTCGTTCGCGTAGCACAAAGCTAAATTTTATCGACTGATTTTATACAATACATAAATACACAATAAAATTCAATATCAAATATTCTCATTCTACATACATGAAACTTCGGCTATCTGACAGCAAAAAAAAATACAATTTCAAATACCTAGTTTCTGACATTTGTGGTTTAACCAAATAGTCTCTTCGGCTTCATCATATTAATTATAAATATTGTTTTATTTAATCTATTACTAATATAATACAGAGAGAAGGTTTATTTGTTTGTATGTTTGTTTGTTTGCATTGAATAGGCTCCGAAACTACTGGAATGATTTTGATGAAATTTAGGACAGATATAGAATAGACAACGGGGAAGCACATAGGCATACTTTTTATTGCCGAAAAATGTAATGTAGATTTCCTTTTGCGCGCATGAAGTCGCGGGCAACACCTAGTCTAAATATATAAAAGGCAAACCTGACTGACTCATCTATCAAAGCACAACCGAAACTACTGAACAGATGTTGCTAAAATTTGGCATACAGATAGTTGTAATGACGTAGGCATCCGCTAAGAAAGGATTTTTGAAAATTCGCCCCCTACGGGTGTAACAAAGGGGTTAAAATTTTGTATGGAAACCGAACTTTACGCGGACGAAGTCGCGGGCAAAAGCTAGTAAAAAATAAACGTAGATTACTGAATAAGTACATGTTCCTAATATCTGCTCATGGTGATTAGAATTAGAATTGATTATAATAATTGATATAACTTTACAAACCAACAGAATTTTAATATTCAGGTATATAATATATTATATTTACTTATTCTGTTGTCAATCAATGTTGTCAATTTTGAATCAAATATGTTTTTTCTTTCGTCGTGTAATAAATTATATCAATAATTTCGGTTATTTTACGTCAGTCTGACTGGCAGCTCGGTTTGCATACCGACGTTTGATTTTTGGTGGTGAGTTCAAATCCCGGTAAGATAAATATTATTTTTGTGATTCTTATGTCTTTGTTGTTCTTTAATTTTTTTTTAATTTTTTTTTATTAATTTTTATCGTTGTACTAAAACTACGACCAAAGCTCGGTCTCCCTAGTACCTACTTATAAAGAGTTTTTGTACCTCCATCTTAAAACTTTGGACTAAAAATTTGGACATTCATCGAATACAATCTTTTTATATTTTATATAATATAATCTACACTAATATTAACAACAACTTAAAGTAACTAATAATAAAATAAGTACATAATTAACCATATACTTTTATTACTGCGAAAACAAGCATCGCTCGGAGTTTTATAGTGCGACAAAAAAAAAAAAAGAAAAAAAATCGTCTGACCGGGATTCGAACCTGAGACCAATTGGTCGCAACAACGCAAAAAGCCAAAGGGCTACCAAGCGTCTTACGCCAGATGGCGAAATTATGTATATATTATAAGTATTACACGACGAAAGAAAAACTAATATGTAAATATTGACTTGACCCCGACTTGACCTTTATGCAGACGACATAAAGGTCCATTCGGGGGTAAAATAAATTTGAACGGACTTTCAACAATAAATTCGAATAATTTTTGAGCAGAAAAGAGGGGAAAAATTTGACATACGTCTCATTAGCAAGAGGCCTAAGCCGGTACTGTCTTATTCAATAGATATGAAAGAGAAGGAATGACAGGTCGCCATTTCGCGATGTTTCATTCGACTCGTACGAATTATTTATCATTGAAATAAATTAATACTAACAAATATCACATTCTATACGAAAAATCAAAACAACAATTCCCTTCCTTTTATTATATTTTACGAAACTGCAAATAATTTTCTCATTTCTGTTCACAATTAATACAGTTACAACTCCAAGAATTTCTATTTTAATGGTAACTTTATGATTTTTTTTTATCGAGAAAATTTTCAGATAACGTGTTTTGAAAATGAAGGTCCCCTAGCAAATATGATCAAAATTAACATATATTTTTTTGCTGCACTAAAATGTATCCATTCGTCTCAAAAAATTTTTGAAAGAAGCGCATTTCTAGGGTAAGAGCGCCTTAAGTCTTATATTCAAAACGGGTGGCCTAAGAGCAAAGACAAAATAGCATCTATGGTAAAACCATATTGGAATATTCAAAATGAAATACATATAATGAATGAATTACTATTTAAAGGAAATAGGCTTATTGTTCCTAAATCTTTGCAAAAACAAATATTAGATAAAATTCACTGTGGTCACTTAGGTATAAATAAAACACTTAATATTGCTAGAGAAACAGTTTATTGGCCGAATATAAATGCTGACATTAAAAATTTAGTTGATCAATGCTTAGTATGTGCTAAGTTCAAGCCAAACACAACAAATGAGCCGTTGCAGTGCTACGAGATGTCCCATCTTCCCTGGCAACAGGTAGGTGTTGATTTACTATATTTTGATGGAGAAAATTTCCTTGTCTGCATGGATTACTATTCCAAGTACATTGAGTTAGCTTCTTTGCATAAAAATTACACTGTGGACGTTGTTATTAAGAATCTTAAATCGTTTTTTGCTCGTCATGGAATACCGAAATCTCTTGTATCTGACAATGGTCCACCTTTTAACTCCAGTAAATTCAAGTCCTTTCTTGAGGAGTGGGACATTGAACACATAACAAGCAGCCCACACTGGCCAAAATCCAATGGTCAAGCTGAAAGCGGGGTAAAAATTATAAAAAACATTTTGAGAAAATGCAAAGAGGATGGCTCTGATATATACTTGTCATTGTTACATTATCGTAATACGGCTAAGGGAGATTTTCACAGCCCTGCTTCATTATTAATGTCTAGAAGCTTACGAGTAAATTTACCAATACTAAATAAAAAGTTATATCCTAGAGTGGTAAAATTTTCGACATATGAGAAATGTCACAAACATAGCAGAGACAGAATGTCTTTTTATTTTGACAGGAATGTTAAGCAAAAGTCATATGTATTTCAGCCAGGAGATTATATATATTTTAAAAAAGATCCTAAATCCGTTTGGACTCCGGGAATAATTAAAGAGAAATTGACGTGTGGTAGGTCGTATTATATTGTAGATTTAAACGGTGCTGTGTATAGGAGGAATATAGGACACATTAGACCTAGAAAAAGAGATTTAAAAAACATAAATACTCCTCCTTCTTCTTCTGGTAATGGCGAAAGCAGTGGCAAAAATGACAGTATGGTTACCATACAGGACATTGCTAACCCCATGAGTTCGGTGAATTTCGGAAACGGTCTTTTTCAAAATTGTGATAATGATGAAAGCTGTGTTCCTATGGAGAGTCTAGTGAATACCGATTACGTAACCAGATCTGGTAGAAATGTAAAACGTCCTAAACTGTATATTCATGAAAAATATGATTAGTTATATAGTAGTATGTTTTTAGTTGTGTACATATTGTAGTATTAGTTGCGTTATCTTGAAAAGGGAGGTGTTGCATAATGATGTAACATTATTAAAAAGATAATCTGTCATTCACAGGTGTCACTTTGATGCCTATGATAGAATATTCAGTTAGCCATAAGGCTATGTATAGCTTAGACGTGTGTATGTCTATTTGGCCTCCTTAACATATTATATGTATGATAAGATATACTGTATGGATGTTATATGTAGAACATATGTAATAAAGAAGAATATACAATCATTGTATCATTGAATATCTCCACCGTGAGTTTATGATAAATGCTGCTGGGTCAACAGATCCAACATACAACAATCTATATGGAAAAATTTATTTACTAACTAACTAGCTAACTTAATTACAATATACTTTAGAACTATCAAGTGCACAATAAAGGCAGCAAGTGCGTAATAAGAGCAATGATAATTTAACCATCAAAGTATGTAACTTCCGTCCATTCCTTTTCCCAACTAACCTGCTTTATGATTCATTTAAAGTACTAACCGTTCGTCAATTATTCATATTAAATGTAGTTTTAAAGCAGCACACATCTCTACCCTATTGCTCGGATTTCATCAATAAAAGACGGAAAGATATCGTCTGACCATTGAAAGCAGATACAAAACATGCTTTTACTGCAAAATTTTATATATTTTTAGGCCCGCTTCTTTACAATAGAATTCATTCTTTATTCAAAACTAGCTGACCCGGCAAACTTTGTTCTACCTTAGAGGCAATAAATGAGCAGATGTTGGATTTCATTAAGTGCAATTTTTCATTAGGATAATAGATATAATTAAAAAGAAATCAATTATTTTAATGATTGTTAAAATGGGCCATGTATTTTGGTGCATGGGTTGCAATCTTCAGTAAAGCATCTCGTAATAGACGACATTTTTCGTTTTATTATCAGGCGCAAGAATAAATAACGCAGATTGTCTTCCGATCCGTGAATATGCCACATATAATTGACCAGGTGAAAACATGGATTTTGTAGATTCAGACCACAAACTTTCAAGGATTGGCCTTGTGACTTATTAATGGTCATGGCGAATGCAAGACGGATCGGAAATTGAAGTCGTTTGAACTCAAACGGCATATCGGTATTCGGTAGGGATCATCGGGATCTTCGGAATGAGAACTTCCTCACCTTCGAATTTTCCTTTGAGTATCGTCGCGTAAATCACATTATTTGTAAATCCCTAAATCTCCTATTTACTAAATCCCCAAACATATTTTTCTGCGATAAATAGTAGCCTATGCTCTTCCTCGTAGTCAGTATGTCTGTGCCAATTTTCATGATGATCGGTTAAGTAGTTTTACGTAAAAGCGTTAATACAGTTGTCCACAGGAACCGTACATTTCCCGCGATAAAAAGTGGCCTATGTCCTTCCCAGTGGTCTACTTTATATCTGTGCCAAATTTCATGATGATCGGTTAAGTAGATTTTACGTAAAAGCGTAAATACAGTATTCCACGGGAACCGTACATTTTCTGCAATAAAAAGTAGCCTATGTCCTTTTCCGTGGTCTACTTTGTATCTATAGTAAATTTCATGGTGATCGGGTTAGTAGTTACGTAAAAACGTAAATAGAGTATTCCACGGGAACCGTACATTTTAATGCAATAAAGAGTTACCCGTGTACTTCCTCGTAGTCTACTTTATATCTGTGCCAAATTTCATGATAATCTGTTAAGTAGTTTTTACGTAAAAGCGTAAATACAGTATTCCACGGGAACCGTACATTTTCTGCAATAAAAAGTAGCCAATGTCCTTTCCCGTGCTCTACTTTATATCTGTGCTAAATTTCGTGATGGTCGGTTGAGTAGTTTTTACGTAAAAGCGTAAATACAATATTCCACGGGAACCGTACATTTTCTTGCAATAAAAAGTAGCATATTATGTCCTTCTTCGTGGTCTACTTTGTATCTATAGCAAATTTCAAGATGATCGGGTAAGTAGTTACGTAAAAGCGTAAATACAGTATTCCACGGGAACCGTACATTTTTATGCAATAAACAGTAACCTATGTTCTTCCTCGTAGTCTACTTTATATCTGTGCCAAATTTCATGATGATCGGTTAAGTAGTTTTTACGTAAAAGCGTAAATACAGTATTCCACGGGAACCGTACATTTTCCCGCGATAAATAGTATCCTATGTCCTTTTCCTGGTTCTAAGATACCTCCCTACCAATTTTCAGCCAAATCGGTTCAGCCGTTCTTGAGTTATAAATGGTGTAACTAACACGACTTTCTTTTATATATATAGACTAGCTGTTGCCCGCGACTTCGTCCGCGTCAACTGATGGCGCAATAATGCATTAATTTCGACCAAATTTGATTACCATAAAAAGGTTATAGTGAGTCAATCTTAAAAGATTTTTTTAGATCATTTAAAGAGGAATAATTCTTTCATAGGTACATATTTTTTGAGTAAGTTGAGCCGTGCACGCAACGCAAGCCCTCGCAAATAAAGCTCAAATATGAATATTTTCCCCGTTTTTGCAACATTTTCACTGATGCTTCGCTCCTGTTATTCGCTGCGTAATGTTATATAGCCTTCCTCAACAAATGGACTATCTAACACAAAAAGAAGTTTTCAATTCGATTTAGCAGTTCCTGAGATCAGCGCGATCAAACAAACAACGTAAGCCCTCAAAGATGAATAATTTTCCCCGTTTTTTCCACATTTTCCACTGTTCTTCGCTCCTATTGGTCACAGCGTGATGCTTTATAGCCTAGATCCTTCCTCTTTAAATGGACTATCCAACACAAAAATATTTTTTTTCAATTCAAACCAGTAGTTCCTGAGATTAGCGCGTTCAAGCAAAAAAACTCTTCAGCTTTATAATAATTATTATAGTATAGATAGCTGATGCCCGTGGCTCCGCCCGCGTAAGTACAGTAACCCACGGGAACCGTATATGTCCCGCGATAAAAAGTAGCTTAAAGTTGTAGAGCACGAGGAAGAACACTTCCTCGTGGTCTACTTTATATCTGTACCAAATTTTATGATGATACGTTTAGTAGTTTTTACGTGAAAGTGTAAAAAAAGTTTTCCACGGGAACCGTATATTTCTCCGCGATAAAAAGTAGCCTATGTCCTTCCTCGTGGTCTACTTTATATCTGTGCCAAATTTCATGATAATCGGTTTAGTAGTTTTTACGTGAAACTGTAAATAAAGTATCCCACAGGAACCGTACATTTCCCTGCGATAAAAAGTAGCCTATATCCTTTCTCAGGCTGCACTCTCTGTATCTGTGTACCAAATTTCGTTACAATCGGTTCAGTAGTTTTGGCGTGGAAGACGTACAAACAGACACACATTTTCCCATTTATAATATTAGTATGGATGTATTATGAAGATAATATGTATTATATACAGCATTCGCAAATATTTAAGTGCCGACTTTTTCAAGAATAGATTTTCATCAAATTGAACTTTTTAATTCTTGTCAGATTTATTTTTCAACATGATGACAACATAATATTATGTCAAAATAAAAATAAAGCTCCCCACTCACGGGCTATCGATTGCTTCGATCAAATTGGAAATTAATTCGTATTTGAAAGTAAATTTCTAACGATAAACTATTACACAAAATGATTAGTGTAAGACCTACCAGCTAGTTTTTGCTGTGGGCGTCAAAAATCGGAACAAAATTTACTCATATATATACGAGTTTCATATAAAAAGTGTAGTAAGGCGGTCCTAGGATCTTAGGCTATATTCAATTTTTATCTAAACCGATTTCCTTGCAACTACGAATCCAATAAATGTTTAAATTGTAAAAACTAAATCGATCGATCACTTGTGAATGGGAGCTTTAAATCAAAAGCACCAAGGAGTATTTATATCAACTTTAAAGCAAATCGCTCCCAAACACCTTTCTTTCCCTTTTTATTCCCTTTAGGGGACGAATTTCAATAAACTATGATACACGAATTCCATTAATTCTGTAACTTAATGTTTGTGCAAAATATGAAGTAGATTGGACCAAGGAATCACGTTGCCCCATACAAACTGTTTTCCCCCTTTTCACCCCCTTAGGAGTCGAATTTCGAAAAATCCCTTCTTATCGGATGCCTACGCATTACAAAGAGCAAGCCCTGCAAGTTTCAGGTCTCTACGATCAGCGGTTTAGGCTGTGCGTTGATCCGTCAGTCATTCAGGACAAAGGATTTTATATGTATAGATATACGCCCTTAACTATTACCATTGTAAAATGAACCTAAAGAACTCACTTCAAAAATTGACGTATGAGGAAACAGAAAACTTGTTAATAGTCTTAAAATAGTGTTATTGTAGAAATAATAATATGTAATTTAAAAGTTAAATTGTATACTATATTTTATTGTATATCAAAATAAATCCTACATTTTATTTATTTATTCTAAGCTAAAAGTTTGTATTATAATTATTTTAGCACTAGTTTTTGCCTGAAACACAGGTTTATCCTAGTTCAGGCGCTATTGTTAACTTTATGTAGATTAAGTATAAATTGTTACCTACTTTTGACCTACCTGTAATTTACCATATTGTATTTTTACTGAATAAATTATTATAGATTATTATAATAACTTGTATAAAGTCATTTCATTTTTATTATATATTCCGAAAATGTTCTGTGATCAATAGCAAATGGAGAGACGAAAGAAATAAAGTTTATCTAAATATGATTAAAAATGTATTCCTTATTTAATTTAAATATTGGTTGTAAAGGTAGATATACTAATTTGATACAAAGTGCAAAAAACAATAAAAAGTAGGTATGTATTTAAACATAATAATGATAATAAATAAATTGTACTTTATTTTAAATACAATGTCATTTTTTCCTACCTATGATAACCATTGTACTTTCATCTGCAAAAAAAGAGGTGGCAACCATAGACCCAATTGACGTCAGTTCGGCCTGAACGGATTCGAGTCCACACATGATACGATTTTGCATCCGTTCAGGCCGAACTGAAAGCAGACCGGACCGTGTGTCTAAAAACCCCTAAAAACCCTCATTGTAATGCCACATATTTAGAGCGCAATGAAGAAGTATAGGGAAGAGTAATAGGGAATATGCACGTATTTTTTATATTCTATCTTGTTTGGTAAACCGTATGGTAAAATCAGTTTTTGGATATCATTAAAATTAACAAAGATATGAACGTTTAAAGTAGTCTATTAGACAGAGAGATCGGACGTGTAACGTGACGTCACATAACACGACTTTCATAGAAAGTTCATACTAAATTTCGTTTTGCTAGAAAGAGATAGATTAAAAACTTGACCGCTCATATCTTGCTCATAATTATCAATTATACATTAACATATTATTATATTGAAAATTTTCTCGCCATTTTCTTTATTTTTCAGTCTAGTATCATATTATTATGTTTTAAGTTATTTTTATGTTTAATGCATATTTCCTATGGATATGATCATTGATCTGATATAGTTTGCTAGTGGTCATGACAATGGGAAAATAAGAGGTTCAAAACAATTATTTTGAAACAAAATTCGCAGCAGTTTCGCTAGCGCCCGCGCTCTTAATTCTTAAATCCCAAAGATATAATTAACATACTATGTGAGATACAATAATTATATTCATATGCAAATTTCTCGTACCGCCCCGGAATTTATAATGGGTACTGAAATTGGTATTTGCGTTTATTTAACCAGCCACGAGGCCATAAACATGGCTGCGAATTGCGATGCGGCGACGTGGCGGGAGGACTCTATATTTTAAAAGAAAAGTCGGTGGCAAACAAGAGTTCGTTCTTTCTTTATTTTTATTTAGTTCCGTTAGTATGCAGCGATAGTAACTTACAGGACTGGTACACTAGAGTTTCTAAAGTGCGGTCGCGGAGCACGTAGTATTTCATACATTGACTTTATCGCTACTTGTATCTTTTACTCGCGCAGGAATATATTATTCCTATCGCCCTCCTATTGCGTACCTACTGCCTACCTGTGTGTTCGCGAGTGAAAGAGATAAGTAGCGATAAAGTCTATGTATGTAATTCTACATGCCCCGCGGCCGCACTTTAGAAACCTAGCAAGGTCAGCAATTTAATTGTAATAACTCTGGTGTTCCAGACGTCCTATAAGTTACAGCCTCCGTGGTCTAGTGGTTAGATCAATTGGCTCTCGACTCGGAGGTTCGATTTCCACATTAGAACAACAAGTCGTGTCGGTTATCCGTCCCACTGGGTTACGAGAGTAAAGGAAGAGAGAGTGCTCTTGTGTACTGCGCACACTTTGGGACTATAAAATTACTCCTGCGTAACTGGCCTGGTTTCAATGAAACCGGCCACCGTCAGTGTGGAGAGTTATTATAAGTTACTATCGCTGCATACTAAATAAAAATGAAATAATGAATGAGACCATCTCTTTAAATAATTAGCAAGTTCAGCAACAACAACAACAATAATGAATATCATTTGGATTCTAAATTATATTCGTAGAACTATGCACTTATTAAGGAGTGCTCGCTTTTCGTGAGTATGTAGGCTAGGCCGTAATAAATGTTAGAGATGAGAGGAAGGCTGTGGCGGTTGAGGTCGCACTATATCCGCCGGTTTACGGAGCGTGTACATCCGTGGACACTCACACACACACACACATAGTTACATATACATACATATGTCTTTAAGTAATGAGTTTGTGACTTGCTGAAATACCTTGGTCGGCTAATGCTGTCCAAAATAGCAGGTATTTAAGCAATTTGTCAAATAGGTATTGCAGCTTCCTTCTTTAGTTATTTGCAATACAAAACGGTGATGACGATGATATTAACTACCGTCTTCATCATTTACGGCTTACCCCATTACCCGGAACACGTTATAATTATTCGTGCCGTTATAGCCGAATTTCAGTAATTGTGTTCTGCACGCCGGCGATAAAACATTACGGTAATAACGAGTAGCGACTTACGTATCGCAGTCGGAAACGGCACCAATTATGTATCCAAAGTATGTAGCCAAAATACTGATTTGTAGTCATACACAACATAGGTGCGCAATATGAGCCACTAAAAAGATAATAATCAGTGGCGTAGGGTTCCTATAACTCCATTCCTATCGGCTTCCCTTGTCACTTACCTTTTGCAAACATTCATAGAAATCCCTACCTATTATACAGACTCCGGCTTCCCTATGAAGGAGAAGCAGCCTTCGCCACTGATAATAATGTTATCTTTTTAGTGACTGTGACTGTTACCTTTAAATCTTTTGACCACGGCGAACTATTTCACTCTTTTAGTTCAGTAGTTCAGTTACTAGTTCAATGGGCACTATTTTTAATGGGCAATAAATAGCTCATGTCAAATCTCAATATTCCCTTCCTGAAAATAGTGCGTGTATTTTTTTTTTGTTCATTAGGTTTAAATCGTTTTATGCATTGTCGAGCGTGCAGGACCGGTCGATTGTCGTGAACTAAAGATATTGAAACTTTAAATATTTAAAATTTTTGAAACTTAATGAAAGAATGAACGACATGACGCAAGTGAGATCGACTCATTCGCGAACTACACACGTCTAATACAGAAGAAGGCCAGCTACGCATCTGAGAATCCTTTGAAGTATTCATGTGTAACCCATAAACCCAGACCACAGAAAATAGCGCTTTTCTATGCAGTCACAATCTAAATTTGCGATTGATGCATTGAAATTGAAACTGCAATAAAATATGTATCGTACACATAGGTACATAAATGGGATGAATGTAACTGTATCAGTAACTGGTTAGCCACTTAATCAAATGTATCGACTATATACTACTTCTGTGCACTATGACTCAATGGTTAGTGCGGTGATACTCAAGCCGGAGGTCGCGGGTTCGAGTCTCGTCAAAGGAACAAAAGGTTTTCTGTGTTCCTGGGTTATGGATGTGTATAAAAAATGTGTATAGTACAATAAAAATCTTAAATAAGTAGGTATAAATTATTATACAGTATAAAAAGTATAATTTCCATTGGAGTTTTCAGAACAGCATACGTTTTAAGATTCGATACTAAAGTTAAAGTAAAACTTTTACCTTATTCCAATACTTACAACGTAAGTTCGGTTCAAGCGTTGTTAGTGTTGCTAAGTTTTTGACGACTATCGCATAAAAGCATTTTCCTTTTCCATGCTTGACTTTCCAATTACTATAGTAATATATTTTTGCAAACTGTCGAAAATTCACGGACCTCACTTTGTACTTCCGCGCAATTCAATTAGGTCATCGTTAAAGAACTTTTTTTAAATTGATGATTGGATATTTTACTGCAGCAAGGTAAAATTATATTAAAATGGTCTTGTAAAGTATAATATGAACTTCATTAATGCACGTATAGTCTGATTCACAAGATCCATTTCAGTGAATTACTGTCCAAGGGCACCGAAAATTATGGTCCAGGGCTCATTCGATTCGGAATGACGTCTAGAAACTTTTTGAAAAATTTCAATCGGGGCTCGAAAATATTGCAAAAGTTATAAACAATTTAGTAAAAAAAAGGATCTGGGTTTTTAAAAATATCTCGGAAACTATTAAAGATATCCGAATTATGAAAAAAATACTCGTGGTAAGTTCTCGAAAAACTTGTTTTACTGAGACGGAAATATATTTTTATTTAAATACTTTTTTACCATACACATATTTAAGATTTTCATTATACATATTATACACATACCCCCTTACCTACCATTACGAATAAACGCTGTATAAGCTTTGAATAGTTATGTAACAGTGTTTTGTTCACATCACACAAGTGACATTTTTAATTCGATTGAAGAAGACAAAACATAGTGTAACTATCCAAAGCTTATACAGCGTTTATTAGTAAGGGGGGTGATATTTAATCATATCCATGACCCAGAAATGTACAAAGCCTTTTTTGTTCCTTTAGTTTACGTAGTAACTATTTAGTAATCCGTGCTTTGGCGAGATTCGAACTCGTATTCCGGTTAGAAGACCGGCACGCTCAACCAGAGAGTCGCACTCAATAATTTTATATCTTAATATTATTATCCTTTATATTACTCGTAAATTTTGTTATAATATTGTTATATGTATAGCTGTAAGTTTTTCTGTATAAAAAAAAAATAATTATCTCCAAACAGTTTTTGCTGATACAAACACAGTACACACACAGCTTAATTATATAAATCGCCGAGATAGATTACTCGCACGTGACCCAACCACAGGGCACGCTTCGTGTCCCCGCTGTGGCACACGGTACCCTAGAATAGAATAGAATAACATTTATTGCATGAAATGTGGTTTATAAAGGTGTTACAATATGATGCTTTATATGGATCCAACATTCTGCCTTGTCAGTGGCGTGCAAAATTATTACAAGAGGCAATATCACAAAAGTCAAAAATAAAGATATTGAACATTAACATAATAAGTATTAACATTAGATATTTAAGTCATAACATAAATTGAATTCATTAAGTAAATAAATTATACATCAATTAAATTAAACAAGTCCTATTACACATAAAAAAGAAAAAAATATATAACAGACAAACAATATTTCAAATGTTATTAAAAAAAAAAAGTGTCATGTGTCGAAGAGAGGTTATAAATTATAATTTTTAAGCATGGCCTATTACAACCCTACAACGTGGCAGCCAAAAACATAGTACTTATACTTAATGTATTATAAATTTGTCCAAATTATGTTAGAAAGTAAGAAGATAAATTATTACTGAACTGCTATCCAAATACAATGATTCGCTCCGTATGCCGTTCACTTACTCGAGATGCGCTCAATAAAGGTATTCATTTTGTTCTGATTTATACTATAAATTGTTGATAATTATGTTATTTATAGTGCTGCCCTGAACTGTGTTTATTATTTTAGCATCCAAATTGAACGCAAACCTGTGACCTTACATGTGGTGCAAGAAATACAGGTAATCTATATTTATTTACTAGTACTTTAATACGGTTAAAATATTTTCAAACTATTTAATTTTGTTTTTCAGCACCCAGATGTCATAAACTACGAAATAGAAGGACGACAAAACACACAGTAGATTAGCAGATTAAAAGATTATAATTAGTCATATTATTAAGTATGCTTAATGAAAGTAATGTCATAGGGGTAAAATTTTAATTAATAATTGATAATAGAATAAAGTATTAATGTCAATAAATTAGTCAAAGTTTATAAATTAAAATTAAATTTAAATCCATCTGTACTTATTATGGAACTTAATTGACGGAGGCCAAAGGAACAGCTGCTTATCTTTTTGCCTAATTGCTCTAAATGTGGTTTCCAATTTAGTTTGCTGTCTATTGTCAATCCTAAAAATGTTGTGTTATTTACATTATTGATTTTATTATTTTTGTATTGGACATGAATTACTGGTGGTGCTTTTCTTTGTGTAAAGTGTATAATATTAGTTTTGTCTAGATTTATTTTTAGGTTATTTTTATTAAGCCAAGAAATAATAGATGTCAATATATTATTAATGTCAATTTCATAGTTATTTAAATTGTCACAGGGAATAGTTACAGTACTATCATCAGCAAATAATGTCAATGGTTTCTTAACTGATTTAGGGAAGTCATTTATATAAATTAAGAATAATAAGGGACCCCATGGGCGTAGCCAGGGGGGGGGTTTAGGGGGTTCAAACCCCCCCCGAAATGGGCCGGCTGGTCCATGTGGATAACCCATATACAGAGGCGTATTTAGAAATTTTGCGCCCGAGGCCAATTAAAATATTTTGCCGCCCCAATAACCCTATCTGAAAGATGATTTTTTAAAGTTATTTTAGACAAAAAAATCAACAGCCTAAAACAGAACTTTAATGCTAACTTTATCTATATGTATGTTTTTATGTTAAATGCGTTCAAACTGAGAAAGCGAGCGAATGTTTTTACGCTTTAACCTGTTAAAATCTTTTATACTTTTTATACTTTTAAAGCCCTGAAAGAACTGTTGTACTTTAAAATAAACAATAAAATCAATAGCCTAAAACAGGGTTCGCGAACCTATGGCACGCGTGCCATCGAATCCTCGACGTATAGCATGCGACACAATATTTTAGGCACGTCACTGGTCACAAAATTTTGTAATTATGTACTACGAAAAAAGTGTGAAATAGGTATTAGGTATATTATAACAAACCTAACATAATAAGTTATTTGTCTATTTTGCAACATCAGAAATGACACTAATTTTACTTTAATTTAAATTATCCTATTTTCACTTCAAATTTTAAACCCTAAAACCCTCACAGGGTTTTAGGGTTTAAAATTTGAAGTGAAAATTGAGGTTTAAAATTTGAAGTGAAAACAGATTTAACCTATTAAGTAAATAGGAAAAAAATTTTGCTCGCTCGCTTCGCTCGCTCGCGTTTAACATAAGGAACATATTATATTATTTAGTAGCGATGTTCTGTTTTAGCCAGTTCATTTTATGATATTTTTTCGAAGTTCACCATTATTCAGTGTTTAAGTTTAACGATTGAATAGATTCTAACCTATAGAACGGGAAAACAATTTTGCTCGCTCGCTTCGCTCACTCGTGTTTAGCATACAGAACATATTACTATAAAATTTAGTACCGACGTTCAGTTTTAGGCTTTTGATATTTGTATTTTTCGAATTACACAGTCTTTCAAAATAAACCCTGAAACACGTAAAAACGAAAAAAAAAAACTGGGCGCCCATTATCCTACGCGCCCAATAGGTATACATTATATTATAAAATAATACTATTTCCACTGTCTTGTAGGGTTTAAAGTTTGAACAGATTTAACCTATTAAATAGGAAAAAATTTGCTCGCTCGCTTCGCTCGCTCGCGATTAACATAAAGGGCATTATATTATTCATTATCGATGTTCTGTTTTAGCCGGTTGATTTTATGGTATTTTTCCGAAGTTTACCGTTATTCAGTGTTAATATTTTAGTTAAACATTTGAAGAGATTTGAACGTTTGAACCTATAAAATAGGAAAAAAAATTGCTCGCTCGCCTCGCTAGCTCGTTTTTGCCTTAAAAAACGTATTATAAAAGTTAGTACTGACGTTTAGTTTTAGACTATATTATATACCTATTTCTATTTTTTCGAATTACACAGTCTCTCAGGATTTAAAGCTTAAACAGGTAAAAACGAAAAAAAAAATTCTAATGTGCCCAGGGCCTGTAATAAGTTAAAGACGGCCCTGGTTATTTATTGTACTTGTAGTCGTTTTATTTTCTTGAACCCCCCCCGAAACTAAAACCTGGCTACGCCCATGAGGGACCCAAAACACTACCCTGTGGTACACCGTAGATGAGGTATCTCATTTCAGATATATAGAGTTCCTCTAGCAATGTCTTTAAATTTAGCCGTTTAATTGCTGTATACTGTTTTCTGTTCGTCAAGTACGATTCTATGAGCCTTAGTATATTTCCACGTATACCATATGCTTCTAGTTTTTGAAAAAGTATTTTGTGATCGATATAATCGAAAGCTTGGGTCATATCGCAGAAAATTGAGCATATTGGATTTCCACTATCCATGTTATTCATTACGGTACTTAAAAAATCAAAAATAGCTCTATTTATACCAATATTCTGTCGGAAACCTTTTTGTTCTTTACAAAAAATTTCATATTTTTCAAAATAATCGTAGAGATATTTATAAATGTACTTTTCAAAGATTTTTGATATGACAGATGTTAGGGTTATAGGTCTGTAATTTTTTAATATTTTCTTGTCACCTTTTTTTTTGAAGAGGGGTGTAATTATTGAAGTTTTTAATTTCTCTGGAAATACACCATTTAATATACATACATTTAAAATATAGCTCAAAGGACCAGAAACAATATTAACGACAGATTTAATTATTTTTGTTGAAATTCCGTCATGACCTACACTTTTGGTGTTTTTTAGACTATTTATAATTTTATGAATGTCATTAGGTATACTAGGAGGAATAAATATTGAGTTTACTGAGGGTATTATGTTCTCTGTGACATTTTTACCATATCCCAAGATGGGATCAATTTTGTCTATAAAGAAGTCATTAAATTTATTAGCAATTTCTGTAGGATTAGTTAATGTGCAATCGTTTATTGTTATTTCAGAAATATTTTCTTTTGGTAAATTGTATTTTGATTGTTTTATAATATTCCAAACTGTTTTAGACTTGTTTTTGGCCATCTTAATATTATAACTATTTTGAGATTTTTTAGTTAATTTTATAATTTTTTTTAATAATTTTGAGTATTGTATTAGATTTGATTTATTTTGAGGAGAAGGTACTTTTCTAAATAACCATAGTAATTTTCTTTTCTTTTTACATCCAAATTTTATTCCGCGGGACAGCCATTTTAGTTTCCTGTTAATGTGTATTTTGATTAATTTATATATGGAAGACATAGATTATAAAATAGCTGAAAGGTCTCCTAAAGCAATCATAAGCAAGATTGGCATCCTCAATTTTATAAACATCACTAAAACTTAAGTTTTTTAAGCAATTTTTTAGTTTTAATATGTTTTCAGGGCAATAATCTCGCTGTTTTATTCGCCAATATTTTATAACAGGTGTTTGCTTTGTCGGGCAGTGCATAATCTGAGCAGAGTGATCTGATAGGGCTAATTCAATCACTTTAGTTTTGCATGTCCTAGTGATATTGTGTGCAAAATTGTCTATACAAGTTTGGCTACTGGCTCTTGTGGGTTGGTTAATGGCAAGTTTAAAATTATAATTTGATAGTAAACACCCCAGATCAAATGTTACATAGTTGTTTTTCAATATATCTATGTTAAAGTCTCCAGCAATGACAACCAACTTGTTTTTCTTTTTTACCAAATAAGTGAGAAGCTGTTCTAGTTTATTTAAAAATCTACTTAGGTTGTTTGACTTAGGTACTCGGTACAAGCAAACAATAATTAAATTGTGATTTATTATTTCTGCCTCACAACATTCAAACGAACCCTCTACTGCTAGTTCAGATATATCTTGTAGTTCATTCCATAGTAATCCCTTTCTTATAAGGATACATGATCCTCCCCTATTTTGATTTTCTCTGCAATAACAAGCTCCTAATACATAATTAGGCACCAATAAGTGTTCTTCGTATCCAGATCTAATGAAGTGTTCTGTTATACAAATGATGTCAATGGGTCTATCATTATTCGCTAATTCATGTAAATTTGCAGTGAGGAGATCACGTTTATTTAAGAGCCCAGCAATGTTTTGATGAAGAATAAGTAATTTATTGGTTAAGAAAAAAGTCACTGGAGCAATTAACATTTTGGTGATTTAGTTGAGTAGGGCTTTTACAGTTTATATAGGAGCAATTAACATTCTTATCTTTCATTTGTGAATTATGATTATTGTAATATGTCAAGATTTCATTTATACAGTTATGTAAGTCATTAAAAATAATGTTGTAGCCAATTTTATTTAAGGTTCCATTGTACATTTTAAACATAGAATAATCATATTTCAGATTCTTATTACTATCTAGTATATAAGCATGTTCATGGGTTATTGTGTCTAAATATAGTAAATTATTGAAATGCTCCACTCTCCAGTTATACATGTTATATCCTAATCTATATGTGGGAAGACATAAAATTATATTTGTATTTTTGTAATTCTGAAGCATGTTTCTTATACTAATAACTAAATTAAAATAATCTTTTGTAACAGTAAAGTCATTTTCACTTATGAACACTATACAAAAATCGCTTAAAGTGTAATTGACAATCTTGTTATCTAATGCATTAATCATGTTTACAGTGTTAGAATGCGGGGAGCTATAATGGCATAAATTAAAGTTATTTCCAAAAAGTAGTATTCCTAGCTAGTACATTACAAACTGTGACCTTTAGACTGTAATCCTATAAACATGTAATGTGGTTACCTGTCTACACAAACAGGGTACATTCATTTAATTTTCATTACAAAATCAATTAGAATTATATCGATGTTTATTTTGTTATCAAAGCAAGTATGTATTTGATATGTATTATGTTTATTTATTAAGTTTATCTAGTTAGTTATGAATATTATTGTATCTATTTTTATTATTAGTTTTACACGATCTTTCGTTTAGTTTAATTTTTGTGTTTTCCAGATGGTAAGCACCTTTGTATTGTATCTAGGGATGTTAGATTTTTTTCAATCTATAAGGGACAACTGTTTATAAAAGCCAAAAATACGGGATTTCAGTTTTTTTACCAGGGACAAAGAAAAAACAAAATAAATTAGAGATAATTTTTTTTTATGTTTTTCTGAGGATTGAGAGAGATTCAGCATAAGTTTTAGCGCGCACGAGCTCATTTGTATGTGAATGGGATATTGCGACCATGCGTGAGTAGTGAGTACTAAGTACTTTTTAACCCTAGATCGCTCGTATTACGGGACAGCGCTTGTCCCGGCGGCGGCGGGACGTTTTAAATATTCCCTAAAATACGGGACGTCCCGGGAAATACGGGACGTCTGGCAACCCTAATTGTCTCTGTCACCACCCTACGGTTGACTGGTAGATAATGCCCTATGGCATTGAGTCCACCATTGTACATTGTGATTTGTGTTGATAAATAAATAAATAAGTTTGCAACCGAAATGAATTACATCAAAAATTACAGACTACAGCGGGCCTATTCGCTATCGTACATTTTGTGAGTTAATCACTGAGTTAATAACGAAACGGAGGAGTGAGTAACGGAAAGTGTCACTTTTGTATTCACTATGCACAAGTTATCAACTGAGTTGGTACGGTTTTTAACCAAATCTTAGTTGATAACTTTTAGGGAAGAGGCATGCATTTTGCCATAAATTTTTTATCGAAAGTTCTTAACTATCAATAAATATGTATTCACTAAAGCAAAATGACAGTTCATAATTACGAACTCAATGAAGTGACTAACCCATTTTAACAACTGCTAAAGAGTAGTTGTTTTCGTGCGTTGATAATAAAATTCGAAGATTTTAATTGAAATTACAGCTTGGCAAATAAATCGTGAAATTAATAGGGGCGCCAGCATCGTTCGGATGGTCACCTCACCTCATTTCCTATATATTATATAACTATAAAATATACTTTGATTAAATTCAGTTTTGAAAAATAATTTATCCATTAATTAATTTAATGAGTTTGCATATAGGTACATTTTTTATTATGTCCAAATTTAACTAGCCATAAACATAATAACAAATAGTAGCATTAAAGCTCGCATTTGTATCTTTGTTTACGTTGCTTAGGTCAAATTGCATCTAAGCGGATTTCATAAAATAGTTTTTTTAGGAATAAATAAAAGCAGTATATTTATTTTGTTTATTTAATCAGAGTCAAAAACACCCTCATCCAAATATTCTATATCAGAAAACCAAGTTATAGCTTGGCTCGAGCCCTCCCCAAAAGTCTAGCTCGAGCCCTCCTCAATAGCCTGGATCGAGCCCTCCCCAAAAGTCTGGCTGTTATTAGAATCACTGTCACTAATGCTGCAGCTGTCGTCTCAGAGGTTTACGACTATTCTGTCTATGTCATCATATAATGATTAATGTGTGTCCTCTATTAACATATCCGTCTTCTATTTTTATCACATGCTGGCATGCTTTTCTCCAGTCCTCAGCAGATACATCTTCTTCAAACACACACCTTGAAAAATAAAACACATATTTAAAACAAATATTTTTTTTAATATACTAATCCATAAGTAAAGTACATAATTCACAAATAAAGTTAGTACTTTGTAGTACCTACCATGATATCAACTGATCCCACATTGCGTGAGGCGATTTTTTGTTTTGCTATGCCCCAGATCAACTCAATAGGGTTAAGGTCACAGTGGTAAGGTGGGAACCACCTAACAGTTTATCGATCTTGTAGATAGTCTCGGGCTTGTGTTAACAAGCATTACCAGATTTGGCTTTTTCGCTGTTTCATTAAACATTATTTTGATTTTCACCAACCACTGCTGTAGGAGCTTTATTTAGTAAAACAGAATGGTAAGGAGCATTATCCATTACAATCATCAATATGGCTCTGACAAATTGGGAATTAATCTTTCCCTAACCCACTTTGTAAAATTATTTTTATTCATTTCTGAATGATAATCCTCATTTTTATTTTTTCCACAAAAAAATTAGCAATGAATTTGGTACAAAACCTTTATCAGAGCCTGCATGTATAATTATTATGTATCTGAAAAAATAATAATAGAAATAGGTAATCATGAAAAAAAATTGAAATAGGTAATCAAAGATCAAAATAAATATAAAATAAAAATAGAAAAATCAAAATAAATCCATGGGGTCCTAGCGCTATAAGGCTTTTTAAGGAAATAGGAAAAAGGTTAGTCGACATCACAGGAGACCGAAGAGCTGGCGGCTCGGTTCACCTCGGACAAAGAATTAGTCTAGCTATTCAAACGGGGAACGCTGCCAATATCTTGGGAACCTTGCCTAAAGGGACTCCTTTTAATAATATATTTTAGCCATTACATTATATTTTTAAGGTTTTTAGTTTTAGGTTCTTTGTTCTAGTTTAAATATATTTTTTATTCTATTGTATATTATTATGTATGTTGAATAAATAAAGAGAATATATTATATTAAACAATAATTAGGTTTAATGCTTGAACATTAAATAAATACATTAAGAAAGTTGAAGTTTATTAAAAATAATTAAATTAATTCAGTTAGGACTAACTACATACCTTTTGAAATATTTTCTTAATTCCACTGGGCACTGACTTCCAAAGATTGCCAGCACTTTTTTAATTTATATGATTTATGAACACAACTCTCATCAAAATAAAATATAAATAATATTCTTCTTCAGCTCCTCTGGCAAGTTTCTGTTTTTAATATCTTTTTCCAGGTAGACTTCACTGGTTCTTCTATGAAAGCCGTTCTATCGTTTTGGCATTTTTTGTATCTAAAACCTAGGGATATTAAAACCTTCTGTAAATGTTCAGGCAGTAGTAAATCGCTGTAAGTGCGATTTAGGTACTACAGAAATTGTAAGTACCTCATAACATCGATGTAATTAACTTAACAAAAACATTTACATTGTTGACTTTACCGCTGAATAATTTTCCTCTAACCTATTTTTGGTTTCACGTAGATAAAGGTATAGATGGCTCACACTCTAATAATGGTATATGCTGCAGAAAGTTAGGAAATATTAATTTATTTTGAAAAAGTTGAGAGGAAAAACTTATAATTCGAAATATTTATGTAGGTACTCGTCTCATTGACTTGACAAACAATAGTTGATAACTTAGTCCACAGACAACAAAATAAATAGTTATCCGAATAAATTAAAAGGTTCTCACATTTTATAATGTACTCCTCCACAGACGGCACTATTCAATTTAGCCGAATTACAGTCGAGAACTTTGCGTCAATTGAGTTATTCACTTTGCCATCAAAAGGTACTGAATACAAAATTATGGAACTGGTCGGTTACAAACAAAAGCTGGTTAATAACCATTTTCAAAGTGATTAACTAAACTTGTATTTTAGCGAATAGGCCCGCAGTAACCTACACGATACACCATACCAAGAAACTGCCTATCATGTAATTGTCTAAAACCCCTCGGGATGACGCCATAGGCTAGACCCAATCCAAAGGTCGATTATGATAATTCATTCTGGCAATAAGTCAGTTACGATTC
This sequence comes from Glaucopsyche alexis, assembly GCA_905404095.1. Classification (NCBI taxonomy): domain Eukaryota; kingdom Metazoa; phylum Arthropoda; class Insecta; order Lepidoptera; family Lycaenidae; genus Glaucopsyche; species Glaucopsyche alexis. Next base: position 20,922,437 of record FR990051.1, on the reverse strand, counting down.
AGTCCCGATTGGTTAAAACTGCAAAATGGTATTCTCATAAACGCCAAACCAACGTTAAACTCGTTTTGATTGTTCCAAACTCCGAAAATCAGTTTTTATATTACTAGATGTTGCGCGCGACTTCGTGCGCGACAAAGGAAATCCCGCGGTAACCGTACATTTTGCTGCGATAAAAAGTCCTTTCCCGTGGTCTATTCTATATCTGTGCCAAATTTCATCTAAATCGGTCCAGTAGTTTCGTAGCCTATTCGATGCAAACAAACAAACTTTTCCTCTTTACTATATTATATAAGTATAGATTAAAGTGAAATGTAACTGCGAGTTAAATACGAGTTGCTTATTAAGAACGAGTGTAATTAGTAAGACAGTTTAAACATGGTAAGAGCTCCGTGGCCTAGTGGGTAGACCGTTTAGTTCGCACTCGAAAGAGTGCAGGTTCAAATCCCAGGTTGTGGCGTGTACCAATGAGACTTTTTCTGATCTCAAGTACATTATACGGACGCTCTAACGGTGAAGGAAAACATCGTGAGGAAACCCGCACATGGTTGGCTCCAGACGTATTGACCAGTTCATTCCTCTGGACTAGGCTGACTATGTTGTGAGAATGCCGTATGTGCTTGGGCAACCATACGACATTTAAAAAACCGACTGTCCCAGGCACTACAGTATTTCAAGAGTGGCTGCTTCGCTCGGAGAATACTGTATAAATCATCCATTAACTGATGACACTTACGAGGCGAGAATTACAACATATCTATCCCTCAAGATAATCATCCACTAGTAGTACGCTAAAGTAATATCATTTTATATAGCACTTCTATTAATTTAAAATGAAGCGCACACCGCCGAGGCCAATATCTGCCTCTGACCCTAATATCGACAAGACAGGGTCAGACCTCGCCTCTGTTAGCCAGAATGTCACTCTAAGAGGCAACTCCAAAAGGGTTCGCGTGGATGAAAATGTCGTCACAGACAAGTTTGATCAATTGAAGTCAGATATCCTGGAAATTCTCAATACAAAGCTAAATCCTCTTCATACTCGTATGGACAACGTTGAGAAGAGTCTGTCATGTATTACTCGGCAAAATCAAGACATTATAACATCAAATAATGAAATAGAGAAAGCGATGGACTACTTCAAAAACCAAATTATTGATTTCGAGAACAAAATTGTAAAACTTGAGAAAGATATTCAGACAACAAGGGTTTCATTAGCAGATATTGATGAGAAGTCGGAAAGTATTGAGCGTTTTCTTAGGAAAACAGCTATTGAGATTAGAGGTGTCCCAAAAATAAAAAAGGAAAGTAAGACGGAATTATTGAACCTAGCCACTAACCTTATGAAAATATTAAATTTGGAACCATCAAATGACATAAAAGATATTTATCGGCTACCATCAAAAGATAGTGCTGTCACATCGACAGTAATTGTAGAATTTTGTAACATTTTTATCAAAGAACACTTTTTGAAAAATATCAAAATATATAACTCAGAGCATAAAACAAGCCGGCTGAACTCCTCTCACTTGGGACTTGTTGGCACAGCGTCTCCCCTCTATTTCTCTGAACACCTCACGAGCTTTTGCTCGTGAGGTGTTCAGAGAAAAGTGCAGTCTCTTGGTTTTCCAAGAGACTGCACTTTCTTGCTCGGGACTTTGCTGCAGCTGAAAACTACCGCTTTTGCTGGATCTCAAATGGCAGAGTTTTTCTCCGTAAAGAGGAAGGAGCCCGATACACACAAATCAAAAATGAAAATACGCTACTTCAACTGCGTGGCAAATAGGTATACTAAAATTTTAATAATAATATATACCTATAGTACTTTAATTAACTTCATACGTGTTTGTAAGCTTAGTTTGATAACCACATTTGTTTGTAAGTTAAGTTTAATTTATAATATAATATTATATTATACAAAACACAAACTTTTCACAATATTTACAACTATATACAAATTTAAAACTATGTAGGTACTTTATTGTCAAAATAAAATTATATTTAATACCTATCTCTTCCAACTGTATCAACTCATTAGGGACAACTCGCCACTATTGTTATTTTTATATACTTATCTGGCGCTATATCTTTTTATCAATGTTCCCTCTTTACCCAACAAAAATGTGCATATCGCACACTCCACAGATGCGGAAAAAACTACATACCAATCCCTTCCACATACCTCCACTATCTCACATAACTACACAGAATGCATCGTTTATATATTTGAGAACTAAAAGCACTTTGAAAATAAAAACCTACTATTACTCAAACTCTAAACAACCATTCCATATAAAAGTGTATTTTACTGTGATATGTAATCATGTAATGTTGTGTTTGTTGGCTTGGCTATACTTTACAGTTCCAAATATACTTACTTTGGGAAATATTCCTTTTTGGCCACTTCATCTCTTTTCCAATACTGATCATGTCAGATAAACTTAATATTATAAATGAACTTGATGGGACTGACATATTTGTAAGCATCAAATGTAACACTCCACAGGAATGCAATCTCGACGTCGGTGATGTAAAGTCGCATCTTACAATAATATGCCAAAATATACGCAGCATTCATAAAAACTTTAACAATTTTTCACTTTTTCTATATAGATTGAATTTCTTGCCTGACATAATTATACTAACAGAGTGTCGGTTATCTAATATAACACCTCCAGTATACTTACAAAACTATGTTTGCCACTACTCTAAAAAATTCCTCAACCAAAATGACGGTATTGCAGTCTTGTACAGAAATAATCTCCAAGTGAACATTGAGGAGCCTTCATTTAAAGAAGCAAATTGCTTGCTTATCCATATTGCTAAAGAATATTCAATTTGCGCTGTTTATAGGTCTCCATCTTTCTACAATACTGGTATTTTTTGCGAGTCTCTAGAAAAAGTTATACAAGGACTTAAAAGTCCTAATTGTATTGTAATGGGAGATATAAATATTGATATCTCACCGCATTCCATGGATAGACGTGCAAGTGATTACTTGAACACAACAGGACACTATGGTTTTTACCCGGGACACCAATATCCTACTCACGACCGTACGTGCATAGACCATGTCTTAATACGATCAAAAAAACTGATAAAAACTATCATTTGCAGATCAGGGATAACTGACCATGACACAGTTATCACTAGTATTGCTAATGAGCGTTCGCTTTACCATCCCGACTTAAAAACTATAACCAAAATTGATTATACTAACATATCAAAAAATATAGAAAATGTTGACTGGATTTTTCTGTATAAAAATAGTAACGTTGAAAAAGCTTTTGCTGACTTTAGTGAGACTTTGAGTAAAATAATCCAAAATAATAGCACAACGGAGAATAGAACTCTTTTAGGAAACCCTGGATGACTGCAGGATTATTAAAAAGTACACGAAAAAGAGATCGCTTGCACTTGGAAGCAAGAAAAAATAAAGATAATTTGTCGTTACAAAATCGGTATAAAATTTATAGGAATATTTGCAATAATCTCATACAAAATTTGAAAAATGAACACGATAGAAAAACACTAGAAGACTGTAAAGGTGACAGTAAGAAAATCTGGACAGCCATTAAACGGATTAATAATATTAGTAAGGACAGGACTAACAATTTAGAACTACTAAATGCCTGTCCAAATCCTAAAGACTCCTTAGACGTAGCCAACAATTTCTTCACATCTATTGGCGAAAAACTAGCAGCAAAAACACTATCAACTCTTAATAAGAGTGAATCAGAACTGGTTGCGATTACTAGAGGTTTATATACTCACTCATCTCCAGTGAACTCTTTTTATGCTAACCCCACTGATATTTCTGAAGTAAATAAAATTATATGTAATCTTAAAGATGCTTCAGCTCCTGGATGGGATGGAATATCAAATAAAATTATTAAACTAAACAAACTTTACCTTATCCCTCCAATTGTTTATCTATGCAACTTAAGTATTTCTTCTGGTGTAGTGCCATCATCTCTTAAAATGGCAAATGTTTGTCCTATATATAAGTCAGGAGACAAGAGCCTAGTGAACAACTATCGTCCTATTTCGCTTCTTACATCTTTGTCAAAAATCCTCGAGAAGATTATGAATACAAGACTACTAAACTATTTAGAAAAAAATTGTATTCTTTCAAAAAATCAGTACGGTTTTCGTAGGGACAGATCAACTGAGGATGCTGTCTCAGATTTAGTTGATTTTGTTGTCACTAAACTGGACTCAGGTAACAAATGCACTGGAATCTTTCTGGACCTTGCGAAGGCCTTTGATACAGTGTCCAGAAGCCTGCTATTGGGCAAACTGGAAGACATAGGTATTCGAGGCACTGCTCTAGAGTGGTTCCAATCTTACCTTAGTAATCGCAAACAGAGGATAATATTAGGCAATACGTACAGCTGCTATGACAACCCTAAATATGGCGTACCGCAGGGTAGCGTGCTCGGTCCGACGCTCTTCATTATATACATAAATAGCCTTTGTTCTTTGACACTAGGTAATGCACAAATTTTCACCTATGCTGATGATACAGCCATAGTTTTTTATGGCATGACATGGGATTCTGTATATCAGGCGGCAGAGTCTGGTATAAATCAGGTTGCGAGATGGCTGTGCTATAACCTCTTGACACTTAATGTGGATAAAACAAAAATAATGAACTTTAGTATTAATAACAGAAACATTTGCCCAACTTACCTTTCTTTAAAATTGCACACTTGCCAAAGAAACGAGAATTCAGAATGTACATGCTCAACTCCAGAATTTGAACAAGTTCAATGTATAAAATACCTTGGGGTTTACATTGACCAAAACCTTACGTGGTCAAAGCAAATAGACTATGTAAGCGGACGAATTAGAAAGCTAATGCACATTTTTAGGAGAATGCGCCAGATTGCAGACCCAAAGATACTAAAAATGGTTTATCTTAGTCTCTGCGAATCTTTAATAACTTATTGTATTACGGCTTGGGGGGTCGCACCAAAGTCACATTTCCTAAAAGCAGAACGCGCCCAAAGGGCTATCCTAAAAGTGGCATATAAAAAACCAATAAGATATCCAACAAACAATTTATACCAAGAAACTGGCATGTTGCGAGCGCGACAGATATATATTATGAATGTGGCTTTAAAATTTCACAAAAACGCTTTAGCCAAAGTGGTAACAAACCCTCGCTCACAAAGGAAACCTAAATGGCATAAACCAAAAATTAGACTAGATTTTGGAAAAAGGTGCTTTTACTATATGGGTCCTTTTATATATAGTATTATCAATGAAAAGATAAACTTACTATCATGCAAGAGATCTAAATGCAAATCAATGATTAAAAGCTTTTTCCAGAACCTCAGTTACGATGATACGGAAAAACTACTGCATAGCAGATTGTAAACACTTTTAATAATGCCACTGCCTCACACACCATACACCTGATGATGGGAATTAAGAATTAAGCACGACTTAGGCCGATTAAACAGAGTTTATTATATTAACAAATGAGCGCAACAATGCAATAATACGACAATGGCGGCGATCAAAAAAACATAGATAAAAAAGTATTATAGAAAAATAGATGTGACGTAACTAGTACCACAGATTTTATATAGATGGCGTTTGCTCACGACACTTCGTAACTCCTAACAGCCCCCCTCGAAGTTGTGAGCAATTATTTAATTCTCTAATTCTCACTCACACAAATCAATCATACTTAAATTTCGTAAACATTCATGATGCTTCATTCTACCTAAACCCTTGGTCAAAACATCAGCAGGCATACGGTCTGTACATAAATATTTCAGATCAATTACACTTTGTTCGCACATATCTCGAATAAAGTGATGCCTTACATCAATGTGTTTAGTACGAGAACGATAATTTTTACACTGAGCAAGTTTAATCGCACCTTGATTGTCATTAAACAATGTCACACAATCACACTCCAGTCCAACATTATTCAGTATATCACGCATATATATGGCCTCCTTAGTAGCTTCAGAAAGGGCCACATACTCGGCCTCTGTGCTTGACAATGCAATGTTACGCTGTTTTCTAGCTTCCCAACTTACAGGAGCGCCTGCTAAAATAAGTGCAAAACCAGAATAAGATCTACGATCTACAGTATTTGACCCCCAGTCTGCATCAGCCACACCGAACAATGGTAGACCAGTTCTTTCATACATTAAACCATATTCCAATGTACCTTTCAGATATCTCAACACGCGTTTAGCCGCCTTCCAATGCTCAATATTGTAATTAGTATTAAACTGACTTAAATAATTAATTGCAAAAGCTATATCTGGTCTAGTAGATACAGCCAAATACATCAAGGCTCCTATCAGACTTTGATATGGATACTGATTCATTATATGATTATCGACACATGCAGGTTTCTCTAACTTTAAACTTACATCTATAGGAGTCATTGTGGGCTTACATTCACTCATCCCAAAACGATCTAAAACTTTATTTATATATGATTTTGACTTAAATACACTCTATTTTCATTATCTCTAGTAAACTCAATACCTAAGCAATTATTTATCTTCCCTATATCTTTCATCTCAAATGTATTCGATAAATGTACTTTCACATCACTCATCCATGCATTATCACTCGTGGCTAAAATAATGTCATCAACATAAATCGCAATCAACATTATTTCTTCATTCTTACGTGCTACAAACACACATGGATCCTGTGGTATTGCTTCAAATCCTATATCTTTCAATTTCCTAACTAATTCTTTATGCCACTGTAAACCTGACTGACGTAAGCCATACAAAGACTTCTTTAACAAACATACACAATCAACACATTCATTCAAAGCTATGCTCCAGCGTTTAGCCGTTTCAAGTATATTCCTTTCTGTTACATGTTTTTGTGTACCAATCTTTTGGTTTTTAATAACTTTGTTGAGTACATCTTGTAGCTTATCGGGTACTTCCATGAAAACTTCTTCTTCTAATGTTCCATTTAAATAAGCGGTAACCACATCCATCTGATGCATCTCTAACCCCAATTCTGCTGATACAGCAGCTATAACTCTTATAGATGATGATCTCACAACAGGAGATGACGTCTCATGAAAATCCTGTCCTGGCCGTTGTGAACATCCTTTTGCGACAAGTCTTATTTTTTTACCAGTACTTTTAGTACTAAAAACAAACCGATTGCCAATCACCCTTCTGTGCTTCGGTCGAGGAACTATTTCCCATGTTCCATTTTTAATGTGCGCAAAATACTCATCCTCTAGAGCAATTCTCCATGTATGTTCATTGTTGGTTCCTTCTATTTCATTCCATGTAATCGGTTCAATAGTCGCTATTCCTGCTATTAATTCATTATCTTTACTATTTTCTATTTCATTTCCATCCTCTTGCTCATTTATAGTATTTAATTTATATTCTTTACGTGGTCTTCCTACCATACCAGTACGAATTATTCTTGGCCTTCCTCGCGCTCTTTTTGTGGGATTTATTAATTCTTCCCATGTAACAGTTGATTTTCTTTTTCTTTGATTTCTGTTTCTGTTATCATCTTCATCAAATAATCTCATCGACTTTAAGTCATCAACTACTGACTCTATCTGATCATCTTTCTTCTGTTTATTTTCATTATTAGACATATCTAACTTTATTGTTACTTTTTCTTTTTTATCAATACTATCTTCTTCATCAAGTATTTCTTTATATTCATGTTCAAATGCAGTCTCATTCATAAATTTCACATCACGAGTCACAATAATTTTTCTTGTTTTAGGGTCATGTATTATATAAGCTTTTGACTGATTATCATAACCCACAAAAGTGCCCAAACATGATCTGGAATCAAATTTTCCTTTTGATGAGCTTTTATCCTTATAATAAGCTTTTGAGCCAAACACTTGCATATAAATTACAGTAGGTTTCTTTCCTTTCCATACTGTAAAGGGAATTTGTCCATTTAATGCTGTGGTAGGACACCGATTTCTCACATAATTAGCGGTGTTTACAGCTTCAGCCCAAAATGTAGGAGGGCTTCCTGCTTGACGCATCATACACCGCGCCATTTCCACTAGCGTCCTGTTTTTTCTTTCCGCAATCCCGTTTTGTTGGGGTGTATAGGGCGCTGTGAGTCTCCTTGTAATTCCTTCTTTCTTCAAAAAATCATCAAACTCTTTATTAATAAATTCTCGTCCATTATCAGACTGAAGATGTTTTATCTTTTTCCCAGTAAATCTCTCGGCATATGCTTTATAAATTTTAAATAAACTTAAAACATCGCTTTTGTTCCTAATAAAATAAACTTCACACCATCTTGACTTATCATCGATGAAGGTAACAAAATATTTCTTCCCACTGAAAGACTGATGCCTCATCGGACCACATACATCTGTATGCACAATTTCTAGTAGCTCACTTGTGCGGTCTATGCTGCCCTTGGAAAAAGGTGTACAAACTTGTTTTTCACTTATACAAATCTCACACTCAGACAGTTTTTCACTATCCTTGTATGTCAAACCATGAACTAAGTTATCTTTTGCCATTTTCTTCAAATCGCGTTCATTAAGATGTCCTAGGCGTTCATGCCATTTATCTATCGAATTTTTTACCTTTTCAACATTATTGACCGCTGTGTTACTCATCCGAACATGATACAAATTACCAACACGGTCTGCACGCATGTGAATCTTATCATTTCCATCAATCACAATTGCATCTTTTCTTCTAAAACGTACCTCAAACCCACGATCTGTCATTTTTGCTACTGACAATAAATTGGTCCGTAGGTCTGACACATAGAACACATTTTCTATATCTACTTGGCGCTCTTCGCAGCCTGTGTCTACTGAAATGGTAACTTTTCCTGCACCAGTAATTTGTGTTCTTTCACTATTTGCTAAATTTAACTCTGAACTCAACCTTGTAAAATCTTTAATAATTTCTTTCATATTGCACATATGACCTGTGCAACCACTATCAATACACCAAACAGAATTTTCCTGTTCACTCAATAGAACCTCTTCGGTGCTACTTAATAACATTGTTGTCTTCCGCCCATTATCATTACTCCGTTCTAATTGTCGTGCACTCTGCTTATGCTTCTTTACATATTTGACTCTGCAATCTCGTGCAAAATGTCCACGGCGTCCACATCTGTAACATTCAATGTTAAGCTTCTGGTGATCAAAATTCTTCTTATGCTGAACATTTGCACTATTACTGTTATTGTTGCGTTTAACAAACAAAGCACCCTGGTCAGCTGTTTTGGATTTACGACCTTCATAGTCTTCAATAATCTTCACCTTTAGCACTTCGGTTGATGGCAAGTCATCTCGCGACTCCATTGCCGTCCGAAACATACCAAAGGAATCCGGAAGACTATAAAGTAATAATATAGCTAATAATTCATCTATAACAATCAGACCAATTTCTTTAAGCTTCTTAACGGCTTCAAAGAAATCTGAAATGTGCTTACGCAGGTCATCATCTTCCTGCATGCGAGTCAACACAAGTTTTTTCAACAAAGAAGCTTTCCTAGCCGGCCCACTTGATTGATATGTAGATTGCAGTTTATCCCATATTTCTTTAGATGTTGCCAAGCCGTCCAACGCAGCTAATTCGCTTGGACTGACAGCTAATAATATATCTGATTCTGCCTTACCGTCCATTGTCGCCCAACTCGCATACTTAGGATCTGTACACGCCGGCGCCGGTAATGCACCCGATACATATTCCCACAAGTCATTTTTCTTCAAAATGGCACGCATATGAATTTTCCACGTATCATAATTGTCCCCGGTTAACTGATCAATCTTTATAGAAGCAGACATATCGAAATAGTTTTTGATTTTCACTCGGCACAACACGCTAGTTACACAATAACAGTTTCATATGGAGTAAATACGAAACTAATATGCAAAAGTACATGACGCGCCCGGTTAAGGTTAAGCACGTTTGTTTACGCCACTAAAATCACAGCAAGTTCTTTTAATTGTCCACAAAACTGTATATGTTTCACTAACTGGGCCCATAACCTGATGGGAATTAAGAATTAAGCACGACTTAGGCCGATTAAACAGAGTTTATTATATTAACAAATGAGCGCAACAATGCAATAATACGACAATGGCGGCGATCAAAAAAACATAGATAAAAAAGTATTATAGAAAAATAGATGTGACGTAACTAGTACCACAGATTTTATATAGATGGCGTTTGCTCACGACACTTCGTAACTCCTAACACCTGACCCTAGCAGTACTAGCTCACAGCTTACTGAACCCAAGACACTGTCGTAGGGCTAGGGTCCACACACAAACACACATACACAGAAAGATAAACAGACACACACATCCGCATACACGCGCGTACACACACACACACACACACACACACAAACACTTACACACATACATACATCCTCGCGCGCTTTTCTTTTCTTATAACTCTATAAGCTAATGCCCGCAACTTCGTTTGCATAGAACTAAGTAAAACAAACACCTAAATTTTATTTATCTGTATAGATAAGGTATACCTAGATTTATAGATAACTTACCAATTATTTACATACTTACCTCAATAACTTTGTAACATTGTAAACTCGTACAGCCATGTAATTTAACGTAAGATTCATATATGAAAGAGACTGGCCTTCACGACACAGGGAATCCTAGTGTGAAGACCAGTGATAGACATAAGATTTCATGTACTTTTTGCTCAATAAACTTTATTTTATTTTATTTTTTTTATTTTTGATGTAAAGGCCTAAGTTAAACATGGTATACTGTCGTGTCAAATTCACGCGCATACACGGTCAGTTCTAACTGATCAATTGGTAGCGTCATGCCGATTGATGCTACGTATTCAAATATGACCTGAGAAGAAGAAATACAAATACATATCATATTGCTCGTGTACAGGTGTTAATTACAGAATTTTGAATGCATTTACCAGTGTAAAGTGTAATTGGAACATCAGCGAACATGCGGCAGGCTCTGTGAGTGGCGTGCATGTGCGGGACGCACCGCAGACCGACCTACAAACGCCTACAACTCAATTTCCACTGATAATGAACGAATACTGCGTTGTTAAATCTAAAGATTTTAAACCAGTTCCAACCAGTTCTGAGAATAAATACCCAAAATGTCCGCACTAAAAAAAATCCACTTTTGTTTCTTACATACATATACATACATACATATTATAATCACGCCTTTTCCCCGTAGGGGTATGCAGAGACCACTTCTTTACACTTGCTACAATCCTAGCTACGATACATACTTGTTTCGCTTCGTTCGCTTTCATTCTTACCTCTTACATTCAACGTCGCGAATCGGCTCTCCATGGTTCGCTTTTCGCCTCCGCGAGAAACGTGATGTGATGGGTGGCAAACCACATCGCCGCCATTTTGGATATTGCGTTCCCACGGATTGGTGGAGAGGTTAGAAATAGGGAAAGGGAAGGATAGGTGGTGTGGAAAGGAAGATTGTTAGAGTTGGAAATAGGAAATATGTTACCGTCCAGGAGGGCAAGGGATAGGACAGTAATAGCTAGGGAAGCCGGGGTCGCATACCCGTATACTATACCACAACTACCGGACAGGTAAGTTGGGATGAGTATCCCATGACATCTTTCTTAGATACACAATAAAAATATAAATGTTGTAGGGTTAAGTAAATAAACCCATGGTATTTTCACGGTGAAAATTTATTTTTTGTTATTTTTCGAAGCATTATTTAAAAAAAATATTAGCTATCCTTCATATAAACATGTGTATTAAATTTCATAATCTTCCGTCTGATTTCATAAACAGGGGTAAGCAGTTTTCGTTTTACGTATTAACCCTAGAGTGGGCGCGTCAATCCGCGAAACGTCAGTGGGCGCGTGTAGAGCATTTTGCCGCCCCATTTCACTGACCATTTTAGTAGTAGTAGTAAGTAGGAATACATCAAGTAAATTAATTTATTTTTTCAGGACGTAAATAATACACAGATAAGCATTGATAAATTAACATATTTACTAAACTATGTTTTATTAACTTTGATTTACAAAAGATTCAATTCAAGAAGTAATATTTTAGTAGATTTTTTTACTTATTCTATAAAATACCTTATAACACTGAAAAAAAAAAAATGTAAAATATAACATAATTACTTGTTTTCTAAATCTACAGTATATGCTTTACCCAAAAAGTCTTCACAAAGGTATGTGCAATGTTCATTGCACAGTAACTTTGAGCATCTATAACACCCTTTTTTTGTGAGCCTTTTTTTCTTTTTTTGAACATAATATGCATGCATTTGGCCTTCTTTTTTGAAGATGATGCTTTTTCTATAATGTACAAAGCAAGCAATTTGTGTCCTCAAATATTTACATAAATAATATTATTGTATCAATAAAATACCTTTTTCGGCGTAACATCAAAATTTCATTGATTATGTCGTCGTCATGCAAAGTTGACAACTATTCCTACAAATCAATTGATACTATTCCTACAAATCCTACAATTAAATCGTTTTTAGTTTTCACAATAAATACACCTAAAATATAGTCTAAATATCAATATCTCAAAAAATAAGTGACACAATTTTTACTTATGTGAGTGGGCGCGCAGTGAGCAATTTGCCGCCTGGCGACACCTGATAGTAAAAACATCCTTCTCAAGCAGAACCCTGCGCTTTGATGGCGTCCAGCCTTTCGGTACGCGTTGCTAACGAAAATGGAGGCAGATACTAAAAAGCGCAAGCCTAACGGGCTATAATTGTTTTACGAATTATTAAAGTTTTTTAGCGCGGGCGGCAAAATGCTCATAGCGCGCCCACTCTAGGGTTAATATTTCATTATTGAGATCATGAATTCAGAATGGATTTTGACAACTATTGGTTACGGATTAACTGATCTATCAACCCCAGGCCAAAAGAGTTTTTATAGTTAAATTTATATTCCTTTCACCGCAAATATGTAGTAAACGTCTAGATGTCTACAATTTAACAGAATTTATCGTAATATGTAAGATTGAAACAAAAATCAAGATACTATTTGACGACCTCTGTGGCTCAGTGGTTAGCGCATTGGCGCTTTAGCCGGAGGTCACGGGTTCGAATCCCGCCAGGAAACAAAAAAATATGTTTCTGTGTTCCTGGGTCATGGATGTGTATTAAATATGTGTATAATATAATAAAAATCATAAACATAAGTATAGTTTAAAAAGCATTAAATACATTTCCGTTGTCTGGTACCCGTAACGCAAGTTCTTCGGATATTTACCACGGGACCTGACTGACGTGGTGTGAAGCGTCCATAGATATTATTATATATTATTATTATCACATCATTTCTTCGTCATATTGCTCGAAGGGGCAAAGTTGCTGGGTAATCTTTTAATCTATTAACGAGAATGACTTTGGTGAATTCTAATTTCAACCATATTCTTTATAGTAACGCGCATTTTGATAGTATAAAACATAGATGTATTGTATTGAAAAGAGGGTATAAAAGAAATGACAGGGTCGGGGCTAAAAGCGCGTTAATTATAGATAAGAAGTGGGTGGATTAGGAATTTAAGCTAAATTAAGTTATGGCATTTGGAAAAACATTTTCTTTCATTTCCTATTTGAGTCCGACGATGTTTTCAGCGACATTTTGTTTTATGATTATTTCCTTTCTTTTCCTATTCGAATCCGATTTAATTTTTACAAACCTACAGACGGGGATGTTTCCGTATTAACACAAATTTCATCTTCATTCCGGATGGCGGTAAACAAATTTTTGGAACGCGTCCAACATTTTCTGTGATAATTTATATACATTCAGAACAAACTAGAAATTGGACCTCTACATTACTGTTATAACCTGATCTACCTACTTACAACATTCACACAAACTGCCAGGTAACCAAATATTAAGAGAATCATTATATAATGGGTACATATACAGGATTATTTTTTCACCAGTACAATAAATCAATATACGTAATTGTTGTCAAAAATAAAAAATACTAGCGATTTTTGTTACTACCCCTTTGGAACAAAAAAAAACAAAATTATCAATCCCCGAACTTATCCGCTAAACTAATACAAAATGTGGATGCATTACGCATCTATTGATGCTTTGTTGCCAACTCGTGCGCCGCCCGGCCGATCCCTTACCCCACCCCGCCGCCCCCTACCTCGTACTGCACCCGTTGACGCCTTGTAGTTAGTGCGCCCATGCGGTATTAGATTGGTTATTAGGATAAATTAATTGAAATGAAAAAAAAAAAATAGTGAAATGTACTCTATTATCGATACCAGTGACAAAGAATATATATTACTAACCAGTGACGTGGTAAAATTTATTGTACCGATGAAAAAGTATTCCTGTATACGGTTGTATAACTTTAAGAGTGCGCTAGTCAACGGCTCGAACTCAGTGCTGCGCGCGGGGAGATGCTTGTAATTTCGCCTAATATTGGGGAAAAAAGGATATACCCATAAAATAGTAATCAATACTTATAAGAGAAACTATACTGCACACATTTATGCAGCTGTGTAAAGTATTTTAGAAAAGGCGTCTTCAAATAACGCAAATCGACACTCAGCTGTTGGTGTTTTATGAAAAAACTGTATAATATTTTTGTCTGAAGTAAAATTATCTTAATTGCTGAATAATTGAACTGTGTTGGTACGTGCTTGCTTTTTTATTATCATTCTTCGTTTAATTTTTATTTACGTTCGAAGTTGCGCTAAAAATGCGATGTTTGGAGGCTATTATCTTCTACACTAATTTGATTTTCAGAAATATAAGCAAATACCGACCTAGATAAGTGTTATAAAAATCGATATTACGCTAGAATTTGGGTCTACAATGTTTGACTTTGGAGTAAATTACCAACAGCGTTTGTATGGAAAAAAATCCGACTAGCGCGGCCTTAACCAAAATTAATACCACACGGAATACTACGGTTAGAATTCGTTTAAGGAAATCCTTCGCCGGATTAAAATCCTCAATTTGATGAATATTTAAAATCCTATCGAAAACTAGGAGCTCATAACTCAGGGGAAGCGCGTCGCGGGGCAGAGGAGGGCCATTACTCCGTTCCGCCAATAACTCAGCCGGGACAAGCGCATTAGACATTCTATTTAAAAATGGCCCGCGGTAGCCGGACTACGGTCGCCTGATGGAAGACGAATTGACCGGTTTTTGGGAAAGTGAAGTTGGCAAATAGGAATGGTTTGGTCAACAGGGCCTCTAGTCAAGACGCATTCGATAATTTCGACGGCGAAGTTCGAAAACAAAATGTATGGGATTTGACATAAGGCATCGCAAGCGACATGTCACTTAGCCATGACTTATCGCACCTTTAGAATTAAAGTGGCTTAATCCAAAATTCTTGATTTTTGGTAAACGCCTAAAAAGTAATTGGAGAATAGACCATTTTTGGTTTTTTGACTATAATAGTGAGTGTGAGCCTTATGTAGTTACAGTTTTTGTTATTTGCCGTAGGTGAATAGTTGTTTTAGTGATTTGTTATTAAAATATGAATTTTATTATTTAGAACCTTTGTTAATTAATAATTTAAAAAAAGGTGTCAATTTATTTCCAAAATATTTAAAATTTAATTGACTTGTTTAGCTTTGTGTCTATTTATTACTAAAGCATTCAAAAATAAAACGTAACTATTTTAAAAATAGGCTATTTATTTCTAATGTAAAATTTATTTTTGGTGACTAATTTTGGAATATGCTAGTTTATTAATGGTTAACTTTTAAAATTAAAGGTAAATTAGAATAGAGAAAACTGAAAAAATCATTTATTTTATGCATAATAAAGCTAAACTTATACCTAGTTTGTATGTATTAGGTCCCTTATATTTTTATGTATTTACCGTGTGCATAAAAATATAAGATACTTAAGTTACCGTGGCGTCTTCCTATCAAAATAATGTTTATTATACAGGAAAAGGAAAAGCTATTTAAATAAGCAATAATTAAATAAGCCTTTCAATATCAAAGGTCAATATTAATTATTATCGATGGGAAATTTCATCATCATCAGCCTACGGACATATGGATAGCCCACTGCTTAACGTAAGCCTCCACTAATGAGCGCCAACCATCCCGATCTCGGACAGCCCCCATCCATCTGCTGCCAGCCAACTTTGAATCGGTCCATCGTGCCTCAGGTCGTCCTACACTACGTTTGCCTAAGCATGGTCTCCACTCTAATACTTGTCTGCACCATCAACCGTCTGTCCGTCTGCAAACATGGCCGGCTCACTTCCAATTCAGCGTGCTAATTCTACGAGCAAT
The DNA here is from genome assembly GCA_905404095.1 of Glaucopsyche alexis. NCBI lineage: Eukaryota > Metazoa > Arthropoda > Insecta > Lepidoptera > Lycaenidae > Glaucopsyche > Glaucopsyche alexis. The sequence continues at coordinate 20,906,179 of FR990051.1, read as the reverse complement.
GTCAGTGACTTTAATTCTCTGTCGAATCACATCGTAGCTAGTTTTATTATCCACCAGAGATACCCTCAACATTGAGCTTTCCATCACAGGTTGAAGAACCTTGAACTTGTCAATCAGCAGAGTTCGCTGCCGTGTTTCATTACTGATAGAACGTATTGATTAAAGACCCTGGACCTTTTTTTTTGCGATGCCTTATGTCAAATCCTCATTTTGTTTCCGAACTTCGCCGTGGAAATTATCGAATGCATCTTGACTAAAGGTGATTGTGATTGTGGTATCGACGATTCAAAGTTTGCCCAGTATTCTTGCTTCTTAATTTCAAGACTAGTGCCATTTACGATGACAGGTCCTGGGAGAACATGTTCAATACTCAACAAAACCAAAATTATTTGCATAATTTTGGTTTTGTTAAGGTTCATTCCGAAACCCACCCGTCTTGAACAATCGCTTAGGCTGTTCAGCATCTCTTCCAGGTCCTGCAGATATGTCTGAGATAATGATTATTTCATCCGGAAATTGCAAGTGTGAGATATATTGACCGTTTATGTTCAGTCTCAGGCCCCAGCCTTCCAATAAAGCGACTTAAAAACGTCCTCCGACGCGTTAGTTAACAGTTTTGGAGAGATAACATCTACCTGTCTCACTCCTTGAAGAAGTTGGATCAGAGATCACTAGAACAGAAATCTTAACACCTCAAAATATTATCGGCAGTCAACAAGGCATTTCTGCATGAATTCCAGCACAGACCAGAACCTCGATTCTCGTATTTAAAGTAGACTTTCATTTTAGTTTGATTGGATTGAAAGTGAAGCGACATGTTACCATGAACGGATTTTATGACGTTTCGATCAGAGCCCGTTTCACGTTAGTTTAACGTTTATAAAATACTCGTTTGAGAGTTTTAGCGTATCGGGACTGGATTGTAATTTTATTAATGCAGGTTTTATTTAGCAGAATGGCCCCTCAGGGGGTCCAAAAATGGCCACTTTATGTGAACATTAGATGAATCATATGCAATTCATATTATGTGTGCCATTTTACGCATTTCTATTGAAAACTGTCAAATTATATGAAACACCTAAAGTAGCCTTTTTCGAGACCTGGGGGTCTACCCCAGGTCTCGACGATATCGAAGGCTTTCTCATAGTCCACATACGCAAGGCAGAGAGGCTGATTATACGTCTGCTCCACTGGCTGAAAGTCGTCAGATAACCCTCAATAATAGCTAATACACGTGGCTCAGGAGCGGAATGGGACGGTAGTTTCAGGTCGCGTGTAATCATCTATTTAAAAAAAAAAACCACCATGCTCCTGCTACATGCTTCCGGGGATAACTAGTGCCAGTGTGGATGACGGAATTAAAGAGCTCAGTCAAGACAGGTATTCCTCCTGGTGCAGCTCTGTGGTTATTTCGTCATCTCCTGGTGCCTTATTATTATGAATCTGCCTGAGAGCTATTCTAATTTCACCCATGTCAATAACAGTAATCGCATCAGTAAGGTGCCGCATAAGTCTGGCTCGTGAATTATCTGCAAGATGGGTTTGGGGTGAGCTCGTGTTTTAGGTGTATGGGAAATCCATTTCGACTTCATCGAAAATCTCCGATTTCGTGGTGACAATAGTGTCTTGCAAGTTGCGGCTTAGTTTTGTCAAAATATAACAACGTGAGTCATACCGTCATACAGTTTAGCAAATACCGTCGAGCCCTTTTTTCACACTATACCTTGCTTGATGACCTAAAAATGCCCAATAGTTTTATATTTATAGAAAAAAACCAAGCCTAAAATTTCTTTTATATGTTTAGGTTTTACTGATCTCATCTTTTCTTGTATTCTATTTTCATTCCAGTTATATTTATATAGTGGCAAAAAGCGATGTTCAAGAAATGTATGAGGCCTGGGCCAGCCCTACGTACAGTATATGTAAATATAGCTACATAATTTAGTAACCGTTTCCTATTCTTTATTTTGTTTAATTTCACTTCGTTTTCATGTACATTTAAATTAACTTCGTCAAGGAGAGCAACACAAAGTAAGATAAAACATGGCGGATCAGATCAAAATAAACTAAATAATGTCATTTTGTCAATGACATGACTTTTGACAAAGAAAGACGTATGGCATTCAAGACGTCGTCTCTTCGTAAAACTGTCTACTACGTCAAAAGTCAAGTCAAAACAACTGTCATGGCCGCCCTAAAAATAGTATTCTCGCAATAAAAAACTCTTCAAATAATCATTTTTGTACGCATGTACCCTTCTTCAAATTAATTTTTTCGTATTTTTATGATATTTCCATATTTTTTTCCTATTTACCTATGTAGTGTACATAGAACTGGCCCAAAATCAAACATGTCTTTTGGTCCTGTCTTTTCATTACTAGCCTCAAACTTTCATTGAAATAAAAATAAAAAGACAATTACAATTGAACTCGCCAATTCACATCATTCTGTAGAAAATAATAGACATAATTCCGTATATGTCACTGTAGTTACAAAAACGGTTTATAAAGTAAAGACATAACACATAATCAGGCTCATGTATTTATGAAATGTTTAGAAATGAAATGACACTATTACAAATATGCCGTCAAATATTATTATCATTTAGATTTAAAACGCCCGAAACCTAAAAGAGGCTGTACAAAAATAAATAACGCACGAATTACTCACCTTAAGTTTACAATTAAAACGACGAATTACAGTTTACGTCATTTACGGAGTAACCGCGCAGCGCCCAACTTTTAGCATTATCGACTCAACACTAAAAGAGGCCCTTCAAAAGTGAAGGAACGCATGATAAGCGGTCGATATGAAAGAGACACAACTGTACGTTTATCCCTTTCTAGCTTGAATATGGCTGTTTATTTCTATTAGACCGATAGATTATATGTTTCTAAGTAGTTTTATGTATAAAAGTCGATTTCTTAAATTTTTGAGTTACGCCACTTTAATTCTAAAGGTGCGTTATGTCAAATCCCATACATTTTTGATTACGAAGTTCGCTGTCGACATATTTTGAGCTTATCTAGCTCAAAAATAAAAGTGCTTCTAAAAATGCTCACTGATAATTGCCAGAATAATAAATAAAAAAATATAATTAAAAATAAAACACTATTTTTTGAAATTTCAAACTGTCATAACTTTGGAATTAATCAACCGATTTTCACGCGATTGGCGGCAATCGATGCAGTTTTTCATGTCCCTTGAAAAAATCGACAACAAGAATTTGGGGAATCTGATGGAGCCAAAATGTAGGGCTCGTTCTCTCAATTCCAATGATACCTTACTCGAGGGATCTAGGGGTCAGGGAGGAAGGCTTATAGTTATGGCTTGAAGGGATTTTTTCTTGGAGGGGAAGGGGTGATATCAAGGGGGGACGATTGAAGGTAAAGGTCAATGTGATAGGGGATGTTGGGGGGGGGGGGGGTCAAATGCAAATATGAAGGAGATGGTTGGGGTCAAATGTCAATGTGTCTGGGACGGTTCGGGTCAAGGTCAATGTGTTGGGGAGGTTGGGGTCAAAAGTCAATACGAACTAAAATACTCGCGTAAACCAAGATAGCAAACAATTGCAAGTTACAACAAATTCATTAAAGTAAAAGGCAAGTAAAATAATCTGATGGTGCGACAGCGGCATCGCCAAGTATTAAGCGGCCGGCCGTAACTATCTTTATTAAGCATTTTTCGGGCCCCCATATTTTCGTTTGTAATTAAGCTGGCGGTCTGAATTTTTGTCACAGAGAAGTCGTTAGTAGAACAAGCTAATGTTTTAAATTTCATAAAAATCAAGCACATAGTTTAGGTTTATAATATAGATATAAAGCAGCAAAAAACGCGATTTTGAAAAGATATGAATAGATGGAGGTATAGAGGTAGGGAGAGTAAGCAAAATTAGAAGTATACTTCTAGCAGACTTAGAAATGTCAAATTTGCTGTGAAGCTAAGTTTGCCGAATTACTATTTAATATTATAGATTATTAAAGTAACATTTTCCACATACGGTTACAAGTTTTTTATGAGTAAGTAATTAAAATGACTATCTTGAATTTCACTTCGTCTCTACGACATCTCATAACTTTTTACAAAGGAAAAATTGGGCTTCTTTCATTTACTTAATGTTTTTGTGGGCATTAGAATCGCAAACATCAGCCAATACAATATAGATAACGTGGAATGGTCGTATTCATTAATTTTGTCCCCATTCCCCAAAAATGGTTTCTTGTCTGAATTGATGTCGCCGCCGCGGTGACGCCGGGTGATGAATACCCCTGATACTCCTGAAGCCATTATGATTTATCATCTGGTTTCGTTTTCAAAACCGACGCTAAATTTATAGCCTATTCCGTGAATAATGAGTTTGTACGAGGTTTTTGTTACACGCTCCGATGATAGAAGCCTTATCACATTATAGACATGTTTCATGCCATATATTTGTTCAGTGAATTATTTTTGACGACCTCTGTGGCTCAGTTGGTTGAGCGTGTTGGTGCTCAAGCCGGAGGTCGCGGGTTCAAATCCCGCCGAAGGAACAAAAAGATTGTCTGTGTTCCTGGGTCATGGATGTGTATTAAATATGTGTATAATATAATAAAAATCTTAAATATGTGTATAGTATAAAAGTATTAAATATATTTCCGTTGTCTGGTACCCGTAACACAAGTTCTTCGAGAACTTACCACGGGATCAGATTGACGTGGTGTGAAGCGTCCATAGATGTTATTATTATTATTTTGCAGGTAACAATATAATAAATATTAAATCACAAGCGTGAGCGGTCTACAGGTGTATGTGACCTATCACATTCAGTGGTCATTTTAGACCTGCTGGTAATCAAAACCACTTCAGGTGGCTCATTGCAAGCATTGTACCTATTATCATGTATAAGAATATTTAAGAAATTGACATGTATAAAATATATTAAATACATACTATTATGCGAAACGATTTGAACTCTTAAACCGTTTACGTGAGACGATGGAGATGTTTGTTTAATAACAAAATCTATATTTTGGAATTGCTATTTATTTGAGGGATATGATTTTTGCATACATGCATTTCGTCAAACACTTGTCAACGATGTTGGGACTTGAGACACAAACCCCATGGGCAGTTACGACATACGAGACATTACGATTCGTTAGCAAGCGCATCACTTCGAGCTAGGACGCCCAAATCTAATTTCGACGTAGTACTACAGTTGCAAAATCAATATGAACTAGTTTGAGCGTTATAATTTATAGTTTGCGAATATCGTGGACGCAAATTTGATAAATCAATAGCAAACGGCTCGTCTTGCGCAATGACCAGACGTAAATTTGTTATTTTATTAATATCGGAGCCAACTGAAACCAGTGGACAGCCAGAAGTATTGGAAACGTTTTACGCAAACCATCAATACCAATCGCAATACGCTTTTTCATTTGGAAAGTGGCAACTAGCTTTCGGATTATCTGATGATAAGTAATTGATTTAAGGGTGCGTATACAAATTTAACATGCATTGACTATTTTTCACGCGATTGGCGACTAAACGAAACCAAATCATACAGAATAAACAATAGGCAAGCGGACTGTTTTTTTTTTTGCATAAATGAATAGTACTCATAAATATGAGTAACTTCTCAGAAGAAACGATGACGAAACTGATATACGGTTTCTTCTGAGAAGTTAAGTCAATATTTTTTAAGGTACAGCGATTTGTATAAAAAAAATCCGCGAGTCTCGTAAAAACGCTCCATACTAAACTTAACCCTTTGACGACCACGGGGAAACATGCTTCCCTAACAAATAATTAGAAAAATATCAAAAGTTATAAGGTCAATGCCTAAATACTTTTCTTTTATTAGTGGTTGAATGTTACCTTAATTATTTTTTTAATGTCAAAATAACGTAGGCGTTGCAGTATACTTTTTATAGAAATCGGAAAATAACAGTTTGCTTAGAACTTTTTCAGTATTTTTTACAAAAGTTTTTAGTGAAGTTAAAGCGCTTTATATTGTTTTTTATTGAGCTAAAATGATTCCCTGGTAAATAATTTCATATTTGAAATATTCTTCAAAACCATTATTTATGATTTATATTGAAATAAATCGTCATAAACCAAGAGGGAAATCAGCTTCCCTATGGTCGGTAAGGGATACTAATTCCTCCACATATTACTCTATTGTATGCACAATTTATATGAAATTATTTCTATATTCTTGTATTGAATTGAAATTACGTTGGATATTTTATCGATATTGTAGCGAAATATTATATTCCGTAAAGGATTTGAGATATATAACCTCAAGAATTATGAAATTCTACTGATCTTGGTCGATGGTAGTAGTGAGAAGTGATGAATAAAACGCATGCAACTCAAAAAAGCCGTAGTAATTTTGATGCACGGTAATGATCAAGAGGTTCCTGGTATTGTAATTGAAGTTGACTTCCAAGATCACTAAGTTCCTCGTTCACCAACACCATCTACAGCTGTCTGCGCGTCACCCATGAAGCAAATTATAATTGCTCCATGGTATCACCGGATTCGCTCGGTTATCAAGTAAATAAATAGTTTTTCTATGGAAGTCTTTACTTCTACTTTATAGATATTAGGTTGTTTCATTTTGAGATTTGGTCTACATAACCTTATAGGTATGTATAGAAGTACCATTATTTTATGACCAATATTGAAGTACCATTATTTTATGCCATATATTCGATTTGAACAGATACACTAAAATCTACATTTCTTTAGTAGGTAATGCAGAAGTTAGTGATGCAAAGAGTTATGACATAAATTATCGTATTCGCTCAATGATAGCTACAGTGTCGACTGCACCTGATGGTAAAATCCCCTATGCAAAGTACAAGAGTCAAGACTAAGAGGAATTTTGTTCTATGTTTAGTCTTCTTTGTTATGCTAACGAAATACACTGTTTGGTGAGGTACTATGTAATATCTAGTTTTTATATTGTACTTATATATAAATGAATACTTTTCTTACAGTATTAATAAAGTTGAATAAAAAATACTTCAAATATTGGTAAAATATCGAATACGTAAAGTAGCTGTTGCAAGGCTAATGTGTTACCGTTATGGACCATAGGGAAAATTGCTTCCCAACAATTTCCCAAAAACCTACAAATATTTTTTTGATTTTTATTTAAGATTATGTTTATTATGTGCATTATTAACTATTTTGTACAAATTTCATATTTATATATCCTCCACTTTCCTTATGGTCCTGAAAGGGTTATCCTACAAGTGACGTCACTTGTAGGTTAGGTGTATGAAGTATACGGCCGCAGGAATATATTCGAAAATATCTTCGATATTTGTTCGTTTAAGTTCATAGTTACCATAATGAATGTTTTGTATTTGATGTCAGTAAACTAATGATGTAGGTTTTGTTTACCAATTTCGCAAAAAAAAATTTTTTGATACTTTTTAAATGTATTTAATTACTAACTACACTATAATATTTTATTATATTTTTTTACATTTACCAAGTAGTAATGCCTCAATATATCTGAATATATTAATGAAACTATATATTTCAGATGTAGTCCGATCCCCTATTGTCACAAATAGATCACTTATTGATCTAAAAAACGGTTAAAAATACTATACAAAAATATAATTTTCAGCATAGCAAAAACATCTTTGTAGAACCTCTTCACCCAAAATTTTTAGAAAATTTTTAAAAATAAAATAAGCCTTCAATTAAAAAATAATCCAACAATATTGAAAATTAATTTAGAAAAAGCATAAAAAGACTCCGCAAAATTTTCACGTGTTTTGCTATTATGCATGAATCTCAAGCGTGAAAAAAAGCTTTATTCTATTTGGGCACGTTCTGGATTTATTATACAAAATATTTCTAATATTTTAACCCTTCATACTCGGGAACCCTCTACGTAAGTTCTCCCTATGTTACCCGAGCTTTTACTAATAATATATTGACACCTCATTTATTAAAATCGGATCAGTAGCTAAGGCGCGGTGGAATATACATACATACATCTTCTTCTTCTATAATTTAAGGGCAGGGCAATTGTCGGTGCAGCTTCAGCCACTTATCTCTATGCTCCACTAGTACCTTCATCTCTCTATTACTCGTATAGGACATGACATTTATATTCTCTACAAGTTGACTAATATAGTTTTTCCCTGATCTTCCCCTACCCCTCATGCCTTCTCTTTCCTTCTAATATTGTCCTCATGAATGTGTCATACATATGTATGTATGACACCAAAAGGAAGGGTAATGATTTTGGTAGTCTATGTATGTACATAGACTACCAAAATCATTACCCTTCCTTTTGGTTTCGCCGCAGTCGGTTAGAAAGCGGCTGCAAACCGTACGTCACTCAGCTTTTGATATTTCGTGAGACGTGTGTCACATATTTGTGACGTGTGTCACATATTCTGACACTGATTAGTTTACACTGTGTACTGTATTATGCAGGTGCGCATATCGTATCAGTGTAAGGTAATTTGTGAACGTATTGAATAAATTAATTTCAGGCGTCCAATGCAGGCTGGACGTGAAGCGGATATGTGATACCCATATTGTGCGATGGACATGAATATACATCAGGATATCCATCTATGACGCTTTTAACCTTGTATTTAAGTAGGATTTTAAATTCATGCGATAATCTTCATCGTCATCATCATCGCTCATCCTGCAATAACATCATACTACATTTTGCAGTGGGTAGTAAGTTTTTAAACATTTTTTTCCTTTCTCTTTTCCTTCTCCACAGAATGGAGTGGTCCATGACGTCATGTTTTCTTCTTTGTATATTATCCGCTAATTTATTGTGTCAATTAAAACTTATTTACTGTCGTTTCCTGAACTTTACTAGTTTTAAAGTGACGGCATAAAATCCGCCTTGTGATATAGCTTGGCAGTTATTCGATCAAATTTTTTTGTAACTTTTTTAATGAATCAGGAAATTTACATTTCTAACTCCTCTGGTGCCGCATCTTACGTTCCTGGTCATTAAAATCCCCAATTCTGCCTTGGGCCTGTGGTAAACTCACTCACACTGCGAAACACAACGCAAGTATTATTATTTCACGCCGGTTTTCTGTAAGGTCCTGTTATTATCCGGGCGCGCCGGCCTGCCATGCCAAAGCGTAGCTCTCCCACAGTTACGCTTAGTATAATAGGTACTTGGCGAATAGCGTGCTGATTTTAATCTTCCTGGACATATTTGTTTGTCAAGTTGTCATCTTTACTATATAATTTAGCTATAAGAAACAGAAACCATGTTAGTCTGTTTCTTATGGCTATCTTCTCACATCTTAATTTAAGCTCACATCACATACCTTTGGAGATTGTCAGCCTTCTAAGAAACGCTTTATTACAGAAAAATCTCAATAGTAAACATCACCAGTCACCATCCAGGATCACATATTATTTGCATCCTGTTGGGTGTAGAATATGGGATTTATTAACTGTTATTCATAACAGACACTATTAATTCATCCAGACTTAAACGCGATAAATAAATTCATTTGATTTTTGCTATAGAAACTTTCGTTTATTTTAATTTCGAAGCTTTCAAATTTTCATTTCTTTTGTAAGCCTTTGTCAACTCTCATGACGCACAGTATTTTGTAAATGCATAAAATATGTACCTACGTAATCACTTATTCCTTCGTCTTCCCTTTCGTTTGTTTTCTTCCTTTCTCATTGCGCTTTTTATCTTACGTTTACAAGTGAATTCCTTAACATTTTAGCTAAGCTTATCATGATTCTTGAAACATAGACAATATCATATTTGTAATGCCCTTTTTAACATTGTGTCATATATGTAAAACAATAATATTACTATTTAATTATTATTAATAGTTTACATAATAGTTTTATTCACCTACTTATAATATTTAGAAATGATTTCGTTACCGTCATGTGCCATTATTTGTCGTCTCACTTTATTGGACGAGATCCAGATAATTTTATGAAACTACCCAATACCCATACATTATATCCGTCCATTTGGTAAAGGTATGAAAAGCGAACGAACATATTATTCTGACAACTTTCATACTAACTTAAGGCCTTCAAACTTCAGCCAATGCTCGCGTGAGTCGGTGTAGGTATGCGATGAAAAACAACTCCAACAGAATAGCAATTAAAGTTTCGAATACTTCTATTATGATACTAATAATTTTATTACTTAAAAGTTCTAGTAGTTCTATTAGCTGAACATTATGTTACGCAGAAACTAAGTCGAATGAAATAGCATTCATATTTCATTGAACTGGCATTTGCTCGGGACTGTCTTTGCTTGGAACGAATACTATACTATAGGAACCGTACATTTTGCAGAACTAATATAAGCCTAGAATCTCAACCTAGAACCCCAATTATCGTAATTAACTAACACTTGCATTTTATTTTTATCGAATTATTAGATGTTGCACGCGATTTCGTTCGCGCAAAAGTTAATTTAGCAGAAATTGTATATTTTTCTGCGATAAAAATGTTGCCTATGTCTTTCCACGTGGTGTACTCTATATTTGTGCCAAATTCCATTAAAATCGGTCCACTAGTTTGGAAGCCTATTCAATGCAAACAAACAAACAAAGTTTTCCTCTTTATTACATTAGTATAAAAGTATAGATAAATGAATCGTCAATTTTCATAAACTGATTTTTTGAGTTTGGACCAATCACAACGGGCTTGGCGTTTATGAGAATACCATTTTGCAGATTTAACATATGGGGACTCAATGAACAGAAACGACCTTTTGGTTACAATATGTATTTTTAATATGTACTTAGATTAATCCAAAGATTTGCATATATTTATTAAGTTGATGTCCGAACTACCCGCAATTAGAAACTAAATAATTGATACCTTTATTGCCCTTAACGTATAAAAAGTTATCAAGTTCGAAGCAACATGGGTTTCGTTTAAACTGTAAGATAATCCATGTGCTGAAGTTATAAAGATCAAAATGGCGTGTTCTGCTCAACACGAGCGCCAGTATCGAGTGTCACACGCTCGTTAAATCGCATCAGACTTAACGAACTAAAATAAAAAAATTCCACCCACTCATAACCAAATGAAAGAAAATCCTTTTGAACGTTCCAATTCAATTAATTTATTATCTAAATTCAATTTGTTGGAAACGAGAAAGGTGCAAATATTTAACAGTCTGCTCAGCGCCGAAACTCATTTGTGTAAATGAATTTTTTGGATCATTTCACATCGAAATCCATTAGACAACCGCGTACATACTGATGCGAATAGGAACGTCACGGAATTTTAAGGCTGCGCTAATCATCTATTTTTCTCCATACAAACTTTATCGGTTATTTACTTTAAAGTCTAACTTTGTAGACCCAAATTTAAGCATTCTGTCGAGTTTTAATACACCTGTCTAGGTCTGTGCTTAAGCATATTATTTCTAAAATTGAAAATATTTTAGAAGATGCTTATGTAATACGTATACATATATAACATGCTTATATGAAAAACAAACGAAGATTAAAAATAGAATAACTACAATTACTATACCCGAATGCATAAATTATTATATACATAGTCTATGTTACCCGGGCTATTATTGTGAATCTATTGACACCTCATTTATTAAAATCGGAACAGTATTTTAGGCGCTACAGTGGAAAAACATACGTCACATATATCTACATACATAAATAGACTGCCAAAACCATTACTTTACTTTTGGCTTCGCCATAGTCGGGTAAAAACAAGCATGTACCGACACAGTTTGATTGTTCAGTAATGGATTACAGGTTTACTTCAAATAATTATTTATAAAGTATTTTTTTTTTGCAAACCACCAAGAGATCCTGTCTATTGACGTAATTCGACGACGTCTTTTCTATCAAACTGTACAAAGCGGTTCTTTACCCCCGATGTTAGGTGAAATAGCATGCATTTTCGCCACGCTCCGCAATGATCTCGAGCTGTTGACATTCTACTCTTAAGGCGCTCCCCCTACGGAGACGCTGCGCTAGGCTGTAATTTACCGTTTTTGAGAGACTTATAACTCATAGCTTTTGCCCGCGGCTCCGCCCGCGAGAAATGGGGTTTTTGGCCACTTACGACTGTACTCTAAGTTAAATCTGTATCTTCCTTATCTTACGTTCTCTCTTTAATTACTAATTGTTTGTCCGAAGCACCATCATACCATATTTCATTTCAATGGTTTAAACACTTAAGCCATGAAAGACATTAAAAAAATATACACAATAGTACATTATCCCTCGGGAACAATATTATATATCTTTTTGGGATAAAAAGTAAAAATACACAAAAATCTCTAAATAATTCCCCTTTCAAATTCGGCTAAAATTTTTACTATTTCTCTACTCAATCTTATTAATTTTGAAATCGATACCAGCCCAAACAATATTCTACAATATTTTATAGAACTTACGTTCATATTTGCTGGTACCGACTTCAAAATTAATAAGATTGAGTAGAGAAATAGTAAAAATTTTAGCCGAATTTGAAAGGGGAATTATTTAGAGATTTTTGTGTATTTTTACTTTTTATCCCAAAAAGATATATAATATTGTTCCCGAGGGATAATGTACTATTGTGTATATTTTTTTAATGTCTTTCATGGCTTAAGTGTTTAAACCATTGAAATGAAATATGGTATGATGGTGCTTCGGACAAACAATTAGTAATTAAAGAGAGAACGTAAGATAAGGAAGATACAGATTTAACTTAGAGTACAGTCGTAAGTGGCCAAAAACCCCATTTCTCGCGGGCGGAGCCGCGGGCAAAAGCTATGAGTTATAAGTCTCTCAAAAACGGTAAATTACAGCCTAGCGCAGCGTCTCCGTAGGGGGAGCGCCTTAAGAGTAGAATGTCAACAGCTCGAGATCATTGCGGAGCGTGGCGAAAATGCATGCTATTTCACCTAACATCGGGGGTAAAGAACCGCTTTGTACAGTTTGATAGAAAAGACGTCGTCGAATTACGTCAATAGACAGGATCTCTTGGTGGTTTGCAAAAAAAAAATACTTTATAAATAATTATTTGAAGTAAACCTGTAATCCATTACTGAACAATCAAACTGTGTCGGTACATGCTTGTTTTTACCCGACTATGGCGAAGCCAAAAGTAAAGTAATGGTTTTGGCAGTCTATTTATGTATGTAGATATATGTGACGTATGTTTTTCCACTGTAGCGCCTAAAATACTGTTCCGATTTTAATAAATGAGGTGTCAATAGATTCACAATAATAGCCCGGGTAACATAGACTATGTATATAATAATTTATGCATTCGGGTATAGTAATTGTAGTTATTCTATTTTTAATCTTCGTTTGTTTTTCATATAAGCATGTTATATATGTATACGTATTACATAAGCATCTTCTAAAATATTTTCAATTTTAGAAATAATATGCTTAAGCACAGACCTAGACAGGTGTATTAAAACTCGACAGAATGCTTAAATTTGGGTCTACAAAGTTAGACTTTAAAGTAAATAACCGATAAAGTTTGTATGGAGAAAAATAGATGATTAGCGCAGCCTTAAAATTCCGTGACGTTCCTATTCGCATCAGTATGTACGCGGTTGTCTAATGGATTTCGATGTGAAATGATCCAAAAAATTCATTTACACAAATGAGTTTCGGCGCTGAGCAGACTGTTAAATATTTGCACCTTTCTCGTTTCCAACAAATTGAATTTAGATAATAAATTAATTGAATTGGAACGTTCAAAAGGATTTTCTTTCATTTGGTTATGAGTGGGTGGAATTTTTTTATTTTAGTTCGTTAAGTCTGATGCGATTTAACGAGCGTGTGACACTCGATACTGGCGCTCGTGTTGAGCAGAACACGCCATTTTGATCTTTATAACTTCAGCACATGGATTATCTTACAGTTTAAACGAAACCCATGTTGCTTCGAACTTGATAACTTTTTATACGTTAAGGGCAATAAAGGTATCAATTATTTAGTTTCTAATTGCGGGTAGTTCGGACATCAACTTAATAAATATATGCAAATCTTTGGATTAATCTAAGTACATATTAAAAATACATATTGTAACCAAAAGGTCGTTTCTGTTCATTGAGTCCCCATATGTTAAATCTGCAAAATGGTATTCTCATAAACGCCAAGCCCGTTGTGATTGGTCCAAACTCAAAAAATCAGTTTATGAAAATTGACGATTCATTTATCTATACTTTTATACTAATGTAATAAAGAGGAAAACTTTGTTTGTTTGTTTGCATTGAATAGGCTTCCAAACTAGTGGACCGATTTTAATGGAATTTGGCACAAATATAGAGTACACCACGTGGAAAGACATAGGCAACATTTTTATCGCAGAAAAATATACAATTTCTGCTAAATTAACTTTTGCGCGAACGAAATCGCGTGCAACATCTAATAATTCGATAAATTATTTAGAGATTAAGTTTTATTTCATACTTTTTTGTGTATTTTTACTTTGGAAGTCGGTTTAATTTTTTGTTTAAAAATAATAATTTCACCCTTTTTAGATATATATTTTCTTAAGTTATTATTAATACGTCTTAAGAACGTCTAAACTAAACGATCGAATGTATAATTGAATACGCGCCAAGCTTCCATAAAATATTGCTATTAAGATGATGATGATGATTACTGTAAGTTATAAAGTGGCATATGCTTGCAGTTCCTTAAACAATACCGAAATTTCCAAACGCATATCATTAAAGACTGAGGAGTTCTGTACAGTGCTTTTGGATCCAGGGTATACCTTGGTACAATATCTTATTTTTTGGTAGCATATGCTTGTGTTACTTCATTAAAAGTCAAAATCACTATATGTGTGGATATAAATTTCGAGGAGTTCCCTCGATTCCTCATGGATCGCATCATCAGGTTCCCACTTTAGTGACTAAAGGACCAATTTCGAACTAAACCCTTTTCAACAACAAAAGAATTTTGCAAATAGGTCCATAAACGGCAGAGTGATGTTCAAAGATATCCGTGTTAGTGTAAAATACTATGAGAAATACCTTTTATATCATCATAATCTGATGATGTATGGTGTGATAGTGGTGATGATGATGATGATGATTACTCTAACTGACAGGGTGGCATATGCTTGCAGTTCTTTAAACAACGCCGAAATTCCCAAACATGTATCTATAAGGAGCCAGGAGTTCTGTTCTGTACTTTTGGATCCAGGGTATACCTTGGAGCAAAATCTTACTTTTTGGTAGCATATACTTGAACTACTTTAGAAAAAGTCAAAATCACCATATGTGTCCATATAAATTTCGAGGAGCTCCCTCGATTCCTCATGGATCCCATCATCAGGTCACCACTTTGATATCAAAAGGACCAATTTGGGATTACACCCTATACATCACAGAAAAAACTATGAAAATCGGTCCACAGGCGGCGGAGTAATCGTTGAACATACAAAAAAAAAATTACCGCCTCCTTTTTTGGGAAGTCGGTTAAAAAGTACACTGCGCGTTTGTCCAAAGCATAAACCACTGCCATACCAAATTTCATTCAAATCAATTCAACCGTTTGGCAGTAAAAGACAATCAAAGTACACATAATAATAATACATTATCCCACGGGAACACCGCAAATTTTTGGGACAAAAAGTATCCTATGTCCTTTCCCAGGACTCTAAGTATCTCTGTACCAAATTTCATCAAAATCGGTTCAGCGGTTAAAGCGTGAAGAGGTAACAGACAGACAGACAGACAGACAGACACACTTTCGCATTTATAATATTATAAGTATATATAAGTATATAAGTATATAAGTATATAAGTAAATAAGTAATAAGTAATAAGTAGTAATATAAGTAATAAGTAATAAGTAATAAGTATATAAGTATAAGTATGGAGTATGGATTATTTGAAAGCTTTTTTTTTTTTTTTTTAATGAAATAAGGGGGCAAACGAGCAAACGGGTCACCTGATGGAAAGCAACTTCCGTCGCCCATGGACACTCGCAGCATCAGAAGAGCTGCAAGTGCGTTGCCGGCCTTTTAAGAGGGAATAGGGTAATAGGGGAGGGTAGGGAAGGGAATAGGGTAGGGGTTGGGCCTCCGGTAAACTCACTCACTCGGCGAAACACAGCGCAAACGCTGTTTCACGCCGGTTTTCTGTGAGCCCGTGGTATTTCTCCGGTCGAGCCGGCCCATTCGTGCCGAAGCATGGCTCTACCACGTAACAAGCTACAAAATTATAATAAAAATACACCAGTAATCTTCATTATTGGAACATTCTTTTCCCTGTTATTCATTTCCTATTTTTGTTTATTATACAGACGATAGGAGCTTCCAAAGTATTATTAAAATATTAACATTCAATTATATTTTCAGCGTCTCCATAGTATTTACAAGTTAATTTTATTTGGGACGCACACAAATAGATAGGCAATTTCATAAGCTAGATATTCGCCGTTTAATTTTTTTTTGGTCAATTTTGAACTAAGTTATGTGAAAATTTTAATATTTCGGTGCGAACTCGGCAATGCGGCTGACCTCCTCAAGGTCTTTTGCTCGGGGGACGGCCTTAAGCTCTCTTTTGAGATCTCATCTTCTCTTAAGCATCAATATAATTAGTAGTTACTTTACGTGCTTTACGAACATCCGAATTATTTGTTAAAACCGACTCTAGCTTTTAGAAGCAAAAAACGACTGTTAAGACGAAATATCAAGTTTTCACAAAATTAACTGATAAATAATTGCAAAACAGGGCCTTTAGTCAAGTTGCGTTCGATAATTTCGACGGCGAAGTTTGAAATCAAAGATGTATATCATTTGATATAAGTCATCGTTAAGTGACATATCGCAATCGGGTAGGAAGTTTTTATACATATTTTTCCTTTTCTCTTTTTCTTCTCCACAAACTACTACTGTCTAAGGTGCTATTGTCGTTTCCTGAACTTTACTAGTTCTAAAGTGTCGGCATAAAGTCCGCCTTGTGACGTGTAGCTTTTTCAATGAACCAGGTATTTTACAGTTCTAACTCCTTTGGTGCCGCATCTTGCATTCCTGGTCCTTAAAATCCCCAATTCTCCCTTGGGCCTGTGGTAAACTCACTCACACTGCGAAACACAACGCAAGTATTATTATTTCACGCCGGTTTTGTGTGAGGTCGTGGTATTATTGGGGCGCGCCGACCAATTCATGCCAAAGCGTAGCTCTCCCACAGTTACACTTAGTACATACTTGGCGAATAGCGTGCTGATATTAATCTTCCTGGACATATTTGTCTGTCAAGTTGTCATCTTTTCTATATAATTTAGCCATAAGAAACAGAGACCATGTCAGTCTGCTTCTTATGGCTATCTTCTCACATATTAATCTAAGCTCACATCCCATACCTTTGGAGATTGTCAGCCTCCTAAGAAACGCTTTATTACAGAAAAATCTCAATAGTAAACATCACCACCCAGGATCACATATTATCTGCGTCCTGTTGGATGTAGAATATGGGATTTATTGTCATTGATAACAGGTACTATTATTTCATCCCAACTTAGAAGCGATAAATGAATTCGTTTAATTTTTGCTATAGAAACTTTGTTTATTTTAATTTCGAAGCTTTCAAAATTTTCGTTTCTTTTGTAAGCCTTTGTCAACTCTCATGACGCACAGTATTTTGTAAATGCATAAAATATGTACGTAATCACTTATTCCTTCGTCTTCCCTTTCGTTTATTTTCTTTCTTTCTCGTCGAGCTTTTCATCTTACTTTTACGAGTGAATTCCATAACATTTTAGCTAAGTCTATCAAGATTCTTGAAACATAGACAATATAATATTTGTAATCCCTTTTTTAACATGTAATGTCTTTTGTAACATTTATGCAATAATATCAATGTTAATATTAATATTTAATAATAAATATCTACTAATAGATTACATAATAGTAATCTATTAGTAGATATTCATTCACTTATAATATTTAGAAATGTTTTCGTTACCGTCATGTGCACCGCACCGTCATTTGTCGTTTCATTTTATTGGACGAGATCCAGATAATTTTATGAAACTACCCAATACCCATACATTATATCCGTCCATTTGGTAAAGGTATGAAAAGCGAACGAACATATTATTCTGACAACTTTCATACTAACTTAAGGCCTTCAAACTTCAGCCAATGCTCGCGTGAGTCGGTGTAGGTATGCGATGAAAAACAACTCCAACAGAATAGCAATTAAAGTTTCGAATACTTCCACTATGATACTAATAATTTTATTACTTAAAAGTTCTAGTAGTTCTATTAGCTGAACGTTATGTTACGCAGAAACTAAGTCAAATGAAATAGCATTCATATTTCATTGATTCATTTACTCGGGACTTTGCGTGGAACGAATACCATACTATAGGAACCGTACATTTTGAAGAAGTAATATAAGTTTGTATCTTATACCAGAACTCCAATTCTCATAATTAAGTACAGGTCGCGCAACGGTTTATGAGCGCTCAGTGAAAGTGGAGGGGGTCGTTCGCGAATGTGACCAATAGCAAAGAATATAATATATTACTAACGTACCAATAGCGTGTCGGCAGCCACGTTCGGCATGCGTTAGGCGCATCCACACCTCCCCGCCCGAGCCCGCTACCACCAACACACCCAAAAACTGACTTCTGCCTCTACTTTTGTCGAAAGATCTTAATTCTTAATTCGTTGCGCGACCTATAACACTGGCATTTTACTTTTATTGAATTACTAGATGTTGCCCGCGATTTCGTGCGCGCAAAAGTTAATTTCGCAGAAACCGTATATGTTATCACGATAAAAAGTAGCTTATGTCTGTTCCCGTGGTCTACTCTATATCTGTGCCAATTTTCATCAAAATCGGTCCAGTAGTTAATTAATCAATCAATCAATCAAGTGTTTATTTGCCAGAACATGGTATATTGGAGCCTATTCAATGCAAACAAACAAACTTTTCTTCTTTATAGATAAACGAATCGTCTTGATATCACAAACTGATTTTTTGAGTTTGGACCAATCAAAACTGGTTTTCTTCAAAACCAAAAAAAAAAAGAAGAAAACCAGAAGGTTACAAAATGTCTTATTGATAATTTTTCATTCAAATCTATTAACAAACATATTTACTTAGATTAATCCAAAAATTCGCACATATTTATTAAGTTGCTGTCCGAACTACCCGCAATTAGAAACTAAATAATTGATACCTTTATTGCCCTTGACGTATAAAAAGTTATTAAGTTCGAAGCAACATGGGTTTCGTTTAAACTGTAAGATAATCCATGTGCTGAAGTTATAAAGATCAAAATGGCGTGTTCTGCTCAACACGAGCGCCAGTATCGAGTGTCACACGCTCGTTAAATCGCATCGGACTTAACGAACTAAAATAAAAAAATTCCACCCACTCATAACCAAATGAAATGAATTTCTTTTGAGCGTTCCAATTTAATTAATTTATTATCTAAATTCAATTTGTTGGAAACGAGAAAGGTGCAAATATTTAACAGTCTGCTCAGCGCCGAAACTCATTTGTGTAAATGAATTTTTTGGATCATTTCACATCGAAATCCATTAGACAACCGCGTCCATACTGATGCGAATAGGAACGTCACGGAATTTTAAGGCTGCGCTAATCATCTATTTTTCTCCATACAAATTTTATCGGTTATTTACTTTAAAGTCTAACTTTGTAGACCCAAATTTAAGCATTCTGTCGAGTTTTAATACACTTGTCTAGGTCTGTGCTTAAGCATATTATTTCTAAAATTGAAAATATTTTAGAAGATGCTTATGTAATATGTATACATATATAACATGCTTATATGAAAAACAAACGAAGATTAAAAATAGAATAACTACAATTACTATACCCGAATGCATAAATTATTATATATACATAGTCTATGTTACCCGGGCTATTATTGTGAATATAATATTGACACCTCATTTATTAAAATCGGACCAGTAGTTAAAGCGCTACAGTGGAAAAACATACGTCACATATATCTACATACATAAATAGACTGCCAAAACCATTACTTCACTTTTGGCTTCGCCATAGTCGGGTAAAAACAAGCATGTACCGACACAGTTTGATTGTTCAGCAATTGATTACAAATTTACTTCAAATAATTATTTATAAAGTTTTTTTTTGCAAACCACCAAGAGATCCTGTCGTCTTTTCTATCAAACTATAAAAAGCGGTTCTTTTCCTCCCCGATGTTAGGTGAAATAGCATGAATTTTCACCACGCTCCGCAATGATCTCGAGTTGTTGACATTCTACTCTTAAGCTCCCTTTTGAGATCTATTTCGTCTCTTCAGCATCAATGTAATTAGTAGTTGTTACTTTACGTGCTTTGCGAATTATTTGTTAAAACCGACTCTACATTTTAGAAGCAAAAAACGATTGTTAAAACGAAATATCAAGTTTGCATAAAATTAAACTGACATTGAACTGACTGCAATTTCGCAAAACAGGGCCTTTAGTCAAGTTGCATTCGATGCAAGTATAATATTATAATTTGATATAAGTCATCGATAAGTGACATGTCGCTTGCGATGACTTATGTAAAATCCTATACGTTTTCGAACTTTGCCGTCGAAATTATCGAATGCATCTTGACTAAAAGCCCTAGATTATATAAAACTTGGCGAAATGTGGCAACAAACGAGGCAACATTTCATCCTGTAGAATTAGGTCGCTCCCGTGAGGGCAATTCAGTTGTGTATATATTGTATGTACTACGTACGTCGATAGTTCATATGTAAGTATCAAGTTTCAAAGACGTCTGATGCAGGGTCTACTCACAGTTATCTGTGTGTATCCTGAGGGTACTGTTATAGACTTACAGAGTAACAGGGAATTCTATTAACTAACTCCTTTGAGTAATTTATGTTACACTAGCTTTTGCTGTCGTTCGTCGTTCGTTCGTCCGCGTGGAGTTCGGTCCATACAAATTTTTAAGGGGCAAATTTTCAAAAATACTTTCTTAGCGGATGTCTACGTCATTACTCTGTATGCCAAATTTCAGCAAAATCCTTTCAGTAGTTTCTAAGGCTGTGCGTTGATAGATAAGTCAGTCAGGTTTGCCTTTTATATTTAGATTTATTGTGTCATTATTGTTGCTAAAGGACGCCCAGTTTCCCACGTAGAGATAATTTTAAAATGAAGTTCTTACATAGTCAATTGAAGATTGTTTCTGAATTTCGACTTTTGCGTTCGTGTACGTAATGCTATAATATTATGCTACTGTATGCTATAATATCTCGTAGTTGCTTGCCTAACGTGTACCAAACTCATGAGACACGTTGTGGAGCCATGCTTCGGCACGAATGGGCTAGTTCAACCTGATAAATACCATGGTCTTGCCTGCGTTGTGCTTCGCCGAGTGAGTAAGGCTACCGGAGGCTAAAGAAGGGTTGAGGATTTTAAGGACTGGGTCCTGTAAGTTTGTAAGTTTAGGACCTGTATATTCTCTAGTGTTACGGGTGTCTGTGGGTAACAGTGATCGCTTATCATAAGGCGATCCGCCAGTTCTTTTCTTGGTCCATTTTATTAAAAAAATAGATGTTGCCCGCGACTTTGTGCGCGCAAAAGTAAATTTCACAGAAACCGTACACTTTTACGCGATAAAAAGTAGCCTATGTCCCCGTGGTCTACTGTACATCTGTGCCAAATTTCATCAAAATCCGTCCAGTAGTTTCTGAGCCTATTCCATGCAAACAAACAAACAAGCAAACAAACTATTCCTCTTTATTATATTAGTAACATAGCCCTTTTCATCCGTTACTGGATGATTTATACTATATTCACCGCGCGAAGTAACCTGCACTCTTGAAATACTGTAGTGCCTGGGACAGTTGGTTTTTAAATGTGGTATGGTTGCGCAAGCACATACGGCATTCTCACAACACAGTTAGCCTAGTCGAGAGGAATGACTGGTCAATACGTCTGGGGCCAACCAAGTGCGGGTTTCCTCACGATGTTTTCCTTCACCGTTAGAGCGTCCGTATAATGTACTTGAGATCTTAAAAGGTTTAATTGGTACACGCCACAACCTGGGATTCTAACCTGCACTCTTTCGAGTGCGAACCAAACGGTCTACCCACTAGGCTACGGAGCTCTCATTATTATATTTATTTATCTCATTATTACATTATATTGTCATGGGATACTCATCCCAGCTTACCTGTCCGGTAGTTGTGATATAGTATACGGGTATGCGGCCCCGGCTTCCCTAGCTATTACTGTCCTATCCCTTGCCCTCCATGGGCGGTAATATCCTATATTTCCTATTTCCCACTCTAACTTACCAATCTTCCTTTCCACACCACCTATCCTTCCCTTTCCCTATTCCTACCCTCTCCACCAATCCGTGGGAACGCAATTGATAATCATAAAAATAATAATTATCCAAAATGGCGGCGATGTGGTTCGCCACCCATCACGTCTCGCTTCTCGCGGAGGCGAAAAGTGGCCCATGGAGAGCCGCTTCGCTACGTTGAATGTAAGAGGAGGAATGGATGGTAAGAATGAAAGTGGACGAAGCGAAACAAGTATGTAAGGATGTAGCAGGTGGAAAGAAGTGGTCTCTGCCTACCCCTACGGGAAAGAGGCGTTCTCTGCGACTCTGCCTACCCCTACGGGAAAAAGGCGTGATTATATGTATGTATCTCATTATTATTTGTAAAGATATAGTATATATTGGTTGTACTGACCTGCCTGCGCCCGCATATCGCGCGAGACGACGGCGCCGTGCGCGTTGTGCGCGCGGCAGCGGTAGGCGGCGGCGTGCACGTCCGCGCGGTACTGGCTCGCCGTGAACGGCCGGAACACCAGCGTGCCGTTGTCCAGCACCTGCCTGTGAAACAGTTTAGTCAATAGTAGCTCTCCACACCGACCTCAGTGAAGGTGGCCATTTCGTTGAAAATCATGTCAGCTACGCAGGAGTTATTTTACAGTTCCCAAGTATATGCGCAGTATACAAGAGCACTCTCACTTCCTTTACTCTCGAAACCCAGTGGGCTGGACGGACCGATACGACTTGTGAAACATCAGGCGCAACATCATTTATTGTTGTTCCAATGCGGGAATCGAACCCACGAAATCCGAGTCGAGAGCCAAGCTCTAAGCCACTGGACCACGGAGGCTGTTGTTGTTGTTGTTTAGTCAATATTCGTAGTCATGTTATAGAGGTCTAGCTTTAATACAGTATCCCACGGGAACACTGTGCTTTTTCGGGATAAAAAGTAGCCTATGTTTTAATCCAGAGCCTTAACTACTACCATACCAAATTTTATCAAAATCTGTTTAGTAGTTTTGTATGGAAAATCAACATCCATCCATCTGTTTTTTTGTGTTCCTGGGTCATGGATGTGTATTAAATATGTGTATAATATAGTAAAAATCTTAAATATATGTATACTATAAAAGTATAAAATATTCATCCCGTTGTCAGGTACCTGTTACACAAGTTCTTCGGATACTTAGCACGGGACCAGATTGACGTGATGTAAAGCGTCCATAGATATTATTATTACTAGCTATTGCCCGCGGCTCCGCCCACGTAAATATAGTATCCCCCGGAAACACTGTACTTTTTCGGGATAAAAAGTAGCCTATGTTTTAATTCAGAGCCTAAACTACAACCACACAAAATTTTATCAAAATTTGTTGAGTAGTTTTTGCGTGAAGGAGTAACAAACATCCATCCATACATACAGCCATGCATCTATCCTCACAAACTTTCACATTTATAATAGTAGTAGTATATGCGAACGATTAACCTGATGGTAAGCGGTTTGTTCTAGTCGTGAACTAAACGGGTATATCTAATGAGTTCAAGAGACACCAGAAGAATATAAGTGCCTACCCTTCAAAAGAAATCGAATGTTGAATTGGATACTAGAAAAAAGTTTATACTGAAGAATCTAACGAGATACACTGAAGACTGCAGTATTTATTAGCTAACAAGCAACAGAAATAATCGGACCATGATTAGCATAGTTTATATTTCTCCTTTGTAAAAAAATTTAATTCAAAATAGATTATCAGATTTGTATCTGAACTGCAGTTGTAGGGCACGAAAGGACAGAGTTCGCGACGCTAATTGAAAATCAATTTCAATCGGGAAAAATTCTCGGAGACGTTTCTTTATTTTCCTGCCCGCTCCTTCCCGCTCCTCCCCCTTTGGGCCCAGTATGATCGTTTAATGATAATTGCCTCCGACGTCGTCGCTTCCATATTGCTTTTGTTGAGTCAACCATTTTCTTTCCACGTAAACAATTCCGATGTGGAAAAATTAAGTAAGTATATTTTAATTATTTTCATACCCTGGGTTACTTCGGTTGTGCCTACAAATTAATTAGCAACTGTAAATGTTTAAAAACATGGGAATTCTTTTGATTCACTCAAAGCAGTGGGAACGCGTTCGTGTAACTTCAGCGAGCGTTGCACTGGCGCGGCGCAGCTTCATTAACTTAGTACATTCCATATTCCTAATTAATTATGTTTCAAAGTTTTGAAACTAGGACGCTACGTCGGATCATTACATTATAGACGGGTCTGGATAAGTTTTGAGGGTGCAAAAATTCTAAAGTCTTTTATTTTTTGCATATAGTTTCCGGACCTTCTTCTTAGTCTATAATTTCATTTTGTGCCATTTTGGATGGCTGCGTTTGTAGCAATTTAGGTTTTTGTGTCTTTCATGGATATTGGCCCAAAAGTAAATTATAGCTAAAAATTTTACTTTCACGATATTAAGGAAAGAGTAACCGATGCACATATGCAGTTTGAGTCGTATCCAACCAGGGGTTTCCTGGTATTCGGTTACTATATAAAACATGGTCCCACCAGGCCCACAACTATTCTAATGTCTGACAAATCTTAAAAAACTGTTCAGAGTGTTAATATCTGAGTCTGTAAGAAAGATGTGCCACATTCGGCAATTTCGTATAAATATATTCCATTTTTTTTACTCAAACTCGCTATAAAAACTACTAATGAAACTTTTAGTTAGTAGAGTTCATATCTATATGATGATTATGGTGTTACAAAACACTTTCTATAAGTTTAACCATGTTTATCCGCGGGATTTTTTATTCGAATGTAAAAAACCAACTTTTATCATGTATCAATGGCGAATACGGGGTGCGGGCCTCTCGCCACGCGGGGAGGGGACCAAGTTTCATAATTAATACGACAAAATGAATGACAATTTATGTGACAACTTGACAAGTAATAATGTTCTAAATGCGAAATTTATAATTTCAATTTTAAATTTATTTCATGTTTAATGATGCCAAGACGAGACCATAATATTATGACTCGCCAATAAAAAATGTCTTCAGATCTCGTCTAGAACCTTCTGACTCCACTCTACGTTCTCTAACTCTATAAAGATTGAATTTACAAACTCGTAAAGTAGAAAATAGGCTTAAGATAAAAAATATTTTAGTCACTGTTCATAGCTTTTCTGTTAGAGAACACAATGTTCTGGCACAACGACGACGCTCGAATATTGCTAGTGTGGGGTGTGCCTTATACAAAAGCTCATGAAGTAATGAAACGCTCAAGCTATGCATTTTGACTCATTAGACGGATCGCGCTAGCTGTTTTTTAGTGGGAAGTGGAAACATTCTAATGTTGCTGATTTTTTTCTGTACCTATATGTAGTTGATAGAGTAGTCCCTAGGGAGTTGATAATTAAGTTTTGTGCCATGTCTGCCTATTGCCTTTTCAGCAATTCGATTATTTGTGGTTAATTTTTCCGTGGCTGCGTAACGTGAGACTTTAAAAAAATAAAAAGTCAAAGAGTGTTCCCAAAAAGGCAAGCAAAGTTTAAAATTGATGTAATTCAAAGGTCAGTTATACAAAAAACAAAATAACTTAAAGATAAAAAAAATCATAGCTTCTAATACTACTTACTGTACCTACGCGGGCGGAGCTGCGGGCATCAGCTAGTTTTAACATAAAACTAACAAGCAATAATAAATAAATAGAAAATCAAAAATAAAAAACCTTTTTTTTCCAGTTTCACAAATTAATTCTTTTATAATACTAATGAAAAATTATAATAAAATTACAAATTAAATTAAGACTAACGTTAGGTATTATAAATCAATTATTTTATAAGACTAACATTATTATAAATTAATGCTAAACATAGTAAACATACATCTAAAAGCAGTACAAGGATCGGTCCACATTCGTACGTAGTGCTCTGATGTTTCACTAGGCTCGACTTGGCGGGGCCCTGCCGTGCCCCTAGATATAAAATTGTCAACGGGATGAATAACAATATATACAAATATTATTTTGTTGGTTTGTAAAATGTATTTAATTATATAAATTATTACAATCAATTAATAACGTAAAAAATAAGTCCTTAACCACGAGTATTAGAAACATGTATTCAGCAACCTACGTATAAAATTCAAGCGTTGAAATAATTTATTTATTTTTTATTAAATAATACTATATATACAATAAATATGATGTAGCTGAAGAGACTATTCGGTTAAACGACTAATTTCAAGAACTAAAATTAGGTATTTGAAATTGTAATTTTTTTGGTGTTAGATAACCGAAGTTTCATGTGGAAGCCTATCGGATATCAAATTGTATTGTGCATTTATGTATTGTATAAAATCAGGCGACAATTACATTCAGCTTCGTCATTCGTGCTACGCAAACAAAGTTGCGGGCAAAAGCAAGTTTAAATTTTGTAATCGCTGTAAAATGCGAAATATAAATTTTTTGAAATGTAGTCGAATGAATGACATTTTATCACACACATAATTACGTATAATATGTGTAATGTGTATGTTGTAGTGCGAATATTCCACAATACTTCGACCGCATATTATAATAATATTATTTTTGCATTTTATTATTTAAACCCTCCATGAAAAAGGCACAAACTTGGAATATAGATTCTTTATGACTTAATAATATTGAATACGTGAACTTTATTTAACGATTTTGTGTTTTTGGAGCGCTTTTAGCTTAGGGAAACTAAAAAACTTAATTTCTCGAATCGCAGTCGCTTAATGTGGCACAAAATTTGGAATTAGGCCTATTTTAGTGGTCTTAAACAGAAAATAGTCGTTTATCACACTTTAGAATTTTTGCCGGTACTGTTTTCAAAAAATGACCCTAAGTCATTTTTTACTGGACGAAAACGACGCAAATTAAGTCTCCATACTCTGGAAGCTGTCCCAGTTAAGATACCATTAATATTTTAAAATTTAAATCAATATTGCCACTTTTATAGCCATATAAAAAAATCAACCACAAATAATGGAATTGCTGAAAACGCAGTGGGCAGAAATGGCACAAAACTTAATGATAAGCTCCCCAGGGACTACTTTATCAACACACAAAAATTCAGCGACTTTAGAATTTTTTCCACTTACCACCTCGAATACGCCTAGCGCGACCCGTCTATTACTGTGGATCTTTGAACTTGCGATGATTGTCAAAGTTTGAAGGCTCGCTTTATAAAATGGTTTGAACTTCGATGGTAAATAAATCGATTATGGATTGTATGTTCATGTATTGTAATCGTGTTTCTAGATTATTATTTTTGTATTGAATACTTACGTCTAATTTTCCCGATATATATCTAAATATTTTTTTAAAATGCAGGCGTATTGAAACAGTTCTAGCATTAACATTTGACAGCGTCGTAAATGTAACTTTACGAATAAGAATTGTATAAAAATCAGACAAAATCATGACAGTGCCCATACAAATTTCATTCGTTAACGTTAAGTTTACGCCGCGGTCAAATGTTCCTGCTAGGCCCCCAGTTACTTTATTTTGATAATACTCTGCAAATAGCCATATAAAATCGATGGTTGAGAAGTAAGCACGACTACATTTTAATTTTTATCAGCACATACTAGTCGCGTCGTATTTCTTTGCAAAGTGAGTGCGAAGTCAGCGCTTGAAGGAAAATTCTAATGCTCTCCAGTCTCACTGAAAAATTATTTACTTATTCCTTATTGTTTTAACTGTTATTTACAGTAATTATTCCTTACTGTGTTAACTTACTATTATTTACTGTACTCATTCATTACTGTATTTACTATTATTTACTGTATTAATTTACTGTAATTTAATGTACTTATTCCTTACCATATTAACTTGCTGTTATTCACTGTATTCATTCCTTACTATATTGACTATTATTTCCTGTAGGTACTTTTTCCTTACTGTATTAACTGTACTTAAGAGTGCGCTAGTCAACGGCTCGAACTCAGTGCTGCGCGCGGGGAGATGCTTGTAATTTCGCCTAATATTGGGGAAAAAAGGATATACCCATAAAATAGTAATCAATACTTATAAGAGAAACTATACTGCACACATTTATGCAGCTGTGTAAAGTATTTTAGAAAAGGCGTCTTCAAATAACGCAAATCGACACTAAGCTGTTGGTGTTTTATGAAAAAACTGTATAATATTTTTGTCTGAAGTAAAATTATCTTAATTGCTGAATAATTGAACTGTGTTGGTACGTGCTTGCTTTTTTATTATCATTCTTCGTTTAATTTTTATTTACGTTCGAAGTTGCGCTAAAAATGCGATGTTTGGAGGCTATTATCTTCTACACTAATTTGAATTTCAGAAATATAAGCAAATACCGATCTAGATAAGTGTCATAAAAATCGATATTACGCTAGAATTTGGGTCTACAATGTTTGACTTTGGAGTAAATCACCAACAGCGTTTGTATGGAAAAAAATCCGACTAGCGCAGCCTTAATACTTATTCCTTACTCATGACTAGAAATGGCGAAAGGTTTTCTTGCGATATGATTTACGCTCTTTCGTCATAGGAGAGCCATGCTTCGAATAGGCCGGCTCGATCGGATTAATACCCCGGTCTCACTAAAAACCGAACGCTTGCGTTGTGTTTCGCCGAGCGACACACAACGCAATCTGTTGGAGATCGGAACTCTTCTCATTTCCTTGTACATTTCGTAAAAAAACAAGGTCGACAACTTAGTACCAATCATGAGAATATGAATACTTAATAACCATCCAAACTAAAACTAGGCTGCTTTTGGAGTTGTAGAAAGGCGTTTTTTATGTAGGTACCGTCTATGTACCTAATCTCTTTTTCAAATATTTGCGAAATTTTTTGGCTAGAGACTATTCAAAAATAACATTCTGATTTGTATTTTTGAACACTAGCTGTCAGTCGCAGTGAAGTCGTGTTTGTGTATTCGCGTATCGGTTGCTGAAACTCGTCAAACTGTTCCTTTTGTACTTTGAATACATTTTTGTTTCAAACCTATATCCTTACTAATAGTATAAATGCGAAAGTGTGTCTGTCTGTCTGTCTGTCTGTCTGTCTGTCTGTCTGTCTGTCTGTCTGTTACCTCTTCACGCCCAAACCGCTGAACCGATTTTAATGAAATTTGGTATAGGGATACTTTGAGACCCGAGAAAGGACATAGGATACTTTTTATCCCGGAAAAATGTACGTTCCGCCGCGATAAACGAATTTTGGCGCAACGGAGTTGCGGGCGTCATCTAGTGTATTATATACCGGCATTCGGCAGGCCCGGGAAAATTTAAAACACTGAAAATAGAACTCTGCGCATAAACAATGCAGCTGAAATTCTAACACACATGTGTCAAGCTAAATGTCAATGTCAAATTTGACAACTGAATTATTCCAGAGTTCTATTTTCAATGATCTGAATATGCTCCGGCTTTCCGGATTCAGGACAATTTAGTCCTGTCTTAAAAAGGTATAAAATACTTCTTTTAAATGGTCCACTTATCTACTGCATAGAATTTTCGTACGTCTTACTACCTAACGCGTAAGTAATTATTTTCGTGCAATTAATTTTGACAGGTTAAGGTAGTGTGTTTACGTATTTCGTAGAATTTGTACGAAGAATAGTGGAGTGGCTTTAGGTTTAGGGCTAACAAGCGCGAAATAACGAGGGCCCAAACTTTTGATATAAATTTAGCAAGCCGGTTTGCTCATTAAAACCTGACAGGAGGTCCCCGAGCCTCAGCGAATTGTCTCAGGCTTTATTACTATACTTTATTACGACCTCATAAACAAAATATATTTTCACAAAAATATTGTTGAAATGTTTTGATGTAGATTGCTACTTTGCTGCTGCTATAAGTCAATCAGCGTTTCATTTTGCGCTGATCTGTTGATTTTTTTAAATAACATAGTTCTCTACTACTTAAAATTAATAAGCACGCAGCGGTTTCTTATTTTCAAAAGATTCTTGGTACTTTATTTCATAAAACAGTATTTCCCTAGTATTTCCACGATCCCGTTTGTTGACATTAATATATTTTACCCCGCAAAAAACATTAAGAAGTTTTAATTAAAACAATTGAATTTTTAGATAAATAAAACAAGAACACAACGTTCGCAGAAAGTTTGTGGCATGGCATAATATTTTTTCTGTATATTTTTTAATAAAAAGTAAATTAAAATATTATAATATGCGTAATTTATGTTATACAAAAATGTTTTCTTTAGAATGTAACATTTTACGTGAAAAATGTTGTTACAAATAGCTATTATATGTTCGTTTTGTGGTATTTTATTTTTGGCACAAATACACCAGACAATTAAGGAAATAGCCTTTGTCTGTTGACTTAGCAAAAACGTATCCTATCAAGAGATTTGGGTTATGAGCGAAGTCGAAACAACAGCTAGTTTATAAGAGGAATTACGAGTACCTTATGTAATAAAATTAACCATATCAAATTAAGAGACCTTTCAGTAAGACATTGAAAAGGGTCAGAAGTTTGTTTCGACTGTTTTGTAATACCAGGGGCAGACGTGGGGCAGCTGTTTAAAAAAGTGGTGACCATAAACCAAAATACTATTACATTGTACGAATTTCATTTCGCGTATTTATTTTAATTCAGATCAACGGATAAGTTGATTCGTGGATGTCATGGGATACTCATCCCAACTTACCGGTAATTGTGGTATAGTATACGGGTATGCGACCCCGGCTTCCCTAGCTATTACTGTCCTATTCCTTGCTCTCCTGGGCGGTAATATCCTACATTTCCTATTTCCCACATATATATCCTACATTTCTAACTTACCTATCTTTCTTTCCACATCACCTATCCTTCCTTTTAATAATTTAATTATCCAAAATGGCGGCAATGTGGTTCGCCAACCATCACGTCTCGTTCTCGCGGAGGCGAAAAGTGGCCCATGCAATGGAGAGCCGCTTCGCTACGTTGAATGTAACAGGAGGAATGGATGGTAAGAATGAAAGTGGACGAAGCGAAACAAGTATGTAAGGATCGTAGCAAGTGGCTTGAAGTGGTCTCTGCCTACCCCTACCGGAAAGAGGCGTGATTATATGTATGTATGTATGTCAACAGATAAGTGGAGATAATCAATAAATTATTGTGAATATTGGTTGAAACGAGTTAAAATATCATAGAATTTACCCTACATCCTGCATATAATACGACCTATCTCTTTGTAATTCAGATGCAATGAAGCATAATATATAAGCTTATTTTATTTTTGGTCACTGTGGCTAATTATTGTTCTGTAGTAAAATGCCCCATGTCCTTACAGGCTACAGTGAATTGAGAGTTCTTGCTAGAGGAAATAATTAGCATTATGTGGAGTAATAATAACAATAATAGCTACCAACACCGATCTCGGTGATAGTGGCCGGTTTCATTGAAGACATGCCAGTGACGCAGGAGTCATTTTATAGTGCTCAAGTGTGTGCGCATTACACAAGAGCACTCTCTTTTCCTGTTACTCTCATAATCCAGTGGGGCGGATAACCGACACGACTGACGAGATATCGGACGCAGATTCGACTTTTTACATGCCTATCCGACGCATGGGCATGTAAAAAGTCATCTTTCTTGTCAGATAATCAGGTGATCAGCCTGCATTGTCCTAACCAAACTTAGAAACAACATTTTTTGTTGTTCCAATGCGGGAATCGAACCCACGACCTTCGAGTCGAGAAGCAATGTTCTAACCACTAGACCACGGGGCAGCCCACGTGGTCTAGTGTGCTATTATGTGGAGTACTATTCTTGTACAGAGTATAGTATTGATTAGCTGAAGTAATTGATAAGTAACAGTAACATTTCGCGATATCGTTATGTCAAATTTCACGGCTTGCGCTCAAAGGGCGGGAGCATCATTAGGACCCTGTCGAACTTTCGAGAGCTGTCTAAGTGCTCTCGTTTCGAGCGATATTTGCTGGGTACATACTTGCTGTTACCCGACTACTTTTGTTTCATCTAAAAACAGTTTTCTTACTTGAAAGAGATACAAATCGTATGACGATTAGATATGAGCGCCGCGCCGGCGCGCCGCCGCCGCCGACGGTTTTGCCGCGCCGCCGCCGCCGCGAAAATACGTCGGCGCGCCGAGTCAGCGAGAGGGATAGTCATAATGTGTAATTTCAGTCATTAACTATGAGCATTCATACTACCCAAGTCATATCTATACTAATATTATTAAGCTGAAGAGTTTGTTTGTTTGTTTAAACGCCCTAATCTCAGGAACTACTGGTTCGAATTGAAAAATTATTTTTGTGTTGGATAGTCCACTTATCGAGGAAGGCTTTAGGCTATATAACATCACGCTGCGACCAATAGGAGCGAAGAATTAGTGGAAAATGTGGAAAAAACGGGGAAAGTTATTCATCTTTGAGGGCTTCCGTTGTTTTTTTGAACGCGCTGATCTCAGAAAATGTTAGATCGAATTGAAAAAATATTTTTGTGTTCGATAGTCACTGTCGAGAAAGGCTTTAAGCTATTATATAACATTACGCGCTGCGATGAATAAGAGCGAAGCATCAGTGAAAAATGTTGCAAAAACGGGGAAAATTATTCATATGGGACAGATTTTAATGAATTTTTTTGTGTGTTCAAGTGGATTCGAGAATGGATTAAATTTGCAATTGGACCCGGTAGGTGGCACTGTTATCAGTACGTCAACACATTTAATTCTAAGGCGGTACGAAGTTCGCCGGGACAGCTAGTATACCCATATAAGCCTTACTTCTTTCACCTGAACCTGCTCCTGAGCGTCAAGCCCATGATAGTTAATGACGCTACTCTGTTGTTTAGCGTAGCTTTGATCCATTCTATAGTAATTCTTGAAGCCAGGCTATCAGGGTAATAGATCAGCTGGAGTTTTTGTCGAACGCGCCTTCAATATCTAGGAAGGCGCTTAGCGTAAACTTCTTATCCTCAATGGCTTTATCAATGCGATGTACTGGCTCGATCTACTCGATCAATCAGTAGATCTGCCTTTCTAGTAAGCACGTTGTCTTATATGCAGAACATCTATTGACATCCACATAAGTGACACCTATCTCAGATGTCACTTATGTGAATGTCCTCGTTCGTCTCTTCGTTTAAAGCATGAAGGAAGTATATAACATAACTCCCTACGCCGATCTCAGTGACGGTGGCCGATTTCACTAAAACCAGGCCAGCAGTTATTCTTATAGTGCCCTAGTATGTGCGCAGTACACAAGAGCACACAAGCACTTTCTCTTCCTTTACCCTCGTAATCCAGTGGGACGGATAACTGACACTAATGGCGAGACATTAAGCGCTCGTCCGACTTATTACTTGCCCATCCGATGCATGGTTCACCTTTCCTGTCAGACAATCAGGTGATCAGCTTGCAATGTCCTCACCAAACTTGAAAATAACTTTTTTTTTGTTTTTCCAATGCGCGAATCAAACCCACGACCTCCGAGTCGAGAGCCAAGCTCTAATCCACCTAAACCTAGCGATACTAGTGGTGTGCAAATGCGCATCAGTAGTCACTGGTCTAATGCAAATCAGGTGCAAAATTGGTGCAGAAGGGCTAACCTAACCGTCAACGCTAATAAGACAGTATTGTTACCTAACACCAATAAGAGGAAGTTGAAGGGACTAAAACCCCCAACACTCTTCGGGAAAACTACCACGTCTGTAAGTGAGGTCGAATATCTTGGAGTGATCCTAGATATTATGGGACTTACTTGGAATAAGCACATCGAGGACATTATGAAAAAGGCTAGATGTGCTCTATGATCCTGCCCAAGACTTGTCAGCTCTAAATGAGACCTTCGGTCGAAGGCAATACTATGCTTGGTTTACACAGCTATAGTGGGACGATTGTCACATATGAGCAGAAAAAAAACTGTACAGGTACAACAACATACAACTACATCAAAACATTAAATAATGTACAGAGTAAATACTAGTCTAAAACTAGTATTTACTTCCAACCTTCTTGGACGACTGCACCAGTCTCTTCTTGAGAGACCTTTTATGGCCGTGCCAACGGACGCCATGATCAAGGTGCATAGCTTCTAGAAGCTATACCTAGTTTTCATTACTTCTAGGGAGGACCGGGTCCTAAGTAATGTTCACCTTAAGAACATAATTTGGTTTACGGACAGATCTAGGAAGACAACCGGGATGGCGCTGGACTACGAGGGCGTGCCACCTACAGGCAGATATGCTTTTTGGGAGATTTAGCACCGTGTTTCAGGCTGAGATCTCCGCTATTCTCTAGATACACGCAGTCTAGTTATATTCAGCTTCCAAGTCAGTTTTTGAAAATGTGGACGTTTATAAAACGAAAATATAAAAAGATTACAGTGATTACGCTCTCTAGAATCAAAGCACTGTTAACTATTAATTCCAAAGTAGTTCCTACTTTGAAATTGTATTATTATTTTGTCTTTTTCATCACTACAAAAAGTTCTATAAATTGTATTGCATTTTATTTGTATGTTTCCCAATAAATAAAGTAAACTACACTTTTTTTTACTACCAAGTACAAACTTCAACCCTTTCAAGGTCACGCCGCCGACGCCGCCGCCGCCGACCCAAAAAAGCCGGCGCGCCGCCGCCGACCTACCACCCATCGGCGCTCATATCTAATGACGATCATTGCGAGACATAGTAGCTAAAGAACAAACATACTTTTGGATTGCAAGATAAATTGCTCACTTACTGAGGTTATATTTACATTATATGTATAAAAACCAAGTTGGGTATTCAAGAAGTTTTTGAAATTGAAAACCCTGAAATGAGTTTCATTGTTTAAATTTGAGATTTTGTATTATGAAACAATTTACTTTCATAAAGTTTCACTGCCGATACAATCGATCGCCATTAGTTACTTGAATATTATCAGTTACAAAGAAACTTCAACACGGAATTTTCACCTTTCGGCCGCTGCTTCGGACTCAGCGGCGAGCGGCGCGAAGGCGGGAGCGACGGCCATCATAGCTACAGTTATTTCGTGAAAACAACGTCAACCCGTCGTGTCGTGTCGTCGTTCGTGGAAATGAAAGTCATTGGCTTGGCATTGCTTACAAAAAAACGTAAGCAGAATGGCGACCGCTGGCGTTAATAAGCAAAATGGCAGATTATGTTAGCAGTATTGAAGTTAGCAAACGTGTCCTGGCCGATAATCATTTTTTTTTCTTTAGCGCTAACAAGCGCTATTTTCCGCAGAACACAGCTATTTTGTCAAATTATTTCAACGCGTAGCATTAGTATTAGTTAAGTATTAAGTGCACAAATCATTATAAAGTATCTCTCATCACAATAGTCAATATCTAGATCTTCATACCGGAATAGACTGTCGATATTTAAATTTAGAGTGTTTTTTATGTTCGGACTTCCGTAGCCTAGTCTCAGTGCAGTCCGTAAATCTTCCCCTGACATATCGTTCGCGGCTCCTAGCCAGATCGTAAGGAAACATCGACAAAAACTTTACCTACATTATTTTTTTTTATCTGAGGGTTACCTGACCGCTGAAAGCTTTTCTCAACATTAATCTTTTGCGACGTTACTGTTATTTGTGTAATGTTGTTCTTTAGTGTAGGATTTTTTGTGATAGTAAAATAATTCAACAACTTACTAACAAATATTAATTATTAAGAAAATCTTACTTCGAGCTTAGGTTTTAATCTGACCTGGCGGACCAATTAGCGTCACAATCCTGAATCGCGCTATCGGAGTTTTCCCAGTTCGGTGTGTAATATTATATTTCACCATAAAATTGTTAAAACCGTTAGATATAATATAACTAGTAAAATTGTAAAATGTCGAAAGACTGCGGACCCGAATATTCTGCTTATAATTTAACACATTATTTTTCGTTACAATATAAATATATAGCAAAGCATATTTCGACAGTTTTTTACAATATCGCTAGTTATATTACAATGTTACGATTTTGACAATTTTACGGTAACATATTAAAAATCATCTGAGATGATATGTCATCGTAAATATGTAAAAACATACAAGTGTACTTCGACCTGACAGAGCATACCATCTCGCTCAGTTGGAGATCTCCCACGTATCTCATATATATATCTACCTACAGTCATGTCTAAAAGTAGCTACTAGGCAATCAACACCCCGACCAATTGAATCATTTTGAAATGACCGTAGTGTGTATGGGTGTGGATTAACATGACAGTTTAAACTGTTCATGTCAACACGGACGAACTTCAGATTGGATCAAGCCTGAAGCGTCATACCGATTGGACAATCTACACTAATATTATAAAGAGGAAAACTTTGTTTGTATGTTTGTTTGTTTGTTTGTTTGTTTGTAATGAATAGGCTCAAAAAGTACTGGACCGATTTCAAAAATTCTTTCACCATTCGAAAGCTACATTATCCACGAGTAACATAGGCTAAATTTTATTTTGGAAAAAATAGGGTTCCGTAAGATATTTGGGTTTTTCGGACACAAGTTGTAAATAAGTGAATAGTAACCAGATGTTCTTTAAGAATAAGTTTTATTCGATTTCTATTTAATATTCGCATTTCGCTAATCACATAACATTTGAGCATATTATTTTAGTCTATTACGATACCGCCTATCACAATCAAAGACAATATTTACTCTAGCGCACTCTAGCGAGACCTCAAAGTAGGTACGAAGAATACAACCAGATACTTATAAAAATTTTAAAGCGCGACACCTGAGAGGTTATACATATCAGCGAGGTTTTCGATAGCGTGATACAGAATTTAAATCCAATAACACAGCGACATCTAGTATTATTTTTCAAAAACAATCCACGATTTAAACAGGAGACTAGCGCCATATAATATAATATGGCGCTAGTCTCCTGTTTAAATCGTGGATTGTTTATGATATATACCTAGTTTTCGTAAAGTTACTAGCAAATTGAAGCTTTTAATATTAAAGGTAGGTATTAAATTATAATAAAAAACAATAATATTATGGTAATTGATAACATAATTATATTCATGTGTTATTAAATTATTGTAATAATTGGTAAAAGAGGCACATATTCGTTATTAAAAATTAATTATTAATTAAAATTTTACGTGTTTCAAAACTTAGCTCTAATTCTGGTAAAGAAACGTAAATTCGCAATAATCACTATAATTACTGTAGCTCAGTTAATCATAGTGTATGTCCTTGGATGTAGGTTCAAACCCGACAGCATGTTTTATTTATTATTAATTTAAGTTATTTTTATTAATTGTTAATTTCAGTTTTTTTTTAATTTTGCAACCAGTTTTGAAACAATATTTTAAATGATAATTTCACATGATGTATAATTATTCTGATTTGCCTTAATATGTTAATTTGTTTTTCTATAATTGCTCTAGAAATAGAAATTATGATGCGATTTCGTTCAAAATAGTTTTCCTAAAGAGTTTTTAGCATGATCTATCAGCATGGAAATTTGCAAGTTTCTATCTCCTATAGTTTAAAAATGCTAGGGGGGGGGGACCAACTTACAAACTACTTTGGAGGCCGATTACTCGAAAATGGTCAACTTTATAAAAAAGTAACGTATGAAACCATGCCTTTATTTTAAAAGACCTATTCTACGATACCCCACACGATGGGGTAGAGTGAAAAAATATTTTTCATCCCCACTTCACATGTATGGAGAGCTACTCCTAAAATATAAAATTATTATTTTTTTATGATCCCGAAACCGTGATCTATACACAATCTATAACTGCACCAAATTTCATAAATTTATATTCATAATTACAGGAGCTAGAGGCGCGGACAGACAGACAGACAGACAGACAGACAGACAGACAGACAGACGGACAGAGCGAAACTATAAGGGTTCCTTAAGTATTACGGAACCCTAAAAATCAACCAGAAAAGTTACTTATTTTGCGTACGCTGCCTAAACTATAAAAGATAGAACCATAAAATGTTCTAATTAATTGTAGATCTTATAAATATCTACAAAAAAGTCCGCGACACACTATACCTATCTATGTCGAGTGAGGCACAACAACCATTTTTTTATTTAGAAATCTTGAATTTTTTTTGGACTACATTTAAACGCGTTTATTTTACTCATGTTATTAATCCTTATCAAAATAAATTATTTCATCACTAAGTACAGTTTATGTAGATAATATTTGGTCTTTGAATGATTAAAATTGGACGTTTGGTTTTGAAGTTATGGCGAAATTAAAATATTACGATTTCCGCTGCACGGCCCGTTGCGAAGTGGGCGTCACCAAGGCGGGGTGCGCGTGCGGGTTAATGTTTAGTTTAGTTTAGTTTAGTTATTTTATAAACATCAAATTGATAATATCTTAAAATATAATACATTATAATATTTATACATCTTCTATACAGTTAAATACAATTTAAGTGTCTGTTTGTAACTTCAAATTAACAGCTTTTTACATAATGAATCTGAAAGTATATTCGGTACTTACAATAAAATACATTTTTTTTAATTTTTGTCTGTCCGTCTGTCTGTCTGTCAGTCGGTCTGTCTGTCTGTTTGTTCCGACTAATCTCTGAAACGGCTGGACCGATTTTCACGGGACTTTCACTAGCAGATAGCTGATGTTATAGGGTCTAACATAGGCTACTTTTATTTTAGGGTTCCGTTTAAAAAAATAGGATTCCGCTTTCGTTAGTCATAAATAAAGTCGCGGGTAAATTTCAGCGATATCCCAAAGTATTGTTCCACGCGGACGAAGTCGCGGGCAAAAGCTAGTAGATTATATAGATAGCATGGTATATGACTACTGTATTGAATCTGAACCCCAATTCTCGTATTTAAACTTAGACTGCCAATCTATCTATCTTTATAAATATACTAGCTTTTGCCCGCGGCTCCGCCTGCGTAAATATATTATTCCGCGGGAACACTACTATTTCGGGATAAAAAAAATCGGTGTCCTTTCCCAGGACTCAAAGTATGTCTATGCCAAATTTCATCAAAATCAGTTCAGCGGTTAAAGCGTGAAGAGGTAACAGACAGATAGACAGACACACTTTGGCATTTATAATATTAGTATAGGTATTGTAAAAACTTTTGCGGTTTGCTGCAGAGTAGGCATCTACAGACACACGAATTTGGTACGGAGCGTACAGCGGACCATATCCGCAGACCGAATCCGGTGTCGCTACACACGCACGGTTTTGGAACGATGCAGTGGGCCAGTGGACCAAAAAGCTCGACACTCGTGTGTTCGATTTTTAGTTCTATTGCATTAGCACAGAGTTCTATTTACAGTGCTTTTTTTCGACGACGCGATGATTCCCGAAATTCATTGATAACAGGCAGTGATATCAACTCTCAAAAATATTTCTCCCCAAACTTTACCCCTGATAATTATACCATTGACAGGTCTAAGAGATAATAAGCTAGAAAGAAAGGTTATGTGTTTAACATAAAGACTTACGCGTGAATAACATAAAACTAACTTGTCTTAATCTGATTTCACTCCCAATATTATATTTTCATATCCCTGACTATATACACACATTTAAATAAGTTTTATTATTACATACAAAGGAGTAAACTCTAAATATCCTGGCCCCTAGTAAACACCCGTAGATATTTTCCCTAATTTTGGGTGGTAAATCCCTAAGTTGGCAACACTGACACCGTTGTACGGCTTAACCGCCGGACTGCTCTACACACGCACGGATTTGGTACGGAGCGGACCAAATCCGATGCGGATAGCTGCGAACTCTTCGCCTTCTTCTTATGTTCGCCGGACTGCCCTACACACGCTCGGATTTGGTACGGAGCGTACCAGATCCGCTGTACGCTCCGTCAGGCCTGTCCCACTCCCCGTGTAGGTATCAAAAATATAAGTACGTGCGGCGGCCTCCCTAAACGGGCCAATTAAAAGGGACTCGCGCGCGAGCAGTGAGCGACGTATGCGTGATTTGTTCGTCGCAATGTTTTATGGATTTGATTTAATACCTTATAATCGCTGCACATAATATTACAATACTGTGTTTAAGTTAGGTAAAAATCACCCGGTCAGCTATAACTATAATACCATAATAGCTATAACTATAATACCATAATATAATATTTATTAATATAGTTTGAACTACTGCAATTAACCAATATTTAGTGTTTAGGTGTTGGCTCCACCTGAACTATCTGTTCGCGTCTTATGTTATTCCGATGTGATACGATTTGAAGAGTTATTTGTTGACAAAAGTACCTAGAAATAGTAAGGTGGCGTGATTTAACTTCTTTGAGTAATATCGCCGTGAAGGTATCGAAAACGGTTACGTTTACGCATAAGTATGTATATACTTATACGTATGCGCGAATTTATTACATTAATTATTAAAGTACTATTAACACCTACCTTAGGTTTATTTGGAAAGCAATTTGTTCAGTAAAGTACAGTAGGTAGGTACTAAAAAGTATGTTAAAAAAATGTTGTAGGTAATTAAATATTAAGAAAAAAAAAATATATACATACGTATAACCGCCTCCTTTTTTGGAAGTCGGTTAATTATTTTCTAAAATGAGTCAACCCTAATGTCATTAGAATGGATAAGAATTACGCGATAGAAAGAGACGCAACTTCTAGGTAAATATAATCGTAGGTAATCAAGCGCTGCGTTAGATGAATTGAACCTTATCGTATCGCAGTAAGAGTTCCTATTTCTTCAAACCATTTGTCGGAGTGGTTCTTCTGTACCTCTAGGTACTATTATTTATTCTGTGGCTCCGTACCAAATTCGTGTCTGTAGACACCATTATTCGTAATAAGATACCTACCAAGCTTCAAGTTCAACCTAATATACAATTACTTAGTACCTATAATATGGTAGGATACTCAGAGATATAACATCAATTTAAAGTTTATTTCACTAAAATTAAAGAAGACGAATGTTATAAAAGTTGAAAATATTTTTTTACAGAATAGAATAGTATTTGAAATTATTATAACTGTTTAATAATTTCAAATACTTCTTCTATTCTGCTCAGTCAATATCAATAAGGTAAAAAGACTATGGCTGTGTTCCGCCGAAAATAGAGCTTGTTAGCGCTAAAAAAACAGATTATCCGCCAGGGCACATATTTTGCTAACTTCAATAATGCTAACATAATCCGCCATTTTGCTTATTTTATACCAGCGCGGCGGTTGCCATTTTGCCTACGTTTTATATCCCGTGGAACACAGCCTATGTATGGGGTTTAATTTTGAATTTCGAACGCAAATATTTCAAGAGCCTGAACGAAATAATATCAAGGTACATTTTTATCGGCTAAAAAAATAGTAGGTAACTTATTAAAGATCACCAAATAAGTTGACCTCTCGCTCAAAGCAAATTCTTAGTTTAAGTAGATCTTGTACTATTGGTTTATTCCTTCGCTATTTATTATTTGTGTTGAGTAGGATGAAAAATAGATTTATTTTTATAATTTTAATTTAATAGTTTTATTTCAAGAGAAAACATGCGAAAAATGATGATTTATTTCGGTTTGTGAAGCAAGTTCAAAAATATAGTTTTTTCATGATCCCGTGGGAACCGTTTTGGTTTCCAAGAAAAAAAAATACTGTTAGTTATTTCATGTTCCAATCTACCTTTGTGCCAAGTTTTATTTAAATACGTCGAGTAGATTGCCTGAAATAACGTCAAACAGGTAGGTACAGTTTTTTGAAGATCCCATGAGAACCCTTTAATTTTGCTGGATAAAGAGTATCCTATTTTACCCTTCAGGTCCTAAGCTACCTACCTGCCAAATTTCATTTTATTCCATCCAGTGGTTTCGGCGTGATGTGATAACAAACACACAGACAGACAGACAGACAGACAGACAGACATTTTTTTCAAAAACGTTAATTTTAGGTTCTGTGGCCTTTATAGACCCCCCATTTTGATTTTCACTTAGATAACTTTAATGTACAGACATGACCCCTCTACAGATTTATTATATGTATAGATAAAAGGCAAAGCTGATTGACAGATGTGGCACAGGCCAACCCCTTAAGGCTAGTAATTTGAAATTTTGCACACGTATTTCTCATATGACGTAGGCATCCACTAAGGAAGGATTTTTAAAAATTCAACCCCAAGGGGGTAAAAAAGGGATGAAAGTTTAAAATCTAATTTCACGCGGGCGAAGCTTGTATCATCTTGATGTCATCATAAACTGATTTTGAGTCATCCAAAACCGTTGTTTTGGATGACTGTGATTTTACCAAAATGTGATTATGAGTTAGAAAAATACGTTTATTTTTCTAACTCATAATCACATTTCGGTAAAATCACAGTAGGTAACCATTGTTTAAGTTTCGATCTTATAATGTTCGTATCGCGGTAGATAGTATAGATAGTAACGCATTTGACGTGTATGAGAATACCATTTTGCAGTTTTAACATACGAGACTGCACTGGAAGCGGATTACTTTTGGATTTAATTAGCAGAATCGACCCTCTGATATTATGACGATCAATAAACAACGCCACGGTTCTGACTTCTGAGCAATGTCATACCGCTCATACGTGCAGCTGAAATACACGTATAACACGACCTCCGCGATCCACGACACAAAGCAAGAGAAAATTGAAGCTGCATAATTTTATGTACACGAGTCTCCCTTTAATTAACTTATAAAATGCACGACTGCGCTCACGCTCTTTGTGATGCAATATGCACTTTATCACTTTTAACATACGGTGTATGTTAGCGCAGCACTCGGGCGTTTAATAAGACAGGATTCCCTTCACCTGACGAGTTACGCTCAGAGGAGATTATTGCATTAGACGGGACACACTTTGTATTTCTTGATGCGAAAAATTTATTAGCTCTCATCAAATAAAATATAGGCTTAGAGTAAAACTGTACCTTGAAAATAATATTTAAGTAGGTCAAAAAATAACTCTTCTCGTCTTAGTAGGTCCATCAGAATTCCGTAAAACAGTTTTCAGAAAAGGGGCACCATACAAAATCTTAGCCTAGCAAGAGGGACATCTAAATTATTCAAAATTCGTCCTCCCGCCATACAGTGACGTCATAACCATCCGGGCGTACAGCTGCAGTTACGTAATGAACGGGCGAGTAAACATGCACCGGGACTCGGCGCAGATAAATCCCGACCTGAATAGAAACAAAACAACATATTAGCGCGAACAATGGCTCCCCGGGCGACACTACGCTCCCTCCCCCTTCCTCCAGGAGGAGGTCTGACCCGCGAGGGCCACCGTATTATACGGCAGCATTAGAAAATCCAAAACCCGTGACCAGCCACAGCATGGCGAATGAAACGAGCGACACTTTCTGGGGAAGTGATTTTAACAGTCAGCCACAGATGCGGAAAGGATCTCGTTTATAAAATTGAAATTATTTCTTGCAAGAGATATGAAAAGCGCTGAATAAGGGGATAAAGGTCGAGAAATGTCTAAATGAAAAATTAATAAGACAGTTGACAGCTCGCTGTGGGGTGATGTCAGTTCCGAGGTCAAAACACGAGATCTAAAGGTCGATTCTGCTAATTAAATCCTGCAATAATACAGTTAAAATCCAGTCCTGATATGATAAAACTGTAAAATGGTATTCTCATATACGTCAAGCCAGTGTCAAACCCGTTTTGATTGTAAAACTCTAAAATGATATCAAGACGATTCATTTGTAATTCATTATAAGTAAAATTAAAGTGTCAGTTAATTAAGAGAATTGGTTCTGAAAGATCTTGGAAGGCCGCATTTGATGGACAATGGACATTCCTAGCACAGATTAAAGAAAGACGAAAACATAAACAGCTACATATTTAGCTTTCGACTCGACTGCATTACTAAAAGCGT
The DNA here is from genome assembly GCA_905404095.1 of Glaucopsyche alexis. Taxonomy (NCBI): domain Eukaryota; kingdom Metazoa; phylum Arthropoda; class Insecta; order Lepidoptera; family Lycaenidae; genus Glaucopsyche; species Glaucopsyche alexis. The sequence goes on along the minus strand of FR990051.1, from coordinate 20,862,121 downwards.
ATGATGCACATGATCGTGTGGAAAAGTTGTGGGCCTTTGAAGGGGACGTCAAAATTTGAATTTGGATCGATTTGGATCGTTCTATGAAAGCTGTTTCTCTGTATATATTTTTACTCTGTGCTCCTAGTAACTAAACTTCCAGAGTAGAGCAATCACTTTACATTTCGTTGAAGAACGATCGTGTCTGTTATACTCAAAGTAATACTAGACTAGACTTCAATGTATTCAAATTAAAGGCTAGAGATTAACCGGAAACCTCCTTTGCATTATCAAGAGCATCACTAACTTGATATCAACCGAAACCATCAACAGGCACGTCTTAGTGCAGCGAACTTGCCCAAACTTCATTACAACTTCCCATAGTCTTGTTGGTTTTAAATTAAGTTCACATCGGCTGGTACAATAGCCTTTAGGCTCAGAGTTATAGAACAAGCAAACCTATTCAGTTTAATATACCAGTATAAACACGTACCGCACACTCCGTTAGACTTTTTTATCGTGAAGTGGGCATTAAGAAACTTGCCGTTATGTGCCAACTCGTCTGCGATGCTTAAACCGACTATTTTCATTTATGTTTTTTATGTTATTTCTGAGTGTTTATAAACGTGAAGCCGTCAGAGTTATTTTAATTCACATTTTGATTTCAGTTTGCATTTGCGAACGTCTTTGAAAAGGTTTTGAAACTAAACTAATCGATGTCCTACTGCTGTGTAATTGCAACGTTTCGGATTAGAGGAATCGGAAAATCACTTTAAAACATAATAATTATGCTTTAACCTTCTTTTTAATATTATACATCTATGGCTTTACCATATAGAAAGGTGTATCCATCCTGAAATACTATCTTTATTGTGAAAACCCATCGCATCGCAGATTATTATTATTGTCCTTTTTTGTATTGCATAACTAGCTGTTGCCCGCGGCTCTGCTCGCGTAAATATAGTATCCCTCGGGAATAAAAAGTAGCCTATGTTTTAATCCAGGGCCCAAACTACTACCATACCGAATTTCATCAAAATCCGTTCATTAGTTTTTGCGTAAAAGAGGAACAAACATCCATCCATCCATACATCCTCACAAACTTACACATTTATAATATTATAGCAGGATATGTTGTGGTTTGTATATTGCCCTTGGTACATTTTTAACACACACATAAGCAATCGTCTAATATGCAGCGGCATTGTAAATGCAGTTTCAAATCACCTCCGTAGAATATAATCATGACCAGCCAAAAACGTTCAAAATCGCATTTCTCAACGTTATTGTGTGACCACAGTCGTTTAATATAGTAATATATAAAGTTTATGACATATGACGCTGATCCGATTATTTACTCTCTCATAATTTACCGCAAAATTTAGTTACATAAATATTAAGTAAGTTTCGGTAGCGTTGTAAAAGCCATTGTCATAAATAGCACTTATGTGCTGTATAATAGAGGTCATATTTGTAAAGCCCCGAAGCCATTCACGTAAGCCCACCGGAGCGGGCTATAAGCGCCTGGCTGTATCATACACTTACACCGACATCATCAAAATATTCCTCACAATAGAATAGAAAATACTGACCATTATGTTTATTTCTGTGTCTTTATAGAAAACTAAACTTTGTTCCCGTTGTGCTTCCTCTTTAGATTAGCTTTGTAGTGTCTCCCACTTTGCTTGGGGAGAGAATTTGGAATTATTCATACTCCTCCAACCTTTCTTCTGATTAATTTCGTTGCGGGTCCCAAGACAGATTTAACATGTCCATCGGGGCACCCCTGAGATCATATTATTATCAAAGGGGTTTTGTGGTTGTTTACCGCTGTCGATCCGGAGTTGCAGTGGTGGGAATGTAATATGTATGGTGTATAGTGCGATTCAAATGAGAATAGGATCGAGTCGGCGCCATATTGTTTCGAATTTAGACTTTTATGATGGTTAAATTTATGTTTAGATAATTGATTACTATTTATCGTTTTTATTTAAATTCGATGCAAGACTATTATTATTTATAAGCACTTAAGTTTTTCTGAAAATTGCACTTTTCAAGTGACATTTGACAGATAAAGGTCATTGACGTTCCTATTCTCATTTGAAACGCGTTATACCAATGGCCATTTAAAAAACACCCGGCCAAGTACGAGTTGAGTTGGAGCGCGCACCAAAGGGTACCGTACAAACCTGTAGGTATATAAGTAAAAGTTCACCCATCACGACAATCGAGTCATAGTATGGGTAGTATGTTTAAAATTATTATTATAAATATCTTTACTATACTTACGTCAGTAAGTAAATATTACTGTTTTCGCAATTTTTCCTTTATTTGTGCTATAATACGTTGCTTCGTGCCAAATTTTAAGATTCTTAGTTCACGGGAAGTACCCTGTAGGTTTTGATTCCCTTGCGAGTGTCTAAAATTTGCGTAAATTTGCGGCACAAAAGGCTGTATCTTTTGATTGCGTTTTCTTAGAAGTTTGATTTTTTCACAGCGCTAAGGGACAGTAGATCTAAGTATTTGATATAAATTCCAGCTTAATACCTCTACGCGTTCCTGAGAAAAAGGGTCTTGACACACAGACAGACGGGCGGACGGACGAACAACAAAGTGATCCTCCCAGTGAGGGTTCCGTTTTTTTCTTTCGAGATACGAAACCCTACAAAATACAGAAAACTATTTTAGCCTGTAATTTAGTTTAATATTAATACGACTTGAACTGGGTCCGCCAACCGATGAAATATCTTGTGGATAATGCAAATCTTCTCGTTTAAACGAGAATTCCGAGTTCGCGGTTAAAGCACCTAAGTTAAACTCGTGAAACGCTTCAAAGGCATCCTTTGGAGTTATCGACTTGCCAAACACGGTTATCTTTAAAATTATCCTGTCGTGTGGCGTCGCAAAGCGAAGATTTGAGACGTGGGATCCGACATGAAATATGTATAAGCTGTTTTGAATAGTTCAAATCATTTCGTGAAGACGAAGTTGCGGTGTTAGCTTCTGCTAACTCGAATTTAGCAGAATTTAAGTTAGAAAAGGATGTAGTTTCTGTTACTTATAGATTCTCAACTTTTTTAACCCCTAATTATTTTATACTTTTGATGCACAGCGCAAGTCAGTCCTATCGTAACCTAATCTTAAACCTAATGACAAAAATACACAGGGGAACACCTATTCTAATACATGTGCCATGAATTTGAACAAAACCTTTGCCTAGGCGTTGCGACTTGCGACAATTTTTCTTTTGAAATGTGCCTATATCACTCCTGTTCAAATTCACTGAGCATAGATAGTGTATGGGACTGTATTTTTCCACTAGGTTTTCACCGCCGGCTCTGATCAGACTCGAAAATAGCAAGGTTACACCGATTCGGGCAGAGCTGGGGCGTATAAGTAAAAACACTGATTTGAGGAGAACATTTAACACGATAAGTCGTTAGCTTACCTGGCTCAGGGCAATGCCGTATAGGGAGCACAAATGTACTCTTCTAACTTTCATATTAGCTATCTCTCTCTTATTTCTCTATACGGCTATTTTTCCATAATTTTCCCTAATTTCCCTTTATTTTCCCTGAGCCAGGATAAGTGAAACGCATAACGTGAAATTCTTTATTTACCATAAAACAATACATAATCACACAGTTTACATAGATACTTATTACACATAAGTTAAAATTACAAGTTTATGAAAACCATATATTTTTCACCATTATAATCTCATTTTCTCTAAAACCATTTACATTTCAATTTACCTCAACGTTATTTACTTTAGCCACTAATTTTCCCTATGTACAACACTAATTTTCCAAGTGAAATAAGCTACGGTTAAGAAATTATAACGAAAATAAACTCGTGACTCAAAAACAATTATTTACCACTATTTTAATGAATTTAACACTTATATACAACACTTATATTCACTATTTTCACTCTTAAGAGTTTATGTACTATTTACTCACAGTTTTTAGAAACGTTTTAAAGCACTGATAAGCGTTCATTGTCTTTAAATTCACTTTTGTTGAGGCTAGGCCGCTGTCCTTAACATCCTCCCCCCGGCGCAATTGCCAGGTTCTACGCAGCCTCCTCTGGTGACCGCGGGCTCGCTGGACCCGCCGTGGACTGCTCCGCTGACTGCCAGCTGTCTGTGTCCGCCGCAAACTGCTCTGGTGACTGCGGGCTGACCGTGCCCGCTGCAACTGGCAGCGACCGCGAGCTGCCTGTGCTCGCTACGGCTCGTGGTGGTGACTGCGAGCCGTCTGTGGCTCGCTCCGGTGACTGCGAGCTGTCTGTAGCTCGCTCCGGCGACTGCGAGCTGTCTGTGGCTCGCTCCGGTGACTGCGAGCTGTCTGTAGCTCGCTCCGGCGACTGCGAGCTGTCTGTAGCTCGCTCCGGCGACTGCGAGCTGTCTGTAGCTCGCTCATATAATAGAGGTCATATTTGTAAAGCCCCGAAGCCATTCACGTAAGCCCACCGGAGCGGGCTATAAGCGCCTGGCTGTATCATACACTTACACCGACATCATCAAAATATTCCTCACAATAGAATAGAAAATACTGACCATTATGTTTATTTCTGTGTCTTTATAGAAAACTAAACTTTGTTCCCGTTGTGCTTCCTCTTTAGATTAGCTTTGTAGTGTCTCCCACTTTGCTTGGGGAGAGAATTTGGAATTATTCATACTCCTCCAACCTTTCTTCTGATTAATTTCGTTGCGGGTCCCAAGACAGATTTAACATGTCCATCGGGGCACCCCTGAGATCATATTATTATCAAAGGGGTTTTGTGGTTGTTTACCGCTGTCGATCCGGAGTTGCAGTGGTGGGAATGTAATATGTATGGTGTATAGTGCGATTCAAATGAGAATAGGATCGAGTCGGCGCCATATTGTTTCGAATTTAGACTTTTATGATGGTTAAATTTATGTTTAGATAATTGATTACTATTTATCGTTTTTATTTAAATTCGATGCAAGACTATTATTATTTATAAGCACTTAAGTTTTTCTGAAAATTGCACTTTTCAAGTGACATTTGACAGATAAAGGTCATTGACGTTCCTATTCTCATTTGAAACGCGTTATACCAATGGCCATTTAAAAAACACCCGGCCAAGTACGAGTTGAGTTGGAGCGCGCACCAAAGGGTACCGTACAAACCTGTAGGTATATAAGTAAAAGTTCACCCATCACGACAATCGAGTCATAGTATGGGTAGTATGTTTAAAATTATTATTATAAATATCTTTACTATACTTACGTCAGTAAGTAAATATTACTGTTTTCGCAATTTTTCCTTTATTTGTGCTATAATACGTTGCTTCGTGCCAAATTTTAAGATTCTTAGTTCACGGGAAGTACCCTGTAGGTTTTGATTCCCTTGCGAGTGTCTAAAATTTGCGTAAATTTGCGGCACAAAAGGCTGTATCTTTTGATTGCGTTTTCTTAGAAGTTTGATTTTTTCACAGCGCTAAGGGACAGTAGATCTAAGTATTTGATATAAATTCCAGCTTAATACCTCTACGCGTTCCTGAGAAAAAGGGTCTTGACACACAGACAGACGGGCGGACGGACGAACAACAAAGTGATCCTCCCAGTGAGGGTTCCGTTTTTTTCTTTCGAGATACGAAACCCTACAAAATACAGAAAACTATTTTAGCCTGTAATTTAGTTTAATATTAATACGACTTGAACTGGGTCCGCCAACCGATGAAATATCTTGTGGATAATGCAAATCTTCTCGTTTAAACGAGAATTCCGAGTTCGCGGTTAAAGCACCTAAGTTAAACTCGTGAAACGCTTCAAAGGCATCCTTTGGAGTTATCGACTTGCCAAACACGGTTATCTTTAAAATTATCCTGTCGTGTGGCGTCGCAAAGCGAAGATTTGAGACGTGGGATCCGACATGAAATATGTATAAGCTGTTTTGAATAGTTCAAATCATTTCGTGAAGACGAAGTTGCGGTGTTAGCTTCTGCTAACTCGAATTTAGCAGAATTTAAGTTAGAAAAGGATGTAGTTTCTGTTACTTATAGATTCTCAACTTTTTTAACCCCTAATTATTTTATACTTTTGATGCACAGCGCAAGTCAGTCCTATCGTAACCTAATCTTAAACCTAATGACAAAAATACACAGGGGAACACCTATTCTAATACATGTGCCATGAATTTGAACAAAACCTTTGCCTAGGCGTTGCGACTTGCGACAATTTTTCTTTTGAAATGTGCCTATATCACTCCTGTTCAAATTCACTGAGCATAGATAGTGTATGGGACTGTATTTTTCCACTAGGTTTTCACCGCCGGCTCTGATCAGACTCGAAAATAGCAAGGTTACACCGATTCGGGCAGAGCTGGGGCGTATAAGTAAAAACACTGATTTGAGGAGAACATTTAACACGATAAGTCGTTAGCTTACCTGGCTCAGGGCAATGCCGTATAGGGAGCACAAATGTACTCTTCTAACTTTCATATTAGCTATCTCTCTCTTATTTCTCTATACGGCTATTTTTCCATAATTTTCCCTAATTTCCCTTTATTTTCCCTGAGCCAGGATAAGTGAAACGCATAACGTGAAATTCTTTATTTACCATAAAACAATACATAATCACACAGTTTACATAGATACTTATTACACATAAGTTAAAATTACAAGTTTATGAAAACCATATATTTTTCACCATTATAATCTCATTTTCTCTAAAACCATTTACATTTCAATTTACCTCAACGTTATTTACTTTAGCCACTAATTTTCCCTATGTACAACACTAATTTTCCAAGTGAAATAAGCTACGGTTAAGAAATTATAACGAAAATAAACTCGTGACTCAAAAACAATTATTTACCACTATTTTAATGAATTTAACACTTATATACAACACTTATATTCACTATTTTCACTCTTAAGAGTTTATGTACTATTTACTCACAGTTTTTAGAAACGTTTTAAAGCACTGATAAGCGTTCATTGTCTTTAAATTCACTTTTGTTGAGGCTAGGCCGCTGTCCTTAACATCCTCCCCCCGGCGCAATTGCCAGGTTCTACGCAGCCTCCTCTGGTGACCGCGGGCTCGCTGGACCCGCCGTGGACTGCTCCGCTGACTGCCAGCTGTCTGTGTCCGCCGCAAACTGCTCTGGTGACTGCGGGCTGACCGTGCCCGCTGCAACTGGCAGCGACCGCGAGCTGCCTGTGCTCGCTACGGCTCGTGGTGGTGACTGCGAGCCGTCTGTGGCTCGCTCCGGTGACTGCGAGCTGTCTGTAGCTCGCTCCGGCGACTGCGAGCTGTCTGTGGCTCGCTCCGGTGACTGCGAGCTGTCTGTAGCTCGCTCCGGCGACTGCGAGCTGTCTGTAGCTCGCTCCGGCGACTGCGAGCTGTCTGTAGCTCGCTCATATAATAGAGGTCATATTTGTAAAGCCCCGAAGCCATTCACGTAAGCCCACCGGAGCGGGCTATAAGCGCCTGGCTGTATCATACACTTACACCGACATCATCAAAATATTCCTCACAATAGAATAGAAAATACTGACCATTATGTTTATTTCTGTGTCTTTATAGAAAACTAAACTTTGTTCCCGTTGTGCTTCCTCTTTAGATTAGCTTTGTAGTGTCTCCCACTTTGCTTGGGGAGAGAATTTGGAATTATTCATACTCCTCCAACCTTTCTTCTGATTAATTTCGTTGCGGGTCCCAAGACAGATTTAACATGTCCATCGGGGCACCCCTGAGATCATATTATTATCAAAGGGGTTTTGTGGTTGTTTACCGCTGTCGATCCGGAGTTGCAGTGGTGGGAATGTAATATGTATGGTGTATAGTGCGATTCAAATGAGAATAGGATCGAGTCGGCGCCATATTGTTTCGAATTTAGACTTTTATGATGGTTAAATTTATGTTTAGATAATTGATTACTATTTATCGTTTTTATTTAAATTCGATGCAAGACTATTATTATTTATAAGCACTTAAGTTTTTCTGAAAATTGCACTTTTCAAGTGACATTTGACAGATAAAGGTCATTGACGTTCCTATTCTCATTTGAAACGCGTTATACCAATGGCCATTTAAAAAACACCCGGCCAAGTACGAGTTGAGTTGGAGCGCGCACCAAAGGGTACCGTACAAACCTGTAGGTATATAAGTAAAAGTTCACCCATCACGACAATCGAGTCATAGTATGGGTAGTATGTTTAAAATTATTATTATAAATATCTTTACTATACTTACGTCAGTAAGTAAATATTACTGTTTTCGCAATTTTTCCTTTATTTGTGCTATAATACGTTGCTTCGTGCCAAATTTTAAGATTCTTAGTTCACGGGAAGTACCCTGTAGGTTTTGATTCCCTTGCGAGTGTCTAAAATTTGCGTAAATTTGCGGCACAAAAGGCTGTATCTTTTGATTGCGTTTTCTTAGAAGTTTGATTTTTTCACAGCGCTAAGGGACAGTAGATCTAAGTATTTGATATAAATTCCAGCTTAATACCTCTACGCGTTCCTGAGAAAAAGGGTCTTGACACACAGACAGACGGGCGGACGGACGAACAACAAAGTGATCCTCCCAGTGAGGGTTCCGTTTTTTTCTTTCGAGATACGAAACCCTACAAAATACAGAAAACTATTTTAGCCTGTAATTTAGTTTAATATTAATACGACTTGAACTGGGTCCGCCAACCGATGAAATATCTTGTGGATAATGCAAATCTTCTCGTTTAAACGAGAATTCCGAGTTCGCGGTTAAAGCACCTAAGTTAAACTCGTGAAACGCTTCAAAGGCATCCTTTGGAGTTATCGACTTGCCAAACACGGTTATCTTTAAAATTATCCTGTCGTGTGGCGTCGCAAAGCGAAGATTTGAGACGTGGGATCCGACATGAAATATGTATAAGCTGTTTTGAATAGTTCAAATCATTTCGTGAAGACGAAGTTGCGGTGTTAGCTTCTGCTAACTCGAATTTAGCAGAATTTAAGTTAGAAAAGGATGTAGTTTCTGTTACTTATAGATTCTCAACTTTTTTAACCCCTAATTATTTTATACTTTTGATGCACAGCGCAAGTCAGTCCTATCGTAACCTAATCTTAAACCTAATGACAAAAATACACAGGGGAACACCTATTCTAATACATGTGCCATGAATTTGAACAAAACCTTTGCCTAGGCGTTGCGACTTGCGACAATTTTTCTTTTGAAATGTGCCTATATCACTCCTGTTCAAATTCACTGAGCATAGATAGTGTATGGGACTGTATTTTTCCACTAGGTTTTCACCGCCGGCTCTGATCAGACTCGAAAATAGCAAGGTTACACCGATTCGGGCAGAGCTGGGGCGTATAAGTAAAAACACTGATTTGAGGAGAACATTTAACACGATAAGTCGTTAGCTTACCTGGCTCAGGGCAATGCCGTATAGGGAGCACAAATGTACTCTTCTAACTTTCATATTAGCTATCTCTCTCTTATTTCTCTATACGGCTATTTTTCCATAATTTTCCCTAATTTCCCTTTATTTTCCCTGAGCCAGGATAAGTGAAACGCATAACGTGAAATTCTTTATTTACCATAAAACAATACATAATCACACAGTTTACATAGATACTTATTACACATAAGTTAAAATTACAAGTTTATGAAAACCATATATTTTTCACCATTATAATCTCATTTTCTCTAAAACCATTTACATTTCAATTTACCTCAACGTTATTTACTTTAGCCACTAATTTTCCCTATGTACAACACTAATTTTCCAAGTGAAATAAGCTACGGTTAAGAAATTATAACGAAAATAAACTCGTGACTCAAAAACAATTATTTACCACTATTTTAATGAATTTAACACTTATATACAACACTTATATTCACTATTTTCACTCTTAAGAGTTTATGTACTATTTACTCACAGTTTTTAGAAACGTTTTAAAGCACTGATAAGCGTTCATTGTCTTTAAATTCACTTTTGTTGAGGCTAGGCCGCTGTCCTTAACATCCTCCCCCCGGCGCAATTGCCAGGTTCTACGCAGCCTCCTCTGGTGACCGCGGGCTCGCTGGACCCGCCGTGGACTGCTCCGCTGACTGCCAGCTGTCTGTGTCCGCCGCAAACTGCTCTGGTGACTGCGGGCTGACCGTGCCCGCTGCAACTGGCAGCGACCGCGAGCTGCCTGTGCTCGCTACGGCTCGTGGTGGTGACTGCGAGCCGTCTGTGGCTCGCTCCGGTGACTGCGAGCTGTCTGTAGCTCGCTCCGGCGACTGCGAGCTGTCTGTGGCTCGCTCCGGTGACTGCGAGCTGTCTGTAGCTCGCTCCGGCGACTGCGAGCTGTCTGTAGCTCGCTCCGGCGACTGCGAGCTGTCTGTAGCTCGCTCAGGCGACTGCGAGCTGTCTTTAGCTCGCCCCGGCGACTGCGAGCTGTCTGTAGCTCGCCCCGGCGACTGGGAGCTATCTGTAGCTCGCCCCGGCGCTTGTTCCGCGCCCGGCGACACCCCCGGCTCCGTCTGCTCCGCCAGCGGTCGCGGTTGCGACTGCGGCGCCTCCTCCAGCACTTCCAGTTTTGATGTGGGCCTGCGGAACACACTACTGCGCGTGCGAACGTCCGCACAACGCACCTGTCCGTCCGGGCCAGGGTAGACCCGGTGCACGACCCCGCGCGGCCACGTATTACGCGGCAGCGCCGGATCTACGACCACGACCAGATCGCCCGGAACCAGGGCACGGCTGCTCTGCGGCGCCCCGTAGCGTGGCGTGGCAGCTCGACGTCCGCGCCTCTGAAGTTCGTCCCGTTGTCGCTGTACATGACTGACGGCCATCCTCGCCGCGCAGCCATCCTTCTCATGGCCATTATCGCTGAGTCTGTCGATAGCGAGGCCACCGGCTCCAGGTGCACGGCCCGCGTCGTCAGACAGGTGAAGAGCGCTCCCCATCTCTTCTCGTGACGTCGGCCGATGGTGATCGTCATCGGGCCGAAACAGTCGAGACCTCAGTACGAAAATGGTCTCTGGAACGCCCCCAGGCGCTCCGCCGGCAGGTCTCCAGTTTGTGGTGTTCTCGGGTGCGCCCGTCGCAGCCGACAAAACGCACACTTACTGGTTATGCTGCGCACCGTCGGCCGCAGCTTCAGGATCCAAAACCTTTGCCTGAGGTCGTTCACGACCCTCTCGCGGCTCCCGTGTCCTGCCCTGGCGTGCTCCCGTGCCACCAGTAAATTCGTAAACGGATGTCTTCCATCCAGGATGATTGGATTCTTCATCTCCGCCGGAACCTGCGCTGCTTTGATTCTCCCGTCCAGTACGAGCAGCCCGTCTTTGTACACTGGGTTGAGCCGGTACAAGGAGCTCCACCTAGGCGCCGTCTTGCCACTTGTGATCTTCTCAACTTCTTGTGCGAAGCTGTCCCGTTGTGATCTCTGATACCACAACATCTCGGCCCGTTCTAGGTGTCGTACCTCGAGGTTGGCTCGACGATCTCGGCATTTTTCTAAGAATAACAAAACCATCGCTGTGCATCTTATGAGGCGCTCGTAACTCGAAAAGCGCGTCACATCCGGTAGACATTCCAGCTCACTTGCCCTTGTGGTGTAAAAGGCGACGTGTTCTTCTTTATCTTCGACTTGGGCGGGACTCTCCGCGGGCCACTCGCTCATAGGCCTGCGCAGGAAGTCTGGCCCTTTAAACCATGGGTCCTCGTCGCTCTTCGGAACATAGCCCGTTCTAGTGGCTAGGTCCGCGACGTTGCTCTTTGTGCTCACCCACCTCCACTGGTGGACAGACGTCAGTTCGGCGATTTCCCCCAGGCGGTGCGCGACGTACGGTGTGTATTTCGGGCTGCCGTTCTGTATCCAACACAGCACCACCTGTGCGTCAATCCAGTAGAAAACGGTATCTGTTTTCCACCTGTGCTCTGCTACGACGGCGCTTCTCAGCCTCGCTCCGACCAGGGCGGCCTGTAGTTCCAACCTCGGTATCGTTTGGGCCTTCAACGGCGCCACTTTGGCCTTGGCTGCGGCCAACACAACTCGAACCTCTCCATTTTCTTGTTCCACCCTCCAGTAGACGGCTGCGGCGTATGCGTCTTTGCTCGCGTCGCAAAATACGTGCAGCTGCCGGCTCCTTGTCGGGCTCCCCCCGTTGTAACTCCGGGGCAGCTCGAGATGGCTGATGTATTCCATGTCTGTCAGCCAGCGGGTGAAGTCCTCGGCTGACTCAGCTGGCAGCGGCTGGTCCCAGTCCAGCTTCTGACGCCACAAGCCTTGTAGGATGACTTTGGCGGTAATGGTGTAACAGCTAAGTAGCCCCAGCGGATCGTAGATACTCATTACGGTGCTAAGGGCCTCCCTTTTCGTCGACGCGCGCTGCAGCTCACGGACCTCCACAGGAACTCTAGATAGCGACGTGTTGAATTTTAATTTGTCACCTTTGGAGTCCCACAGCATGCCCAGGGTCTTCTGCTCGTCCTTAGTGACGTGCTGCGTCGTATTTTCGGCTAGGCGGTCCTCAGGCAGCTCCTCTAGCACCCTCCGGTCGTTGCTCGTCCAGCCTCTCAAGAGGAAGCCACCTCTCCTGTGCACCTGGTCCACTTTCTCCACAACCTGCTTGGCCTTCTCCTGGTCTGGATAGCTGTCTACGTAGTCATCCATGTAATGGGCTTCGGAAATAGCCGATGGGCTTCCGGGTGTGACTCAGCGAATTCTTCCGCGTTCCTATTCCGGGCTGAGTGTGCCAGGAACGGTGAACACGACGCTCCAAAGATCATGACCACCATCTTGTATTTGGACGGCGGCTCGTTCGGGTCCTCTCTCCACAGGAACATCTGGGCCGGCTGGTCTTCTCGTCTGACTTTCACATGAAGGAACATCTCCTGTAAATCGGCCTTCACAGCAACAGCTTCCTCCCTGAACCGGAACAGGATCCTTGGCAGTAACGTCAGAAGGTCGGGCCCCTCCAACAAGTGATCTTCGAGGCTCACGCCGTTTGTCTTCGCCGCCGCGTCGAAAACCAGTCGCAGCTTACCCGGTTTGTTTGGGTTTTTGACCGGGAAGTGCGGCAGGTACCAGGTGCGGTCGCTTCCGGCCTCCGTCCCGTCGCATTTTTCCGCATATCCTTTGCTGATGAGATTCTTCATCTGCCCATGGTACTGCGCCTCGTCTTCTGGGTTTTTCCTGAGCTTGTGTTCTAAGTTCTTAAGCCTCTTCAGCGCATTGTTGTAGCTGAGAGGTAATTTGACGCCGTCCTTGCAACCAAGTCCCACTTCGAATCGACCATCCTCCGTTCTCTTGGCCGTCCTGCCAAAGAGGTCGATGGCCCGCTGCTCGCCGTCTGTCAGCCTCGCCTTAGCCGCTATTCCCAATACGTCTATATCGAAGTGTTTCTTCACCATTTCTTCGAGCCGTTCGCCTCTGGTCTCGATTGTGGATATGTGTAGGATACTCTCATCATCCTGCCTTATGATGCGCCTCGGGATGCTGTCATGGATCACCCAGCCGAGTTTGGTCTTTGAGGCCGCAGGCTGGTTCTTCTTCCCGATTCTCAGTTCTCTTGAGACGATGAGCTGCCAGTTGTCCGTACCGATGAGAAGTTGGGGTTTCTCGTTCTCATAACACATCTCTTCATCCCTGAGATCGTGCAGGTGAGCGAGTTGCAGCAAGGATTCCGGAACGGATTGAGTGAGCAAGTTCAATCCGCCCACTTCATCCAGCAGAGTCACTGTCGAGCCCTCGTCGAACAGCGCGAAGATGTCCGCTTCGCCCCGTGGACCTACGACTTGAATCTTTCTTATCTTGAGCTTTACCGCACGGTCGGACGTGACCGATGCGGTAATAATGGCGTCCTCAGTCTGTGGATCGCCGCCACTGCCGCCGCCGGACCTCTCCTCGTGCAGCAATGTGTGGTGCAGCCGCTTACATCCCTTCGCGCCGCACGGTTTCGCCTTACAGTTGAGTCTTCTGTGTCGGCTCGATATGCACAGGAAATACAGCCCCTCTTTCTTGACTGTGTCCCATCTCTTTGGTTCGCTCATCTTCTTGAAGGTGGCGCAGCGTGATCATTGGCACATATCGGGCACTTCATTGCTTCCTCGCGTACCTTCTTGGGTTGGCTGTGGCTCGGCGAACCCCTGCCCTCATCTGTCACCGCGAAGACTGGCCTTCTTGTTCTGGTTTCACTCTTGTTCGGAGGTTGATGCGGTGTTTCCCTCTTCAGTGTCGTGCTGAATCCGTAGCGCAGCGCCCTGTCTGCTTCTCTCATTAAGAATTCAGAGAGAAGGACGACATCGGGCTCGTTCCTGAAGCGCGACGTCTCTTCTGCGTAGTCGTACCACTTGCTTTTCTCGTAGGGACTGAGCTTCTCTAGAATGTCTCTCGTGAGCAACGGGTTGAAAAGGTACCCGTGCCTCAGCTTCTTCAGGATAGCCACCATGTTCTGAATCTTCACTGCGAATTGGTTGAGTTCTGCCGCCGAACCTTCGAGCCTCGGTAGCCTCTTCAGGTCTTCCATCATGCGGTCCACCATAACTTCGGGACGTCCGAAGCATTGTTCTAGGGTCTTCATGATTTGTTCGGGCGGCGTAGCGACGCTCAGCAGTGGTGCCACGGCTTCCCTGGCTTCTCCCCGTAAACAGTTCCTCAGCCGAGCTAAGTTCTTGATCGGCTTCAGCTTGTAGAATGCAGTGGTGTCTTCCATGGCCGCTTTGAATGACAACCATTCGGTGGGAGCCTCTGAGAATGTAGGCAGCTCCGTTGTGTGGCGCGTCTGGCGTTGATTCAGCAGCTTGTCTAACGTTTCAGCGAGATGTTCCACCCCGTTGGCCCTAGACGTGGGCGGTGTGGGTGAGCGTGGACGGCGCTGTTCCGGCCACTCAAATCTCGTCTTCTGGCCTTCGCGTCTTCCTCCAGTTAGTGGCATGTCTTCTGGCTTCGGCGTCTCTCTCTCTCTCTCCTCTAACACGACCGGCTCTTGTCTAGCCTCTTCATGGTCGGATCCTTGTTCGCTTAGCCAGGCTCGTACACGTTGCTCCACCTGTTCAGACGGCTCGTCGTCATCGGGGCTGCTTCCATCCTCTGCAGCGGCGACGTCGGCGACGAGTTTCTTCTTGATAAGTTCTGCTTCGATCTGCAGTTCCTTTTTACGGAGAGCGGCAAGCTTCTCTTCCGCCTCATATTGTATGCGTGCGACGACACTCGCTGTCGATCGACGCGACCTAATTGAAATAGCCTTCTTCCTGGCTAGTGTTTGCACTTCCGGAGCTACAGGTGCCTTGCTAGAACCTCGTCTCGGTTTTAAAATTGTTTGAAGCAGATCTGTCCTTCCCTCGGTCGGCGGCGGCTGGCTCGTGGCGGCAGCAGACGGCGATCTTGGCGGATCTGGAAATCTTCGCGGTTGTTGTTGTTGTGGTTGGTTCTCCTCGGCCCCGCTCTGGCTCCTCGTGATGACCATAGTTTAAGTTAAATGTTACGTTAAGTTAAATCCTCAAATCAAAAATTAATCTTCAAAATATTCGTCTTCAAACTCCAAAATTCTTCAGAGTCTTCACGACTCTTCGGTAGGTTTTTCAGGCGAAAAATCTGCGAATCCTTGCTTCCCTCTTCCTTGGTGTTGTCTTGTATCTTCGAGTCCAATCTTCTAATCTGAGTCCGTTGATCCCCGGTGTTGAATTCTTTTCTTCCAAAATTCTATGTTCAGCTTGATAAATTTTCTTCAAAAAAAATTTCTATGTCCTTGGCTCGATGAAATTATTCTATGTCCAGTGTTCAGTAAATTTTTCTAAGTCCGGTCTTCAATAAATTTTTCTATCTCCTTGGCTCAGTAAAATTTTTCTATGTCCGGTGTTCAGTAAATTTTTCTATGTTCCGTCATCAATAAATTCTTCTAAGTGTCGTCTTGATTGTTTTCAACTGGTATTGAACTTCGAAAATTTCTTCAGTCTTGTATCTCGGATCACACGCGACTACCGCACTAATTTGCAATCCGGATCGCAAGGACCACGCACTACTGTATGGGACTGTATTTTTCCACTAGGTTTTCACCGCCGGCTCTGATCAGACTCGAAGAAAGCAAGGTTACACCGATTCGGGCAGAGCTGGGGCGTATAAGTAAAAACACTGATTTGAGGAGAACATTTAACACGATAAGTCGTTAGCTTACCTGGCTCAGGGCAATGCCGTATAGGGAGCACAAATGTACTCTTCTAACTTTCATATTAGCTATCTCTCTCTTATTTCTCTATACGGCTATTTTTTCATAATTTTCCCTAATTTCCCTTTATTTCCCCTGAGCCAGGATAAGTGAAACGCATAACGTGAAATTCTTTATTTACCATAAAACAATACATAATCACACAGTTTACATAGATACTTAGTAACACATAAGTTAAAATTACAAGTTTATAAAAACCATATATTTTTCACCATTATAATCTCATTTTCTCTAAAACCATTTACATTTCAATTTCCCTCAACGTTATTTACTTTAGCCACTAATTTTCCCTATGTACAACACTAATTTTCCAAGTGAAATAAGCTACGGTTAAGAAATTATAACGAAAATAAACTCATGACTCTAAAACAATTATTTACCACTATTTTAATGAATTTAACACTTATATACAACACATGTATTCACTATTTTCACTCTTAAGAGTTTATGTACTATTTACTCACAGTTTTTAGAAACGTTTTAAAGCACTGATAAGCGTTCATTGTCTTTAAATTCACTTTTGTTGAGGCGAGGCTTAGGCGAGGCCGCTGTCCTTAACAGATAGTCTATTGTAATGTGTAACGACTAGTTGTAATATTTCTAGTTCGGAGGTTCTGGTGTCCGTAACCTGTAGGTTACGCCTAGTTTAGGCACCAGTCTCCCACAAATACCTGTGTAGATTATAAAAGTTCAGAATTTTCCTGAGGTACAGAACCCTTGATAGATCTATCTACTTTATACTAATCCATTTAAACTCTTACCCTTTGTGCACTTACGTATAGTAAACGTGGAATGTATTCCAAGTTACTTTAAAATGCAAGACCAAAGAGATGTCGGTGACAAGCGTAAAGGCAATTTAATACATCACAGTTCCTGAACTTTCGTCCGCTTCTTGATTCACAGGAGTTTTATGTGCCACTGTCAACTGAAGGCGACGGACGGACAAAGGACCAGCGTCGCGTCCGGTGACAAACGAAAGAGAAATTTCCGTAGCGTTTCTTTTAAAAATGCAGATAGAATTGCCAGCGCCAATTTGCGACGAGAAAAGTAATTTTGTTAACCGACGAAAAAACCAGAGCAGGCTCTCAAGTCAACGAGTATATTTTTTATGTATGACCACGAATAACTTTTAACAGTGCGAGTGTAGACCACTGTCACGTGAATTTCTGTCCTACTAATATTATAAAAATGAAATTTTGTTAGTATGGATGGCTGGATGGATGAAAGTATTAACAAGACAATCATGTATTTAAATACTCGGTTTTTCGAAAACGGCTGCGAGTATTACCATGAAATTTAGAATCCAGTAAGTTTAGAGGGATAGTTTAGCCCTGAGAAACTGCGCATTTTTAAGCTTTCGTCGTGCAACAATATTATATTAATAATAATTTATGCTCTATTGTATCATTCCGATTGGCAGTTTAGTATGCGTTTATGTACCTATAAGTTTTGAGTTGTAGAGTATAAGTTTATAGTATAAGATAAGAAGATTGAGTGAAGAAATACATAAGGTCAGGTTGGGAAAGACCGGCATACTTCATTGAAAAAATTACTTAATTTAATAAAATAAATATTTGGTATGTTCTAGACTCATCTTAAGTATTCCATGTGCTGAAACATATTAACAGTAACAATTTTGTGCTACATAAATTACAATATAATAGCACATATTTCAAATACAAACCCTTTTTTAAAATTCGGCGTGCAGACGGTCTTCCCGTGCTATTGGAGGCAAGACCGTCTATTGACATTTAACACGTCACTTGGTATGTTATATGTATTTATACCAACTTATATCTAAAAAGTGTATTTTATCTTCAAATATGCAATTTAACTGTAGGATAATAAAGTTAAAAGTCATATGAAATTATCGTTTTCATATTTAATGGACCTTCAAAACCCAAATAAAAATGGCGGCAAATTTTCTCCCATCATAGTGTTGCCAGCGACATCTATGATTAAAAATTTTAACCAAAGTATGATACTGTTTTACCGACTGTCAATTCAAGCTGCATAGCTATTCATAAATATAAGTTATTGCGTGCAGACGGTCTTGCCTTGTAGACGGTCTTTCCCAACCTGACCCTAATTTAATTTTAGATTATTTAAAAGAAGATCAAGATTAGAATTATTTTTTACATTTTAGTGAATTTTTAGGAATATTTTTGTGTTTTTGGCGGTTTAACGTTTTGTTAAAGAGTTATGTTATCCTCGTTTTGACCATAGTTTGATATCCGCATATCCGATACCTATCAGAGAAGCATCAAAACTGGCAAAATTGGATGATAGGAAACAAACTTCTGTTTCCAAGTATTGTTCAATAAATAATGGAATATTTTATGTTGTCAAATAACACCTCGCACCTGACACCCGCACGTGTGGCTTTTGAGCGGCAACGACGTTTATATTTTCTTATGAAATATTAACTAGTGTGTGTGTGTGATGAGAAAAGAAAATGCCTTTCATGGAAAATTATTCAAGAACAAAACTATGTATTTTTAATATAATCAAACAATACTTAAGGACGTGGACTTAGTTGGCGTTGATTGTACCATGGCGTTACACAAGCTCAGAACAACGGTTCTGTTTTGAACCTACTTTTTGAATTAATGGTAAATGTATCATAAACTGATTTTGGAGTTTGGACCAATTAAAACGCATTAAACGTTGGTTTGAATTTATGAGAATACCATTGTGCTGTTTTAACATATCAAGACTGCATCAAAACATTAATGGGCGTTTTTCAAAAAAGATGTACACGTGACGAACCGGAACAGGTTTTTGATTTAGATACATTTTAATGTAATTTTTTATCTCAATATATAAAATATACTTTTTTAAATAAAAATAAAAAAGATTCCGGACGGTATTATTAAAAGCAACGTGATAATCTCAATTTTTATGGAAAGTGTTCCGGTTCGTCACAAAGGAAATATGTAAATAAAATAAAATATATAAGTTTGTGTGTCAATTTGCTTTTATTATTTAGTAAAAAACATTCAAATCTTTGAACAAAAAAAATCTAGTTATAAAAAAAATCACTATAATCATTGCTGAACAATCGTTTTTCTTTCGAGATCGTCACAGTAGGAACTTTCGACCATTAATACTATGCATTTCTACCAACCACTTAAAATAAAATTGAACAAAGTAACGAATAAAATAAATAGCAAATCCAGAGCTAACTACAACTACACTAATATTTTTAAATGACTAAATATTTTTTAAATAATACTAGATTTATCTCGGTAAAAATATGGGACAGTGACTATCTGGAAATGTAAGTGACAAACTGGAAAAAATTAAGCTTAGTTTACATAAATTAATAATATTTGGTCGAACATTTTAATTTAGCAGTCTATAACCATAATCATAAGGTAATCTTTTTTATTTATTTTAATCTGAATCAAAAACGAAAAACTTATACTTAACTAAAGAAAAAACACCTTTTTATGTTTTTTTTTTAAAGTTTTACGCATATTTTTTGAAATCTTAATTTATTCTATTCTTAATAGCTTAAGGTTTTAATCAGTCTAAGAAACATCGATAGCAAATATAGTCTATAGCTGGTTGGTCGCAGCATGATCTGCATACAAAGTTTTTACAAGCAATACACCTCGTCATGTCTGCGGTTACATCCATCGAACAATCAGAGGTTCCGGTAAGCGCCACCACTTCACAATAGAGATTCCACGAACCAAGCGATTCACCTCTACATTTATCGTAAGAACTGCCAAGTTGTGGAATTCGCTGCCGGACTCTTTGTTACCTAAAAAATATAATCTGGTTGTCTTCAAGTCAAGAGTGAATCGGTTTCTTCTAGGTAAGCGTGTCTCATCTTAGAACACTGCATTGCTTAATATCAGGCAATTTGTGGTCAAGTGCTTGCCTATTCCAAATTAAAAAAAAAATCATAATGGTCGAAAGAATATTTATTTTATTAATATTCATTACCAAAATGTAGCCTCAGCCTTATAGTTCCGGTGCGTCACAAAAATATTCCGGCTGTACAATACGTGACGAACCTGATGTGACGAATTCATATGAACAAACTTTCAAACAATAATTGAAGCTGTTGTGTTAATTTTATGATTATTTTCGACTTATTTTATGATATTTTATAAACATAAATGTGATCGTGTTACGGCAAATAACATAATAAACTGCGACATTCCTCATAAAATCCTGTTACTATCCTGAACTCCAAATCGGCACCACCGCAATGCGCCCAATTTCGTCACGGATTTTGAAGACACTGATATTTGTTTTGAAATGGCGGTTAGACCAGAGACGAGATAAATGTTGTCAGAAATGAAAAAATACCATATTTTAGGGGAATATTGCATCAAAGTATGAAAATTTTACCGTGACGATAACCGGAATTCCGGTTTTGTCGTATTCCTGGGACAACAATAATAAATTAATTTGAGATATTTCAAGCCCAAATTCGGTATAATACAAAGCTCTAAACTTACTATGAGTTTATCATACGTCCACAGAGCCCAAAATAGTGACGTTTTTTAATTAATCTAATCGTACCTAAGGCTTGAAAGTTTCAAACATGTAGGTGGGACATGCATATTTTACACTTTTTTGTTATTAGTTTTACGATATTTTAACGTCAGTGATAGTAAAATTGCATATTATTGTCAATTTTGTAACTTAAATGTGTAACTATTAAATAAATGTGCAGCTTGTTACAGTATGGTGCATACAAAAATTATAAAAAATAGCTAAAATCTTGGACACCCCAAATTCGCAAATGTACATATTTTTTGAAAAACGCCCTAATACATTGTAAGATTTCAGTAACAGAATCGACCTACTGCTGACTTTGTTTGCGTAGATTCTACCAACGCGCGGCGAAAACATAGTTCTACGCCGTAGAAGAAATCCGTAGTCGTAGCCGTAGAGGGCTACGTACGTAGAGGGCGACAGCTACGCGGTGCGGCGTATAGAAATCTCTACCGACACACAAATCTCTACAAAACTATCTAGTGTGTTAATTTTGACATTGGAAATGTCTTTTCGATCGCTTCAGTATAGGGGCTGAATTCACGAAAAAGTGCGATTCCCTTATATCTCGGAGAATTGTAAAGATATGATAATAAAAAATATTCATAAAATATGCGTATTCACGAGATCTATAAGGTGCGAAAAGAATTTTTCGATCGCTTCAGTATAGGGGCTGAATTCACGAAAAAGTGCGATTCCCTTATATCTCGGAGAATTGTAAAGATATGATTATAAAAAATATTCATAAAATATGCGTATTCACGAGATCTATAAGGTGCGAAAAGAATTTTTCGAGAAAGTCAAAAACTAAAAAAGTTAAGGCCAAAATAGTGAAAAAAAAATCATTTTTTTCCGAATTTTTGATTTTGGCGCTCGATATTTTGGTAACGAAGAATGATATCAAAAATTTGAGAAAAACTCCTCTGGACAGTTAAGTTGGCTACAATTTGAGCCTAAAACAAATACGATCGGGTTAAGGGTTTGCCCTGTAGCCTAACCTTTTGAAACAAAAAAAATAATATTTTATGCTTTAAACGAGACTATCTTGTATGTTTATATTCAGAATCTCAACAACGGCTACAAGTATTTACATGAAATTTAGTATGTAGTGAGTTTTGGGTGTGAAAAATCGATCTAACTAGGTCTTATCCTTTAGAAACTGCGTATTTTTAAGCAATATATGTTTTTTTATTTTGACGTGCAACAATATAATAGGTACCTATCAATAATTTCGAATTTCTTACGTCAGTCTGATTGGCAGCTTGGTGTGCATGCCTACGTATAGTTTTTGCATTGTTTGGAAATTCAGAATGTGATGGGTTCGAATCCCGGTAAGATAAATATTTTTGTGATTCTCATTGTTTCTTTTTCTTTATATTTCTTTTTTTTTATTCATTTTTATTTTTTATTGTTCTACAAAATCACCGGGCAAAGCTCGGGATCCCAGGTACTACATACTTATGCGTCACGGCTACAATTATTCAAACTTCGCCACGCGTGTGGAAATTTTGCAATTTGCTTGTTCATAAGTGTTATGTCGAGGATACTTATGTAATCTATTAATTTTATGATCTTCTACTAGCTGACCCGGCAAACATTGTTTTGCCATAATATATAAAAAATAGATTATTAATGATTTTTAGACCTACCGAATGTGCAAAAAAAATCATAAGAATCGGTCAAGCCGTTTCGGACGAGTGCAGTGTCCCCGAACACTATGACACGAGATTTTTTAACCGACTTCCAAAAAGGGAGTCAATTATACTTGTGTTTTCAAAGATTGAGCACCGTCTGTATAAAAATAAATACCGTCTGTTGTCATTATAAATTTATATTTTTGATGTAGAGTGTACAATCCCAAATCGGTCCTTTTAACCTCAAAGTGGTGACATGATGATAGAATCCATGAGGAATCGAGGGAACTCCTCGAAATTTATATGGACACATACGGCGATTTCAATTTTTTCTGACGTAGTCCAAGCATATGCTACCAAAAGTAAGATTTTGCACCAAGGTATACCCTGGATCCAAGAGTAATGAACATTTAAAGAACTGCAAGCATATATTATACCACTTTGTCAATTACAGTAATCATCATCATCACCACCATTATCATACGAAACACCAACATTAATTAGGATGATATAGGCACTAGTGAGTGCCTATATCATCTTATCCGTTTTGTGCACCTATATTTACCAATATAACCTTTGAAATTTTGCTATTGGCAAAATTATATTCGTAATCATCATCATCACTATAATATTATATTAATTAATGCATATTGTTACCTACTTTTTTCCATCGACTACTACAATAGATAATTGAATTAAATATAATAGTATCTAATAATTATCATCACTGGTGATTGTATATTAGGTCCACAGTTATGAAATGCTTATTTGGGGAAATACCTCTCAGAAAAGTGGCATAATAGTAGATTATGCACCAAGGGGATAAAGCAGTGTCTTACGTCACGGGCAGCATATTGGACCCTGAGCGTAACGAGGGACTCTAGAGTTAACTCCCGAGCGAAGCGAGGGAGTTATTCAATAGAGTCCTGAGTGAAGCGAGGGGTTCAAGCTGCCCAAGACGAAGACAGGCTTTATCCCAGAGGTGCATACTCTACTTTTCATACCTACTGCGAGGCAATAAAAACCCAGGGCTACATAAATAAAACATTTATTTTGTTAAAAGTTAATATTGATATTGGACACATTTGACCAGTTATGGAGGGACAGAATAATATTTTTATTAGGAAAATATATGGAAGTTGTGGTGGAGTTTATTTGAGCAGTACCTACTTAAAATATAGTCTGTGAATGTTGTATATAAAGAGGTCCTTCAATAGCATAATAATAATAATAAAACGATCCTAATCCATTTACCATTTAATTTAATTTATTTTTAGCATAATTAAGGTATTTTTCTAAAAATAATAGGAAATTAGTCACCTCAATATCTACGCGTACGAAGTCGCGGCCAAAAGCTAGTCTAAGTATAAAATAATATGATTTAACGTTGTCGTATAATTTTGTCACCTTTTCCTAACTTTCTGAGTGTCTCGTCGCTCAATAACAATATTTTTTCGGATTCCGTAAATTCATTTCCGATGTGCTCGATAGTCGTGTGAGGTACGAAATCTGTGAATTTTTTATACATTTTATATAGATATGTGTATATATCACCGTAAAATCGTAAAAACCGTTAGATTGTAATATAACTAGTGAAATTGTAAAATGTTGATAGAATTCGGACGCGAATGTGCTGCCTATTATTAAACACATTATTTTTCGTTAGATTATAAATATATAGTTATGAATCTTTCGACATATTTTAAAGATCTCGTTAGTTATTTTACAACTTTACGGTGACATAATATATAATGCGATCGCTATCACTCAACATCAGTATCGATATCTATCCAACAAATGATAACATGGAACCACATAATACCAGACAATGTGGTGTTTACGTCGCCTGAGTGGTCTCCATTTTGAAGGTTTCACTTCATACCAGCGGATTATTAATTGTATTTTAGTTTTACCTGTAATTTCATGGTTCATATTTTATGTTTGTTTTGATTTGACTTTTTTCCTCCATTTTATATAAAAAATTTCTGTCCTGTTCTTTTTTTGTAATGTATTAGGTAATTATTTGTATTATTTGTAGTATGATCTTATTGTATCGAATATTGTTTTTCATTTATTTATTATTATAATTGTATGTTTCATTGAATAGGCTCCAAAACTACTAGAATGATTTTGATGAAATTTGACGTAAATATACAGTAGACTTAGAGGACGTATGCTACTTTTATCTCGGAAAATGTATGGTTTTTACGAGGTAAGCAAAAGTTTACCTAACCACGAACCCTACCTACCTAACTACCATCTGGTTCCTAGATTTTTATACTATACATATACTTGTGATTTTTATTATTTTATATTTAATACACATCCAATGAATATCCATGACCATTTGAAAACATTTTTGTTTCTTTGACGTGATTCGAACCTGCGTCCTCCGGATTAAACTTAGAGATCTCAACAATTGAGCCACAGATGTTAAAATATTTACGGCTGATACTGATCATAACTAACCTGAGTCCGGGCACGTCGTCAAGCGGCGAGCCATCCGCGTGCTGCCAGGCGACCTGCGGCGCTGGGTAGCCATGCGCGGCGCACGAGACGCGCGCGCCCGTGCTGTTGGCGAACACCAGCCGCGCCGGCGGCTCCATCAGGAACACCGGCCCGTGCTCCTGACCCGAGCCTCCTGGAACAGTTACAACGGGAGCAGTTGGTAAAAACCAAAAGGTTTTTACTATAATACTAGCTTTTGCCCGCAGCTTCGCTCGCGTGAAATTGGGTTTAAGGCAGAGGGAAACCTTGTTCGGGAAAATACCAATACCAAAATTGAATACATAATGGTGTAGGCACTGCACAGCCGTATCAGTTGTCTTTTATTTGAATGTTTCTTGCAACTTCGTAGGTACACTCAAGAAATCTACCGGGAACTGTACCAGAAATAAAATTTAATAAGCTGCAAAAGTATTCTGTGTTAATTCTGGATAAACTACTACCATACCAAATTTCATCAAAAATTTTACGTGTTTTCTTTACTGCACTTTATTGCATAAGAAACTAAACATATTATTATTATGTACCTACATATTTGCCTACATACAAACTTTCGCGTTTAGGTATAATATTACGTAAGGATTTTTTTGTACTCGATAATTAGTATTTTAACTATTTCGAAAATCTTTTGAATGGGAAGACGTTTTGGACTTTGAACTTAATAAAAATAATTTGGATTGTGATCGCCCAACCTAGTTGGGACCACGACAGAGTTTGAGAGAGATATGAGTTAGCAGTACGACCACGAAGCCATCTAGCTTCTCATTTATTCCTCATAGTATAATAATCATACACATTAATGATTAGGTAATACCGAGGTATTTTTAAGTAATTCAAATATCTGGTTATTTTATAGAATTTTATACTATGTTATTCTTTAGACTGATAAAACTTTTTGTAGGTATGAACCGATTGAATTGAAATACCCACACAAAATTATAAGCAGAGCTATCCTAATTCCTAACCGCGTGGAACCCGTAAATTTTCCGCGATAAAAAGTGAGTTCCATGTGTTTATCCAAGGGCTAAACTACTGCGGTAACAAATTTTATAAAAATCCATTCCGCAGTTTCTGAGATTAGCGCGCACAAACGTACAGATCGAAAATCTTTTAGGAAAATCTTAAAAGTCATTGTTTTGGGTTAAAATATTCTACTGAAATAGTATGTAATTAATAAGTATTATGAATATAAATTAATGCAGCAATCGCAAATATTTAGGTGCCTAGTTTTTTTTCATCGAAACTTTCGCATTCTTGTCAGATTTATTTTTCAACATGATGACAATATAATATTATGTCAAAATAAAAATAAAGCTCCCCACTCACGGGCTATCAATTGCTTCGATCAAATTGGAAATTAATTCGTATTTGAAAGTAAATTGCTAACGACAAACTATTACACAAAATGGTTAGTGTAAGACCTACCAGCTAGCTTTTGCGCTGGGGGTCAAAAGTTGGAACAAAATTTACGCGTATATATACGAGTTTCATATAAAAAGTATAGTAAGGTGGTCCTAGGATCTCAGACTATATTTAATTTTTATCTAACCGATTTACTTGCAACTACGAATCCAGTAAATGTTTAAATTGTAAAGACTAAATCGATCGATCGCTTGTGAGTGGGAGCTTTAAATCAAAAGCACTAAGGAGTATTTATATCAACTTTAAAGCAAATCGCTCCCAAACAACTTTCTTTCCCTTTTTATTCCCGTTAGGGGACGAATTTCAATAAACTATTATACACAAATTTCATCAATTCCGTTACATAATGTTTGTGCAAAATATGAAGTTGATTGGACCAAGGAATCACGTTGCCCCATACAAACTGTTTTCCCCCTTTTCACCCCCTTAGGAGTCGAATTTCGAAAAATCCCTTCTTATCGGATCCCTACGCATTACAAAGAGCAAGCCCTGCGAGTTTCAGGTCTCTACGTTCAGCGGTTTAGGCTGTGCGTTGATCCGTCAGTCATTCAGGACAAAGGATTTTATATGTATAGATTACTAGCTGTTGACTGCGGCTCGGCCCGTAAATAGAGTATTTCTCGGGAACACTGTACTTTTTTGGGATAAAAAGGGTAGCCTATGTTTTAATCTTAAAATATATATATGTTTTATAGATTTTGCAAAAGCATTTGACTCTCTATTTCACAATGCCATTTGGGAAGCTCTATTACAGCAGGGTGTAAGCAAAAAATACGTCAAAATAATTAAGAACATATACTCAAAATCTTTGGCAAAGATTAGAAAAAGAGGGCCAAGAATTTCGCCTTTTAAAAGGAGTTAGACAAGGCGACCCCCTGTCGCCAAAAATGTTCTCGGCTGTAATGGAATATATTTTCCGGAAACTAGATTGGGAGAGAATTGGTATAAAAATAAACGGAGAGTTCCTAAACAACTTGAGGTTTGCGGATGACATAGCGCTCTTCGCAGATAATGCAATTTGGAATTTTTTAAAAAAGATTTGGAATTTATGATAAATAACTTATCAAATGAGAGCAAAAAGGTTGGGTTGTCTCTAAACGCCTCAAAGACAAAGATTCTATCAAATGGCGAGGTCATAGATATTGTAGTGGACGATAACAAGATAGAGTACGTAAACGAATATGTCTACTTAGGACACTTAATATCGTTTGAAAATTGCACTGGAAATGAAGTAAACAGAAGGATTGCGCTAGCATGGCAAAAATATTGGGGATTAAAGGAAATTATGAAAAACAGGGAAATGAATACTGAAATAAAAAAAAAGATTTACGAAGTAGTGATCCTGCCAAGTATAACCTATGCCAGTCAAACTTGGGCTCTGACAAAGAAAGAGGAAGCAAAAACTCGCAATCTGTCAAAGGAAAATGGAAAGGAGTATGTTGAATATAAAATTAAGAGACAAAATTAGTAACAAAAAAATTAGAGAGAAAACAAAAATTCAGGACATTATAGAAAGAATTCGACTTTTAAAATGGAACTGGGCTGGACATGTTTGCAGAATGGAGAATACTAGATGGATAAAAAAAGTAGTGGAATGGTTACCTAGAGCGGCGAAAAAGAATGAGATGGAGAGACATATTTACACAAAGAGTTGGAGCAGAATGGACGAGAGCAGCTAGGGAGAGAAAAAAATGGAAGTTATTGGGGGAGGCCTACGCCAAAGAGGCGACTATTACCTAAAAATAATAATAATATATAATTCTAATTAATTCTTTTTTTTTTTATGAAATAGGGGGCAAACGAGCAAACGGGTCACCTGATGGAAAGCAACTTCCGTCGCCCATGGACACTCGCAGCATCAGAAGAGCTGCAAGTGCGTTGCCGGCCTTTTAAGAGGGAATAGGGTAATAGGGGAGGGTAGGGAAGGGAATAGGGTAGGGGATTGGGCCTCCGGTAAACTCACTCACTCGGCGAAACACAGCGCAAACGCTGTTTTACGCCGGTTTTCTGTGAGCCCGTGGTATTTCTCCGGTCGAGCCGGCC
Source organism: Glaucopsyche alexis (assembly GCA_905404095.1). NCBI lineage: Eukaryota > Metazoa > Arthropoda > Insecta > Lepidoptera > Lycaenidae > Glaucopsyche > Glaucopsyche alexis. The sequence goes on along the minus strand of FR990051.1, from coordinate 20,833,843 downwards.
CATTCGTGCCGAAGCATGGCTCTACCACTGATAAGATAAGATAACAATAAATAAATAATAAATGATTTAAATGAATTATGAATTAAATTAATAATACTAATAATATAATATTAAATGTACTTACTAAAAAAATAATAATTTAAATGTAAATATTTTATCTTTTAAGTAATATAAATAATAATAATTAGTTAAAAATACACTTGTCTCGAAGTTAAAAATATGAAGGTATAAAATAAATAAAATAATTATATTGTAATAATAATAAAAATAATGTAAATAGTACATGCATATATTAAAAAGGGATATTTAACTATTGATTTATATAAAAAATATTTTTTTTATTAAGTTTTGATTTGTATGTAAATTTGGGTGTAGAATAAAGGCTATTTTTTTTATGTTTTAATCCAGGGCCTAAACTTCTACTATACCGAATTTGGTCAAAATCTGTTAGTATTTTTTACGTGAAAGAGGAACAAACATCCATCCATCCTCACAAACTATCACATTTATAATATTAGTAGAATTCAGACTTGTACTGTGTACGAATGGAAAGAGCAGTTTTTCGGTAACTATTTTGTTTACAGTGCAAAAGTCTCCGTGATTTTGCGCGAAAAATAAAATTATACTGCTTACGATATAATATTCAGGGTTTTATATTGATTTTGTGTGTTTACGCGAACATTGTTCATTGTTTTGAAGACCTACCTATTGTGTGATATGTGATATTATACAATGAAACCCATATTAATAAGGCGTTATAAGAAAAACATCAGAATGCCGGACGGTAAAATTCCGTGTAGTGCACAAATGCCCTTAAGTGACCACTTGTGTAACATAATTCTGATAGTACGGTAAATCCTCAGGTAAATCTATTATATATATAGTAATCTAAACTACTGCTTAAGATATCCGTAGGAGAGTTGATACTTGATGTACGGTCGACAACAGACCGGCTTACCAAATTTCGATCTTATTAATGTCAATAAGGTTTAAAAGTGGTACACTGGATTTGTCAGGAAACCCATGTCGAGTTTAGTCCAATATTAGTCCGTCCGTCGCACGTGCAATTAGATTTGCGAGTGACATCGGTATCATACTTCAGACGTACAGGAACGGCTCTCTCCCTGCAGAATACAGATGGCACAAACCGTCTTGATTATTTCAATAGGCAATCGGACTATTTTTTTTTATTGCATAAATGAATAGTACTCTTAAATATGAGTAACCTCTCAGAAGAAACCGTATATCAAAAGTCAATATTTTCAAAGGTACAGCAATTTGTATAAAAAATTTCGCGAGCCTCCTAAAAACGCTCCATACTAAAGTCGACCTACAAATGACGTCACTTGTAGGTTATAGTATATGAAGTATATGGCCGCAGGAATATATTTGTAAATATCTCCGATATTTGTGCGTTTAAGTTCATACTTACCATAATGAATGTTTTGTATATGATGTGAGTAAACTAATGATGTAGGTTTTGTTTACCAATTTCGCAAAAAAAAAAAAAAAATTTTTGGTATAAAGACTCGCGAAATTTTTTATACAAATCGCTGTACCTTTGAAAATATTGACTTTTGATATACGGTTTCTTCTGAGAAGTTACTCATATTTAAGAGTACTATTCTTTTATGCAATAAAAAAAAAATCAGTCCGCTTGCCTATTACTCCCAGATATGTCGCAACTTCGTTTGTTATGCCATTTTATTGCATTACATATTATTGTGTGGAGCACTAAACATTATGGTTACAAATAAATATGATTAATCAAGTGTCTGTTTGTAATTTCATATTAACAGCTTTTCACTAAATATGTACCTATGATAGAATATGCAGGTGAAAAATAAGGAAAAAATCAAGTTTTAAAATTTTTGTCTGTTTATTTCAGCTTATCTATAAAACGGCTGGACCGATTTAGACCGGACTTTAACTGGCAAATAGCTGATGTTAGGTATATCGAGTAACTTAGGCTACTTTTATCTTAGGGTTCCGTTTAAAAAATAGTTTTCTATTTCCATTAGTTCCACGCAAACGAATTTGCCCCAGTTAGACTTTCTTATAATAAACCAAATTCGTCTCAAACTTATACATAATATGTTGGTATTTACGTACGTATTACTTATACAACTGGTTCCCGCAACTTCATCTGCGTAAAACCTGCGGAACCCTATTTTTAAGTAAAACTGCTTTATGCACCTTTGACTTGGGCAGTGGTGAATGTATGACGAGAGCGTTATGAAAAGTGTGATCGGGCGAGGTGATCGGTAGTTGAGAGGGAGATATAAATTAGTGAAGATGAAAAGAGGGAGAGTTAGGTTACGTAGTTGCATTACATTTCATACATTACTCTCTTTCTCTCATAGCCAGTGCATGAAATATATATCAATCAGTAGATTTACTTCAGTCGTGTGGTCTAGTGTATGTCAGTGCACACTCGTTTTTTTTAAACCACTCGAGCGTCGAAAGGCAGGACCCACCTTTCCTTTTTTCCCTAGCAAGCGTCACAAGGCGGGACTCGCCTTTGAAAAGGTCGACTAATCCGTGCCGATCAGCATAAAACTGTATGGTCGATAGCAGACTGTCGACTATGGTTTTTATTTATTATTGTTCTACAGACTTTTAGCCTTTTGGACTGTACAATCAAAAATTTAAAAAATATAGCTTCTAATCTATGACTAATCAGTTGTCATTTGCAATTCTCTCAAGTGCTCTCAAGCAAAGACTTCTATATAAAGCCTTTGCTCAAAGCTCTCAAGTGGGACGGGACGGGCGGCAAGTTACATTTTATTTACAGCTCTCGAAACTTTTTATATTTAAATGGTTATTTTAACATACATTTAACTAATTAAATAATAGCTTTGGTCTGTTTGTCTTAGATTTTCGTCTTAGAATAGTTTCAAAAACCAACACAAAAAATTTCATTTCTAGTGAAATCATATTTAGTAATATTTTGCATGATATACTTTATATTTCTTGATTTTTTTACATTGTGTAGAATGATTCTTCTAGTTTCCAAAAATATATAACATGCCAAGGTTTTCGCACAAACAAAACTTTTTTTTTTTTTTTGGTATAGGTACCGTAATAAAATAACCATTTAAATATAAAAGGTACTATCATATTATGCATTTAGAGAAAAGCTGTTAATTTGAAATTACAAACATACACGTTTATTTATTTCTGTAGATGTACGGATATATAAAGCAACAGACAACAACGCAGTTCTATAACGTTCGTTTCAAATGTTTTTATAATGGAAATGTGAGAGTAACGTAAGGCACATATAATGTTACACTGTGGCGTCGTAAGAGGCTTTAAGCGTTTACTAAAATAATGCGGTCTCGAATAACACTTATTTACTTCTATAGGGGTAGCAAAATACATACTTATTTACCTATAATCTACACCGATAACGTTAGGATAGGTTTAGGCAATGTGACATATTATATTGGAGCAAAACTCTGCAGTGCATTATATTCCTTTATATTCTAAAGCTTTGAGAACTTTTTAGTGAAGTCACATGTTTGATAGTTGTTTAAAAAGCATTCATTGATTGCTCTATGTTAAGTTAACTCTCCAACGGGTTCACCATGGCCACCGCGTAGAAATAAGTTATTTCTAGGGAAATGTAGAGAAAAATATTTCGTAGTAGAATACTTCTTAATCTTATCTCAGCAAGGCCGTCAAGAAAAGTTAACATTACTTGGCAGACATATTTTACTGTCTACTTTTGAAAGCAATGAACAAATTTTGACATTTATGTTAGAGTCTGGCTAACGAAAGATGAGACTGGAAAAAGACGTTAAATTCAAAAAGTCGACGTACGGCAACCTTGTCTATAGTCGGAATTATAGTTTTGATACTTGATTATTTATGACAATTATATTATATTTTGTTAGGAACAACTCATTTCATGAAAATGAAGTTTATTGTCCTTGTTTACTTACTTTTTTTTTGAATTTGCCGCCTTTTTCCAGTCTCATCTTTCGTTAGCCAGACTCTAACATAACTGAGACGCAACGAACGCTTGCTGCATTTAGTTTTAATTCCAGGTGACCAATCGCCGCCGGGGGAGTTATAGTATCCGTGTCGAACCGGCTTAGGGAATAGTACCGCAGAATGATTAGAAAATGGCTGTATTCCGCGAAAAATAGCGCTAACAAAAAAAACGTAAGCAAAATGGCCACCGCTGGCATTAAATAAGCAAAATGGCGGATTATGTTAGCAGTATTGAAGTTAGCAAACGTGTCCTGGCCGGTTATCTTTTTTTTTCTTTAGCGCTAGCAAGCGCTAACAAGCGCCTTTTTCCGCGGAACACAGACATTATTTTTTTGGACCACCATGATATAATTATTTCGCATTTTAAAAAGAAAAGTCTCTACTTGTAGCTGTCAAAATTAGGCAACGAATGGCTGTCGTACGAGGTCGTGCTTACTGCTTAGTCGTCGATGGAAGAAGAGAAAAGTTGTCTTCTCTTTAACGACGCTTCGATTTTGATTACAATAAGAACTATTTTGCTATGAACGATATTATTGTTTTTACAATCTGTCATTTTGTCTATCCTTCTACGTCATGCTAGGCCAGCTGGTACAATAAGCCGCGAAATCGTAGGGCTAGGGTGCTATTCATACACGCACATAAACACGCACACACATACACACACACACATACACACACACATACACACACACACATACACACACACACACACCACACACAAACTCACATACTCTCCCAATGTTATTGGATGCAGCATTTGCATGTATGCAGAATGTATACATGCAAATGTATTTATTACTCCTTAACTTTGTTCTCAGTGTGTTTATAAATTGTTATAAAATTTATTGTTAAGTCATCAACATACAAGCCCCTATAAGGATTCTGATGATGATTGTGAACCAAAAAAATATTCTTGGGGGTCTTGGATATAAATAAATAATAAAAAAAACACCAGAGTTGACAAAATTTTGTTTAAATGACATAAACCTGACCAGATAGCCAGGCGAGGTTTACGCGTGGTTGGATACTCAAAGTTTACGCGTGATTGAGTAGAGTAGCAATTGTTTTGAATTGTTTGTTAAAATTTGACATTTTTGCGTCGCGTCACCGCCCCGTTCAATTAAAATGTAAATTGGAGTCAAACGCGGAAATGTTCACGCCATGTGAACCATGAATATACAATTTGCATACACTTCAAATGATATAACGAACTACGGCAATATTGTGGAAATTAAATCATATGGGCTTCTGTTCTCTGTTCATATCCGATTTAATCTAAACGTGAACACAGAAATAAAGTAGTATCAAGTTATTGTATTGTTTCTATCTGACTACGGCGAAGCGAAAGGAAGGGTGATGATTTTGGCAGTCTATGTATGTATGTATGTTAGTTCCACTGTAACTGAGGTGTCAATAGATTAGTAATAAGCTTATAAACTTAAACTTAGGCCTTTTCATCCGTTAATGGATCATTTATACAGTATTCTCTGACAGTCCTAGCACATACGGCATTCTTACAACATAGTCAGTCTAGTCCAGAGGAATGACTGGTCAATACAACTGGGGCCAACCATGTGCGGGTTTCCTCGCGATGTTTTCCTTCAACGTCCGTCAAGCGTCCGTATAATGTACTTGAGATCTGAAACGCTATAACCCGGGATTCGAAGCTGCATTCTCTAGAGACGGTCTACCAACTAGGCCACGGAGCTCTTAGATTAGTAATAATAACCCGGGTAACATGCTATAATTATTATAAGTTATTATTTTTTATACTATATATTAAGCCGCACACGTGCAATATTATTGACAAAATTAATTTGTCGATACTAGTCAACACATACAAAAAATGGCAATATGGCCCGGACACAAGGAATATTATTGTCAATATGAGCATTATTGCCAATAATATGTTGTGTGTGCGGCTAGCCAATGGAAATCGCTATATATTGCATATATAAACTACCGACATAAACCTCAGAAACCGGGAATATGGTATGATGTGACTCTTCCTAGGTATCGCCGTCCTTTATGAGGAACCATACATAATACCAGTTTAATATCATTACAGTAAGCACGCAAAAGGTTAAACATTGTTAGGGCATGTCACGGCCGTAGGTTACGAGCTAACGTTTCGGCTTACCAGCTACGTGTTACAGGGTAATAGCTGACACGTTGTTCGACTTAACGTCTTCGTTATTACTAGAGGGGTAATCATGAAGTAACAGCAACGTAATTGTAACGTTATCGTCTGCCTCACGTCTGACAGTATGGATCCACTGAATATCTGGGACTGATTCCACAGTCATTTACCTTAGTGGACTGCATTTCAATGATTTGAGCATTACACCACCTACCGATTATTCCTTTGCAATTTTGTATCCTCAGTAATTTTATTTTTTTGTATGTGCATTTATATTTCGCCTTCCTTGTTTTTGTTTGTATCCATACTAATATTATAAACGGATAAACAGGTGTGTGGGAACAGACACACACCTGTTTATCCGTCTTTCACGCCAAAACTACTGAACCGATTTAAATGAAATTAGGTTCACAGATAGTCTAGAGCCTGACAAAGAACATATGTTCCTTTTTATCGCAGGACATATACGGTTCCCGTGGGACACTGTACTTACGCGGGCGGAGCCGCGGGCATCAGTTAGTTATATCATATTTAGTACGTACTTAGTAGTGTGTTAGTTAATTATTTTTCAATGTTATGTACTTATCGTGGTTTAATGTCCAAATTGTATGAATAAATTTTATTATTATTATGATATTATTATCAAATGAAACGGAAACCTTAGATAAAAGGAGCCTAAGTTAATTCTTATAACACCAGTTTGCCAGTGAACGTCCGGTCAAAATCGGTCCTGTTTTAGCCAGAACAAACATACAGACAAATGGACAGACAGACAAAAATTTAAAAATTGATTTCTGGTGTAGTTACCGTATTGACTTTGAACTATCATATGCATTTAGTGCATAAGCTATTAATTTGAAATGACAAACAGACACTTATTTTTTTTTATTTGTATAGATGAGAATATAAGTAGATTCAGATTCACAGGCTGATGATGATGGCTGTCTAGTTGTATGTCTTACCTGTGGCGAAGAGCATGGCGATAGCGACGGCCCAGGAGCACATGTTGTGGGCGCGCGCGGTCACATGACGTGCTCTATGTCGGCCCAGGCCTGAGGACAAAACACAACATTAGACTTGATCGACCAATAACTCCCCTACACCGATATCAGTGACGGTGACCGGTTTCATTGAAACCAGGACAGTTACGCAGGAGTAATTTCATAGTGCCCAAGTGTGTGCGCAGTACTCAAGAGCACTCTCTCTTCCTTTACTCTCATAATCCAGTGGGACGGATAACCGACACGACTGACGAGAGATCAGGCGCAGGTCCGACTTTTCACATGCCCATCCGACGCATGGATCATCTTTCTTGTCAGACAATCAGGTGATCAGCCTGCATTGTCCTAACGAAATTTGGAAACAACATTTTTTGTAGTTCCAATGCGGGAATCGAACCCACGACCTCCGAGTCGAGAGCCAATACTTTAACCACTAGACCTCGGAGGCTGTGATTGATCGACCAATGACCATGCTTCAGTACAAACGGACCAGCAAGACGGCCTTGCACTTCGTCCAGACTACTTGCGAAGTAGGCCGAGGTTGGCCGAATAAGACAGTGTGGGCACGTACTTCACTTCGCCTGTTCATATTTCGGGTTACTTCGCGGAGCACTTCCTCGGCCTACTTCGCGAGCAGTCTGGACGGGGCATTACAATATACTGGCGTGAAGTAACGCTTGCATTGTGCTAGGTATTTCACCAAACGTTCGCACATCTAAAACCAAAGTAAATGACAATGCAACAAAACACCAGCATTGATACACGAGTAGGCTATCGGGCGATCCAACCGTGTTTTTTTACCGTGTTTGTGTCAAAAAAATTATAAGTTATATCGTAAATTAAATAATGTATTACTTACTTATTTAATTTAATAAATAACATATAATTTTTTTGACATTTATTAATTTATTCATATTATAGAACCGTTTGGGGTGGAAACCCTCAGCACAGGGGTCCGGGGGCACATACGATTTTTAAATAAATATCTATTGAAGCTATTAAGCGTTGAGCTATCAGTTTGCTAGATATTCTGTTAGATGGGGACGACCTGGAGCAGTTTTTCTATTTATAGTATATTTAGAGAGAGAAATATCTGACATATCGGCAGTGCCCCCGCCAAGTCGAGCGCGAAGCAAACACTGCCGTACCATCCTTTACTGGAACCATTTCGCCGCATTTTCAGGCCCCTATTTGAGAACCTCTGGATAAGACCAGAACGCAGAAATTTTCGTCATCCAATAAGCTATAATCACGTACTTAAAATCCAAAATTTCAAGTCTGTAGGTCATTTAGTTCCGAAGTTAAGCGAAAGCAAAGTTTCGCATTTTCGACACTCACTCACTCACTCACTCACTCACTCACTCACTCATGATCATCAAAATAGAACTAGTACTTCCCATAAACTTAGAGAGCTGAAATTTGGTACAGAGTTGGGGTTTAATGGCCACATAAAGGGGTACCCTTGTGTGCCCTTCAACGGCCAAGTCACTCAACATTAACTATAATAATAAAGAAATCGCAGTAAGGAACCTTAGACTTGGCACGATTTTGTCTAGATTTCATTACTTTTTAGAGATAAACAAGCAGCTCCATCGAGACTTGGCTAGTTTTTTAGATTTGTATATAAGTCTTCTTTTTTATTTGAATTTTTAGTTAATTACTTGGCTCTATATTGTATTTAAATTATTGGAATAAACTATTACTTTTATTTATAAATTATACACGATTTGATCAATCAACTCACTGCAATACCTAGCCGTTTGAAAGCAGAATCTGTCCTCAAGTTACGTTAGTAAAATGAAAAGTGCTCTCGACTGATCGGAAGCTCTATTAACTTTAATACCGGCTACTAAGCGGAAGAGTGCATGCAAAGCTGAGGTATTATATTTTCATTTCAAAATGAATAGCCCAGCAACAGGAGCACGGCCGGCGTTTCATTAAAAATGTAATTTGTGACGAGGCAAGTCTCATATCAATTATGCACCGTCTTAACGAGAGATAAAGGAGAGATCTTCACGAGGAGTACGGGGCCGGTTTGGAGGGAGGGACTTTGACAGATCCAATTAGGATGTTCCATTACAGGGTTTTTAAAACAACGCTCATCTTACTTATGAATGTTTTATGTACATTTATATCATTTCATTACCGTTATTCATGGCACAAAGGAGCCATTAAGAAAGTATCCAGGGAAAATAACGTGCGCATTTTTAAGTTTAAGTCTATGAGAAGTAGTAAATTTACTCATGAAGCAGAATAGATAATATTATTATGAAAATACAGTAATGGTTATTTTATAACTTTTATAATTACTAGCTTTGTCTACCTGGAGGGCTAGACAAGATGCATTAAATAATATCGACGGCGAACTTCGTGAATAAAAAATGTATGGGATTGACATAAGCGTGCGTTAAATGACATATTCAGTCGTATCGTTAAAAAAATTGGTAGCCAAGCAGCCACTTTGAACGAATACGCTAACGATGCACTCATATAACGAATTGCTCTAACGCGTTTCTCCATACAATGCCTAGACAAGCGGCCGTAAGTGACATTTAGTAGATCGTGATCTTTATCTTTATCGACCTAACGATAAAGATAGCCAGGAAGCTACCTTTATCGCCTCAACGAACAATATGGCGGATTTTTATTGATCAGCTGTTATTTGTAAATAATAATGATTTGCCTAAAGTTGCCTAAACGGTCTATAAAACACCTTCTGCTAGTAGTCTATATTGCAAAAAGTCAAAAGAATTCAATCTAAAGTATTCAATAAATCACAATTATTGTCAATACCTAATATGTAATTCATTGTATTCAAGTATAATTCAACACTTTGTTAAAATATAAATTTCTTAATTTGTAGCTTACTTGCAGTTTGTAATCTTTACACGCTACTATATCAGCTGAAAGCAATCTTTAGGTGTATAGTAGGTACCTAAATTACTACTATAATTTAGGTACCAAATGGAGTTCATAATTAAGCAAGTTTCTCTGAAACTTCCTTAGAAATAAAGATTTGTATTTAGTAATTAAAATTTATAAGTTTTTCAATGTAATGATATTTTATTGTCATCGATGCTCAACACCTTCGCCTTATAAATGGGTTAGAAGGACACAAACACCTCATAAAAGTTTTGAAATATTTGCTATTATACTTTGATTAATTATTACAAATTTAATATTATATATCTATGCTATTATACACCTATTATAAACAGTCAAGTAGTGTTAACCAATTAAATACTTAATATTAATCTCTATAGTATATTTGTGACTAAATAATTGAAATAGTCTTTACAATTTTACAGAACTATAACGTTAAAGGAAGTGTAATTAAAGTACCTTGACTGTACAGGGTACTATTGCAATAAATAAGTAAACCTAACACTTACCACATATTGTAGACAAAATATTACAATGCGGCCATAACACTTTGAATTTGTTATAAGCATTGTCTTGCTAGAATTATTCATTCATTCTAATTTAAGAGCTTTGCTCTTGTCAGTGATGCTTTCTCCATTCCTCTCTGCACTCCGCCCTTCTCTTGACCTCCTGATACGACACGACCATCACGTTCGCCTACACCTGTCCATAAAAGTTCTTCTCGGCCTTCCATGTTTTCTACTACCATCCCTTCAATTATTCCTCTAATAAAGTTATCGTGCCGTATCAAGTGTCCGTATTAGGATTGATTAAATAATAACAATACAAGAGTATCTACATTTTATTTTACTTTTTTTAAGTAAGTTTTACATGGTTTTAGTAAGAAAATAAACTTAAAATGTAAAAATACTTTTATTTCTTGCAAAGGAATTACATAATGCAGATAGTTTTATCTCAAGTCACATAACCAATAATAACATTATACAATTTAAAAATCAACACAGCTAATAATAATTATTATTTACACGCACTAGTTAGAGCCTGTCACAGAATGAATACAAATTAACTTAGGTTGGTAGCGGTTTTGATACATTAATAATTACATTATGATTTATATCACTTCTCACTATCAGTGGCAAAGGCTGCTTCTTCAAAGGGAAGCCGGAACCTGTATCATAGGTAGGGATTTCTATGAAGGTTTGCAAAAGGTATGTGACAAGGGAAGCCGATAGGAATGGAGTTATAGGAACCCTACACCACTGCTCGCTACAAAAAACACTTCCTACAAATTATAAAGATTTAAAACGCATTTTACTTATATATAAGGTAATGATAATATTTAAGTAGTCAAAAATCCTACTAATATTATAAATATAAAAGTATGTGAGTATGTTTCTTCTTTTTTTCTTCTCTCCACCAGTATGAAGCCTTGAAGCCAACTTTTATGTATACAGTATAACGATACAGAATCGGCCAGCAGATCTCAAGTACATTATACGGACGCTCTACCGGTGAAGGAAAACATCGTGAGGAAACCCCAAATAGTTGGCCCCAGAGGCCAGACGTATTGACTAGTCATTCCTCTGGACTAGGGTGGCTATGTTGTGAGAATGCCGTATGCGCTTGGGCAATCATACGATATTTAAAAACCAACTGTCCCAGGCACTACAATATTTCAAGAGTGGTTACTTCGCTCGGAGAATACTGTATAAATCATCCATCATCGGATGTAAAGGCCTAAGTTAGGTAAATTGTTATTTTGATAACAAACAAAAATTATTGTACTTCATCTTCTTCTTCTTCTTCTTCTTCTGGCCAGTTTAAAGTGTTACCAGGACATGGATATAGTCCTAAGGATAGAAGACTCCGTATTTTGTAATTGCTAAAAAGAACTGTATTGCCTTGGTAATAGAGTGTATTTCACAATGCACGTATCATAGAGGCAAATCCGAGCCGAGCGAGATAGCCATAAGGGAGGCCGTGTGTCTCGTTCTTGCATGTTGCCAACCAGAAAAATGTTGGTATTTTTAAAAAGTAACTTGAAAAATCTTAGATAAAACGAGTGTACTTTATTATTATTTTAACAAATGTTTATAACTATATCATATTCTAATTAAAAAAGTTAGAAATAGTCATTTAATACTAAATAAAAATGCACTTTACATTAAAACCTTTTCCTTCTTTTTTATTAGATGGTATCATTCGCAAGACAATAGATACGCCATTACAGTCGGACAAGGATCTTTTGGCACTTGGATGGGGGCGTGAGTGTCGCAAATAAGAACAATACTTAATACTAAAAGTGAAATTTTACAAGACGGCGATGTTATTACTGATTTTATCCACGTGCCAAAAGGTAAGTGTCGCAACTACAAAACAATACAATATAATACTAAAAGTGACATTTTACAAGACGGCGATGTTAGTTCTGATTTTGTCCACGTGCCAAAAGATCCTTGTCAGACTGTACACATATTTTATTCTGAACACCGGATAATATTAAAATTCATAATAGTAGCGGTGCTGGATTTGCTGGACGCACCGTGAGTATGGCCTTTAGTGTAATCTCTTAAAATCTGTTTATAATGTGTGTCCTATGACCATTTGGCAAGAAATCTGTATAAAATCTGTATTATCAATGAAAACTAGAAGATAATTAATTAAATAATGTATTATATAATATAATTATTCAAAATAGAACTCTGGAGTCATACAATAGATAAACAGTTATCCAATTGTGTATCTAATTTGTAATCCTCTGAATTTTTCCCGGTGTTTCGGATTTCGGTGCATATTGAAGTTCCAGCCCACGAAGTATAGATAACAAGGAGTCCGAACGTAATGTTAAAATAATGGTCTCAATTACGGGGACAGATTTTTGTCGGTAGAGCGCGCGACGGTTCGACATGCACTCGTTTGAAATTACGCGGGAAGTTTAAAGTTGCTATTGACAGCTCTGGAAAGATTGAAATCTTATTATATAAAAGTTTTAGGAAATTCTTAGAAACTGTTCTCGAAAAATAGATACCGTAGAAAACGGTAATTGCCTAACGGTAATTTAAAAATAATTGTAATAAATAATAGTATTGGCAACACTCGGTATAATAGTATTGGCAACACTTGGTACTCGTCGGTCTCGCACGCCTGGCGGCAGAAAAGAGAACTAAGATCTGGTCCTATTATTGTGTACATAATTATTATTAAAAAGCCTATACCGTTCGGACTCCTGGTATCTATGCTTCATGTTCCAGCCTTACAACCGTAATAATCGGCCTTGTTAAATAAGTACCTACTTTATTCTTATTGTAAATTTCTACACTTGAAATTTGATTCCATTTTATACAAAACACTCTAGGAACTTTCAATAAAACTTCTAGGTACCGTTTTACTGAATCGACTGACTTGCACTGACTATTTGTACCTATTTTGAACTTTGACTAGACATTAGACTTGAAAATAATACGGTGTTGAAATCATATAGGTACCTACATTAAATCTAGTTGTCTGCCTTTTTAACTTGACACTGACAAATAGTTTTATGCCGTAACGCCATCAATAATTTTAAAAAAATATGACATTTGACAACTTCACAACTGACGGCTAAATTCTTGAAATCATAAACAACTAACGTTTGAGCAATTCGTTGTTGCGATTCGAACAACAGTGTCCGTTTGGCTAGGAACATTTTGTCGTGATCTCAAAAGAGAAGTCGATACGACAGATCTTTCCGAATTTTAACGAAGGTAATTTGTCTAGGCGCCCTGTTTCTCCTAAATCTGGGAGCTGCACGGTAGTGTCCCCGCTAAGACGAGCTAAGCGAAGCGCAAGGGAACTACCAGACTACCTTTTCTGAAAGCGTTTCGTCAACTTTTTGAACCCTCATAACTTGGGTTTGGATTATATCAGATATAAACTACATTTTCAGGATATGTGACCAGTAGCAGACTCATTAAACGTAAAGTTTTGATTGCATAGGTCATATACTTTAGATTTTATTGATATCTTACCCACTCTATAACTTGACTAAGATGTAGAGTTTGTGAAGTTAGAATTGTAGAGTTAAGGCGTGTAGAGTCAGAAGCTTGGTTTTATATGAGATCTGATAGCTTTTTGACAGTGCCAGTCATATGGTATCGTCTTGGCATCACTTTACATGAAAATGTTTTTGGTGGAATTACTATCTCCATGGAAGAAACTCTTTTTTAACCGACTTCCCAAAAAAGGAGGCGGTTATACGTTCGGCTGTATATATTTTTTTATTTTTTTTTATTTTTTTTGTATGTTCAACGATTACTCCGCCGCCTGTGGACCGATTTTCAAAATTTTTTCTGTGATGTATAGGGTGTAATTCCAAATTGGTCCTTTTGATATCAAAGTGGTGACCTGATGATGGGATCCATGAGGAATCGAGGGAACTCCTCGAAATTTATATGGACACATATGGTGATTTTGACTTTTTCTGAAGTAGTTCAAGTATATGCTACCAAAAAGTAAGATTTTGCTCCAAGGTTTACCCTGGATCCAAAAGTACAGAACAGAACTCCTGGCTCCTTATAGATACATGTTTGGGGATTTCGGCGTTGTTTAAAGAACTGCAAGCATATGCCACCCTGTCAGTTAGAGTAATCATCATCATCATCACCACTATCACACCATACATCGTCAGATTATGATGATCTAAAAGGTATTTCTCATAATATTTTACACTAACACGGATATCTTTGAACATTACTCTGCCGTTTATGGACCTATTTGCAAAATTCCTTTGTTGTTGTAAAGGGTTTAGTTCGAAATTGGTCCTTTAGGAACTAAAGTGGGAACCTGATGATGCGATCCATGAGGAATTGAGGGAACTCCTCGAAATTTATATCCGCACATATAGTGATTTTGACTTTTACTGAAGTAACACAAGCATATGCTACCAAAAAATAAGATGTTGTACCAAGGTATACCCTGAATCCAAAAGCACTGTATAGAACTCCTCAGTATTTAAAGATATGCGTTTGGAAATTTCGGCATTGTTTAATGAACTGCAAGCATATGCCACTTTATAACTTACAGTAATCATCATCATCATCTTAATAGCAATACCTTATGGAAGCTTGGCGCGTATTCAATTATACATTCGATCGTTTAGTTTAGACGTTCTTAAGACGTATTAATAATAACTTAAGAAAATATATCTCTAAAAAGGGTGAAATTATTATTTTTAAACAAAAAATTAAACCGACTTCCAAAGTAAAAATACACAAAAAAGTATGAAATAAAACTTAATCTCTAAATAATTCCCGTTTCAAATTCGGCTAAAATTTTTACTATTTCTCTACTCAATCTTATTAATTTTGAAGTCGGTACCAGCAATATGAACGTTAGTTCTATAAAATATTGTAGAATATTGTTTGGGCTGGTACCGATTTCAAAATTAAGAAGATTGAGTAGAGAAACAGTAAAAATTTTAGCCGAATTTGAAACGGGAATTATTTAGAGATTAAGTTTTATTTCATACTTTTTTGTGTATTTTTACTTTGGAAGTCGGTTTAATTTTTTGTTTAAAAATAATAATTATAGCCGTACATCATAGAGGTTGTGTGCCAAACAGCGCAATCGCTAGTTGCAGTTTTAGCTAGTGATTTTAGTAGTGACATCTAGACGAGGCATATCGATACAAAAATGTCCCCACTTAAATGGCCTCACTTTAAGGTTTTTGGGGCCATTTGAGGTATGGTGAAATCAAGATAACGTAACTTTTTCTTGTATGAAGACATTTTTTTCTGTTAAATGGGCCTATATTTAGATTTGAAATCTTTGTGTTACTCAATTTGGCTAAAAATTAATTGTGAATGTTGTTTATAAAATCAGCTCTCCTAGAAGTTTTTTCAATATTGATAACATCTTTACTAACTTTAAATTAATTGCTCACTAAACATTTTACGAGTTATCGACAATTAAACATCTCTTTCAACAAAACGTGACGCTACATAACTCAGCATGATGGAGAAAGATATGAAATAGAGTTCTAGTTCTAGTTAAGTAAGGGTCATTTCACGACGAGACGCGACACAACGCTGCACTTTTAAGCAAGCATAGCTATTCAAAATGGAACTTTAATCACTATACAAGAAGATACATGTTGCATTGCAAATTTTCGAATGTCAAACAAGATCAATGTCGAAGGCGCCGCTCTTGTAATGAAAAGTGTATATTTTTATTAAATAATTCCAAAAAACCGGCCAAGGGCGAGTCGGACTCGCGCACCGAGGGTTCCGTACAAACCTGTAGTGATTTTGTTACAGCTTAAAGGTATCATCTAGACCTGAGTATTTGATATGAATTTAAATTTAATACCTCTACGCGTTCATGAGGAAAGGGGTAGTAAGTTTAAAATTATGAAAAGTATTATTATTATATGATGTAACTAAAAATTTACAGTTTTCGTAATTTTTCCTGTATCTGTGCTATAAGACGTTGCTTCGTGCAAAATTTCAAGATTCTGAGTTCACGGGACGTACCCTGTAGGTTTTGAGTTTGCGAGTGTCGAAAATTTGCGAATATTTGCGGCATCAACGGCTGTATCTTTTGATTGCGTTGGCTTATAAGTTTGATTTTTTCACAGCTCCAAGGGACTGTAGATCTTAGTATTTGATTTAAATTCTAGTTTGATACCTCCATGTGTTCCTGAAAAAAAGGGTCTTGACAGACATTCGGACGGACAACAAAGTGATCCTGTAAGGGTTTCGTTTTTTCCTTTCGAGGTACGGAACCCTAAAAAAGAGGCCGTTATACGTCGGCTGTAAATCGGTTTTTTGTATTAATAACTTTTGAAAAAAAAATGTTGAAAATTATAAAATAAACTAGCTGACCTGACAGACGTTGTTCTGTCTCAACTATGAAGTTATGATCTGGGATAAATAAAATATGACTAGCTACATCATCAACCTGATGATGAGTCGAAACCGGTCGGGTTTATAATATAAGTACGACCGGTTTCGATTAACACATGATATATACGATATCGATACGGTGACATATATTATATTATGTACTTACCGTAAAATTGTAAAAACCGTTAGATTTTAATATTACTAGAGATATTATAAAATGTCGACAGATAGTCAAATAAAAAAAAATCCTTGCAATTTTACGCATTATTTTTCGTTATATTGTAAAATTTACCGTGCCGATTGGTTAAACGGCAAGTGGGGCACTTATTTTTTTTGCTTTTTCATAATCTATACTAATATTATAAAGCTGAAGAGTTTGTTTGTTTGAACGCGCTAATCTCAGAAACTATTGGTTCGAATTGAAAAGTTATTTTTGTGTTGAATAGTCCATTTATTAAGGAAGGCTTTAGGCTATATAACATCATGCTAAGCTCAATACGAGTGGAGCACCAATCAAGAGTGATTCAAAGTCGGGTTTTTTTTCCTTTTGAGAGCTTTCGCTGTGTACGCTGCGGAAATGGTTAAAGTTTTGCTAAAATTATGTATGACAGAATTGTTTCCCTTTAAAAGTTCTAAAAAAAGTTCGCGACTGTATACGTCTATCTTTTAAGGTTGGCTCACAATAACCTTTTTATGCTATCCAAATTTGCTCTAAAATTAAGCATTATTTGTGAGGGTATTTTCATAAAGATGATATTAATCCTTATCTAAATAAATACGTTATTCATTACGAGCTTTAATTTAGAAGAATTTTGCCATTTACATCATTTGATTTCAATGAGTATTTTTGAAGATATCGGAGTAATAAAATAATCATGCGCG
This sequence comes from Glaucopsyche alexis, assembly GCA_905404095.1. NCBI lineage: Eukaryota > Metazoa > Arthropoda > Insecta > Lepidoptera > Lycaenidae > Glaucopsyche > Glaucopsyche alexis. The sequence continues at coordinate 20,816,057 of FR990051.1, read as the reverse complement.
CAATAATAATGTACGGCGCGCGGCAGACTGCCTGCCGCGCGCCGTACATTATTATCAGAGGAAGTGCTTCTCCTTCTACGTAAATGAAGTCGCGGGTAAATAGCGATATCCCAACCAAAGTAACCGTTCCACGCGGACGAAGTTCGGACAAAAGCTAGTAATTATAACGAAAAATAATGCGTACAATTGTAAAGAGAAATTTTTATTTGACAATCTATCGACATATTATAATATCTCTAGTAATATTACAATCTAACGGTTTTTACAATTTTCGGTGACATGTATAAATTATAATTGTAAAAACTAAATAAAGTGGAAGAGTGTATATAAAAAATTTGTGTGCTATTATTATGAACATGAATTTCCACCAAGAACAAACAGTACACTCAATCAGTTATAAGTTATAACTAACTACCCACAATGTACAATTTCTATACACAACTACATTTACTATATAGTATATACACCTACAACGTACACATCAACACTTACAAACTACTATTGGGGCTGGCCGATTTTTCTGGAATATATCTGTTTTGTAGCCAAGCCAAACAGATAAACTGAACGCATCTTAAATTTGACAGTGAAGATACACTATGGACTCGAATTTACGCTATTGATGCAAGAAATTTGTGTGTGCAGGCAAACTTTTCTAAAGTTGGTAAGTAAATTCTATATGTATAGCTTTACAGCTATACCGGAGGTTTTTGTGTTACAACTTACAATATTTCATCTTTTTTTAAGAATCATATAATTACGCGTCTTATCAGTATGTAATCACTAATCATAAATCAAATATTCGTTACTGCCGAAAGTCAGCGTGACATTTGATATCAGTTGTCAGTGCCGTGTGGTGCGGTCGGTACCTACCTGTGGTCGCGGTCGGAGCGCCAGCCGCCCGTCAGCTGATCAGGGCGCGCGCGGGGGTGCGGGGCGCGCGGCGGGCGGCGCACCGTATCCACATCTCATTAGATCTTAGGTTATTAATTAAAAGAGCACTTTACGGAGCTTTAACCCTACGATTCACAGGTCAACAGTAATTACGCACCGCGCCGTTCCTTTCGCACCGGCGTCGGTTGCGGTTAGTGTGACAGGGACGGGTGAGTGGTGTCGCGCGAAACGCCCGCCGGCGATGGTGTCGCGAGGCCGACTAAATCTGTGCTCCTCTCAGCTCGGGTCAGGTCAGCGGTTGGGGCGCGTCCACCCCGCCGGCGCCGACTCTGGACCACCGATCACGTATTGTCTCACACATTTAGCTGAATTGACCCCTTTATGTTAACTTGACTGTACCTATTGTACACATGATGAAATTACCTTCATATATGTATGTCAATTGGTGTTAGAATTTACAAAATCTGAATTCTGATGAAGTTTAAGTATACTTTAGGCATATACAAATCTAAATATATAAAAGGCAAACCTGACTGCCTCATCTATCAACGCACAGCCGAAATTACTGAACGGATTTTGCTGAAATTTGGCATAGGCCTACATCAATAGTCAATACGTCCATACATAGATGTAATGACGTAATCATCCAATAAGAAAGGATTTTTGAAAATTCGCCCCCTAAGGGGGTGAAAAAGGGGTAAAAATTTTGTATAGGAACCGAAGTCGCGGGCAAAAGCTAGTAAAACATAAAAATACAGGACGATCAATTATACTCATATATCTACCTATACTAGGAACAGACTCAAACAATAAACCAATACACGTTGTTACAAAACAGGTGAAGCAAACAAAAAATACAAAATGGCGAATATCTCAGAAACGGTCCAATAACGGCCTTACAAAAGTGGGGTTCAATTGACCCCTCGGATCTACTCGTATATTATTTTACGGCCTAAGTTCTGCCAAACAACCTGTATATAGAATGCCAAACAACCTGTATATAGGATGACATGATAAAGCACTATATCTAGGTGTTCCTGACATATTCCTCGACGTGCTCTCTGAAAGGTTTCAGGGAAAACGATCTTTCTGTGATGCACAACTCCGTATCGAAATGAGTTTATCTGATGAATAGTTACATATTTAGCTATCCGAGAAAATAAATATATGACTTTTAAATAATATATTTTCTGTGATTTTAACGTTAGTTTTAATTACGATTCCGCTCGTATAAGATCGCTAAAAGTTATAAATTCTGTAGAATTATGAAATGTACGTTAAGTTCGATGGTATACGAGTATATAGCGTTAGAAAAGACAGCTGAAAGTTATTTACATTAGTTAACCGACAAGATTTCTTCTCCTGAAATGCCTGGATATACAAATAGAGCCTGAACAAACACTTGATTTTATTATCTCAACGTGAAATCAGCTTTACTCAGCATCCCTCACATCGAAAGTGCCCACCTGTGTGTGTTACATACACACACACACTCACAGTTCGAAGCCTCCGCAGAATTTTCCTACGAAGAAAATCCTGTCAGGATGTGAAGCTGTACATGTGCGTGTGAAAACAAAAATGGCGACCGAGTGAGACGCATGCGCGCACAACTGGAGATCAACAAGAGGAGCTCTTGTGAATTTTTGTTCCAAATTCATACTTATTTGTATGGTCATAAAGCACGTTGAATGCGGCTACAGCGGAACTTGTTAATTTGTTGAAATTAAAGCGGGAGTTTAAAGTCCTTAACTAGTGAACGTCAAAGAACATTCGTTTGTGACGTCGGTGCAGTCTCTCAGTGTGCCAGACGCTCAGGGGCTGCATCCAGATGTAGCAACATCAACCCATAGGCTTAAACTAGAATCTATTTCTTATCTTACGATGCAAGAAAACCAAATTTTGTACCTTGTTTTCTGAATTCTCTTTCTACATTCTTGCTTGTCCTTAAGTTTAATTGCTTGCAAAAAACCGGTAAAGTTTTTGCCGATGTTTTTTTGAGTTTATTCAAACTTTTTATTTGCTTGTGTCAAAAATATCGCATGTGTCAAATAAAAATTTTCCGTGTTATGTGTCACTTTCAACCGAGGCGCTTTTTAGATTTGCCTGTTTTTATAATTTTAATTATTTATATTAAAAAAAATGTCGATTAAATCATCAGAAGATGAACCGGCGAATATTACTATCGATTTATTGACTTTAAGAAAACCGACCGAATTGAAAAAAGTCATCGACTCAATTCCGAAACCAAATAGAGCTGTTCCCAAAAATGGACTACCAATATGGTACAAGTTGGGATTGGAATGCAAGCTTCCAGTGCCTCACATACCGGAGGGAGAAATTATATTTTCCCGCGGAAAAATTGGTGAAGATGTAAGTTCATGTTTTGTTCCTTCTTTTTAGGGTAAAACTTTAATATTATATAACTATGCACACGATGGAATTTTGTTCAAGGCGCACGGGACGCGTAGTACGTGCTACGTGTCGACAAGCTGGTCGCATACTAATCAAAATTGGCCCGACTCGGGCCAATTCGAGTCTTCATTTTTACGCGTTTATAACATATCTACCTCTTTTTAATATTATATATCTATGGGTAAAACACAACTTATTAGAGTCCGTTCGTCTGTCACCAGGCTGTATCTCACGAACCATGATAGCCGAACAGTTAAAATTTTCACAGATGATGTATTTCTAGTGCCGATATAACAAGAAGTGTGCGCGAGTCCAACTCGCACTTAGTTCAATAAAAGTGTTTTTATAATTAACTAGCTTTTCCCCGCGACTTCGTCCGCGTGTAATAGTTACTTTGGGATATCGCTAAAATTTACCCGCGACTTCATTTACGTAGAAGAAGCGCTTCCACCTCACGACTGCTCGCCCGCGCCGCGCGCTGTACTATAGCGCGCATGATTATTTTATTACTGCGATATCTTCTAAAATACTCATTGAAATCAAATGATGTAAACGGCAAATTTCTTCTAGATTAAATGCTTGTAATGAATAACGTATTTACTTGGATAAGGATTAATATAATCTTTATGAAAACACCTTCACAAATAATGCTTACTTTTAGAACAAATTTGGTAAGTATAAAAAGGTTATAGTGAGCCAACCTTAAAAGATAGACATATACTGTCGCGGACTTTTTTTTAGAACTTTTAAAGGGGAACAATTCTGCCATACATCATTTTAGCGAAACTTTAACCGTTTCCGCAGCGTACGTAGCGAAAGCTCTCAAAAGGAAAAAAAGACCCCCGATTTTGTAACATTCTTGATTGGTGCTCCGCTCGTATTGAGTTTAGCATGATGCTATATAGCCTAAAGCCTTCCTCGATAAGTGGACTATCCAACACAAAAATAATTTTTCAATTCGTACCAGTAGTTCCTGAGATTAGCGCGTTCAAACAAACAAACAAACAAACAAACTCTTCAGCTTTATAATATTAGTATAGATTTTTGTATTTTACAGGTTTTTCGTAAGGGTCTCGGTAGCGGACCTCAACCGAGGTTCGATCTATCAGACCCTTACGGCTACAACGTGGGCACCGAATACGTGCCGATCCACGATCCACATCTGAGTCACCATTTCCTAAGCAAACCAGCCCGGAACATGATGATATCATTGGGGCATTGCACAAAAGATGGTCGTGCTATATGCTCGCTGAAAGAATTCAACCAATACCGAAAGTTTCTCTACAACCAATTTATGGGTAGAATTCATATGGAAATAAAGAAGTTGGTAATGTATTACTTTTCTGTAGTAAAATAATGACAATATGACATGGATCTACCGGGTATTCAAAAAGATCATAAATGTATGAGGCGTGGGCCAGCACTATGTACACTATATGTAAATATAGCTACATAATATAGTAACTGTTTCCTATTCTTTATTTTACTTAACTTCACTTCGTTTCAATGTACATTTATAATAACTTCGTCAAGGAGAGCAACATAACGTAGAATAAAACATGGCGGATCAGTTCAGAATTATCCAAACAATTTCATTTTGACAATGACATGACTTTCGACAAAAAAAGACGCGTGACATTCAAGAAGACGTCTCTTCCTAAAACTGTCAACTACGTCAAAACAACTGTCATGGCCGCCCTAAAAATAGGGTTCTTGCGAAAAAAACTCTTGAAATAATCATTTTTGTACGCATGTACCCTTATTTAATTTTTTTTTGTATTTTTAAGAAATTCCCATATTTTTTTCCTATTTACCCATGTAGTGTACATAGTGCTGGCCCAAAATCCAACATCTCTTTTGCAGTAATTCCAAAGCAATAAAATAAGGTTCTTTGGGCTTTTATTAAATACTCAATACTATACATTGTAATATTTGATTTCAGGATGAACGCGCTAGAGATGATCTGGTTTTGAGACGGGTAGAAGCAGATGTAGCCAGACGAAAGAACGTTTTTATTAAGAAAGAGCACACGAGAGAACTTTTGGAGAAGGTAGCGCAAGAACATGCCGATGAATTATCCGAGAAGAAAAGGCTGTTAGTACTTAGATCATATTTTGATGAGTTCAGAATGCAGATAAAGACTTAGAGTAGGGGTCGGCAACCTGCGGCTCGCGAGCCACATGCGGCTCTTTGAATGTGGAGCTGCGGCTCTTTAATATTATACGCAAATATTGTTTATTTTATAAAAAAAGTTTGAAAATCGTTCTGAATCGACGAACGAAGATAAGGCTTCTATGTAGGTTTTAATGCGCTTCCAACGCAAGACAGTTTAGCGTCTTCACCAGTTCTTATGAACAAATATATGTTTTTTTTTATATAAAATAAATTATTTATGCTACAATTTATTTATTTATTGTTGGCAAGAAAAAAAATTGTGGCTCTTCAAAAACTTACACCCATATCATTAGTTGTTACCTTGAGATTTCCTCCACTCGACTCAACCTCAATCCACGAAAGTTGTATCATTAGTTCAACAAAATTCCCTTGACTTGAGGAATTTCTTTACGCGAGTCGAGGAATCAACTGTCAAAGTGTCGCTTTTCGTGTTGAGAATGTCATATATCCTGAGAATGAATTTTGCTAAATAAAACCTGCATTAATACAATTACAATCAAGTCTCGATACGTTAAAACTGTCAAACGGTATTCTCGTAAACGTTAAACCAACGTGAAACGCGCTCTGATTGGTCCAAACTTCACAAAATCAGTTTATGATAACTTTTAGCTCAACTTATAATACAATCAAAGTAAAAGTCTATTTTAAACACGAGAATTGAGGTTCTGGTTATGAGAGATAGACTAAAAATTCTTACACTTTTCGTAAATGATACATGAATTTATCTTAGATCAGTATGCTATTTAAGCCCTATAATAATAGTTTTGATCCAGTACCGATAAGCAAAATTGCAATATCGTATTCTCAACATCAAACCATCACCAAACCGGCCGCCTTATTACGTATCTTGCAAAAGCAAAGCAATCGCAATAATTGCGCAAATTTTGCCCCAGAATCGCAAATTCATATTACGTATCTGCAAAAACCTAGCAAAAGCAACCTAGCGACAGTACTGCCTCTACCGAACAATCGAGGAACTATAAATTGCAATCAATCGTTCGATCTCTTCACTGCTGTCAAATTTTTCGTATTACGTAAGACTTTTACAGCAAAGCGAAAGCAATCAGCGAGCGTTGTAGCAAAAATATTGCAAAAATGAAGCAAAGTGTATTTAAACACAACAGCGAGCGATTAGCAATCGATCGCATAGGTAATATGATTTTATTTGACGTTCAGCAATCAATTGCGCGTCTATCGCGCAATGACTGCAAGATTTTTGCTAATCGCTATTTTTACGTAATACGGCGGCCGTTGATTGGTCAAAACTCCAAAAACTCAGCTTATGAAATCAAGACGATTCATTTTTATTTCAATAGGAGTAAAATGAAAATGTAAATTACGAGAATTGGGGTTTTGTGCTAACATAGTACAGTAATTACTGTGCAATTAAAATATGTCTGAAAAAAATTTCTTCTACAATTTCAGAGCGAAAGAACGCGAGAAGAAGGTCAGAGCACAAATGAGGTATTTGGCAGAATTTAAAGAGAAAAACAGAAAAGAACGAGTACTTAAATCACGAGAAAAAGAGAATCGAATCAAAGAGAGAGTGCACGCTGCGGCAGAGATGGAGATACGAAGAAAGATCACCATGATACGGTCATGGAGGAGTAATGAGAAGAAAAGGCTCAATAAATTGAAATTAGAGCAAGAACTCAAGCAAAAAAGATTGGAGACGGAGGTTTCGTTTTGATTTTTTGTTCATAATATTAGAAGTAAATAGTTAATGCAAATATACACGACTTGAAAAATTATATTATATCTGTTAAAAGTCACAACAATTTTATTTAACTAACTTTTAAAGAAATGCTTCCTTTGTTTAATTATTATGTAAACAATCGCTGAAACAATCATATTCACGCCATCTGTGTAATAATTTGTGAACTATATTGTACAGTAGGTTCTTACTTAATCTAAACTTTACAGTTTCATGAAGAAAATATACGTATCTCTAGGAAGTGTTTCCTGAGCATAGCGGACAGATGGCGTTAGTATTTCTTGTGTTATCGGGAACTTTTCATTTTTCAGGCCCAGAATAAATGGAAAGCTCGAGTAGATGCGCAATACCAGAAAATACACAATGATGCTCTTCTACTGAAGATATACATGGAAGATATGAAGGCGGCTGCAATGAGGAGAGCCAAGTTAGATTTATTTTATCTTCTTTGTATACTAGGTACATGATAGATAAACAATCATTATTACGTTGATTATACTAATATAATAAAGAGGAATGTTTTGTTTGTTTGTTTGTATTGAATAGGCTTCGAAATTACTAGAACGATACCACAGATATGGAATACCACGGGGAAGGACATAGACTACTTTTTAGTGCAGCAAAATGTACGGTTTCCTTGAGATTTACTTTTGCGCACACGAAGTGTTGATTAAAATGACAGGTTTTATTAACAGAGCCCATTTAGATTTTATAGTCAAACTAGTAAACTTTTGAAGTGATAATAAGATAGTATAATCACACCAAAAACATTCTGTAAAAAACTAGCCAAGTCTCGATGGAGCTGCTTGTTTATCTCTAAAAAGTAATGAAATCTAGACAAAGTCGTGCCAATTCTAAGGTTCCTTACTGCGATTTCTTTATTAATTATTATTATAGTTAATGTTGTGTGACTTGGCCGTTGAACATTGTTTATACTGTTACGTGTTGGGATTCGTAGGATTTGGAGATAAAGCCTGGTGACTCTTTTGAAGATTTTATTCACTAGCACTATGTCAAATACTAAGCACTAGGTCCAAATACTAAACACTAAGTCCAAACACTAAGCACTAACAGTGTCCTTAAGTCGTAGCCAAGTCGTCGGTATCACTCACGGTATCATCACATCACTGGTATTCACATCGATATCGCCCGTTTCGTTGTCCAACTCGAACTCCCGATCGCTAGTTTTCGCTTGTATCGCCCGTATCGCTTCGACGGAAGCTCAAAAAGAACTCGACTCGCTCGCATTCTTCCGACGTATTTATACCGGTCGATACGAGTCCCAGACGTCTCCAGAAGGTTCCCGAGTCGCTTGACCGAGTTGGATTTATTCCGGAAGATTCGCACAGTAGCGCCATCTAGTACTGAGTAGACGGTTTCACGTTGTCCCTGTTCACACCAAGTGGTTTCATTAGTTGACGCTAGATGGCGCTGTCTCTTTGTGTTGTTCGTAACAATACATTAGTGGGTACAAGTCAATTTTGTTTACACGTAATGTTGTAACTACCTATGTTTGTTAAGCGAGATAATAGCCCATACTGGTATTGGTAATTGGACGCTAGTGTCTCATTTTAGGTTGTTGTTAACTGTACAACACATGTATTGGAGCAATGGTGTTATGGAGCCCCTTTTGTACCCTTGTGTACCCTTCAACGGCCAAGTCACACAACATTAACTATAATAATAAAGAAATCACAGTAAGAAACTTTAGACTTGGCACGACTTTGTCTAGATTTCATTACTTTTTAGAGATAAACAAGCAGCTCCATCGAGACTTGGCTAGTTTTTTACAGAATGTTTTTGTTGGGATTTCACTTCTTTTTGTAGAAACGTGGGCATATTGATTTATTTTACTAGATTTTAGTGTAATTTGTTTATTTAATTTGTGTAATGTGCAAGTAGAATAAAGTGAATGGTTCGACTATATTTTCTTCTTGTAAACTTGTAAGTATAAGTATAAAAGCCAGTCTAGTCTTATCCAGAGTTTTCCTTTAATTTTATTTATATGCGTATTAAAAGCAGAAGGGGGTATTACCATATCTCTAATCAGTTGAGGCCAGCTGAGGGTTCTTCATCAGATACTTCAGACCTTCGATTTTTGACATTAAATGAAGTGGCCCACCAAGTTGAATATTTTTTGTAAAGGTGGTATGTCGATCTCTAATAGTTTGGTTGGGCTCTTGTGTTTTCTAATCAGGGGCACCAGGTACTCCAGATCTTCGATTATCCTAGTTTTTATAGTTTTTCCTTTTTGTGGCCATTAAAACCTAACTCTGTACCGAATTTCAGCTCTCTAGTTCTATTACTACTAAGTACTAGTTCTATTCTGATGATCATGAGTGAGTGAGTGAGTGAATGAGTGAGTGTCATAAATGCGAAACTTTACTTTCGCTTAACTTCGGAACTAAATAACCTACAGACTTGAAATTTTGGGTTTTAAGTATGTGATTAAAGCTTACTGGATGACGAAAATTTCTGCGTTCTGGTCTTATGCAGAGGTTCTCAAATAGGGGCCTGAAAATGCAGCGAAATGGTTCCAGTAAAGATGGTACGGTAGTGTTTGCTTCGCGCTCGACTTGGCGGGGGCACTGTCGTGACCCCAGATTAGTACTGACCTCAAACGTTGGGCTGGGCGCTAGGGTATGGAACCGGGAAATCCCGGTCCCGAAATTCCCGGGAATTCCCGAAATTTTGAGTCGCTCTGAGAACCGGGAATCAAAAATTGAGAACCGGGAATTTCGGTACTTTCGGTACCGAATAGATTGTATTAAAATTTACACGTATTTAAGTAAACTATCATCGGTAAATGTAAATATAAGCTAAAAAAATATTTTTAATCATTTCCGACAGCAAAGTCAAGACAAAAATGAAAAATATTACACGATAAAAGAATATAATTAGTAGTTCATATTAGATTCTGTACATAAAAACTAACTGTGAGGGGTGCAAGGAACTATGTCTTTAAAATGATAAGATAATATGTGTATATCTTTTGATCCCGATAAACTATATCAGTCTTTTAGCTCAGAAGTTCAATTATAAGTCTATTGGGCGCTGTCCAATAGGCAATAGCCGATGTCATATCTCACTGTTCCAATAATAGTTAATTTTGTTGCTTTTTCTCGTTCACTAACCAACTTGTTTAATGTTCCTTGCTGCGAATGAGTTTTTATTCGCACATTTATTGACATCAAAATATCCTTATCCTTACTAGGTGTAATGTTATAAACGCGAAACCTTGTAAACTAAAACTAGGCACTGCCAGCTACTAAATACCTCGTTAAAATAAACATTGATAAAACAACGACTTGCAGGTGTGTAAGGAAAACGATGAGACGCCCTAACGGCTAACAGCTTCTTAAGTTCAGCACCACAGTAGACACCTGGGGTAGCACGAATACTCTTAAGGCAGATAAAATGTGTGGAGGCGACGATCAAACCCCAACAAACCTCTTTTCGTTAGGGAGTCAAAGAGGGGAGTTTGGGATATGCTCGAGCCCATCAGTCATCGAAGATACCTTACTTAAATATTGTTAAGTACCCCCAGCGAGTATGAGATCTTAATGTTAAGCTTTCAGTATGCTAGTGAGTAATCTCACGCACTCGAGTATGTCAAGATAACATTCGGCAAAGAAAACTTCGGCACTTCTAAATCATCAGATTAAGAAATTGGAGCATCTGTAGGATTCACTGAACACTCCCTTTGAAATTCTGATACTCAAGTATTTATTTTATTTTCACCACTCCCCACCACGCATCACGCAAATCATCAGATTAATAGATTATGTCAGTGTGTGTCTGGTTATTTAGTATTTTTATTATCTAATCTACCACTTCTAATAAGTTACCGCGACGTTCGAGCATGTACTAGTGCATACTGTTTTTGGCCACCCCAAGTCCCCAACCATTTGACCTTTTGCAAAAATCAAATAACTCGAAGTAACTTTAGCATTTATGAATGATTTTTCAATAAAAAACCATCAATAAATGCTAATAAACTAAAATGACCTACGGCTCTTTACTATCGCCAATAAAGTTGTCATTAATATGGCGGTCACATGTTGGCTGATGTGTCGAGTTGCCATTAAAATCTTATTTATTTTGTAATTGAACTATAAAATGTTATTCTTATATTTTGAATTACTTTTGAGACAGTTATAATACATGGATTTCATGCCTTAACACCAGTCCCGAAATTCCCGAATTTCCCGGGAAATCCCGGTTCCGAAATTGCCCAGTCCCGAAATTCCCGGTTCTCAAAATCAGACCGGTTGTTCCATTCCTTACTGGGCGCTCGAGAGGTTTTTTAAATAAAACACGTAGATACATGTACAATGAGACAAGTGGCGAAATTTTTAAGGTTTCACTTCTGTCGAGTGTCAATTGCGCACATGTTTAGTTGACTCTTATTGGATACTAGCGACCCGCCCCGGCTTCGCACGGGTACAATACTGATACTAATACTACAGATAACAGAATGTCTTTAAACCTCTAACAAAACGGGTGAAATTTAGTCAAAACAAAGAGAAACAAATTAATATAGGTACCTACTAATACTTAATGAAATAAGTAAGTGGGTATACTTTTATCGTATGAAATACCTACACTTTTCAGAACTAACAATACAACAATCACTAAATAAGTAGTTACTCAAGTATCTATCCATCATAGTTACAACGAACACAAAACAAAAAATTTACTCATAGATCTAAACTCGCACGCCTTGGCGACGACGCGACGCCCACTTCGCAACGGGCCGTGCAGCAGAAATCGTAATATTTTAATTTCGCCATAACTTCAAAACCAAACATCCAATTTTAATCATTAAAAGACCAAATATTATCTACATAAACTGTACTTAGTGATGAAATAATTTATTTTGATAAGGATTAATAGCATGAGTAAAATAAACGCGTTTAAATGTAGTCCAAAAAAAATTCAAGATTTCTAAATAAAAAAATGGTTGTTGTGCCTCACTCGACATAGATAGGTATAGTGTGTCGCGGACTTTTTTGTAGATATTTATAAGATCTACAATTAATTAGAACATTTTATGGTTCTATCTTTTATAGTTTAGGCAGCGTACGCAAAATAAGTAACTTTTCTGGTTGATTTTTTACACCTTGTGTCCGAAAAACCCAAATATCTTACGGAACCCAATTTTTTTCCAAAATAAAATTTAGCCTATGTTACTCGTGGATAATGTAGCTTTCGAATGGTGAAAGAATTTTTGAAATCGGTCCAGTACTTTTTGAGCCTATTCATTACAAACAAACAAACAAACAAACAAACAAACATACAAACAAAGTTTTCCTCTTTATAATATTAGTATAGACTAGCTTTTGCCAGCGACTTCGTCCGCGTGGAGTTCGGTTTCCATACAAAATATTACCCCTCTTTCACCCTCCTAGGGGGTGAATTTTTGAAAAATCCTTTCTGAGCGGATGCCAACGTCATTACATCTATCTGTATGCTAAATTTCATCAAAATCCGTGGAGTATAGTTTCGGCTGTGCGTTGATAGTTAGATTTGGTTTTGGTGTGTCTCAAAAATATTTGTATGTTTAGACGAGCAGAAGAATATGCGTACAACACTGATTTGGAATTACAACGCATTAGAATGGCTAATTGGAGAAAACTTCACGGGAGTGTGGCTACGAGCAACAGAGATGTCCTAATAAGGAAAATGGGAGCTGAGTTTGAAAAAGTACGTGATTTTAAACGTAACTTAACAGAAAAGTGTTACCAGTAGGTAATAGCTATTAGAATAGCATGAAGCATTTTTAAATACGAGTAATATTATTAACTAGCTGTTGCCCGCGGCTCCGCCCGCGTAAATATAGTATCCCTCGGGAACACTGTATTTTTTTGGAATAAAAAGTAGCCTATGTTTTAATCCAGGGCCCAAACTACTACCATAACTTTCAGATTTTTATATTAGTAGGATTTTATAATCAGAGGTTTTTAATATTTTTCCTTCCAGTCTAAGCGTGGATCTAAAGGCATAAACCTGAAAAAGGCGCAGCGTTTGGCTTCTGAAGCCATAACCCTGTCGATGTCCACACCGGGAGACACACTCATGATGCTGGGTCAGGCGCGAGCGAGGATGGATATGGAGATCACGCTGCCTTCGCCACCGATAAAGATCTTAGATGAAGTAATTAACAGGGTTCTTAACTACCAAGCTATAGAGCTGAAAGCTATTAGCGATGCCTATATGAATTTAATTAAAAGTGTTGGACAATGCCTCGTTATTATCGCTATATGGGGACAAAATCGCGGATAGCGTGCGACACTGCGAAACTGAGGAACTGATTCGCATTTTCTAGACTTTTCGCGGTAGGTAGGTTGCGATATCGCGTGCGATGTGTGCAGCGGGCTTTATACTTTTCACTTGAGGAACATACCCATACTATTTGACCTATTTAGGAGAGCGGGTCTTCAAAGTACTACGCTCGGTCATCGGGTGGAAGGAGCGGTTTTAGGTTTTGTCAGCTTAGTCATACTCTTCTAGGAAAATGTCGTGCGATGGCTATGTACTACATGCTACGTGAAAAGGAGGAGGGCTTGGACTATACCTGCTATAGATAGTCATCTTGAGGGAGAGATAAAAATTAGTAGAGTGGTCATGTAGTATGGGTACGTTCTTTAATAACTCCCCACCGATCTCGGTGATGGTGGCCAGTTTCGTTGAAACCAGGCCAGTTACGAAGGAGTAACTTTATAGTGTCCAAGTGTGTGCGCAGTATACAAGAGCACTCTCTCTTCCTTGACTCTCATAACCCAGTGAGATGGATAACCGACACGACTAACGAGAGATGAGGCGCAGGTCCAACTTTTTTACATGCCCATCCGACGCATGGCTCATCTTTCTTAACAGACATTCAGGTGATCAGCCTGCATTGTTCTAATCAAACTTGGAAACAACATTTTTTGTTGTTCCAATGCGGGAATCGAACCCACGACCCCCGATCCGAGAGCCAATGCTCTAACCACTAGACCACGGAGGCTATTAATCATGTTCATCGAATGTTGGAGCAACGATTCTCCTGTTATATAGTTTTTTTTTTTTTTTGTATTCTAACGCCGCACGGTGGGTCGAAAATCGGCTTTCATAGACATAGAAATGAAATCTCGAAAGTGATAGATTTTTTGATGGATATTGCTTCAGTTTAGTATTACTATGTAGAAAATTAAGTTTGAGATAATTTGGCCCAAAAATGAGGGAGTAATAATTTTTTTACGAAAAACTTGTATGGAGCCAACATGAAAAATTCAATTATTTCGAAAACGGCAAGTTTAACCGTAATATTCTGACAGATGGTTATAGTACCAATTATTCATGATTTTTTGGCATACATCATATAACGGTTTTAGCTGCTCTTTTTTTTTTTTAAAATCGACGAAATTTTTGAAAAAAAGTCACCCTGTATTATTGCACGATTCGATAGTGTTACTATTAAGGAACAATTTCTGGAAAGTAATGGTATACGGCAAACTTGAGGAAAGTGTTGAATTTCAATAAACTCCTTCATATTTTGAACAAATGTATGAACAATTATATAAAATGCTAAAATTAAGCACTTTCCTTAACTTTCTCACATATAGTTACTTCCCAGCAATTGTTATTTACTAGCAAGACTATCGAATGCTGCAATAATACAGAGTGACTTTTTTTCAAAATTAACGGATTCCAATCCTAACCAAGGATGTTGACTTGACTATAATCTGATAATGCAGTTATATTCGTCGTACACTGTGAAGTGAAGGAAAATTATGTCAGAGTAATTGCTTCCCAAAAATACTGGATTTATAACTTTTTTATAGAAAATTTCTATGAAGCCAATGAGAAAAATCCAATTATCTTCAAAACGGCAAGATAAATCCTTATATCCTTACAGGCTGTTATAGTACTATCAATTCGTGATTTTTTACACAGTTCATGAAACGGTTCTATTTGCCATTTTTTTTAAATAATCGAAATATTAATTTTGAAAAAAAAGTCACCCTGTATTAATGCACTATTCGATAGTCTTGCTAGTAAAGAACAATTTCTGGAAAGTAATGGTATACGGAAATCTTGAGGAAAGTGTTAAATTTCAATAAACTTCTTCATATTTTGAACAAATGTATGAAAAATAATATAAAATGCTAAAATTTAGTTCTTTCCTCAACTTTCTCATATGTAATTACTTCCCAGCAATTGTTCTTTACTAGCAAGACTACCGAATGGTGCAATAATACAGGTGACTTTTTTTTCAAAATTAATATTTCGATTATTTAAAAAAATGGCAAATAGAACCGTTTCATGAACTATGTAAAAAAATCACGAATTAATAGTACTATAACAGCATGTAAGGATATAAGGATTTATCTTGCCGTTTTGAAGATAATTGGATTTTTCTCATTGGCTTCATAGAAATTTTCTATAAAAAAGTTATAAATCCAGTATTTTTGGGAAGCAATTACTCTGACATAATTTTCCTTCACTTCACAGTGTACGACGAATATAACTGCATTATCAGATTATAGTCAAGCCAATATCCTTGGTTAGAATTCGAATCCGTTAATTTTGAAAAAAAGTCAGCCTGTATTATTGCAGCATTCGATAGTCTTGCTAGTAAATAACAATTGCTGGGAAGTAACTATATGTGAGTAAGTTAAGGAAAGTGCTTAATTTTAGCATTTTATATAATTGTTCATACATTTGTTCAAAATATGAAGGAGTTTATTGAAATTCAACACTTTCCTCAAGTTTGCCGTATACCATTACTTTCCAGAAATTGTTCCTTAATAGTAACACTATCGAATCGTGCAATAATACAGGGTGACTTTTTTTCAAAAATTTCGTCGATTTTTAAAAAAAAAAGAGCAGCTAAAACCGTTATATGATGTATGCCAAAAAATCATGAATAATTGGTACTATAACCATCTGTCAGGATATTACGGTTAAACTTGCCGTTTTCAAAATAATTGAATTTTTCATGTTGGCTCCATACAAGTTTTTCGTAAAAAAATTATTACTCCCTCATTTTTGGGCCAAATTATCTCAAACTTAATTTTCTACATAGTAATACTAAACTGAAGCAATATCCATCAAAAAATCAATCACTTTCGAGATTTCATTTCTATGTCTATGAAAGCCGATTTTCGACCCACTGTGCGCCGCTATCGATTTTAACCGCCTCTAGCAATTTTACTTTTCAACTACCCTTTTCACTTTTCCCGTCTGCCGCTGACGGACATTACCGCAAGGATTAAATCTTTGAACCGAAGCTTAGCTTTAAACAAAACTAAAATCTTAAGTTATAGCTAGGTTTTTTTTTTTGGAAACAGTTACTAAAATTATTAACTAAATATTTAACATCCCACAGCTGCTCGAAACTGCAATCATGATAAACGCAGCGAGGCGCGTGAACGTCATGATGCAAAACATCCAAAATGCGACCCATTACAAGGCGGTATATGAATTCTTCCAGAGCCCACGGTCGCCTGTTTCTTTGAAGGGGTCAGTCTGCGAAATGTTTTAACTTAGGGTCAATTCACATCAAGACGATAAGCGACGCTGCATTTTTAAGATATCTTTTAAAAATTGAACTTTATTCACGACAAATATATAGGCGGGCAATGCTTCAGAATGTAGCGATCGGTCTCCTTTTCTCTAACCTTCATGGTCATGTTGCACCGCACTGCACAGCGCATATATAGTGTATGATGTCATATGAAACGTGTTCTATATGTCACCGTAAAATTGTAAAAACCATTAGATTGTAAAACAACTAACGAGATTGTAAAAATATGTCGAAAGATTAAAAACTATATATTTATATTGTAACAAAAAATAATGTGTTAAATTATAGGCAGCATATTCGCGTCGGAATTCTATCAACATTTTACAATTTCACTAGTTTTATTACAATATAACGGTTTTTACAATTTTACGGTGACATATAGAACACGTTTCATATGACATCATACACTATATATGCGCTGTGCAGCGCGGTACAACATGACCATGGAGGTTAGAGAAAAGAGGACCGATTGCTACATGCTAAAGCATTGCCCGCCTGTCCCTGAAAATTTGTAGAATTTATAATTCATTTTTCAACCACCAGCCGCGCTGCCGTCGGTAAGTAGTATAATATTTTTCGCGGCATTGGTGAGCCGCTTTAATTGAATTTCCCACTCTAACTTACCAATCTTCCTTTCCACACCGCCTATCAGATAATCATAAAATTAATTTAATTATCCAAAATGGCGGCGATGTGGTTCGCCACCCATCACGTCTCGTTCTCGCGGAGGCGAAAAGTGGCCCATGGAGAGCCGCTTCGCTACGTTGAATGTAAGAGAAGGAATGGATGGTAAGAATGAAAGTGGACGAAGCGAAACAAGTGTGTTAGGATCGTGGCAAGTGGAAAGAAGTGGTCTCTGCCTACCCCTACGGGAAAGAGGCGGTCTCTGCCTACCCCTTCGGGAAAGAGGCGCGATTATATGTATGTATATACTATTTTCTACAGTGATCGGTCTCCTTTTCTCTAACCTCCATGAACATGACATTCCTACTCTTAGGGTGGGATTCCACCAGTGTGCTGCACTGTGCGACACTGCAATGCACATTGTGCGAGACAAAAGTTTATTCTGGTCGACTCACTAAAGCAAACAATAACAAATTGTGCGCGAACATTCAAGAATGTTCGCAAACATCTGTATACTTTTGTGCGTGCACACTACAGGCAGTGGACTCGCGTCGACGCGCACAAACCTGATGTTCGCGAACTCAGTCTTGCTTCCGCTACTGGAGTAAAAACATTTATTTGTGCGCGTACACATGCTACAGCACAAAGCACTCCGTCCTGCCCGTCCATATTAACTACTGAACTGTCTTCGCCAGAAACTCTGCTCAGTGAACATGCTCGCGCACAAGTGTGCTGAACTGTACGCTTACAAAAGTTACGCACAGCCTTACCAGTGGAAACGGAGGCCAAATGTGATATCAGCTTAGGGGTCGTCCATTAATCACGTGATGCCTAAAGGGGGAGGGGGGGTCCGAAAAAAAATCACCAAGTATCACCAAGGGGGGGAGGGGGTATAGGGAGACATCACGTGTATTAATTTTCGAATCTAGTCTATGCATACCGAAATTATTATTGGTTGTAGATTCGTAGTGTTGTTTAAATACTTACAAAACAAATGACTCGTATAGTTTTAATTACTTAAATTAGTCGATTAAATTGTTATTTAAGTTAAAGTTTTTCTTCAAACATGACCTGCCTACTATGTAAAAAAAAATACACGTGATCTTAGGTGGGGGAGGGGGGGTAGTATAAAACCTCACCACGTATCACCAGGGGGGGCAGGGGTCTAAAAAATGGTTAAAAAACATCACGTGATTAATGGACGGTCCCTTAGTGCCTGCACTGCTGGAGTTTTGCACAAAATGTTTGTAAGCAAATGTGCTGCACACTATTTTGGTGGAATCCTACCTTTACAATGAAATGTGTACATCTTCTTGTGTAATAAATAAAATTCAATTTTGAATGATATTGACATTTTAAAAATGCCTCGCCTTGTCACGTATCGTTTCATTTCGGTGTGAATTGACCCTTATAATTTTGTTACTTGAAGATTATTAAAAACATAAAATAACTACTCTTCAAACATCCCCGTGGTATATCTTGAGAAAGTGATTAACTCTACGTTCAGATCAATCAAGTGGAGGAAATTGAAAGCAGAATACTTGCCGAGTCTCTATTGTTTGAACTGGAAGCAATAACATAAAATTTCTTCACTTTTATTTAAGGGGACACAAGCCAGTACGATGGTCCACACAAAATTATACCGAGTTGCCGCCTAAGCTTACGAATCAGCGCAACTCGGCTATCGTTTTTGGCGAAATCACTCACATACAGCCTAAAGACTCGGTGGACTACGATTTGAAACATGCCAGAGATCGACCACCGACGCCAGTAGTAAGTACAGCTACAGTATTGCCGTATATTTTGAATGAACTTGCAAGAACATAGAATTTCAATAATGCCCAAATGTTCTTAGGAAACAGGTTCATGTTAAATGCATGGACGTTAAAAAAGGCAAACGGAAGGTGAGCTAAGCATTGAGTGAAGCCCAATAATGGCAGCGACTTACGTTTGTGTGAGATTTACGAATAATTGCCATTGGCGTACTGGCGGCCGATCGTCTTACTTTGCTGTGAATGTGTGCGTGCGGCACGTGTCGCTACGATTCTTACTTTGATTGCTTCACTATTCATATTACTGAAGCGGTGTTCGCCTTTTTTTACATTCATGGTTAAATGTTTTTTTCTGATGTGTTGATGCAACATCGGTTTCCCTTGTAAGTAAACTTCCCTTTTGATGTCTTTATTTTTTTCAGCCGTCCTTGACTACATTAGTTGAGGTGACTTTCTTCGATAACGTTGAAAATTTACCAGATCCCGTATCTAATGCGTGTAATCTACCAGAAAGGAGGAAAATGATTGAGGTAAGTACTAAGTATTCATTAATTTTGAAATTGTAATATTCCAAATGGAAAAGGTTTCTTTTAATAAAGCAGGTGTTTTATCTAATATTGAAATAAATTTTAAGTTTATTCCAATATTTTAAATTGAAGAAATTAGCTACAAATCGAAACACTATTTTGCATTCATTAAGGCACGCTCCTGATTACTACCCCTCTACTAGTCTATCTTTTTATTAGGTTTGTTATTTTCTGAAACCTGTTTTTATACCACCAATTATATGTAGGTAAGAGTCAGGCATTGTAACTATTTATCAACTGCATCAAATTGCTTAATATGCATTAAATGCAGTAGAATTATTAATAATGCAGTCTAATCAATTTATTTATACAGATGGTGAATACAGCAGCTAAGGTCATGATGCGATCTTTGAATAAACGCGTCAACAGTGCCATGGATATAGTCATCAAAAAAATCACTCTGCCGCATATAAGGCATCCAAGTATGTTAGAATCAAATATGTATTTTTTTTACGTGGTAGAGCCATGCTTCGGCACGAATGGGCCGGCTCGACCGGAGAAATACCACGGGCTCACAGAAAACCGGCGTGAAACAGCGTTTGCGCTGTATTTCGCCGAGTGAGTGAGTTTACCGGAGGCCCAATCCCCTGCCCTATTCCCTTCCCTATCCTCCCCTATTACCCTATTCCCTCTTAAAAGGCCGGCAACGCACTTGCAGCTCTTCTGATGCTGCGAGTGTCCATGGGCGACGGAAGTTGCTTTCCATCAGGTGACCCGTTTGCTCGTTTGCCCCCATATTTCATAAAAAAAAAAATGTTATAAAATAAGAGCCCTTGCCTACTCAACTCTAGTCGCTCATTTTCGACTTACCATTGATTTATCTATATTAATATTATAAAGCTGAAGAGTTTGTTTGTTTGAATGCGCCAATCTCAGGAACTACTGGTTAAAATTGAAAAAATATTTTTGTGTTTGATAGTCCATTTATCAAGGAAGGCTTTAGGCTATATAACATCACGCTGCGACCAATAGGA
Source organism: Glaucopsyche alexis (assembly GCA_905404095.1). Lineage (NCBI taxonomy): Eukaryota > Metazoa > Arthropoda > Insecta > Lepidoptera > Lycaenidae > Glaucopsyche > Glaucopsyche alexis. The sequence continues at coordinate 20,795,337 of FR990051.1, read as the reverse complement.
GCAAAGAATCTGTGGAAAGTGTGGAAAAACGGGGAAAATTATTCATCTTTAAGGGCTTCCGATGTTTGAAGACGCTGATCTCAGGAACTGCTGGATCGAATTTTTTTTTTGTATTGGATAGTCCATTTATCTAGTAAGACTTTAAGCTATATAACATTACGCTGCCACCAATAGGAGCGAAGCATCAGTGAAAAATATTGCAAAAATGGGTAAATTTATGAATATTTGAGGGCTTCCGTTGCGTGCGTTGCATAAAAGGTTCAAGCTACCCAAAAAATATAATTATTCCTCTGTAAATGATCTAAAAATGTCCGCGAAGCTATATGTCTATCTTTTATGATTGACTCACTATAACCTTTTTATGGTAATCAAATTTGGAAGTAAAACAATTTTTATAAACAAAGTATAAATATTTTTTTAACTTTTATGGCACGATCTTGTTAAGTATGTATGTAAGAAAGGCTCTACGAAGCGAAATTTTTTTACGACCTTTATTTAAACATTTTTTTTTCACTTACAATTAAGACGGTAGTTCGAGAAAATTTCGTTAGTTAACAATTGTTTAACTCGTTGAAAAATTAACTTTAAGTAAAATTTCTAACAGGAATAAATTATTTATAGTGTTCAGAATACACCATATTTTTTTTCAAATTTAAAAATATATTCAATACCTTAAATAAATCAATTAATGTGCCGTACTCGCTTTTGACGCCACGCGCGCATCCTAAAAATGTCACGCGCAGACCTATTTTCAGCGTTAAATTAAAATTAGAAAAATGGAGATAGAGTTCCGGGATTTAGGAGTTTTTTATTGAAAATTTCCTCCTCTTTCAGAATCTTTTTTTGAAATTACTTAAATAATCATAGTTTATTAAATATTGTCAAAAAACGAAATGCCATTTTTTTTCATCTTTAATTGTTTATAACTTTTGCAAATTTTTTATGTGCTAATACAGCGTGTATTTTTTGGCACATTTTTCTAGATGTTATTCCGGATCCAATGAACTATCGCACATAATTTTAAGAGCATTATCTCTATTTTGTACCATTTTCAACTTGTCGCATAGACTAAGTAGGCAAGGTCTTTAATTGGTCACTACGGTTTTGCCACCATCAGGTATCAAGCTTAAAACACTACCAGTTCCAGTGCCAGAGCATACTACCTATTGCTAACATGTGTACTAGATTTGATGCGTGTGTAAATGCGACAGCATGCACTGACGCTATGACGTAGAGACTAAGGATGATTTGCTGCTCTCCAACATCGATATAGGCGTACAGTCAGACAAGGATCTTTTGGCACGTGGACAAAATCAGTACAAAAATGTCACTTTTAGTAATAAGTATTGTTCTTATTTGCGACACTCACGCCCCCATCCAAGTGCCAAAAGATCCTTGTACGACTGTAAATGTGTTTCTCAGTGACGTGGAGCGAGGCTGTGAAAGGGGTAGCCACGGCGGTGGTGGAAGGGCGCGTGCGGCCGGACTGCCCTGAACTGCGACAGGCCACGCTTCACATGGCTTACATGGTGCTTCAGTCGATACGGCAACGGAGCGTAGAAAATCATAAACTACAAAAGGTAAACTATGTTAAACCCTTAGTCCCTTATTTATAATTATTTACAAGGTATAAGCAATTCAAAGTATGCTTTGACTGACATATAACATCAGCAAGTGCTTCCTCTCCCAGAAAGGAGTGCAGTCAACCCCTAATGTTTCTTTGTCTAAAAATATTTACGCAACGGATAAGCGATTCAATATTGCTATCTAAGACATCTATACCAACAAATATCAGAGATTGGTTGCACTCCTTTCTGGGAGAGAAAGAAGTTGCTGGTGTTGCGTGTGCAATCGCTGTCCATCTCGTTGTTTGCTATAAGTACTAAAAAATAATTGCACTCGGGAAAATCTTCTAAATCGGAGAAATGAAACCGTTGGATCCAGCCTGAAGATTGATTTGGAAGATCTAAACTTCAAACTAATGGAGTTAATTAAAGTATCTAGTTATCTAAGACTCCCACAACTCTCTTTTTTGTTGCCCACTTCTATCATTTATAGAACGTTAGAGCGATTGCCCGACTCTAGACCGCGCCATTTCAGCGGTTTGTTGATCAATCTTTAAGTAATTACTCTGTCTGTCAGTTTCTTATCATAAATACATAGTTTCGAAGATGAATTGTGTTGTTGGTTTTACAGGGAACAAGGACCAGTTCTCCCAAGCAAGAAGATTTTTACAAAGCAAAAGAGGATTGAAAAAACCACAACACATTGATAGATTTGTGACTTTGAATATTATTATGTTGAAAATATAATATTTTCTTTTTCAGATAATTATTTTATGATCTATCTGTTCTCGTGTGTACACTGTAATTTGTAATTTTAAAATTTAAAATTAAAAAGGTAGACTCTGTCGAAACCGGTCGTCTAATTACATATTTTTGTTGTAAAATGTCGCCGTCTCACCGTCACTGTCACCGAAGGACTGCAAAGTACGTGTTAAAGGCCTTCTTCATATTGGCTATCTAGATGGCCATAACGGTGTGTGCCATCGTGTGGATTAAGGATTGGTTGGAATGATGGGCCATAATTACTGTGATCGCTACTTGGCCAAGATCCGTGCGGGCGGTATAGGTTTTTCGACGAAAGATCAAAGGGTTGTGGCCAAAGTTATAGCTTTACCATCCACACGTTGGCACTTAGTTCGTCACGAGCTCCGACAGTGAGCGGACGCGTATATCTTTTGTTTTCATCGTAACTTTTGTAATTTAATATTTAGTAATAAAAATGTTTAGTTTAACAATTACGTAGTAACTAATAAATAATCAGTGTTAACCATGACGAACGAGGAAACGTTCAGATTTATAGAATTATATTGTGGCGGACCAATCGCGCTATCGAAGTTTTCTAAGATCGGCGATATATATACGACATTTGAAAAATACTACAGTGGGCTTTGGCCTGACCGAGCATAGCACTTCGCTCGGTCGGAGGTCTCCCTTTGGGGCTTGCCACCATATTCCCACATTGGTGACCCTCGACAGAACCCTCCTTCTGGACATCATCATCACGCCCCACGCCTCCGCACCCAGCTTCAGCCTCTTCGGGTACCTGGTCGAGGTACCCGAACCGGTACCAGTCGGAACGCAGCGCGGCCTGGTCGAACCCTCACCGGCTTCAACGGGCACTCTCACTACAGTGGTCAGCAAGCAGAGCATGAAGCACCTCTCCTGGTCAGCATACGTAGCTACAACGATCAGCAACAGAGTACGCGGCACCTCTCCTGGTCGTCACACGTAGCTACAACGATCGGTTAGCAAGCAGAGCACACCTCTCCTGGTCAGCACGTAGCATCGGCCCCGCACTGCAGCACTGCGACTCACTGGAGCCCGTGCAGCAGCAGCACAGTTCCGACTCACTGGGACTCTGGCACTGGCGACTCAAGCAGAAGACTTAAAATTCGACCTCCGGTCTTAGGGGGGAGTGATGTGGCGGACCAATCAGCCACAGTCCTGAATCGCGCTATCGAAGTTTTCTAAGATCGGCGATATATATACGACATCTGAAAACCACTACAGTGGGCTTCGGCCTGACCGAGCATAGCACTTCGCTCGGTCGGAGATCTCCCTTTGGGGCTTGCCACCATAATATTCCCACAATATCAAACAAAAAATCCGAAAAATCAAAATCGCAAAAATAAAACCATTGGGTGCGTTCTTTGAGAAAAAAAATTTGGCGTATATGCTGTGGCCTGTGTACGTGAACATCTTAGAGTATATACCTACTATTTATATTATATAGAAATCTTTGGTGCACATAATTTTTTGAATGTAAAAAATTCCGTCGGTGCATTTTCTCGCGATAAAAATTAGCCTAGGGAATATAGATCTGTGTCAAATTTTATGATGGTCGGTTAAGTAGTTTTTACGTAAAACCGTTAAATACAGTATCCCACATGAACCATATTATATTATCGGTATAAAAATACCCTTAGTGACTCGACATCCATTTTATTAAATACGACTGAAGCATACTGAACGACCTTCCAACGTGTGGATGCCTACACAATCTGTTGGCCAACACTCAGCCACAATATCCGCCATAATTGCCGCCATGTAGATAGCCAACGTGAAGAAGGCCCATTATACGATTAATTAAACCAACTCTCACTCACTCGGTTGATTATAAATAAAAAGAGGCAAATAACTACTATACTGTGCATTTACAGAAGACGGTGTCAATGTTTCAAAGACGCGTCTTTGACTACCTACAGACCGCGTCATCATCATCATCATCAGCCTATCGCCGTCCACTGCTGAACGTAGGCCTCCCCCAATGAGCGCCAACCATCCCGATCTTGGGCAGCCCTCATCCATCCGCTGCCAGCCACCTTCTTCAAATCGTCGGTCCATCGTGCCGCAGGACGTCCTACACTACGTTTGCCTAAGCGTGGTCTCCACTCTAATACTTGTCTGCTCCATCGATTGTCTGTCCGTCTGCAGACATGGCCGGCCCACTTCCACTTCAGCGTTCTAATTCGTTGAGCAATGTCGGTGACTTTAGTTCTCTGGCGAATAACGTCGTTACGTATTTTATCTTACAGACCGCGTAGTAGATTGCAATGTTCAAAACTAGTAGATTGTGACACGTTGCGTAAATCTACGAACGCATTCACCATGTTAATCTAGGCAAGACAATCTGTCTGCAAACAGACGAGAGTCACGAGACGATCTGATTGCAGGATGCCTGGCTGATAATATGTAGCATCGGAAATGTTTTGTATGTGCGCGTGTTATTATTTTTTTGTTCCAGGCGCCTAACGACAGCTAAGTACTAACTAATTATGCTCTGACTTTGTACCTATACGGGTACGTTTAATCTAATTATATCATTGAAATAAAATAATTTCTTCTCTCAAAAATCTTTACGGTTTGAAAATGTTTGCACCTTGATGGTATTAATTAATAAGCGCCTTCGAAAGCTTGTATATTAGAAGTTTTGTGCGAAAGGAGTCGCGGGCAATAACTATATTTAATATGCAGACGGTATTCCCGGTAATTGCGCAGAAAGTCGACGCGAGTTCGACTACAAACTGAATTCTAAACAGACGCGGGCCGGCTGTCGCGCGTTCCTCGCGTGTTTCACGTGTGTCGGACGCTTAATACCAATTAACTATTCGTTGTTATCGATAAAAAAACAACGGACAAAACTTGAGTGAAAAATATAAACAAAAAACTTTTAACGCAGTGCAGACGATTGTTTTTGTTTGCGGTTATGTTCGGTGAACTTTTTTGTTTTGTTTGCAATGTGCAATTATAACTTGATGTTATAAATGTTTTGCATTTGTTGTTAGGATGTGAGTTTGATTGATAGCTAGTTCAAGGTTTCTATCGATCCGGTATTGTTATCAGTGGAGCTTGAATACACAGATAAAACAGCTTGTTATGTATTTGATACCGGCGCGTAAGTTATTTAATCCTTTTCACGTGAAACACGGAGTTTGTGAACTTCGAAGGCTTTAATATCTTAGATACGCGCGTAGTGTGGCGACGCGCGACGTCGTCACGTCGTTATAGTATTTACTAGCGACCCGCTCCGGCTTCGCACGGGTACAATACTGATACTAATACTACAGAATGTCACCAACTTCGCAACGGGCCGTATAGCAGAAATCGTAATATTTTAATTTCGCCATAACTTCAAAACCAAACGTCAAATTTTAATCATTCAAAGACCAAATATTATCTACATAAACTGTACTTAGTGATGAAATAATTTATTTTGATAAGGATTAATAGCATGAGTAAAATAAACGCGTTTAAATGTAGTCCAAAAAAATTTCAAGATTTCTAAATAAAAAAATGGTTGTTGTGCCTCACTCGATATAGATAGGTATAGTGTGTCGCGGACTTTTTTGTAGATATTTATAAGATCTACAATTAATTAGAACATTACATGGTTCTATCTTTTATAGTTTAGGCAGCGTACGCAAAATAAGTAACTTTTCTGGTTGATTTTTTACACCTTGTGTCCGAAAAACCCAAATATCTTACGGAACCCTATTTTTTTCCAAAATAAAATTTAGCCTATGTTACTCGTGGATAATGTAGCTTTCGAATGGTGAAAGAATTTTCGAAATCAGTCCAGTACTTTTTGAGCCTATTCATTACAAACAAACAAACAAACAAACAAACAAACAAACAAACATACAAACAAAGTTTTCCTCTTTATAATATTAGTGTAGATATATTTTCGTCTACAAACGTAGACAGTGTCTTCGTTTGTACGTCGCACTCGCGTCGTTTGAACTTGATCATGAATACCCACTTAGAAATAATTCGTGTTTCATACCTTTTAGATGGGGTACCATTAATGATGATGATTTAGTCTATCGTGGTAAAGGCACATCCCTTACCACAGTAAAGGCGTGAAAAAATAGGTATTTAACAACCGCTTATCACATAGTCGTCGCCGGGATGTTTGTTCGGGATATACACCAGCTTACTTACTTAAAAATATTTTTTGTATCCCATTGACAATACTATCCCCACGAGAAATTATTCATTAAGTGACCAAAGTTGCAGGAAACAACTTGGTACTTAGTTTTTGAAACTTAGATATTTATAATTTAGAGGAAAATATTATTAATTTTAAACAAAAAATTAAAAACTAATTTCAAAGTAAAAATTGGGATGTAAAGAGAATCACCAACTTTAAAAAAAAAAAGAATAATCAAAATCGGTTCACCCTATCGAAAGTTTTGAGGTAACAAACATAAAAAAATACAGTCGAATTGTTTGAAGACGGTTAACAAACATTACTCGTATCTTGTGGTAGAGTTAACCAGCTACACTTTGTCAGGGAACAGTAACTATAATTTATAACATTTTGTAAATTATAACAATGAGCAATACACCGAGTTAATGAATTAGTAGGTACATATTATATTTGGCAACGTTGTAATCATTTGTATCCGCCGTTTACACAATATTGTTTGTCCGAAACATTCACTAATGGCTAACCGCACACACACTATAATAATGGCAATAATGCTCATAATATTGACAATAATATTCCTTGTGTGCGATATTGCCGTTTTTTGTATGTCTTGAGTTATTAAGTAGAGCTCCGTGGCTTAGTGGGTAGACCGTTCGCACTCGAGAGAGTGCAGGTTCATATCCCAGTTGTGTCGTGTACCAATGAGACTTTTTCAGATCTCAAGTACATTATACGGACGCTCTAACGGTGAAGAAAAACATCGTGAGGAAACCCGCACATAGTTGGCTCCAGACGTATTTACCAGTTCATTCCTCTGGACTAGGCTGACTATGTTGTAAGAATGCCGTATGTGCTTGGGCAACCATACGACATTTAAAAACCAACTGTCCAAGGCACTACAGTATTTCAAGTGGTTACTTCGCTCGGAGAATACTGTATAAATCATGTTTTAACGAATCATTTAACGGATGTAATGGCCTAAGTTTTTTTGAGTTATTAACTAGTATTGACAAATTTATTCTGTCAATAATATTGCACGTGTGCGGCTAGCCAGTCAGTGACTCTATTCGCGCCTCACGCTCTACCTCGACGCTAATCAGTAGATATTAATGTGAGATGGGACAATCTATGGGTAATGACTAATGAGTAATGACTAATTAGTTAATGAATAATGATGGCTTGTAACTCTCGACAAGGAAAAAGGCAGAGTGCCCATCTTGTCCTATGTCTAGCCATCGTGATCGCTCTTATCGGAAACAACGTTAAAAACAGCTGTAATCTATAGTCGAGTTCAAGAAACAATAAAAAAAATTAACAAACTGAAATTCGCAAGCTTTGGATCAAATTGTAATAACATTTTCTTCGTTTGTAACTTCGTCGTAGACTTGGACAACAAATCTGTCAAATTTACTTAAAAATTGCACCGTATGCCTCACGCCGACCGATGGTTGACCATTCGTGTATCAGAGCTGATTAATTAATATAATCCGACCAAGTGAAATTGCTTATTAGTTTCGAATGTCGAATTGATGATGATTTCGAATTCACGTATTATGTTTGGACCAAGATCCCAGGCCCGCCAGACTCTACCTTTGTTCTTACTGATAAAATGTCCTACTTAATATTAAAAATGTTAAAGTTTATGGAGATGAATGGATGGATGTATGGATGGATGGATGTTTGTTACTCTTTCACGTATAAACTACTGAACCGATTTCGATGAAATTTTGTACGGTAGTAGCTAAAGGTCTGGATTATAAAAAAGGTTACATTTTATCCCGATAAAGTACAATGTTCCCGTGTGATATTGCATTTATATCCTACTAATATTATAAATGTGTAAGTTTGTGAGGATGGATGGATGTTTGTTACTCTTTCACGCAAAAACTACTGAACGGATTTTTATGAAATTTGGTATGGTAGTAGTTTAGACCCTGGATTAAAACATAGGCTACTTTTTATCCCGCAAAAGTACAGTGTTTTTCTGGGATACTGTATTTACGCGGGCGGAGCCGCGTGTAACAGCTAGTATATATAATATTTTCCTATTAGTGTGTGGTATACACGCGGTGGGTCAGGGATCTCAGTCCCTTTATTTTGGTTGATTGAATTAGCAAATTATTTTCATTTTGACAGATGATCATTGTTTACATAAATTACTCTGTCCCGACACACGTTGTTCTGTCTTAAATATGAACTAAAATTAATAAATAACTACACCTACTGCTACACCTACTCCTACAACCTACACCTTTTCTAATATTTCTCATCGTTTAAACCTTCCCTGATATTCCACAATTATTTCAAGACCAAAATTAGCCAAACCGGTCCAGCCGTTCTCGAATTTTGAGTCCCGCGGGACCTTCTCCTGGTTTTAAGATATTTCCTCACCAATTTTCAGCCAAATCAGTTTACCCGTTCCGTAACTAACACGACTTTCTTTTATATAAATAGATTATTCTCTCTCGTGATTTTAGATTTTCGAATTAAATATTCAGTAAAACTTTGCCGACTATCGAATGGTAGTAAAGTTTGCCAAAAGTTTTTATAATTCACACTGAATTCCGGGACATAGGAACTCAATACAAATTAAGTACACCTAAATAATGTAATGGTTTGCAAACATAGATGGTTCGATGACATTGAACACGTGGAGTATTTTTTGTCAAAAACTCATTCAAAGGCGTCTTGTATCAACAAAGATACTGCCTCCATCCAGTAAATACATTTTAAACGATCAATTGATACGTATTGAAAATTAATTGAGTGTAAGGAACGGGCTTCAACAAAGACAATTAGCACATGAGACAACACAACACAACACGATGTAACTAAAGAAAGACGATGATTTAAGTTTTGAGAACTTGAAACCGTCGTTACGTATTTCATAATGACGTAAGCGTAATGGATATGTAGTTGAGATAATTATTTTTTCTCTAGATAGCTAATACGCGGTATAGTTTATTTTAAATCCTCGGCACAAAAATAGGGGTATTAAAGGTTGGCCGCATGTCTGTGTGTATCTGTTCGAGGCATCGCTATTTGCTCACAAATGATTGAACCGTTTTTGGATTAGTTTTTTTTAAAGATGTTTACATTACATTCCTTTTTTTTTTTGTTTTATTTTACATGGTATGTTGGCAATTATTGTCAGGGCACTCGCAAGTCCCAACACCAGACTTATTACAAGTGCTTAGTCGGCCTCGGCCTTTTAAAGTTCCCCTTCTGGGTTTTCCCTTCATTAAGGGAACCCTACTCACTCGTCACCCTCGCTCGACGAATCACACTTAAAATATTGTTTTAGTTCTATTTTTTTATTCGGCATCATCACGACAATGGTGCCAGCCTCTCTCATTCAATGTTAGTGTTTTCAAAACGACGTGTGGCTCTCCATGTTAAAATTTAGTTTTTATTCATAGATTCTTGCATTCGCTGTAGCAGCTTTTTCGAACCGTGCACATTTCTATGTTCAGGTTGATGGATGAAAGGTCTAAAATAATAATTACAAGTAACATTGTACATCTGCCTACGTTATCTACCGATAGTACGTTAGCCGATAGTCTAACGTAAAATTGTCATTAATCTCTTCTAAACTAATTAGTGACAAGAACATGAAAAGAGTCGTGGGCAAAAGCTCATAAAATTATACAAATATACTACGCAGTTAATTTGTTAAAGCTATGTTTTATTATGTATAATAATGAATATTTATGTTCAATAATGAATAAGCTGACAGAGCAGGTCAGACCTTCCGTTTAGTAGCATGCACAAAGCGCCGTCAAAGACAAGTTTGCAAGTGCAACATTTTATTCAAATGTTTCGCATTTTGCTCAATTTGTTTTATTTTCGTCGTAGCACGAAATTCGTGACAGACTTATGAGTAGACAATCGTGACTGCTCAATATAATTTAAACAATTTAAAACATTAAATTTGTAACACAGGCAGCTAAGCCCCATTTTTTTTTTTTTTTTTTTCGAAAGGGTCTATGCTAGCGATCGGGTTAAGACCGCTCTAGCTTTGTCGGGCTATAACTAACCTGGTGGCTAGTTGGTTAGTTTAGAGTTTTATGGGAGGGTTGGCCCTCCCTAACTTCCCCATCTTCACCTAAGCCCCAATTTCACCAACGTATCAAAACCATGTTTCATTCTGAGCTGAGGTTTTCTATCTGTCCCGTTCTAACATTGAATAAGAGAGAGAGTGAAAGAATCCAGGTTTAGCGTTAAGCGCGATTAAATAAATTTGGTGAAATCGGGCCTAAGTGTGTGTGGAGCCACGATTAGCTTAGGCTTGCGATTTGCTAAGATTCATAGTAAAAGAACTTACGTGAGCTGTTTAGGTACGATTCACAAATGGGTTTACTCTCCGAAGTGATACCACGGCGTCACAGAAAACTAGGACAGCAACCGCGCTTACGTTGTGCTTCCTGAAGGCCCAAGGGACATTAGGGTCATAAATCATAACATCCTACTTGACTTCTTTGACGTTACAGGTCTCCATAGGCTGTAATTATCGCTTATCGATTACCATCAGCCGATCTGACTACTTACTTAACTTACTCGTTAACTTATATGTTAGCTAAGACTAAATTTGTTACAAAGTTAATTAATTTACTTTTTATTTTAGTACATCTCTGAGATTTAATTTCTCATGAAGACGACTCTTGATTCCTGTAATTTATGACTAGTGTGTGAGTGCCATTACTAGAAGTGTACAGATTGTTAAAGTGTGAAAATGTCGGAACGGTTTAAAGTGACGAAATCGGACGAGCCCACGGGCAAGGCGTTCAAAAACTACGGAGCTACAACCGCTGAAAACGACGTCGAACTCAAGGGCAAACTTCTTCCTGACTCAGGTATGCTTATTAAATTTAAGGCATTTCCAAAACTCTATCATGGTGGAGGTATTTCCATCTTTTTGTATGATAAATTATTATGATTTTCGTTGTAGCTGTAGGTAAAATTTAAGGCATTTAAAAACTCTATCATGGTGGACGTATTTCCATCTTTTTGTATGATAAATTATTATGATTTTCGTTGTAGCTCTACGTCAAATTTAAGGCATTTTAAAAACTCTATCATGGTGGAGGTATTTCCATCTTTTTGTACAATAAATTATTATTATTTCCCTTGTAACTTGTAGCTCTATCTAATATCGCAAACTTCTATTACTTGGCTTTAATGTAATTTGATTTTTTAGACTTTATAATATGTACGCTGCATATAAAGTTGCAGTGTTATAGGAGCTATGCAGATACGCAATACCGCAAGCGGTTAGAGACTATAAATACACTAACAGTGTATTGTTTACAATCTGCTGGTGTTCGATAGCGTCCGAACTCCGATTAATTTAAAATCATCGATTAATAAAATCAGGTCATTCTGTACTTGACATGAAAAATTTGGACAATATACGAGTACATAGGAGAAACGCTATCCCAATAAAAACCTTCAAAATTAAAGGAAACATTCTAAATATAATCTGTGTTTCTAATTTTAGCGCAGCAGGGGCGTATTGTTTATCCTTAATTACTAATTTGCGGATTTTCCATTCGCTAATTTAAATAAAAAAAGGCTCGAGTATTGTTGTTAAAAATAGCAGGTAGTAAAAGTTTTTAAAAGGCTTTTAAGGATGGAGGGAAGTAATAAAATCTTATAGTAGAGAGTCATGCGCATTTTTTCGAGAGTAGTCCAATATTAGAGCAGTACATTATTTTCACTAGTGCCACAGCCCATAGAGTAAATAAAATAAAGTGTTAAAGTGTGGTCGCGAAGCACGTAGAATTTCATATATTAACATATCGCTACTTGTCTCTTTATTCACTCCTATCGCGTACGGTCTATGTTAACGCGATATTATATGAAAGAGACAAGTAGCGATAAGTCGATATACAAAATTCTACGTGCTCGGCGACCGCACCTTATTACTATATATTATTTACTCTGTGGGCTAAAATTGGCTCAATTAAGTTAATCGTCCTGAATCAAATTCCACAGCAATATGTATTGAAGAAGTTGCTCTAACAGAAACTTCTTACAATTCTTGTATTTGACAAAATTGATATTCTTTAATTTTATGATTCTATTTACGATGATTCATTTGTAAATTTTATCGTATCTGAAAATATGAAACAAATTGTTATTATGTTCATCCTAGTAGAAAAGAATCTAAGTGGCCTTTTTAGACTTACAGAACTTTACAATGGATATATTTTGCAACTAAACAGAATACAAAAAATATTATCTTGAAATAGGTCATGGGTGATATTAAACATTTTAAAGTAGGTTTGATATTAAAGTATAAACGTAGAAATTAAATTAACATGTTTTTTAACATTTAACTTCTATGTTAAATCCGTTCCAAATTCGACAGTTATTATTATGCAAATGTTTACTTGAATGTTTTGTGTAACGATTAACCGGCTAACCTTCGAGTTGGCCTTAGTCTAAACAAATAACTTTTTTTTATTGTTAGTTAATACTTTATATTTGTATAAGCAAGAATTTTGAAATTTGGTTGCCAGGGTCCCAATTCTCGTACCAATATCGGTTTGATTGTCTGTTCTGCTCGAGGGCGCATGATATGAAGCATAAGCGAATGAGCCAGCGCGTTAACCGAACCGAGATTCGAGGTACGACAAAGGGACCTTGGACTTAGGGATCCAGTATGTCGCTTCTGATTACTAAACCTAATGAACGAACTAACTTTACCTAATTTCCACGATAGGCGCGACGTCAAAGGTAGATTATTATCAATTCCATGTTACATATTATTAGGTATGATACTGTCGAATTGATTTATTGATAACAATATTGTCAAATTGCCTCCTAAGGGTCAGCTCATACCGAGACGCCACGTGGTGCGCACTCTAAATTGATATTTATTTACTATACAAAAAGACACATATTACATTGTAAGAATCAGACCAAAAAATAAATTAAGTCTGATAGCCAGAGCGGTGTCGCGCTGTGCAGTGCGTGCATCTCACAATAGGCAATCGGACTGATTTTTTTTATTGCATAAATGAATAGTACTCTTAAATATGAGTAACTTAACCTACAAGTGACGTCACTTGTAGTTTAAGGTGTTTGAAGTATACGGCCGCAGGAACATATTTGTAAATATCTCCTATATTTGTGCGTTAAGTTCTTACTTACCATATTGAATGTTTTGTATATGATGTAAGTAAACTAATTGAGGCCACCCGAGACCCCATAGCCGGCACCTATCTGGCCCAAAGAGTGAGTATCGCAATCCAGCGGGGAAACTCTTTGAGCCTTCTAGGTACTCTGCCTGATGGGGACGACCTGGGGGATTTTTTTTTATTGTAGCTTTTTAAGTTTTCTAGTTTTAATTTTTTTAAGTAGGTAGTTAGCTATTAGATATTATACTATAATTGTTATTTTGTCGAAATAAATTATATAGTAAACTAATGGTGTAGGTACACTTCAGGACCAACTAAACAAACAGACTCACGAGTTTCTGCGATCGGAAGTAGAAATTGTGGGTATAACTGAGACTCCAAATGAAAACCCTTATCACCTAGTGTTGACTACTGCTAATAAGATCGGTATTGATGTTGATGAGCGTGATCTGGACTACGTCACGCGCGTGGGACCGCGAACTAAAGGCACAGACAAAGAAAATGATTTACCCAGGCCCCTGGTTGTCAGATTTACCAGACGAGTCAAGCGTGAGGAATTCATAAAACAGGCAAAGGTCCGACGCTCGTTGGCGAGCAAAGATATTGTTGGAGCCGGACCCGAAAGAAGGATATTCGTGAATGAGAGACTCACGAAAGAAACCCGACATTTATTTCGCTCCACTCGACTGTGGTCTAAAGACAACGGCTATAAATATTGCTGGGTCCGAAACAATACTGTCTACATACGAAGACACGACGGTCGCGAGGGTAGTCCACCAATCCCGATCCACAGCTTGGACGTCCTCCAAAAGTTATCGGAGTGACAATAAATTCCATGAGTCTGTTCAGAAATACTTTACTCGTTGTTTTTTAAGTCATTTAATTTTGTTTTTTATGGATTTAGCTACTCTTCAATATTTTTGCTGTTATCATGTTTTTTATTTGGGACTACGAACAACACAATCTCGACTATTCAACAACTACCTAAAATCTCAGTCATGCACGGCATCTGTTTTCTGGCAAGAGCCACTTTTTTGTTACCAAAAAGCTTTTATGATACCGTATATTAATTATAATACTTGTTCTGTTTCATCTTTGATCTCCACAGTCTTTTACAGTAGACTTCATATAAGCATGCATTGCCTGACTATTTCTCTTCTGCAGGAGCTTTTTTGTAAAACAGTTCATTATTCTGCTCCAAATCACTTTACTTTTCATACATGGTTCGCTATTGGCATTCAATCAATCAATAGAATAATTGCACATCAAGTTGTTTCCAAACTTTGCGCAAATGGCTAATAACCTTTTAAGCGACATAGACCGTTCAATGAATATTGAATGCCATTACCTTACTATGCCGGAGCAATGTAATACAGTTATATCCAAATTTACAATTAAAATACTACATGTGAATATTCGTAGCATGCAATGCAATTTTGACAACTTCCAGATAGTCTTTGCTAGACTAAACATAACATTCGATGTAATCATCATGAGCGAATGTTGGATAAACTCAACGTCCACCATAAAACAAATCACTGGTTACAATTCTTTTAATACCACTAAATATTTTAACAGGTCGGGGGGAGTCATAATATACGTCCACAAAGACTGGTCTCCAAATGTTTATGAACCAGATTTGCAAGAGGCAAACTGCCTTATCCTGGAAGTTCCAGATACCTTCACCGTTGTGGGCATATACAGATCCCCCTCTATCAGAAATCCTTCCACATTCATCTCCTCATTAGACCGTACTCTTCAGGCAATTACGCGATCCCCACATCTAATTCTTGCAGGAGACATAAATATTAATATTCTGGATTCCTCTCTTGGTGACATGAGCTCTAATTACCTAGACCTCCTTGCAGAATATGGTTTGATCTCAGCCATAAATATACCCACCCACAATAAGACAATCATAGATCACATCTTTGTCCCGTCAAATATTGTGGCGGAATCAGTTGTGTGCCCAGTGGATTTGACTGATCATAGCCTTGTCATGGTAGGAATCAAGTCCCAAGGAAGAGAACCACCCACAAGAACTAGTCTAAAAATTGATTATAATAGTCTTAAGTCTGAACTGAAAACGATCAACTGGTTTAGTCTTATTGAAAATAAGCCACTGGATCTTGCCGTTGTTGAATTTTCAGCGGCTCTGACAAAAGGTATTGCCAAACATTCCCGGATAGCTCAAATTCCCCATTCGAAATTCTGTATTAAGCCGTGGATGACCCCAGGACTTATACGGTGCTCCAAACATAGAGACAAGCTTCATAGAGACTTTAAAAAACACCCCGATGATGACTCAAAGAGAGTAGTTTACACTAGGTATAGAAATTTTTACATCTCTCTAGTCAGAAAGCTAAGAACTAGTTTTGAAAAAGAGGAACTTGAAAATAGTAAAAATTGTCCTAGGAAGCTATGGAAAACTATAAACAAAATATCTCACCGCAATAAATCATTCAACCAAAACTGTGCTTATGAACTTCTAGAAGGGAAGGACCGCTCAAAGGCTGAGTCCCTAGAGGCCTGTAATACTTACTTTTCTTCTGTAGGTAAAACTCTTGCTAGTTCCATTTTAACCAGACTAAATGAAACTCAAGAATCTCTTGCCTCCAAAACTGAAATGAGAAGTGCTCCATTACACTCGTTTTTTATCTCCCCCACAGATAAACAAGAAGTCATTGACATCATACGCCAGCTTGATGTAAACAGTTCTCCAGGTCTAGACAAAATTAGTAATAAAATTCTTAAAACCTTAGAGCAGGCAATAGCGGGGCCACTCTCAACCCTATTCAACTTGAGCATCGAGTCCGGCAGGTTTCCTGCAGCCTGGAAAAAAGCTGCAGTTATTCCCATCCATAAGGAGGGTGCTAAAGATGATCCCTGTAACTTCCGCCCTATTTCTCTTTTGGGAAATATATCAAAAATTCTTGAGCGCATTATAAATAAAAGATTAATGTCTTATTTAGAGACAAACGGTCTACTATCTGACAGACAATTTGGTTTTCGGGGTGGTAAATCCACTGAAGATGCTAATATAGTTTCCTCTCACCTTGATAATGGCCGTGGCTGTGTCGGCGTCTTTTTGGATTTAGCCAAGGCGTTCGACACAGTCTCTATGCCGATCCTTTTGAAAAAACTAGAGTCCTTTGGTATAAGGGGCGCTGCACTAAGCTGGTTCTGCAGTTATCTGTCGGATAGAAGTCAATGCACTAATATAGGTGAATACATCAGCAGTGAGAGGCCAATATCCTTCGGCGTTCCTCAGGGCAGCATTCTCGGGCCAACACTGTTTCTTCTGTATATCAATGACTTACCTTTGCTTAACTTACCAAATGCTGATATTCTGTGCTATGCCGATGATACGGCAATAATATTTTACGACACATCCTGGAATTATTTGCAGCAAAGAGTAGAAAATGGTATGACCCGTATCTCCCAGTGGCTAAGTTCTAATCTGCTTACTCTTAACACTGTCAAAACAAAGTTTCTATGTTTCCATAAAACAGCTGCGTCAGCCCCATTAAATTTAAATCATATTAAAATACATACATGCGACTTCCAAAATCCAAAGCCACATTGTAAATGTAACCAAATAACAAGATCTAACTCCTTAAAATACCTGGGCGTGGTCCTCGATGAAAAACTGAATTTTAAAGATCATATCTCTGTAACTTCTTCTCGTATTAGAAAATTAATAAATGTTATGAGAAATCTACGTGAATGCATGGATGCAAAAACTATGAAAATGGTGTATCTGGTATTATGTCAGTCCATACTTAATTACTGCATCCTGGCTTGGGGTAGTGCTGCCCAAACAGTCCTTATAAAGCTAGAAAGGGCACAGAGATCGGTATTAAAAGCTGCATTTTTCAAGCCCTTCCGATACCCAACCGCAGCTCTATATAAGGAAGCCAAGGTCCTCAGTGTAAGGAAATTGTTTCTACAGAGATCAGTAGTTGCCATGCATAAGAAAGTGTTAAACTCCAGCAACTATAAGAACTGGCTCAATGCAAGAATCTTCAAAATTCCAAGCACTACCACTAAAACTACATTTGCACGTCGTTTCTCCAATTTTCTTTCTCCCTATCTGTATAATAAATTAGTTAATCGTTATAAATTTCAGTACAATTCTCTTAAAGAAACCAAGCTTATATTATTTGAAAACCTACTAAATTTACCGTACAATGAAACAGAAAACTTGTTACTGACAACTTTCTGAATAATAAAGTTGAGATTGTAGTGTTTTTGTCCTTGCCTGTACTTAGCTCTAGATTAAATTGTTAATAAAAATATTTTGTAATTAATATATAAGTTCATGTCTTAGGTACTTGGTAATGATGTAATACGCAACAATATATCTTTGTGCATCAGTTAATGTGTATACAAACTCCCCCACAGGACAGGCTTCGCCTAGCGTGGGGGCCAGAACTGTTGGTTGCTGTAAAATGTTGTTTATGGAAATAAATTTTATTATTATATTATTATTTCGCAAAAAAAAATTTTTTTGGTAGATACTTTTTAAATGTATTTAATTAGTAAACTACACATACAATTGTATCTTTTTTTTACATTTACCAAGTAGTAATACCTCAATATTTCTGAATATATTAATGAAACTAAATATTTCCGATGTTGTTCGATCCCCTATTCGAACTCTTGCAATGTAGTGAACAAACTTCAATTTTGAATCGCTCTCTTTAAGAAGTGTGCGCCGTATCTAATTTCGGTGTGAGCTTACGCTAAAGGTGAACGCGCACCTATACGCGCCGCAGGAGCCGCACGCGCCGAAGCCATCGAATTTTATAAATCTTTGTATGAAATCGTATGCAGCGCCGCGAACCTATCCGCGCCGCAGGAATCGATTACTTTTCCGATTTATAAAATTTGATGACTTAGGCGCGTGCGGCTCCTGCGGCGCATATAGGTGCGCGTTCACTTTTAATCCACTGCACTTGGGCTATGTACTACCTATTTAATTAAAAAAATAAACCTATTTAATTTAATAAATTAACTGTCTGTCGTTATTTGGTAAATCAAAACTTTGTTGTTGTTTGACTTACACGTTCAATAAATTATAAATATACTGTCTTGTTATCATACGGGTTATACGTGTAATAGTAGTGCTAGTAAGTTAGTAACACGTTTGAAATATTTTGTTCACCGTTTGACGTTTGTTTGTCGTTTATGAGTTATGACAGTACCATTTTGCTGTTTGATGAGATCGAGACTGTTTCTAAACTGTATTAATGTAAGGTTGAAGTACCAGAATCAACTTTCAGATGTAATATCAGAGTCAAACATTAGTACAACATAATACTGCGCTTAGAAGATAAGAAATGCGACAAATCGAACTCTACATATTATAATATTTGTAAAGGTAGGTTATAAAAGTAATTTCAAAATCCTTTCCTGCGGGTAAATGGAGGGTATTAGAACACTCCTCTTAAATACCGCATCTCCAAGTTGCTCATGATAATAATAACACCCCACACCAATTTCGGTGACGGTGTCCGGTTTCATTGAAACCAGGGGAGTTACGCAGGAGTAATTTTGTAGTGCCCAAGTGTGTGCGCAGTACACAAGTGAACTTTTTCTTCTTTTACTCTCATAACCCAGTAGGACGGACACGACTTGCGAGAGATCAGGGGAAGTCCGACTTTTTACATGCCCATTCGACGGATCATTTTTCTTGTCAGAAAATCAGGTAAACTGCCTGCATTGTCCTAACTCCTAACTAAATTTGGAAACAATATTTTGTTACTTGATCCAATGCGAGAATCGAACCCACGACCTTTGAGTCAAGAGCCAAGCTCTAACCACTTTACCACGGAGGCTGTTAACTTGCAACTTGCTCATGTGTGTTATGGAAGTACAGAGTTGTATCAACATGTCATTAGCGTCTTGCGCGCAGTTTCCCGGGGTAATTACTGAGCTGAAGAGCTGCGTGAAATGTCTGTAAAGTTACTTAACAGGCACACTAGTCTTTGAAGCTCCAAACCATATAATTTCTATATGTGTGTCCACGACCTTAGTCAGAAACTACTGAAGCTAGAAAAGCTTAGGGTCAATACACACGAAAAAAGGATACGCAAAATACTTAGCTCTGCATTTTTAAGACAGCTATTCAAAATTAAACTGTATTCATTACATAAGAAGAAACACGTTTTATTTTAAGAGATGGAATGTTGCACAAATGAACCGTGCTTCACAGCGCAGTGTATGATTGATTAGGGAATATGCATGTATTTTTTTTATTTTTTTAAACGTTTCTACTGGTTATAAACATTACCAAAAATATATATAACACATCAAAAACATTATCCATTCAGCTGGAAAAAATGTTTAAAAATCACTATAATTTTTGCGCGGTTTAAACAGGCCATTTTCGCGGGCTTGGGTTGTGACGTCATCGTACACGAAAAAGACAGTTGACAGATAAAATCATAGACGAGTCAGAGCTTAAAATTCAATTTAACGTCAGTCGTGTCATTGTCACGAAAGACAGCGTCGTGTAGCGTGACGTCACACGCGCGTCACCATTGGTCGCGACTCGTTTCGCAATTTTAAATATCCCGGGCTGATTTTGCATTTTTTATATATTTTTTTTTCGGCTTAAATAAGAACTAAATTTAAAAAATTCTTTTTAGTTATAATGTGACGACAATAAAGAACAGAGAAAAAAATATTTCAGGCAAATTAAATTTTTATGCATATTCCCTATTATGAAACGTGTAACTTTTGGGGTAGCGAATGGCTAGCCGCACTCACACCCTATTATTGGCAATAATGCTCATATTGACCATAATAGAATTAGGCTGACTGTGTTGTGAGAATGCCGTATGTGGTCTTTTTTTTTGTATGCGTTGACTAGTATTGACAAATTTATTCTGTCAATAATATTGCACGTGTGCGGCTAGCCAATTCTCAAAGTACAATTCTTGAATAGCTAAAAAATAATAAAAAATTGAAGTAACCCCCGAATTGTCAAGCAGTAAGTGAGCTGATGATGATGGATTATAGCTAAGAACACTGTCGATAGTGCCAGATTTTAAACAAAAAAAAAACCGCATCTAGATCGGACAGACAGACCAAACTTATAAAACGTTCGTCTTTTTCTCTCTTTTTGCGTCGAGGGTTAAAAATGCACCACCCTGAATGCTAATAGAAAACAAAGTTTAATATAACTGGGGCGATGCTAAGTTCGGCTTGCTGAGCAAACTCGATTACATCAGTGAAAAAACTGGCAAAATGGGTCACATAGGGGCGCATTCAAAAGAGCACAGTTCAAAGTGTTAAAGAACTTAATTATGCTGAGACTGAAACTCATTTAATTTGTGCGTCACTGTATTCAAAGGACTGAGCTATGTCGAGAGCTCGAGACTTCTTATTTTTAATGAATGCACCAGGAAACGAGGAGACGAATCGCCTAATGGTAAACGATTACCTCATGGATTGCTCATAAACACTCGCAACATTAAATCCCTTGTTAAAATATTTACACAACGGATACGCTAATCCAAGTTGCTATCTTTGTCTGTCAAGTGACTTTTCGGATCTATCAGAGCAAGACAGACATAGGAGTTATACTCGTAACTCGGATTATGTGGATGTTGATGGACACTCTCGATTATGTCAGCTTTCAAACAAACAAAAAAAGAGCTCCGTGGCCTAGTTGGTAGACCGTTTGATTAGCACTCGAGAGTTTGCAGTTCGATTCCCAGGTTGTGGCGTGTACCAATAAGACTTTTTCAGATCTCAAGTACATTATACGGACGCTCTAACGGTGAAGGAAAACATCGTGAGGAAACCCGCACATGGTTGGCACCAGACGTCCAGTCATTCCTCTGAATATGGCTGTGTTATGAGAATGCCGTATGTGCTTGGGCAACCATACGACATTTACAAACCGATTGTTCCAGGCACAATAGTATTTCAAGAGTGATTACTTCGCTCGGAGAATCGTGTATAAAATATAAATCCAATAACGGATGAAAAGGCCTACGTTTTTTTTTTTTCAAACAAAAAATACTAGATCGTAATCGGTTTATCCTTTGTTAGCTATAATTCCAGGGACAAGGACATACACACAGACAGACACGTCAAATATATCGAAGTTAACAAGCAATGTCTACAAGAGAAACTGAGAAAGATTTAAATATGCATTTTTCGCATTGGAAAAAAGTGAGCACTTTAAGTTTCGCTAAAGCAGTCAAAAACATTTTTTAGCTTAACCGGAACATGCAGCTTTGTGAATTAATTAATGTTTGCGGTTAATTTTTCTAGAGCGTTCTTTGAAAGTGTGTTATTTTCGTTTATAAAATGTTAGAATGAATTTTTTTATAGAAGTGTATTTCAGCTCGTCAACACTCACTGATGCTTGAGAGACCTATGGGAAAGGAAATTTTTTGCAGTTCCTGACCCCTGCTGGCCGATTCTGTATCGTACATTTTGTGAGTTAATCACTGAGTTAGTAACGAAACGGAGGAGTGAGTAACGGAAAGTCTCATTTTTATATTCACTATAATATGATCCCGCCTTGAATGCTGCTATGGTACCTGTGGGTCCCCCAAGGTCCTTGGTTCTTAACCCTCGATGAAAACAGAGGGGTGTTATAAGCTTGACGTGTCTGTATGTCTCTGTGTGTAATAACTCCCCACACCGATTTTGGTGACGGTGGCCGGTTTCATTGAAACCAGGCCAGTTACGCAGGAGTAATTTTATCTCTCTTCCTTTACTCTCATAACCCAATGCGATGGATAACCGACAACTGGCGGGAGATCAGGTGCAGGTCCGACTTTTTTACATGCCCATCCGACGCATGGATCATCATTATGGTCAGACAATCAGGTGATCAGCCTGCATTGTCCTAACCAAACTTGGAAAAAACTTTTTATTTGTTCCAATGCGGGAATCGAACACACGACCTCTGAGTCGAGAGCCAATGCTCTAACCACTAGACCATCTCTGTGTATATCTGTGTAGTGTTTATGTTTGTTCGTGGCGACCAGCGGTTGTTCCGATTTTGATCTGTTTTTTTTTTTAAAGCTGACATAATCGAGAGCGTTCTTAGCTATAATTCATCATCATCAGCTCCTCACTGCTTTACATTTCGGAGGCTCCTTAAATTTGTATCATAGAATTTTACACTTTTCCTGGTTTTTCACATGCTTGGGTTTATTAATGCTTGCGTATTCGGTATACTACTTTTAGACCTTATTACTTCACAATAAGGTACAAAAGTGGTACACCAGTTACTTGATTTTACTTTTATTGAATTGTAATTAATCGTCTCGATAATATCATAAACTTGATTGATTTTTGAAATTTGGACGAATCAACGTGTTTGACGTTAATGAGAATACTATTTTGCAGTTTGAACATTTCTGGAATGGATCGTAACGGTTTTGCAGGATTTTATTACCAGAACCGATATTCTGATCTGTCTTCGACTTTACTGTACACTACATAGTCTATAATTGGTATGCCGCGCCGTATGACTTGTTACATCTAGGGTATTCTATTTCTAGATCCCACACAACAATACGCCATTTACTTTAATCCTAACAACCACTAGGTACATAAAATTCACAATGGGAAAATTATTTAATGTTTGAACTTTATTTTTATGAGCTAACTGCTTTTGTATAAATTTTATGATTAGTTAATAGGTACTTTTCTACTAAAAATTGAATCTATTGCTTTCTGTTTTCTGCGAACAGCAACGTAAATAGGGGTTATTTATCTGGTGTAGGTAAATTTGAATATGTGTATTAAGTAAAATATCGAACTTTTTATTTTATTTACTAGTTAACCTAGGTTAAGTTTTGTTTAAAAAATGAAAAATGAAGAGTTTAATTAATAGGAACCTCTGATTTTCTTATTACCTCTTACTGACTTACTCCTCTCTTCTGGTCTTCTATTTGATAGTAGCCCGTGACTTCGTTCACTCTAAAAGAGAGTTAGTATGATACCAACCAATTTTTCTGGGACGTTCAAGAGTTCGAGCTAATGACAATAAAATGTCTGCGCTTAGTTTTAATCAAATCGCTTATCAATAATTCACATATACATGAGAAACATGTACCTTTTTGCCACTATCGGCGCGGTATTTGATATCGAATTGCATATTAAAAAAACCGGCAAAGTGCTATTCGGACCCGCGCACCTACATAATGTTACCTCTACCGTAAAAATCAACCCTAAAAACGCACTTATGCCAAAGACTTAAGAGCGTTTCCGGTCGCATAACGGTATCACGTAATGTAAAAACACTCTTAGGATGCTGTGCAATTTGTAAAAAAAAAAAACAACAAAATCATTAGTGAGATATTTTGTAGAGTATTTGTTCAGCTGTTCACATTTGCCTATTAAGTTACATGGCCTTGTTTCATACTATCATGTGATAGCGCTTTATCAGCCGTGAGTCACCGTGTTCCGTTGAAAACATGACCTCCCATGAAGTTCAACTATAAATAGAGCATAGTATAGATATCGAGCTCTCTAGTTACTATTGCTTGGGTAACATAATGTTTCAGGCGTTATAAGAAGGAAGAGAATGGAATTTGGCGCACATATTTATTTGTGGATTGGAAATATATTATACTAGATGTTTCCCGGGACTTCTTGCGCGCAATACTTAATTTCGCAGGACGTTTTTCCGCGATATAAAGTAGCCTATGTCCTTACCCGTGAACTACACTATATCTGTATCAAATTTCATCAAAACCGGTCCAGTAGTTTCGGAGCCTATTCAATGCAAACAAACAAACAAATAAACTTTTCCTCTTTATTATATTAGTATAGAACTGCTTTAGTTTCGGTGTGATTTGGTGTAACGCGAAAGCGAAAGTTTTAATACTCGTACATTTATGAAAAAGCTTAGGTTAGCTCCTAACTCCTATAAACCGAACAGCTCCGTAACTGAAACTATCGGTTATGGATATTAGATAATCATTTAGCCTAAAAAGCTAGGGAATCGGCACGACCGGCAAATTAAATGAACATAAATTATCCGAAAGTTTGAAATAAGATTCGGCTAAGGTTACATATAGTATTTTTCGTATAATCCAATAGTTACCTTTACGGAAAAGGAGCTGGAGCTCCGTTTCCGTAACAGCCTTGCCCAAACAACGTCACATTGCAATACAATTTCCAAAAATTATACGACGTCTTTTATAAGTGATGCGTTGTCGAACGCAATGTTGTGGCCTCAACTCACAAAGACTGGGATATAACAGGGAAATTATGTTTTTCATAAGGTACAAAAGGCTTCATTTTACACAACAGGGTTCATTTGTTACTTTAGTCATTAATCATATTCAAAATCTATGCAATGACTAGTAGTATTCTATGCCAGGAGGGAGGCGGGAGGGTTCTAATCTAGTTAGGTTGTATCACAATTTCCGGCGTGAACGACGTGACCTGTTGATTTACGTTTGTATGACTTTGGCGAGCTGCCAGCTCAGATACCAGATGTTATTTAACGTTCCAATGAACTCAGTTTTTTATCAAATGTATGGTGCACCGTTGATTATGGAACCAAGTGAAGTTGGAAAATCTCCAATAAACAAAATTAACAATTTTAAGTAACCCCAACATTAAAGTAGTAAGCGAGTTGATAATGACGAATAGCTAGAAACGTTCTAGATTAAGTCACCTTTGAAACAAAAAAAAAACTAAAATCAAAATCCGTTCATCCCTTTGAGAGCTAGAGCAACATACGCACATGTAGTATGTACACTGTTTGTGTCGGTGGTTAAAAATCATGATTTTTAGAACAGCCTGTATGAAGCTCACAAACAACAGCACGCGTTGTATGATCAACTGCAACATAGAAATGTTTTTTTTTTTTACGGAAGAATAGACAAAATGACAGATTCATAAAGGGATCCTCATGAATCTGTCAGTTTGTGGTATTAGGTACCATTACCGCATATTAATTAATAGTAACTGGGTAATCGAGCTTTACTCGGAGATATAGTAGACAAAAAAAAGTATTACAAAAATATTTCACCAAGGTTCGAATATATGTATACCTGACTTAAAAATGCGCAGTTTCACAGGGATAAAACCTACCTTTTTTTTTTTTTTGTTAACACAGGGGAAATCTTCAAAAAGATCCCTAGATAGGGTATGTGGGATTTTTACCCACTAAAACCCCTGCGATTGACAGTCTTCAGCGCTTAGGAGAGCCGCGGGAACTCTGACGAACAACTTCCGCTGCTCTCCGGCGCTATGCTCTGTCAGAGCTCTTCACGTGAACTATTGTTCTGAAAATTTATCCCGGGGTATTTCTAATATCCCCACTTTGTGAACTTTGTGTTACCCTGATTGCAGGGGAAAGACTGGGTTGACTTACGGCATTGCCGCGATGTCTACGAGCTCGCCGAACGGGATCAGATCTCTCTCGATCACGCTCAGCGGCCTCCTTTTGGACCATGACCGATTCACAAAATGAGGCTACGGCCGACCACGCAGACTCTCTGTTTAGCATCGCATTTACTACGGCTGCTAGGGAGAGATCTGCCCCAATTTCACTCATGAGATTACGTCTCTCTGTATCCCAAGCCGGGCACACCTCTAAAGTATGTTGAGCAGAATCTACAGCGACCCGACAGTGATGACACACTGAAGAAGATTCTCGTCCGATCTTACACAGGTAATCTCCGAAACAACCATGACCTGTAAATACCTGTGTAAGCCGATATGTCATTCTTTGGCCACTCGCCATCCAGTCGCCAAAAAATGGCAAAACAGATTCCACAATACGCTTATGAGCAAAACGCTCGCCACTGAGACGTTCTCGCCATTCCTCTAAGACCCTAGCGCGTTCTTGTCTTTTTATCGCATTAGGGATCACGATATCGTTAACTTCTCGAAGAGAACGCATGCGATTGTAAACTCTAGCATCCATCTCCGCCAAAATGTCTAGGGGTGGGAAACGCGCTAGTATAGTTGCCGCTTCAAACGATATCGTTCGGTACCCTCTTACTATTCTGATGGCTATTCTTCGCTGAAGACTGTAAACCCTGTTTCTGCTACGACGAACACCTGATAGTTTCCGATGCCAAATTGGAGCACCATAGAGAACCATGGTTCGTACGACGCCTGCGTATAGACGACGAACTTCTTCCCTAGGTCCACCGAGATTAGGTAGTAATCTGTGCAAAGCACCCACAACCTTTTCAATTTTGGGAACTAGAAGTTTAAAATGTTCTTCAAAACGCCAGTGACTATCAAGCGTAAGTCCAAGATACTTAATATGCCGCCCTATCTGGATAAGAGAGTCTCCAACGCGAATATGCATCTCTGGTGGATCCCTACGTCTTGGCAGCTTATGAAACCACAGTGCCTCAGTTTTATGAGGCGCTATACGTAGTCCGAGGCTGTTGATCTTATCTACTACCTTAGCCACACCAATTTCGGCTAGCTCTTTTGTTCTATGAAAAGAGTTTCCAACCGCCAAAACAAAGGTATCATCAGCAAAACAAATAACATAGACGCCGAAAGGAAGTCCCACTCGAAGAACTGGGTCATAAGCTATATTCCACAAAAAGGGGCCTAACACAGACCCCTGAGGGACTCCGCAAAATACCTCCCTTTGGCATTTTTCTTGGGTCTGGTCGATATAACTTATGCGCCTCTCTCGTAAGTAGTCCCTTACAATTGCCTGCAGATAAGAGGGAAAGTTATGGTAAATAAGGGCGTCTTTAATAGCATCCCAACTTAGCGAATTGAAGGCATTGACTATGTCAATGCTCACAGCTAGCGCTACTCCGCCACTGCTTACGGCATGTTCTGACAGCGAATAGACAAGCCGAATAGCATCCACCGTAGATCGACCTTGACGGAAGCCGAATTGGTTACTCGAGATGTTAGGACCTACTCGGATAAGGTGGTTATTAAGGCGATCAGCAAGGATGCGCTCAAAAAGCTTGCTGACATCGTCTAACAGGCAAATTGGTCTAAAGGCAGAAGGAGACTCCTCAACTCTGTTGCTCTTCCTAATCAAGACCAGATTTGCCTCCTTCCAAGCCATAGGAAATCTTCCTGTTCGCAAACACGTGTTAAAAACTTCCTTAATATCCTGTCCCAAGGCCATAGATGCGAGAACCCAGGCCTTCCCTGGTATACCATCGGGTCCAGGTGCAGAGTTGCGCCTCTTTAAGCGCGTTATCGCTCTATGCAGCTCTTCATCTGAAACATTCAGGTCCTCAGACCAAGATATTACAGGCGATAGAGCTATCGGAGTAGACGGAGTCGTCGGGAAAAGGGTGTCAATTGTTCTTCGTAGGAGGCCTGGATCAAGAGTCTCCGTTAGAGGTGGCATCCAAGGACGCAATTTACCCAGAACCAAACGATATGGGCGACCCCACGGGTCTCTGTCAAGTCCCTCCAATAGCTCAGACCAACACCTGGCCTTAGCGTTAGAAATTGCAATTTGCAGCGTCTTAGTTGCTTCACGGAAAACGCTGTATGTGTCTGCTATCTCTTGAGGGGTAGAGTGTCTCCTTCTCCGTGCTCTTGTAAACTGGCGACGAGCACGTAAACAAGCCTCACGAAGTTGGGCAATTTCAGGATTCCACCAGTATTGCGCTCTATGTCTGTATTGTCCAACTCGGGGCATGGCAATATCACAAATAGAGACCATCCTGTGACATAGTAAAGCAGCTACACAATCTAGATCGTTATGGCTACCTCTAATATTTTGCGACCAAGACGCAGCAGCAGCAGCAGCCTTTAATAAGTCTACGTTTAAGTACTTTGTAGACCACCGACGAGTATGGTTGCTAACTCTTTGTTGATTCGAACGCCTTGAATGATCAAGAGTTACATCGAATAATATGTGACGATGGTCAGAAAGAGTTTCAATCTCTTCCGCAACCCGCCATCCATCCAACATTCGAATGGCATTTGCGGATGCCCATGTGAGGTCGACAATGGACTCACCCTGCCATCGAACGCACGTACTTACCGTCCCGCGATTGACAAGTCTTAAATCTAAGACTGCAGCCCACTCGAGCAGAGAAATCCCTCTAGGGCTATCTCTAGAACTTCCCCAGACTCTAGAGTGAGCGTTGAAGTCGCCAAGTACAATCAAAGGGCTGGAAGAATAATTGCGAACGCAAAGTGCGAGATCATCCAAATATCTCTGATAGTCAGTCAAAGGCCGATTAGGCGAGACATAGCAACCAATGATAACAAGGGGTCCGCACCTAACAGCCACAAAACCATGACCTCGTTGCAACAAGGAACAAGGTGGAGTCCCTCTTACTCCCGCCCAATACACTGCTACCTTAGAGCCTTCGTCCCTAAACCAGCGAGGTTGTTCTGGAATGGCATAGGGTTCTGCTACAACAGCAAGGCTAATAGACCACTCCGCAACGGTCTGCAAGAGAAGATGCTGAGCGCTACGACAGTGGTTAATATTAGCCTGTAGCATTTTCATGGGCGCGAAATTGAGGTTTCCATTTCTTCCAGAGGGCTAGGGCCCTGAACTATATCGGAGGCTACAACTAATAAGTTTTGCGTATTTTGTCTCCTTTTTTTTGCTTGCTTTGGTGGGCAACATTGTCTTGAACCTAATCTGTGGCTCGCTGGGCGACCCAGATCAGAGCATAACGGGCACTTAAAAGTAGTAGCTATGCAACTACTTGCTTTATGGCCAACTTCCCCACATGCAAAACAACGATCGCTTCGAATCTTATCGCTGGTGCACCTCCTTCCAACGTGACCTTTTTCAAGACATCGATAGCATTGTAAGGGCCTTGCTTCTAAAAACTCTATTTTCGCTAAGCTCCAACCAATGCGAATACTAGAAGTCAATCTTAACTTATGTATAGCGGTAAGAGGACATCTAACCCAAATAGTGCCTAATGAGGTTGGTGAACGACGAATATCTCCTGTTTTGATATCTTCTACAGAACATCCTCCCAAATCCGCAATCGCCGTTGCAACTTCTGCAGATGTAACAGAATCATCCAAATTCCTTAGCCGAAGTTCGCCCATTTTTATTGGACGGGCTATATTAACGTTGAAATCTGACAGAACTTCCCGCATACGAATGGCTAGAGCATTTGCTTTATCAGCACAGTCAGTACCAACTAGTATTAGTAAGAGACCTCCTGTCATGGTCCTTTTTAGGTCGACCTTATCTATACCGAAATCAGATAGACGAATTCGGTTTTTAGCGGCAGTCATAACTTCAGCGTATGACGTACTTGATCCTTCAGGCACTGTGATAGTAATGGCAGCTGTCAGGGGTAAAGACACGGTGGGTCTAGACGTCGTATTATTATTAGATATCTTCGGTGGAGAACGGCCTAATTGTATATTAGGGCTTGAATTTAAAGCAGCTATAGTCGCCC
The DNA here is from genome assembly GCA_905404095.1 of Glaucopsyche alexis. NCBI lineage: Eukaryota > Metazoa > Arthropoda > Insecta > Lepidoptera > Lycaenidae > Glaucopsyche > Glaucopsyche alexis. The sequence goes on along the minus strand of FR990051.1, from coordinate 20,765,327 downwards.
AGTTCGGTGAAGTTGTCGACTCTGCCGTTAACTGAGAAATTAATGGCACGGGCGGCAAATCTACGACCGGAGGATGAACAGGTTGTTTATTCCTACGGTTTTTATTTTTCTTTTTATTCTTCGTTCTTACTTGATCCGAAATATTACCCGTTACAGGTAACGTTGTCGGAGTCAAATTATTCTTCTCAAGAGGCGGCCTAATGGCTCTATCAGGAAAGAGATCCATTTTAAAGGCGGCCAACTTATCATCAATAAGAGCTCCAATCTGCTTCATTAAATCGACGCCTGTTGAGCTGGAAGACGAATCCATGAGTCTGATTGGAGCTGGAGCAGACAGTGGTCTGGATGAAACTTCCACTGCTTTGCTTGTAGTAGGAGAGCGGATGAGTGTGAGCTCTGCAGCAAGTTTTTCAACTTTTTCACTGAGAACTGTGACTTGGCCTCGAAGTTCGGCATTTTCACGTACCAGCCGAGCAGTATTTGCATCCACTTGATTACGTCTGGCCATTTCTTCTATAGCTACATTCACATAACGGGCCGCTTCACGAAGATCACGAGCCAATTTGCCCTTTAAATTCTTAGACCGATCTACTATGCTCTCAACAGTCGCAAGATGGCTTTTAATACATGCGCCCAGAGCATGTGGGGAAAGCGACTGTAGCTCCTGTGATAACTCATTGGCACCAGAAAAACTATTAGCTTTACTTGTCCCGGGAACAGACTCGATGTCGTCAGTATCCGTAATGTCTTCCGAAAGTAAAGACATAGAGTAGTCTGACTGATTCGTCTCGGCAACTTTGTCTTTATTAGTGACTGTGGACGTTTTAGCTCGTCGCCGTCCTCGACCATCTTTAGTTGCTTTGGGCGCTGGCATTTTTTCACTTGATGCCGAATCCGACCCAGCATGGCTAAACTTTTTAGACCTCGTTCTTTTAATAGAACGCTTGTCATTACTGATAAGCGGCTCTGGGCTTACAAATTGTTCAGTAATATGTTTTCGAACCAATTTATCACTACTGTCTAAGCCAATTTGGCTTTCACTATCACCCTGTGTATTAGATTGGCAGTTGGTGCCCCCCCCAGAATACGTGGGGCAGACGGAACCCGTGGGTTCCGTGAGGGATTCTCCAGCCGCGGAGCGACTGGTACCCTCCTGGGGTAATAATAATTCTTTACCACTTGCCATAGTTCCTTTATAAGGGTTCGGTCCCTCCTTTTTAAGGGTTAGGTCCCTCCTTTTAAGGGTAAGGTCCCTTTCTTCCTAAAGTAAGCGCTTACATGACCGAGATAAAACACGTCACTATTTTCTCGGTCATGCATCCCTTCGGCACGCTAGACCTGAGGATGAGAATTGCATTTAGAACAAGGACTTATTCCTCTACTACTTTGGCAAAAATCTGCCGTATATGCAACTAGAAACCCAAGCAATTCACCAGTAAGGCGCCTCCGAACCGAAAAACATTCAATAAAGAAACTCCCACACCAGACCCACCCTCTGCACAATTTTACATCATAAAACAGTACAGAACGCAAAAATCTGGGATGACAGTCCCCTCAGTGACAATCCGCAGCCCGAAAACACTCCACCAACAAAACTGCGAAAATCTCCGGAAGCACATAATTTTCTTCCGCAACTCCTGTCGACTCCTCTAGTAAGAGGTGTTCTAAGAGCGATCTTCGCGTCTCATGTTCCCTCTTTTTTAAGAAAGGTACTTAGAGCGGTCGTCGCATCTCCTGTCCCCTCTTCTCAAGAGAGATACTGAGAGCGACCTTCTCGGTCCAAATTCGCAATAGTCTGGACTACAAGTACACTGAGTTCTTGCACCCCAGACCATTGAGCCCCTCCGCCACGACAAGGCTTGGACCATTGGGGGGAGGGATAAAACCTACCTAGACCAATCGGTCTAGGTAGGTTTCGGGGGCGATAAGTCTATCGCCCCCGAAACCCCCTGTACATACTAAATTTCATGAAAATCGTTGCTGCCATTTCCAAGATTCAGATTATTATCTTACCTAACTTAAAAATGCGCAGTTTCCAGGGATAAAACCTATCTAGACCGATCGTTCCGAAAACCCCCTGTAAACTACATTTCATGAAAATCGTTGGAGTCGTTTCCGAGATTCAGAATATATACAAGAATTGCTCGTTTAAAGATATAAGATTACATAATTAACCGTTACACTTTTATTTTTAACACCCGATGATCTAGTTTTTCTTTTGTTTAAAAGCTGACGCGATCGAGCGTGCTCTTAGCTATAATTCCTCATCATGAGCTCGCTTACTTCTTGACAATGACGGGAGTATACTTAAATTTAATAATTTTGTTTATTCTTCTAATTATTATTATAAATGTGAAAGTTTGTGAGGATGGATGGATGGATGTTTATTACTCTTTCACGCAAAAACTTCTTAACGGATTTCGATGAAATTTGGTATTGTAGTAGTTTAGGCTTTGGATTAAAACATAAGCTACTTTTTATCCCGAAAAGTACAGTATTCCCGTGGGATAATATATTTACGTGGGCAGAGCGCCGGGCAACATCTAGTAATAAATATTGGCGATGTCGCAGAGCCTCCTAGCCTACCTAGGTCACGTTCAACGTTATATTTCAACCAAACACGAATCCTTGATTATAAACCTAGACAGTAGACTAATAATGTATTCTTCTACTGGTGTGTCCGGTTTCTATAATTCTAGATAAACTAAGTTTGTCTGGCTCGTACTCCGCGAGTATTATGTGTTCTGTGGGCTCGTAGTCCCAAAGATCCATCTGTGGTCACTATATTAGTTTTATGAAAAACATTTGTTACTTTGCGAGTGAAGTATAGAGTAACTGGAATTAAAAAAAAAAAAACTAAATGAATAAAAGCAATCTTGAACACAAAAGAAATGTTTTTTTTCCCAATTCTTAGTTTTAAAACTCAATAAAAACCTTTAATTTAATTTTGCGTTAATTATATTCTGTGGATATAATATTGTTCATATTATATTTTAACTAGCTTTTGCCCGCGACTTCGTCCGCGTGGAACAATACTTTGGGATATCGCTGAAATTTACCCGCGACTTTATTTATGACTAACGAAAGCGGAATCCTATTTTTTTAAACGGAACCCTAAAATAAAAGTAGCCTATGTTAGACCCTATAACATCAGCTATCTGCTAGTGAAAGTCCCGTGAAAATCGTTTCAGCCGTTTCAGGGATTAGTCGGAACAAACACACAGACAGACCGACTGACAGACAGACAGACGGACAGACAAAAATTAAAAAAAAATGTATTTTATTGTAAGTACCGAATATACTTTCAGATTCATTATGTAAAAAGCTGTTAATTTGAAGTTACAAACAGACACTTAAATTGTATTTAACTGTATAGATGTATAGATATTATAATGTATTGTATTTTAAGAAATTATTATCAATTTGATGTTTATAAAATAACTAAACTATTTAACTAAACTAAACATTAACCCGCACGCGCACCCCGCCTTGGTGACGCCCACTTCGCAACGGGCCGTGCAGCAGAAATCGTAATATTTTAATTTCGCCATAACTTCAAAACCAAACGTCCAATTTTAATCATTCACAGACCAAATATTATCTACATAAACTGTACTTAGTGATGAAATAATTTATTTTGATAAGGATTAATAACATGAGTAAAATAAACGCGTTTAAATGTAGTCCAAAAAAAAAATCAAGATTTCTAAATAAAAAAATGGTTGTTGTGCCTCACTCGACATAGATAGGTATAGTGTGTCGCGGACTTTTTTGTAGATATTTATAAGATCTACAATTAATTAGAACATTTTATGGTTCTATCTTTTATAGTTTAGGCAGCGTACGCAAAATAAGTAACTTTTCTGGTTGATTTTTTACACCTTGTGTCCGAAAAACCCAAATATCTTACGGAACCCTATTTTTTTCCAAAATAAAATTTAGCCTATGTTACTCGTGGATAATTTAGCTTTCGAATGGTGAAAGAATTTTTGAAATCGGTCCAGTACTTTTTGAGCCTATTCATTACAAACAAACAAACAAACATACAAACAAAGTTTTCCTCTTTATAATATTAGTGTAGATAACAAAACAGGCCAATGTAATAAAAAAAAAAAACTATTCAACTGTTTTAACTTTTAAAAATAATTTATTTCTGTATTTTTGTAAATTATTTTCTGTATCAGCACAGAATACATGATTTCTGTATTCTGTGCGTATCAGAGACATCTATCGTAGAAATTCCAGCTTGATACCTCCACGCGTTCCTGAGAAAAAGGGTCTTGACACACATTCGGACGGACAACAAAGTGATCCTATAAGGGTTTCGTTTTTTACCCGACTACGGCGAAGCCAAAAGGAAGGGTAATGATTTTGGCAGTCTATCTATGTATGTATGTATGTATGTTTGTTCCCTCGTAGCGTCTAAACTACTGGTCCGATTTTAATAAATGAGGTGTCAATGGATTAGGTAGCATAGGCTATACAATTTCAAAAACAAAATATTGTATTTTGAAAATTAGATCTCAGATTCTAACATCTAAAAAAATTAAACCGAGATAATCATCACGTGTTTGGTATCGAAAGAAAGGTATTGGCAAGCACACCACAAATATGTATATATATATTTTACATATTTATTGGATGCTTGCACAAATATGTCAAAATATACGTTTAACATGGTCGGTCGGCTCGCTCCGCGCTCGTCATGAAGATATTTTTAATTTCAGGTGTTTTGATTAGGTACTTATTAATATTATTCCAAAAATATGTTCGATTGGGAAACGGAAAAATATGAAATAAGTTAAAAAACTATAACCCGCCTACGTAAAAAAGGGGTCTAAAAAGGCCGAAACAAGAAATTAATTCAGATAGAAATCCATAGGTAAACGAGAAAAGTGATTAAAATCAGTTAAAGAGGCAAAAAGTGCTCTATTTTAAAGTGCCATACGTCAAAAAACACGTAAAAATAAGACGAGTGCTGGTCAAGTTAGAGCCGTGGTCGCACCTACCTACTAATGGCATCTAAGCGTCAGTTCACACCGAGATGCGTCGCGTCTAGGCATGAGCTGGCCCTAAAACCTAGAGAAGTTTCTTTTTTTTTTTTTATGAAATAAGGGGGCAAACGAGCAAACGGGTCACCTGATGGAAATCAACTTCCGTCGCCCATGGACACTCGCAGCATCAGAAGCGCTGCAAGTGCGTTGCCTTTTAATAGGGATTAGGGTAATAGGGGAGGGTAGGGAAGGGAATAGGGTAGGGGATTGGGCCTCCGGTAAACTCACTCACTCGGCGAAACACAGCGCAAACGCTGTTTCACGCCGGTTTTCTGTGAGCCCGTGGTATTTCTCCGGTCGAGCCGAAGCATGGCTCTACCACGTATATACCTATATTATTATACCCCAAGATAGATACAGACAGCTACGATTTGACATCGTCTGTTTCGAACTTTATAAAGTAGGTGCGACCACGGCTCTAGCTTGACCATTTTTTACCTATGGATTTCTGGATTTCTATCTAAATTAGTTTCTTGTTTCGGTATTTTTAGACCCCTTTTTTACGTAGTCGGGTTATAGTTTTTTAACTTATTTTTTTTTCCTTTCGAGGTATGGAACACTAAAAAGTACAGTATTCCCGTGGGATACTATTTAAGATACGCGGACGGAGCCGCGGGAAATAGCTAGTTAGTGTATATAGTTAAAATATACATTAATTTAAAGTAAGACTTAACAAATGGATGAATTTCAACAATTGTGTAAATAGCTGTTAAGTATACAGTTCGTTGACACAACAAGCGCCAAGCGGTGAACAAAAGTGTTCGATTTGAATTAATTCTAACCTTGATACTTTAAACACAGTAATATACTGTTTACCTACTAACTAATCTAACTGTTAGTTTAATATTTTAAACCGGATAATATTGTTTGCTTAATCTGCCACTTACGTAATCATAGGTAGTAAAGATTTCTCTTAGATTTTTTGTGTAATCTTTTTTTTAAATAATATCTATGGACGCTTCCACACCACGTCCATCTGGTCCTGTACTAAATATCCGAAGAACTTATATATCAAAGGTACCTGTCAACAGAAAGAATATATATACTAAAAAAAAATAAAGAGGAAAAGTTTGTTTGTTTGTATTGAATAGGCTCCGAAATTACTGAACCGATTTTGATGAAATTTGGCACAGATGTAGAGTAGACTACGGGGAAGGACATTTAGGCTACTTTTTCTGCGAAATTAACTTTTGCGTGCACGAAGTCGCGAGCGACATCTAGTATTTAATACTTTTATAACATATACGAGCATTACTAAAATTTATTATACTATACATAATAATAATAACCTCCCACACCGATTTCGGTGGCAGTGGCCGGTTTCACTGAAACCAGGCCATAGTACCCAAGTGTGTGCGCAATACACAAAAGCACTCTCTCTTCCTTTACTCTCGTAAACCAGTGGGACGGATTACCGACACGTCTGGCGAGAGATTCGCAGGACCGACTTTATACATACCCATCCGACGCATGGATCATCTTTCTTGTCAGACAATCAGGTGATCAGCCTGCATTGTCCTAACCAAATATGGAAACGACATTTTTGTTGTTCCAACGCGGGAATCGAACCCACAACCTCCGAGTCGAGAGCCAATAAACCACTGGACCACGGAGGCTGTTATTACTATACATAATATATTTAATACAAAGGTAAGCAAGATGCTTCACATATTCTGATAGGGCCCTCTCGTTAATTGTTTTATCATGTAGACGTTATTAATTATTATGTACCTATCTTCATTCTGTTCGTCAGCTGTTCCTACATACGGTACGTGTCGAAACCCAATTAAGGTGTAATGTAATTTTATGATCTGTCGTTATTAGGTGAATCGTATGTAGAACCACATGTGTAAGTTTAATATTTACGATCCTTGTAACAGAGTTCAGTTGGACCGGTTCACGTCTGCATAATGTTACGACCAATAAACGTGTTATTGCTTTGCATTTGACTGTCCATATTATTAGCTTTAATAAGTGCAGTGCCTTTGAACATCGTTTAACTGCTAATAGGAGTTAGAATATAAAGATATAAATTTATTTTTATCCGAACCTCGATAATACCTCGTAATCAACTTACACTTTCATTTAACTTTCATTGAAATTATAAATTAATTGTCTTGATATCATAAACTGATTTTTTGAAGTTTGGACGAATTAAAATGGACGGTTTGACGTTTATGAGAATACCATTTTGCAGTTTTAACATGTAATATGTACAATTCTCGTGTCATAGTGTTCGGGGACACACTCTTCCGAAACGGATTGACCGATGATTTTTTTTTTTTGCATATTCGGTAGGTCTGAGAATCGGTCGTAATCTATTATTTATATATGAGAAACAATGTTGCCGGGTCAGCTAGTATATTATTGCAGGATTTAATCAGCAAAATCGATCTTCAGGCTTAACTTAGAGATTTTTCCCTGTTTGAGATGTCGACCAAATAAATAATAAGGATTGTGGTTTCACCGCCCTGTTGTTTCAGAAAATTACATGAAATTGAAATTGTACTAAATATGACAAAAATTATATTCAGACACGAAAGTAAAGTAATTTGTAAAGTCATACATGCGAAATTACGTAGCCAGTCTTAAGGCCAAGGGTATTCCACTGAACTTACGAGTGTTATGTAACTTTAAGCTAGTTGTTAGAACGAAGGTCTTACCGCCAATCACTCAAACGCCTCTTAAAGTTAAGATGCTCCTAGATATTTTGCCTACCTACTGTGTTATTTTAAGTTCCGTGTTTTAACATTCTCACGTGTCAAAATGTCGTCGAGCGATAGTGATTTGACTCCGGAGCTTATTAAAAATGGAGCCCTGGGTTTTTAATGCCGTGAGGCATGAAAAGTAGGTATGCAAAGTAGAGTATGCACCTCTGGGATAAAGCCTGTCTTCGTCTTGGGCAGCTTGAACCCCTCGCTTCACTCAGGACTCTAATTAACTCCCTTGCTTCGCTCGCTAAGGGTCCAATATGCTGCCCGTAACGTAAGACACTGCTTTTTAGGGTTCCGTAATACTTAAGGAACCCTTATAGTTTCGCTCTGTCCGTCTGTCTGTCTGTCTGTCTGTCTGTCCGCGCCTCTAGCTCCTGTAATTATGAATATAAATTGATGAAATTTGGTGCAGTTATAGACTGTGTATAGATCACGGTTTCGAGATCATAAAAAAATAATAATTTTATATTTTAAGGGTGGCTCTCCATACATGTGAAGTGGGGATGAAAAATATTTTTTCACTCTACCCCATCGTGTGGGGTATCGTAGAATAGGTCTTTTAAAATAAAGGCAAGGTTTCATACGTTACTTTTTTATAAAGTTGACCATTTTCGAGTAATCGGCCTCCAAAGTAGTTTGTAAGTTGGTCCCACCCTAGCATTTTTAAACTATAGGAGATAGAAACTTGCAAATTTCCATGCTGATAGATCATACTAAAAACTCTTTAGGAAAACTATTGTGAACCAAATCGGACAGTAACTTTTGGAGTAATTTAAAAAAAAGCATATTACGCGTTTATAGTTACGGAACCCTCCTTAGACATGTCCTGACATGCTCTTGGTTAGGTTATTTATCTACTATTAGATGTTGCCCGCGATTTCGAATATTTCGCAAAAGCCGTACATTTTACCGTAATAATAAGTAGCCTATGTTTTTTCCCGTTTTCTATTCTACATCTGTGCTAAACACCAAAATTGGCCCATTACTTTCGGAGCCTATTCAAACAAAAAATCATATCTTTCCTCTTTATTAGTGTAGATAAAAATTTCGACACGTTATTTCAACGAGGGCGCAGTCGCGGTCTGCAGCCAGTCGTAAATAAAGTGATGACGTGTCGCTGAAGTAACCTGTAGCTGTGGGGCTTCGGGTCGCATCATGGCCTATTACTGCCCGCTACCGGCTGACTCGTAAGCCACCGTAAGACGATTACGTGACCGCATGCCAACCTCTATGATACTTTGTTTTTTAATCATTCGAGCAAATAAATCAAACTCAACTGACTTGTTATTTTTGACTTGATTCAAATATTAAGAGTTTTATTGAGTAGACAATTTAAAGAGTCAATTTTACTTTGTTTGGATTGAAAGTGTAGCGACATGTTACCGTGACATGGTCCGGTCGGCCTGAACGGATGCAAAATCGTATCGTCTGTGTGCAATTTCGAGATCGCGTCAGTCGGCCGTACGGACCGAAGCGATTCGTTCCAGTGTTGCCAGCTCTGTTTTTGTGAAACTACTAAACTCGTATTGAATTCTACTAAAAAGTACTAAAAAACTACTAAAGAAGCTACTTAGGAATTCCTGAAGCCCCCAAAAACCATTGCATTTTAGGTTTTGTTATATTACATTTTTTTCATTCATTGAATTTTACTTATAAATTTTACCATTAAATTAAAATATACTAGCAAATATTACGTATATAGTAATTAAACGGGTAATTTTAAGAAATTTACAGACGAATGTATTATTATGATAAGTTTTTTTTTTGTGCTTAACCTAGGCCATTTTGCATATGATTACTGTCTGGCTTTTTTCTACTAAAACACTACTAATAACTAAATTTCTACTAAGGATTATAATACTCAATTTAGTAAAATTTTGTAAAATAACTAAGTTGGCAACATTAATTCTGGCCTGACCGGGCGGCCTGAACGCGAGGCCTGTCCGGACCGTGTGTGGACAAATCGCTTCAGTTCTTGCCCGAGCCGCGGCCGTGCGGGCGTGTATCGTGTACAAGCGTTGTATGAGTTTTCGCGGTGTTTAAATACAAAATTGATAAACACGACCGCAGCGCGCGGCAAACCAGAATGGACTGATGCGATTTTTCCGTGTGTGGGCCCGAATCCGATCAGGCCGAACTGACGTAAATTGGGTTGGATGCGATTTTTTCTGTGTGTGTGCTCGAATCCGTTTAGGTTTTGTTTGCCAATTTCGCAAAAAAAATAATTTTTTTGGTACTTTTTAAATGTATTTTATTAGTAAACTACCTACACATAAAATAATATATTTTTTTACATTTGCCAAGTAGTAATGCCTCAATATTTCTGAATATATTAATGAAACCAAATATTTCAGATGTAGTCCGATCCCCTATTATAGATTAAAGTAGTCTATACTACCAAAAGAATCCTTTTTGGAATCCATTGATAGAATAGTTTTAATATGTAAGCACTAAGCACAAACGATTTGTATTCAAATTGCAATCGGTAACGACAAACGTTACTTTGTCTTGGGAATCAATTATGCGAGGTCGAGCGGATTAGCATTTCTATAGACGGAAATATTAGACGCTACAGAATCCATTACGGATGGATCTGGGGGTTGTCTAAAAGCTGAACTTCTAATTAAAGTTACCTCTCATTATTAATGTACGAAGAGCGAACCTATTGACGTACGCTGTGACTCTCCGGTAAAGAGAAATATTTTTACAATAGAAACTCTCTCGAGTCTAGAATATTCTATGGCTCTATTTTTCGGAATATAAACGTTTGCTACGCGAAAAATCTAGGCGACTCGCTCAACAATAAAGTTCAAAGTGCTATCAAAGAGACAAAACGCGCCCTGCCACCGAGACTATTGTAAGGGCGTCCTGTTATTTTTCACGTAGACAATCATTATTCTACTCTAATACCGTCTTCAATTATAACTTAATGGGATTCTATCCGCCAACATTTATATAGAATACTAGATGTCGCCCGAGACTTCGTGCACGCAAAAGTTAATTTCGCAGAAACCGTACATTTTACATCCGCGATAAAAAGTAGCCTATGTCCTTCCCCGTGGTCTACTCTACATCTGTGCCAAATTTCATCAAAATCGGTCCAGTAGTTTCGGAGCTTATTCGATGCAAACAAACAAACAAACAAACATAGAAACTTTTCCTCTTTATTATTAGTATAGATGAGAAGCCCAATTTTTGCAACGATTTGGATTATAATCCTATTTCAGTTCACGCACTGTCCCACTCACTCACGCGCGATAGATGCGTGTGCGAATGCAAAAGGATTATGATCACAAATAGTTACGAGAATTGAGTTCTGCCTACTTATGGAGTCACTTAGTAGAGTCTCTGGGTGCGTATGTAAAGTGTTACCTACTCTTTATCTATTCTCTTATGATAGGCCTGAATTTTGGTGTTAATTATAAACCGAAAACATCAAATTCATAATTATTTGTTGGTCTACGAAAGACTACCTTAAGAGCAGCTTCATTTATCTACACTAATATTATAAAGAGGAAAACTTTGTTTGTATGTTTGTTTGTTTGTTTGTTTGTTTGTAATGAATAGGCTCAAAAAGTACTGGACCGATTTCAAAAATTCTTTCACCATTCGAAAGCTACATTATCCACGAGTAACATAGGCTAAATTTTATTTTGGAAAAAAATAGGGTTCCGTAAGATATTTGGGTTTTTCGGACACAAGGTGTAAAAAATTAACCAGAAAAGTTACTTATTTTGTGTACGCTGCCTAAACTATAAAAGATAGAACCATAAAATGTTCTAATTAATTGTAGATCTTATAAATATCTACAAAAAAGTCCGCGACACACTATACCTATCTATGTCGAGTGAGGCACAACAACCATTTTTTTATTTAGAAATCTTGAATTTTTTTTGGACTACATTTAAACGCATTTATTTTACTCATGTTATTAATCCTTATCAAAATAAATTATTTCATCACTAAGTACAGTTTATGTAGATAATATTTGGTCTTTGAATGATTAAAATTGGACGTTTGGTTTTGAAGTTATGGCGAAATTAAAATATTACGACTTCTGCTGCACGGCCCGTTGCGAAGTGGGCGTCACCAAGGCGGGGTGCGCGTGCGGGTTAATGTTTAGTTTAGTTTAGTTATTTTATAAACATCAAATTGATAATATCTTAAAATATAATACATTATAATATCTATACATCTATACAGTTAAATACAATTTAATTGTCTGTTTGTAACTTCAAATTAACAGCTTTTTACATAATGAATCTGAAAGTATATTCGGTACTTACAATAAAATACATTTTTTTTTAATTTTTGTCTGTCCGTCTGTCTGTCTGTCAGTCGGTCTGTCTGTCTGTTTGTTCCGACTAATCTCTGAAACGGCTGGACCGATTTTCACGGGACTTTCACTAGCAGGTAGCTGATGTTATAGGGTACATAGGCTACTTTAAAAAAAATAGGATTCCGCTTTCGTTAGTCATAAATAAAGTCGCGGGTAAATTTCAGCGATATCCCAAAGTATTGTTCCACGCGGACGAAGTCGCGGGCAAAAGCTAGTATTTGATAATCTGGCCATTTTAGACCTACTGATTTAAGCTCCCCTTTAAATGCTCTTTGATATCAAACAATATATTATATAACTTGCCTCCGTAGCTTGCCTCTTATGGGGCTATGGGTTATAAAATTCCCCACTTTATTTAATACTTTAAATACCTATCAATCCGGTTTGGTCAGTTTTCTTTCAAGTGTCTGCTTGATGTATCCCTGCTTGTTCAGAACTCGTCAAAAAGTTTTCTTTGCAAAAATTAATAATAAAAACATATTATAATTACATTTTCTCGCTCCGTGTCTGTAATACGTAAGATATCTTAAAGTAATATTTGCTCGCTTGATGAATTCGCGTATAATCGGGCATGAAGTATTTCAATGTTCAGAGATTTAGCTCCGCCATTTTGAAACCCGCTGGAAATAGCCCGAGAGCCAGTGCGGCGACTGTGACAACATCACGCGCAAGCCTGTTAAACGGATAGCGGTCGGATTTGAGCAGTCCGCCCCTGCAGCTCCCAAGATAATTGGTGCTGCTATTCAATAAGCTTTGAGATACAACTAACGAGCACAAAGAGTATTTTTTTTTAAATAAAACAGTACACTACTACAAATATACTAAGAATGTGACAATATATTACTCACTTAGTCTATACTTATAAATGAACTTGTATAATAGGTATATTTATTTATTATTTAATATAATAAAGGAGAAAAGTTTGTTTGTTTGTTTGATCCGAAACTACAGAACCGATTTTGATGAAATTTAGCACAGATGTAGAGTAGACCACGGGAAAGGATATAGTCTACTTTTTATTGCGGAAAAATTTACGGTTTCTGGGAAATTAACTTTCGCGTGCACGAAGTCGCGGGAAACATTTAGTATAATATAAGTTTCTATATTATTCTAATGTAAACAAATAATTGCGTGCTTAACAACTAACACTATCGGCCGCACTCAGGCATGCATATTTATGGAGCTACGTACTATTACAGACTTTGTCATAAAAGTCCATACAGTCTCTGTCAAGTGCGGCCCATCCCCCTAGCTCCATGGTGCGGGTGTAAGGGGTCTAAAAAGGTCACTTTAAATATGAATTCTCAACAATTTAACATACCACAACGAGAAAAGTTTCAGAAACGTGCGAGAAAAATTAGCATCGTTTCAACTTTATGTTTTAACAGCGTTTGCGCTTGTGCTGCGATGCGGCTGCGTTTCAACTATCTGTCAAAACGTTAGCGCGATACCGAATCATTAGAAAAGTCTAGTAAAGTTCGTAAAATTTACTAGACTTTTTTAATGATTCGATATCGGTTCATTTACGATTCAACTGCAAAAACTTAGCGCGATTGTCCTGCTGAATGCTGGTACTGTTAAGTGTCAAATAGCTTATATTTTGTCGCTGTCGCTCAATACAAAACATATCTTCCGAATATACAGGATTTCTAAGTAGAATTTATGACAAAGAAAAAGACGTGGTTACAGTAATGTACAAAAGCTAATTTTAATACATAATTTATAACTCAATTCAAGAGAAGATTGATGAAATAGATTAACAATATTTACAACCATTAGTTAGTTAGAAATGTTTTTTGCGGTAGACTTTGATTATGATTGGAAGTCCCTTCCCTGAAGACATTATAATATTCCCTAAAAATCAGTATAGTAGGCGCACCCGTTTTTTCTAAATATTCGATTGTTTTATTATCTGATCACGCGGTAAAAAACAAACGAATGGGAATGATCATGTACGAGTATAACCTACGTTAGGCGACTATCCGCTATAGGAGGCAATTACTATCCCCTTAACTATCTATTTAGAGGTCCAGTGAAAATGGATTTACTCAAAACTTGTATTATTTATGCTCACAAAAATTTATTATTATAAAAGATTAAAGACCTAACTTTGGATTAACACGTTGAATTATTCTCGATTTGTATAATTTTACTAACTACAGGGATTTTTTTAAAAGTGGGTCAACTATCCGGCTTTTACCCTAATAGAAGTCGAAGAATTAGTCTAGTTTCTGATCGACTTAAAAAAAGGAGATGCTCATATCACTTAGGTGTAGGCATGCAGTCGTTGCTTAACGGGATTAAGTACTATGTTTCCAATTTAAGACGCTGGTTGAAATGTAATTACAAGTGTGAAGTGTGCGTCAGTCATTCGTCGGTTTTCTACCAAAATTGATTTCACATTTAAATAACCTTTCGTTAATTTCGGACTAACGGACGTCGACGGAAATCATCCGCGGAATCTCCCCGGATAAAAACAGCGCTCCCCGGATGAAAATAGAACTCTGCGCAATAGAGTTTGTGAGTAGAGATGCGCAAAACAATGGAGTTGAAAATCAAACACGGCAATACACGGCAACCATTAAAAACTCGATGCTCGTATGTTAGATTTTCAGCTGTATTGTTGATATAAGCTAATGCTCAGACTTTGTATTTGTCAGTAGTTCAGAAGGACGATCCAGTACCGATATGTTAAAACTGCAAAATGGTATTCTCGTAAACGTCAAACCAATGTCAGACACGTTTTGATTAGTCCGAACTAAAAAAATCAGTTTATGATATTAAGACGATTCATTTAATTCATACAATTCAATAAAATTAAAATGAAAATGTAAGTTAATTACGAGAATCGGGGTTCACATCGGTAGTCCCAGACTAATAAGAAATAGTGAATAATAATAATTATAATCTATGTAACATTTTTTTAAATAAGATGTGGGTTATGAATATGTAAGTATTTTGTTTTGCAACAGCATACAACTATCAACTGAAAATACTGGCAAAATACCTGAGATTTTTTAAATAAAACCAAAGATTTCAAAACTAAAGATGCCTTATGACTAGGGAATGTTATTATTCGACAAATTTTACTATTCGAATAATTCGAATAATGGCAAAACACTATTCGAATAAATTCGAATAATTCGAATAATACGAATATTAGTAATAAACTTGAAATACAAGTAATATAATGCGTTTATTTATACCTGCATATTTAATAATATTAAAATGTGACATGTTTCACAAATTACTCTAAAAAAATCAACGTCTTTTTGATAAAAAAAATCTTCTTTTAAGTTTCAAACTTAAAATACTAAATCGCAATTACTTTTTTAAATCTATTAACACATGAACGGTTTAGGTCTGGAGCAGACCATGGATTTGGTTGTCAACTAAGTGGTTTCTTCCAAAAATTAAGGAAAAGATCCTCTAGGGGAGAGAATTTTGGGGGTTTGTTTTAGAGGTTCGTATTTTCTGGTTTTTAATTGAGCTAAGCTATTGATCTATTCAACATAGTCAATCGATTTAAAGAGTCAGACCTACAGTCTGACTATTTAAATTTAACTTTTGGTACTATAATTTAATATATACCTATAAAGAACACGAATATTACAGAACATATTTTTTTATTATTTATATATCAGTTTGTTTAGGATTGGAGAGAAATATATTTGCAGAGTTGGAACACTGCACAGAAATCGGAATGCACTGTAAATAGTGCTCTGTTCTAATATAGTGCAGCTGAAAACTCTAAATACACGAGTATCGTGCTGTCATAATGGTCTGCTCCCAGGGCCGGATTTAATATTAGTGCCGCCCTGGGCACTGAAGGAAATGCCGCCCTATCAGTGTATTTTACTTAAAATTGTAGTTTTTGTCTTATTTCTTACGAATTCATCAATACATCTGCAATCAACTATATTTATTCTAACTAGGGGCCATCCACATATTGGATGTGGATATTTGACAAGGCCATGCAAGACTTTAGATTTAATGGCAGACTCAGCGCTCGGCAAGACCGTTCAATTGTTTCCACTTGTTGAAAATCAACACTTAAATGCAGTTAAGTTCAGAAATAACTTCTTCAGACCCGAGGGAACTATGTTACTGACGGCACAGTGAAGAAGATTTGCTTTAGTAAATCTGAATCCCTTAAGACCGAGGCGAAGGGCGAGTGGTCTCACCTCGAGACCAAACTCGAAAGCCCTAGTATCGAGTAGCAACACTGTGATAGTCCGTGAACACATACAAAAGGATGAACGAGAATGATCCAGAATTTTGGTCCCAGATGAGTGGATTTACTCACTAACTTCACAAGTTAAAGTGAACTTCTCAAGGGAGGCTAAGTAAACGTGACCTGGTAGGGGATATCTTCAAGCTTACTTTTCAGATAGAGTCCAGTATGCTCAGGTATAGTACATATACAATGGGCTGGCATACTTTCAGGAATACGCGCTGAGTATGTGGCCACATAATAGCAATTGGACCTCTACCCGGAGAAAGATATGATCAAGAGATTCTTAAAGATTCTCTTTAATGTCCTCAGTCCTCACCTCAACCCGATATAAGTATACCCTGAGAAGAGCATAGAAGGCTAGTCAGAAGCCGCAAATTATCACCTACAGTTAGTACCCTCACAGCACTAAAACACGCCCTGATATAAGAATGGGAGAGAATATTGCATAATTCAGCTCTAAAACCTTTTCAGTATGACAAACCACCTCCAAGCTGTTGTTAGGCCTCGAGGAGTTATTCAAAACTGAAATTTTATATAACATGTAAATGTAGTCTTTAAGACTATGATTAAAATTATTAAATTTTTTTTAAGATAAAAATAATATACTGATATATATAACTTATTACTTTTAAAGAAAGCTGATACATCTTGTTATAATATTTTGAAAAGTATGAAATTTGAAACGATTTGTACTTAGTTTTGCAGGCCAGTGTGATACTGTAATAATTAACTTAACAGGTATCCTTTATCGTTTCACTTTGTTCGTCCACTTGTCGCTCTTTCTATCTGCTCTTCTAGCTATATTGCGTCTAGATATTTGGTTTGATAAAAAAATATAATTTTATTATATAGTTATAAACACTTCACATGTATGGAAAGCCATCCCGGGTTTCCATACATGTGAAGTGTGTGTTGAATATTACGTCTTTTAAAATAAAGGAAAAGTTTTATACATGACATTTACGAAGTCAACCATTTCCTAGTAATCGGCCTCCAAATTGGTTTCACCCCCCTCTGTCATTTCTGAACTATGAAGATTAGGAACTTACAATTTTCCATGTTGGTAGATCATGGTAAATTCTCTTTAGGAAAGTTATTTTAAACGAAATCGAACAGTAAGATTAAGAAACTAAAAATCGTATTACGCTTTATAGTAACAGAACCCTCCTTAGACACGTCTTAACATGCTCTTGGTTAGGTTATTTTTACAAGCGTGTGTGTATGGATTTCATTCGCTGACGCCTGTAGGAAATATTCACCTTAAATATTATTTTATTTAAAAACAGCTTTGTATTCTTTCACAAACTGTGTAGTAAAATCTGTTTTAGGATATTATTGACGACAATATTAATAAATAATAAAAGTAATGTATTAAATAACGAAACATTGTGGTTTATGTACAAGTTTATTACTATTACTAACATATTTTTGATAAATAAATAAAATATTTTTATTATTCGTTTTATTCGAAATATTCGAATATTGAACCCAGTCATATTCGAATAATGAAATCGTCGAATATTCGAATAAAACGAATATTCGAATATTCGAATAATATTCCCTACTTATGACGTACATTTGACAGAACAAATCTTCATACAAGAAAAAGTTACGCCATCTTGATTTCAACATCCCACAAATGTCAGCCATCTTGATTTCACTATACTTTAATTGTAAAAACTCCAAAAGTGCGGTCATTTAAGTGGAGACAGTTATTGTCTCAACATGCCTCGGCTTTATGACTAAATACTACTCTATATAACTCCCCACACAGATTTCGGTGACGGTGGCCGGTTTCATTGAAACCAGGCCAGTTACGCAGGAGTAATTTTATAGTGTCCAAGTGTGTGCGCACTACACAAGAGCACTCTCTCTTCCTTTACTCTCGTAATCCAGATGGACGGATAACCGACACGACTCACGAGAGATTAGGAGCAGATCCGACTTTTTACATGCCCATCCGACGCATGGATCATCTTTCTTGTCAGACAATCAAGCGATCAGCCTACATTGTCCTAACCAAACTTGGAAACAACATTTTTTGTTATTCCAATGCAGGAATTGAACCCATGACCTCCGATTCGAGAGCCAATGCTTGAACCACTGGACCACGGAGGCTGTTAATAAACATAATATAAAATACAAAATTGTAGCAAATATTATTTTGTACCACCTTTATATTATATTAGTACAATAAAATATTCGCACTCTCAGTGCGAACGACAATCAAATGAAGTGACGACCATTCAACTATTTAAATATAAGTACTAGCTCTACGCAACAGATGTTGATCTGGAATAAATAAATAACAACATACACCTACAGTTTCTACACCAACAACTACACCTACACCTACGTCCTACACCTACACCTACAGTCTATAAACTACAGGTGATGACTGTGAATTGAAGATTATTATAGTACGAATAACTCTATTAAACAATTTAGTTGATGTTAGTATCGTTGAATATGTATTTTAATGCTAAATCATGGAATAATTAAAAAAAAAAGTTTGGGCTGGGTCACCCCTATCCATAGATGAATGATTAGTCTCGCTGGGCGCTCAACTAGATAGAGCACTCACATAGAATGACTTGAGATGATACCTTGTTAATGCGGCCACAAATTATTGTAGTGTGTAAAGTGACAATTGACTTACATGTGACAAATTCTAGTGTGCGTGAAAAATTGTGATGCCAGCTACTAAACTTTTGCCTGATTTGACGGGAAAAATATCTTATACTCTATTCTATTACTTAAGTTATTGGTTATAAATTAGGGTAAGTTAAAACTAGCTTTTGACGCGGCTCCACCCGAATTCTTCTTTAGAAAAATGGTAGGTTATATGTAAACAAATGATTAGGTCTAATTTTTATTTATTTATTAATCCAGACAGAATAACGTGCGTCGAGGCAGATAGTACGATAGTAATATTACACATCTATACTAATATAATAAAGAGGAAAAGTTTGTTTGTTTGTTTGCATTGAATAGGCTCCGTTTCGGACCGATTGTGATAAAATTTGGTACAGATATTATATTATACTACCACGGGGAAGCATTTCCACCACTTTTTATCGCGGCAAAATGTACGGTTACACGGGATAACCATTTGCGCGTAGGAAGTCGCGTGCAACATCTAGTAATAATATAACATTTAACTAGCTGTTACCCGCGGTTCCGCCCGCGTAAATATACTAGAGAATATCCCGCGGGAACACTGTACTTTTTCGGCATAAAAATCCAGAGCCTAAACTACTACCATACCAAATTTCATCAAAATCTGTTTTTGCGTAAAAGAGTAACAAACATCCATCCATACATCCATACATCCTCACAAACTTTTACATTTTTAATATTAGTAAGACTGTGACGTTTTATTTATTTTTTCGTATTTTAATCTGTATTTTTCGAATAGTTATTTAGTTTCATGGGAAGAATCCTGAAGAATCATAATAAATAAGTTAGGTAAATGAAATACCAAGGATATAATTTATTTCATTGTATCTTATTAGATTATAATAAATACAATGACGATTATAAAATCACGTCATAAAATTATCAACTACGGGGAAGTTGATTCTTGCAATACGCGGCAACACTGAATGGCGTTTTGAGTTTACGTAATTTTATGTTGAAATTTTGAATTTATACGATAATTATTGATGATATATGATCCCAGTGTCCTTCTTATTTCTTTTCGAATTGTTTTTACATAGTTTCACTACACAACATGGCATTTTGTTTCTAATTTTAACTAAAATGTAATAAAATATTCGGGATGCACAACTGTCATAAAGCTTTCAATATGACTGGCTCGTGTAAGCCGACCTCGGCTTAGTATTTAGTGTGTATTTGACAAGCACGTCGGCTCGGTCTAGTAGAGCGCCCAGCGAGACCAATCATTAGTCTATGCCCCTATCACATAAGGGTATGAAAAGGGATAGTAAGTCCGTGACAAGATAATTTTATATTTAAGACTAGCTTTTACCTGCGGTTCTACCCGCGTAAATACAGTATCCTACAAGAATACTGTTCTTTTTCGGGATAAAAGTAGTCTATGTTTTAATCCAAAGCCTTAACTACCACCATACCAAATTTCATCGAAATCCGTTCAATAGTTTCTGCGTGAAAGAGTAACAAACATCCATCAATCCATCCATCCATACATCCATTCATCCGTCCTCACAAACTTTCACATTTATAATAGTAATAGGATACACAGCGAAAGCTCGCGAGAGAAGTGCTTCACCTGTGGGTAAACAATATCCAAGGAACAATAAAGGAAAGAGCCCCCATTTCAACCAGAACGTTCACGAGATCTCATTAAATAAATGTGCAAACATCAGATGTATGTATACCTGCCGGATAAGGGTCAGTGCAGACGGGCGACCGACTCCTACTGTCATGTTACCGCGAAATATATTCGTACAATAGGCAATCGGACTATTTTTTTTTATTTTATTTCATAAATGAATAGTACTCTTAAATATGAGTGTTTCTCAGAAGAAACCGTATATCAAAAGTCAATATTTTCACAGGTAAGTACAGCGATTTGTATAAAAAATTTCGCGAGTCTCCTAAAAACGCTCCATACTAAAGTCGACCTACAAATGACGTCACTTGTAGGTTATAGTATATGAAGTATATGGCCGCCGGAATATATTTGTAAATATCTCCCATATTTGTGCGTTTAAGTTCATACTTACCATAATGAATGTTTTTGTATATGATGTGAGTAAACTAATGATAGGTTTTGTTTACCAATTTCGCAAAAAAAAAAATTTTTTTGGTACTTTTTAAATGTATTTAATTAGTAAACTACACATAAAATAATATTTTTTTTTTCATTTACCAAGTAGTAATGCCTCAATATTTCTGAATGTATTAATGAAACTAAATATTTCAGATGTAGTCCGATCCCCTATTTGACTTTAGTAGCGACTAGCGCTGAGCCCGTGGCGACAAATTGTTTCGAATAAAATATTATATATTAGCTGATGCCCGCGGCTCCGCCCGCGTAAGTACAGTATACCACGGGAACCGTATATTATGTCCAGGGATTAAAAGTAGCCTATATATTTCGCCATGGTCTACTTTATATATGTACCAAATTTCATAATGATCAATTTAGTAGTTTTTTTGTGAAACTGTAATAAAGTATCCCACGGGTACCGTACATTTCCCCGCGATAAAAGCAGCCTATGTCCTTTATCAGGCTCTAGACTATCTGTGTACTAAATTTCATTTAAATCGGTCCAGTAGTTCTGGCGTGAAAGACGGATAAACAGACAGACACACACACTTTCCCATTTATAATATTAATAATATAGTATTTATAGTACTTATAAGTATGGATTACACTTAATAATTGTGTAGCGGTGGCGACCGGTCGCCGGTTTACGCCGAACCCAACGGTTTATTCAGATTATTATTATAGTCGTTAGATAATAGGTTGTCTACAGTAAAATAATGAAGAAAATGTTTTCTCTACAGGGTGTGTATTTATCCAAATGAAATATTTAACGCATCATTAGTATAGGCTAAAATATTACAGTAATGACAGCAGGTTTAATTAAAATTTACGTAATTTACTGAAAACATTACATTTCCTGACAACTCGCACTACGCACCCTCACCAAAGAATATATATTACTAACGTACCCTCACGCTACCGTACAACGCGCCGGCTTTGAAGGACACGCGCCTACCGCATTGTATCGGCCGCGCGGTTATGAATATAATCTAAATATTATAAAGGACAATCTGGTCAAAATTTTACGTCACATATTATAATTTATAATATTAGTATATTTTTGGAACACAAATCGAATACAAATTGCGCTCCTCAAATATATTTTCTGTTTAGAAGACACGCTGTAGGTATATTAATAAAATAATTTATAACATTAAGGAGTATGTAAATTAATAAGCGTACTTTTGGGCTTCATTTTTTGCCCTGAAGGTTTTTTCAGTCTCGGCGAAATCAAGTTTCGTAACTATAAACAATATACAGTATTCAACAGCTGTACTCTAACGTAGGTACTAATTACACTTGTCAAAGGAGGATATATTGTACCCTCTGGCAAGTGTAATAAGTAGAAAAGTTATTCCAAGTGATATTGAATTCTCAGTGCTAACTTTCATTGTTAGTTACCGAACATTTTGAAGCTTTGAAGTTTGATGTGAACAGTTTAAAGTCCTACAGCTACTCGTATTATAAATGTGACAGTTTGTAAGGATAGACGGATGGATGGATGGATGGATGTGATACTCTTTCACGCAAAAACTACTAAACGGATTTCGATGAAATTCGGTATGGTAGTAGTTTAGAGTTTGGATTTTAATATAGGCTACTTTTTATGCCGAAAAAGTACAGTATTCCCGTGGGAGACTGTATCGCCCGCGTATGCCGTGGGCAAAAGCAAATTCTGTATATAGCGGGCCTGGAATTTACATAATTTTGCATCTACCTTCAATTTCTAGAATTTGATCGTGACTCATGAATAACAATGTTAGTTTTGAGTTCAAATTGCATTTGAATGTAGATTCTAGATGTAACATTGCTAAGGCAAACGTATTTACCTATTGAAGTGATAAGATAACTTCTTTAGCATCATTGTGATTTGAAAGTCGATGAAACGAAAAAGCGACAGTAAAAGAGACAGATACATAAAAACATAAAATTTAACGTGGGAGAAAATGAGATAGGAAGCATTATACAGTGGCCAAAAGTGACAAGAAAAAGATAAAACAAAAAAAAATATCTAATAATATTTATGAGATAGACATATTTTTGAAGATTTCACTTCTATCACGCTGGAACTGCACACGAATTTGTTTTATATTTAAGGAAATATTTGTAGCAGGGTTTCTATCTATTTTTTAATAATAATAAATATTATATTCATTACACCCTGGCGCTTTCAATTGAAAAAAAAAGCGCATTTACTTTCTTCTGATTTATAACAATAGTCAACAGCATTTTTGCGCACAGGTTATACATACATTATTTTTATTGCTTTTATACCTAGAAATAATAATAAGAATAAAAAATTGTTCTGTATTTTAAGTGTAAAAAATGAAAAAAATCAAATCAATGAAAATACATGAAAAATTTACATAGAAGTGATTTATTAAAAGATACTGAGCATCAATTTTATGATATAATCTTACAAATTAAGTTTTAAAATAGTGTTAAAGTATTTAAAAATTAACAGTTTTGCTTTTCCTGTCATGTTCAGTAGAAGTTATCTTATTAACCACCAAGTATAGTCCCTCAATCCTCAACATGCTTTCAGTATGAATACTGGCCTTGGGAACGTCTCTCAAATTCCAACTATATCTCGATGGAATCCTTCCCCTTGTTCTTCCGAATAAGCTCCCATATTATCTTTAAACTTATCAAAACGAGAATGGAACATTTGTCTCTTTAGAGACATCCTATAGCGGAAGATGAAAAAAATCTTAATCATCTCGTTATTTTATTCATACACTAGCTTTTGCCCGCGACTTCGTCCGCGTGGAACAGTTACTTTGGGATATCGATAAAATTTACCCGCGACTTCATTTACGTAGAAGAAGAAGCGCTTCCACCTCACGACTGCCAGCCCGCGCCGCGCGCCGTACTTTAGCGCGCATGATAATTTTTATAATGCGATATCTTCCAAAATACTCATTGAAATCGAATGATGTAAACGGCAAATTTCTTTTAGATTAAGTGCTTGTAATGAATAACGTATTTACTTGGATAAGTATTAATATCATCTTTATGAAAACACCTTCACAAATAATGCTTACTTTTAGAACAAATTTGGTTACCATAAAAAGGTTATAGTGAGCCAACCTTAAAAGATAGACATATACAGTCGAGGACTTTTTTGTAGAACTTTTAAAGAGGAACAATTCCGTCATACATCATTTTAGCGAAACTTTAACCGTTTCCGCAGCGTACGCAGCGAAAGCTCTCAAACGGAAAAAAAATCCCCCGATTTTGTAACATTCTTGATTGGTGCTCCGCTCCTATTGAACTTAGCATGATATTATATAGCCTAAAGCCTTCCTCGATAAGAGGACTATCCAACGCAAAAAGAATTTTTCAATTCGTACCAGTAGTTCCTGAGATTAGCGCGTTCAAACAAACAAACAAACAAACAAACAAACTCTTCAGCTTTATAATATTAGTATAGATTTATTTCATAAGCCCATTTTTGGTCTTGATTTGTAACAGGTAGATGGAAGTAAGCTTGTTATGCCTCGCAAATCTTTAAATCTGTAGTTAAATAACACTTTTTCTCTCTCACTTTCATAAATCCACCACAAATATAGCAAAACGAAACACCGTCTCCTTTTCAACTTCTCGAAGCCATTTTGTACAAGATAATATAGCGAAAAAAAATATTAAACACGTTATTTCTTTATAATATGCGAGCTCATACCGTCGTACACAAGGGGGGATGTAAGAAAGACATCCCTCATAACATACCTCTCTTTCGCCAGCAATAGAGCGCAAATACCGACTTTAAATGGAAGCAAAAATCATAAATGGTCAAATCGCTATAACTTCTTAAAAAGCAAATATTTTCGATTTGTAATCGCACTTTTTTATAAATATTTGCTTAAATATTCAGAATAAATCAAGTAAAACCAAACAAAAAGTAAAAAAAAAAAAACATGCGCAAAAAAAAATATTTTTTTTGTTGACCGGTGTAATTTGCCAATGAGTCCCGCCTGCAACTAAACATAATGTTAATTATTTCACTTTAGGCTTGCAGCTCATAATGTAGTCTGTTAAACTAAAATAGAGATTAAATTAAACTAAATAGTTTGTTTTCTCAACCTTGTTGCAGTCTTTTTGGTGCCTCGCTTATCTACTTTTTCTGCGATCTGTTTTATTTTTTTTATTTATTTTATTATGGAGATAAATAAATGTTGTAACTTATCGTAACTTGTCTAATAGCGACTGACGAGGTGTCGATATTATAATGTAAAAAAAAGAACATAGAGATATAATACGCTCTATCGCTCCGCAAGATCAATGATTTGTCTATGAAATAACGATATTTAATTTGTATTCTGCCTCTCTTAACATTTCTACGCCCTGGAGTACTCTCCTATCTATAGTATAGTAATATGAAATGTTACCATGGGAAAGCCGTTCTTATGCTCAAAAAGTTCAACTGGATAACACAGAATACAGAAATCATCCAGAAACCGTCAACACGCTTAAAAGTGAAGCCGTCACGACTACTCCAAATTGGAGTGGCTATCCACACATAATATGTTGCCACAGAATAACGGAATATTTTAACCAACTTTATTTAATTTTTATTGAATACCTAATTGTCGTAACATAATAAAACGATTTGTTTTGTAAGTGTAAAGACTAAAGAGTAAAGTAAAGTAAAGAGCGGGCGCGGCGGGGCGGTGTTTCGCCATGGTTTTGGTTGCAGTGCGCTGCGTACAAATGTGATCGAACACTCATTCTGGATGTTCTGTATTCTGTGCTGGTTAAGTTTGCACCGCGTGCTACTAAAAACCGGAGTTAAATCACTTCACTTACTTTCCTGTTCACCTTTATCATTTGCATACGAATAGTACGTACGTCATAGCTAGCAGCTGAACGCCAGCTGACTGTGGGCTTAATCAATAAACTGATTGAGACGTCAACACTCAACATACAACAGCATACACACTGGTAAATTCGATGTCGATACTAATTTCAATTTCGAACATATTGAACAGCATTGGGTCGTTGAACCACGTACTATACTACTCAGCCATTTATTAAAATAAATTTCTTCACTTAGTAATCTCAGTCGCAAATAAAAAAAACATTCGTTAAAAATAATAACCCAATATTATAGCGATATCAAAAAACAATGTATAAGTAATATAATATTTATATACTAAAAGGTAACTTACTTAAGAGCTCCGTGGCCTAGTCGGTAGACCGTTTGGTTCGCACTCGAGAGAGTGCAGGTTCAGATCCCAGGTTGTGGCGTGTGCCAATGAGACTTTTTCAGATCTCAAGTACATTATACGGACGCTCTTACGGTGAAGGAAAACATCGTGAGGAAACCCGCACATATTTGGCCCCAGACGTATTGACCAGTTCATTCCTCTGGACTAAGCTGACTATGTTGTGAGAATGTCGTATGTGCTTGGGCAACCATACGACATTTAAAAACCAACTGTCCCAGGCACTACAGTATTTCAAGAGTGGTTACTTCGCTCGGAGAATACTGTATAAATCATCCATTAACGGATGTAAAGGCCTGAGTATAAAAGGTAACTTATAATATGAAGAAAGAACAGTGACACTCAAGTGAAAAATTAAACGCAGTGAATAGTTATTAGTTAGTATAAGAAAATTCAATGGTCATTTTATTTATTTTCCCCTCAATTGTTCCAATATTTCTCACTGTTTGTACCTTCCCAGAACTTTCACAATAATTTCAAGACCAAAATTAGCCAAATCGGTTCAGCCATTCTCGATTTACGTTAAATAGCAAGACTATAAATAGAAATAAATTGCATTGTAATTGCAATCAATTTTTACCCGACTGCCGGGAGGGTTATGTGCTTAGCGCGTATCTTGTATGTATGTATGTATGTATGTATGTAATATTCTTTATTACCTTGTATCTTCAGAACCGCTGAACGGATTTTCACATTTGAGGTATCGTTAGATTCGTCTTAATAGCCCAAGTGTTCTTAGATAGGTGACATTAAAAAAAAATGGCGGATGTTTGACGCCATGTTGTGAGGTAAAAAAAAATCTACCAAGTATATCGAGTGGGGTATCAAAATGAAGGATTTTAAACACTGATTCTAAATATGTATATAACTTGCAGTTTTATATTAAATATAACGATAAATAATAATAATAAAAAACAAAAACCCGCCTGCATAGATAACTACAATTCAAAAGCAACTGAAAAGACTGAAATAAAATAAATAATAAAAAAATAAAAAAACCCGACTGCAAAAAAGACATATACCTAAGCAACGCACTAAAAAGACCGAAACAAGTTTGAGAAAACTGACTACACTATGAGCTGAAACCCTAAGTGAAATAATTGACGTTATGTTTGTTAGCAGGCGGGGCCCATATATTTTTGTACGATTTATAATTTGCGAATGGGTCCCGCCTGCTACCAAACATAACGTCAATTATTTCACTTAGGGTTTCAGCTCATAGTGTAGTCAGTTTTCTCAAACTTGTTTCGGTCTTTTTAGCGCGTTGCTTAGGTATATGTCTTTTTTGCAGCCGGGTTTTTTTATTTTTTTTTATTATTTATTTTTTACCTCACTGCAAAGCCGAAAGGAAGCGTAATGATTTCAACAGTCTATGTTTGTATGTTTATTCCATTGTAGTGCCGTAACTACTGACCCGATTCCGCTTAACTGGTAGACTGACAGCCGCTTTCGCCAACTTGGTAATTTAGTATTCAATATTGGGTATTTTCACATCCAAAATTTAATTGTTTTATCGCAAGTTTAAATACATGCCTTATAATATTATTAACAAGATATTATAAGAGCAGCAGGTAAAAAGATAAGATTGGGTTTGAAGAGTTTATGTTCCTATTTCCTATTACTTCTAAATTTCTAGTGACCAAGTTACTGTGACTTTTTTTTGTTCTCATAATCTAATTGGAAGATTTGGAAGCCAGATTGAGGAGGTGTGGACGTCCATCGCCGTTTATGTTATGAGGGCGGATGAACCACTTAAATGGAAGTTCTTTCAACATAGATCGATGAACGTTCGACGTAATATCGGCGTGTCACAGTGATGGATAACAGTTCCTTCCGTACAATTACATTCCGAACATTCCATCCTCTTCCAATGTTATAAAGCGTTTGCGAGGCTTTTTGGGCTTTTTGAATTCTTTTTAACGTTTACGAGACTTTTTAAGGGGTGACAGCTGCGCACAACCGGATTCCAGGATTAATCATTTTTTTTTTTAAGAAATACGGTGGCAAACGAGCAAACGGGTCACCTGATGGAAAGCAACTTCCGTCGCCCATGGACACTCGCAGCATCAGAAGAGCTGCAAGTGCGTTGCCGGCCTTTTAAGAGGGAATAGGGTAATAGGGGAGGGTAGGGAAGGGAATAGGGTAGGGGAATGGGCCTCCGGTAAACTCACTCACTCGGCGAAACACAGCGCAAACGCTGTTTCACGCCGGTTTTCTGTGAGCCCGTGGTATTTCTCCAGTTGAGCCGGCCCATTCGTGCCGAAGCATGGCTCTACCACGATAAAGATACACGATAAATTTAGAAAATTATATTTATTACGCAATATAAATTAGTATGTCATGGGATACTCATCCCAACTTACCTTTCCGGTAGTTGTGGTATAGTATACGGGTATGCGACCCCGGCTTCCCTAGCTATTACCGTCCTATCCCGTGCCCTCCTGGGCGGTAATATCCTACATTCCTATTTCCTACTCTAACTTACCAATCTTCCTTTCCACACCACCTATCCTTCCTCCTCCCTATCCCTACCCTCTCCTCTAATCCGTAGGAATGCAATGAATAATCATAAAATTAATTTAATTATCCAAAATGGCGGCGATGTGGTTCACCACCCATCACGTCTCGTTTCTCGCGGAGGTGAAAAGCGGACCATGGAGAGCCGCTTCGCTACGTTGAATGTTCGAGGAGGAATGGATGGTAAGAATGAAAGTGAACGAAGCGAAATGAGTATGTTAGCATCGTAGCAAGTGGCAAAAAGTGGTCTCTGCCTACCCCTTTACGGGAAAAAGGCGTGATTATATGTATGTATGTATAAATTAGTGATTAGCTCAAAACGATGAGCTGGATGTAAAAGGCCGTCAGCGCTTTTACACACGCGCCCCAGCTTCGGCACGCCCGCGCCGCGCCGCAGTCGGAATTTGTATGGATTTCGTCGTCGTCTGCTGCGAGCGCTGCGGTAGCGCCGCAGCTGTTGCGGCGTTCACCGCCGGCGCTACCGCAAGTACGTCATAAAAATCCCAGTCAGGGGGGTGAAACTCTCATACATGCACAAATTAACAGAGAACAGAGACATCTACTAACAGTTTGAAAGTTTTCGGATAGTCACAACAGATGCCACTAAGCGACTTCTACATCGCGCTATCGAAAACACAAGGCGTATGTATAAGGGCTCGCGAACATTTTACTAGGCAGTAACCATCACAGAACACTATTACTCGCGGAGAAGAAGGTCGACTTCATACAAAAAAATTGGGACCAAATTAGCGCCTCTAGTGAGCACTGAGCTGCCCCCTCAAACTTTTAACCGCCTTCCAACAAAGGAGGACTATATATTTGATTATATGAATATGGCGGGAAATTGAAGATACGTAATTATAGTTTAAGTCATCGTTAAGTTTCTCTTTAGAGTTAAATTTTACATTCCAACAAAACCGAGCAACCACCTCCACGACCAGATCATAACTACTACGTAGTCAATCGTTCGTGAGCCCTAAATACATACGTGTAATGTTTTCGATAGCGCGATCTAGAAGCGGCATAGTATCTGTTGTGCGCCATCAGTTGTGATTTTTAAGTAACGTTTATGTAATATTAACCATGTGAGACAGAGAGCGATATATTGAAATATATCCATTCTTGTCGCACCGAACTGCCCCCTTTTTGGTCCAAGGTCATTCATACAAAGTCGACCACCCCTGGTAACCATATTCCACTATTAAAGAGAAACTTGGTCGTTGTTGTGTCTACGACTTTCGATAAAACTTAATCTCTGTCCATAATTCAGTTCAATAAAAATTACACTGGGCAACAAAATTTGAACTTTGTTGCGCCACACGGACTTCACTTATATTTTTTACTTTTATGGGTGACTGTTAGTGAAAATATGTAATTTAAAAAAATCTATTAGCCACGAATTCAATTTATTGATGCAATTAAAATGTTTAAAGAAATATGTATTTCTGATAGAAAAAATCAAAAAAGTTTTATAATCAATTTCCAATTTAAGATTTTCTGGCATATTTAGCTTCTGGTTGGTCCCTTTTTATCGTCCAGCAGTAATCGACTAACATCCTTGGGTTCCACTTGATTTTAGAGCGTTTTTCCATGTGTAAAATGTCCTTTCTCTGTGCTCATCGCTCAGAAACCAAAACTCTCAAGAAAAAAGCTAGATATGAGTCTAAAAAATTATTCTTCAGTGACATGTTGCAACCTAATGGTTGTTAAGCTGTTTACAGCTCGCTAACAAACTCTCTGTAGTTGTCACTCTTATGTTTCCCTAGAAAATTTGAAACAAGTCTTAAAAGATATCCATGCTCGTTTTTAAAACATCATTCATTTTTTTATTCAAACATTGCATGTTTTACTAACTCCCCAATTTGAGGTCCAATGAAAATATCCATTTTTGTCTTCGCATCACTTATTCTAAAAAAAATATTGTAAATACAAAAATATGTTTCAATTTCAAGTTTCAATTTTTTTTAATAATCCCTAATTTAATAAGAACTGGTGAAAGAAGTATTTAAAACGGCTCTACAAGGGTTAAATATTTCAAATTTTTCAGTATAGGGGTTAAAGAGGCTGGTTTAGGCCATATTTTTTTATGATAATGGTTTTTTTGATCCGACTGTCCCCTTCATAGCGAAAGCAGCAAAATCTGGTATAACCCAGCTGAAGTTCAAGTAAATAGGGCTACAACTTTCGAATCCCCACATATTTTGAAAGAATATATACTAAATATGATTTTTTCAAGTAACAACCTCATGTTTTCATAAGTTTATTTCAAAACTAGCTTTTGCCCGCGACTTCGTCCGCGTGGAACAGTTACTTTGGGATATCGCTAAAATTTACCCACGACTTTATTTACGTAGAAGGTGAACTCGCTTCCCCCTCACGACTGCCCGCTGCGCGCCGTGCATTATTATTTCGCGCTTGATTATTTTATTACCGCGATATCCTCTAAAATACTCATTGAAATCAAATCATGTGAACGGTAAATTTCTTCTAGATTAAATGCTCGTAATGAATTTTACTTGGATAAGGATTAATATCATATTTATGAAAACAACTTCACAAATTATACTTACTTACTTTTAGAACAAATTTGGTTAGCATAAAAAGGTTATAGTGAGCCAACTTTAAAAGATAGACATATACAGTCGCGGACTTTTTTAGGGAAACAATTTTGTCACATAATTTTAGCGAAACTTCAACCGTTTCCGCAGCGTACACAGCGAAAGCTCTCAAAAGAAAAAAAACCCGATTTTGTATCATTCTTGATTGGTGCTCGGCTCGTATTGAGTTATGATGATGTTATGATGAGTATGTTAGTTAGGCCTTCCTCGGTAAATGGACTATCCAACACAAAAATAATTTTTCAATTCGTACCAGTAGTCCAGAGATTAACGCGTTCAAACAAACAAAAATAAACTCTTCAGCTTTATAATATTATTATAGATCTCACGTAAATAAAATATCCCACGGGAATTTTTCGTGATAAAAAGTAATGCTTATAAGTTAGGCCTATGTTTTAATCCAGAGCTTAAACTACCACCATACCAAATATCATCAAAATCCTTTCAGTAGTTTCGCGTGAAAGAGTAACAAATATCCTTACATTTTCAAGGAAAGGTTTCGTGAGAAGGCTATTGGAGGGGTCAAAAAAAATTTTGAGGGGGTCTTGAGGTTTTTGTAATTTGTAAAACGATGACTAAGATATGCCTCGAGAGGGATTTGGGGGGTTTCGAATAGTACTTACTTATCTGTCAAATGTTACCAACTTATTATGAGCCTCCAGATAAGTTGACCCCCTATTGAAGTAAATTCTTAGTTTAAACCTTGTAATATTGGTTTTACTCCTTCGCTATTTATTATTTGTATTGAGTGGGATAGAGAATAGATTTATTAATCTGAAACATCTATAGGCGAAGGTAAACCTAATTTTTGGCGTGGTGAAAATTGCCGTGGCGACGCTTCGCCACCCTTGTGAGATTTTTGGGGCCATTTTGAAATTTGACGTATGGTGAAAACAGTATGGAGAAAAAAAGTATCTACATTTAAATGGCCCACTTTTGAGATTTTTGGGGCCATTTTGAAATTTTACGTATGGTGAAAACACTATGGAGAAAAAAATTGTCTCCAGTTAAATGGCTCACTTTCGAGATTTTTGGGGCCATCGTATGGTGAAAACACTATGGAGAAAAAAGTGTCTCCAGTTAAATGGCCCCACTTTTGAGATTTTTGGGGCCATTTTGAAATTTGACGTATGGTGAAAAAAGTATATCCAGTTAAATGAAAAAAGTGTCTCCAGTTAAATGACCCCACTTTTGAGATTTTTGGGGCCATTTAGAAATTTGAGGTATGGTGAAAACACTATGGAGAAAAAAGTGTCTCCAGTTAGATGACCCCACTTTTGAGATTTTTGGGGCCATTTTGAAATTTGCGTATGGTGAAAACACTATGGAAAAAAAAGTGTCACCAGTTAAATAGCCCCACTTTGAGATGTTTCACTTCTACCGGCACTCCCGAAGTGCACCCGTTTTTATTTTTGAGGTTTTAATTTAATAGTTTTATTTCAAAAGAAAACAAAATAATGCAGTTAAAAAAGATGATTTAATGCGATATAATATGATGATTTATTCCGGTTTATGAAGAAGGTTCAAAAATACAGTTTTTCCATAAACCCGTTGGAACACTTTTGTTTTCCAAGAAAAAAAAATATCCTGTTAGTTATTTCATGTTCTAATCTACCTTTGTGCCAAGTTTCATTTAAATACGTCGAGTGGATTCCCTGAAATAACATCAAATAGGTAGGTACTGTTTTTTGACGATCCCATGGTAACCGTTTCGTTTTTCGGAATAAAATGTATCCTATTTTACCCTTCAGGTCCTAAGCTATCTACCTGCAAAATTTCATTTTATTCCATCCAGTGGTTTCGGCGTGATGTGATAACAAACACACAGACAGACAGACAGACAGACAGACATTTTTTTCAAAAACGTTATTTTTAGGTTCTGTGGCCTTTATAGACCCCCCATTTTGATTTTCACTTAGATAACTTTAATGTACAGACATGACCCCTCTACAGATTTATTATATGTATAGATAGAAGCATAGTCCAGAGGTACAGAAGGAAGAACATTATCAACACATCACAAAAAATCTGAGGCCAATCGAAATAAAAGTACTGCAATTTATTAATAGGTTCAGGTGGCTAAAACAGTATTAGCTATCAGAGTTCGTGTGGCATGACTAGTGTTGACCAGTGTTATCAGGCGGTACTACTTCCATCTAGCGGGTTTGATAGTAACTAAAACGGTACAACGCCATCTAAAAATGACTTTCCGAAACTTTTGCAAGACTCAGTTTCAATTTTAGAGTTGCGCATCTATACTAGTATATATCTGTATAATCTATGATCCCAGTGCTGATGTGCGTGACTCATGAGCGTACTCACAGAGACTGATAATAATAGAAGTGAAAACTGCTTTTGTGCCATAGACTTAAATGAATATTATAGACAAGCCATATTGAGGAAAAAAGTGTCTTCAGTTAAATGGCCTCACTTTTGAACCTTTTGGGGCCATATGTCCATTTTGGCATTTGGAGTATGGTGAAAACAAGATAGCTGCCATTTGAAGTATGTATTATTTGTTCTGTGTAATCTATCTTGAGTTTTGAAATCTCTGATTGGTATTTGGTAGGTACCGTATGTGTAGTGATGTGCAGTTCCTCGCACATTATATGTAGTAAGTACTTTTGATATTTGAAGTTTATTAATTAATTATTATTACCGTGATTTAATTTAAATTCGAAAATGTGTTAAAGGGCGAAAAAGTGCAGTATTTCAAAGCTTCTAGCAAGCTATCCGATCGATAGTTGAGGAAAGTCATCCTTTTTGAGCACTTCCGATCCGTCTCCACTCCGGCTTTTAATAAAACCTGCAAATAAAGTTGCGTTAGCATACATTATGCGAGAATCTTAAGACTAGGGTTACACGGTCAGTCTGTCATCAGTTCAGTCCATCAGCCTACTCCAGACTGACGAAAGAATAATCGTGTAACCGTGTGATTGACGGACTGATATATTTTTTTAATTATGTACCTACTTTCCGGCTACCATTCTGGCGTCAGTCTGAGACTGATGGACTAAACTGATGCCAGACTGATCATGTAACCCTAGTCTAGAGGTTTAACACCTTGTAAAGAAGATGCGACGTCCCTATACGATAATATGGTACATCGGTGCTACTGGTCTGAAACTTTTGCATCAGCATTGCTGTAAGGCTTAGAAAATTCGAGACGCACGCGCTATAACTCTAACTAACGACAGATGTTACCAGTTTCCGAATTCCAACAGCCTGCAATACTTGCTAATGTGTTATATTCCCACCAAAAAAAATACGAATAGTTTTTACTAAGTTTTCTTTCTTTGGGATTCAGGCTGAGATTAAGGGCTTGTTTTACAATCGCCTAGTAAGTGTTGAATAGCGTATATGGAAGTTCTATCGCTGCTTTCTTTATACTAAGTTCTAGTGACAAAACTTGTCAATAAGTTATTTAACACTTACATATAAGGTAGATTGTGAATCAGGCTCTTATAAGAATTATGTATCAAAAACCATACCGATCGCAAACTAAACATTACACATCGTATCATTAAAATGTATTAAATTAAAATGGCATTAAAATGTATACAATACTAGCTGATGTCCGCGGCTCCGCCCGCGTAAGTACAGTATCCTACAGGAACCTTATATATCCCGCGATAAAAAGTAGCATATGTCCTTCCCCATACTCTACTTTATATCTGTGCCAAATTTCATGATAATCGGTTTAGTAGTTTTTACGTGAAACAGTGAAAAAAGTATCCCACGGGAACCGTACAATTACCCGCAATAAAAAGTAACCTATGTCCTTTCTCAGACTCTAAACTATCTGTGTACCAAATTTCATTTGAATCAGTTCAGTAGTTTTGGCGTGAAAGGCGGACAAACAGACACACACACTTTCCCATTTATAATATTAGTATTGATGCATCATAGTGTCGGGTAACAGTTTTTAACTTTTGATTATTATAAATAAGAGAAGCAGATAAGTAGATAACATTCGATCTAAACAGTGGGTCCTACTTCCTAGTCACAGATTAAGAAAGAGGAAAAAATAAACAGCCACATAGTGAGCCTTCGATTTGTTTATATTTGATTTCTAGCTGATTACTAGCGACACGTTGTTCTGTCTTAAATATGAACTGGAATGAAAAAATAACTTCACCAACAATACAACCTACGTTGTAGTCCTACACCCACTCCAATATAAATAATAATAATAATAATCTACAATCTACACGTTTTCCAATATTTCTTGCCATTTAAACCTATCTTGAACTTCCACAATTATTTCAAGACCAAAATTGGAAGAAATCAGGAACAGGATAAAAGTATCCTATGTCCTTCTCCTGATTCTAAGATACCTCCCCACCAATTTTCAGTCGAATCGGTTTAACCGTTCTTGAGTTATAAATAGTGTAACTAACACGACTTTCTTTCATATATATATATATATATATATATATATATATATATATATATATATATATATATATATATATATATATATATATATATATATATATATATATATATATATATATATATATATAGACTAGCTGATGCCCGCAACTTCGTTTGCGCAGAACTAACGGAAACGGAACCCTAAAATAAAAGTAGCCTATGTTAGACCTTAGAACATCAGCTATCTGCTAGTGAAAGTCCCGCGAAACGATTTTCGCGGGACTTTCACCGGCTAATCTTTGAAACGGCTGGACCGATGTCCAGCCGTTTCAAAGATTAGCCGGAACAAACAGACAGATACACCGACAGACGGACAGACAAAAATTTTAAAAATTGGTATTTTATTGTAAGTACCGAATATACTTTCGGATGCATTATGTGAAAAGCTGTCAATTTGAAGTTACAAACAGACACTTCAATTTTATTTATCTGTATAGATGTATAGATATAGTCTATGTTAAAGCTCGTGTATTAAATATGATATTCAGAGAGGAATATGCAGTATGGATTATTTACGCATGTGCAGCCGTGTGGCACAGTTGGGTTTACGGGCCACGTTTAGCCCGGGGCCAGACGAATTGGGGTCGTATTTCTTAATTGACTTAACGGAAGCTTTTGCGCTGCGAGGTAAATTCATTAAGCCAACGGTAACGCATTTTTTCCAGAGCGATTGTATTTCTCATTCTAATTAATTCAAAATAATTGCTCATCCGTGATCGAGTGCACCTGTAGATCATTTTTTTAGTGAAATGGACCAGGAAACGAGCAAACGGATCATGATTGTAAGCGATTACCGCTGTCAGTAGACACTCGCAATACCAGAGGAGTTAGACTTGTACGAGTAACTCCTCTGGTGTTGCGCCTTTGCGGCAAGCGTGATTTTACGCTGGTTTTCTGAGAGGCTGTAGTGTTTATCCGTCTGAGCCGGCCAATCGTTCTGAAGCACGGCTCTCCCACGATTGTAGATCACATGAGTTGCACTCTCCATTCAGATCCAATTGAATTTAAACCTAGGCAAAAAGATTATAATAATAGCTCCCCACACCGATATCGGTGACGGTGGCCTGTTTCATTGAAACCAGGCCAGTTACCCAGGAGTAATTTTTATAGTGCCCAAGTGTGTGCGCAGTACACAAGAGCACTCTCTCCTCCTTTACTCTCGTGACCCAGTGGGACGGATAACCACACGACTGGCGAGAGATCAGGCGCAGGTCCGACTTTTACATGCCCTTCCGACGCATGGATCATCTTTCTTGTCAGACAATCAGGTGATCAGCCTGCAGAGCGTACAGCGTGTACGACCGTGTGTAGGGCAGTCCGGCGAACATAATTATTAAATACTAGATGCTGCCCGCGCCTTTGTGTGCGCAAAAGTTAATTTCGCAGAAACCGTGCATTTTTCCGCGATAGAAAAGTAGCATATGTCCTTCCCCATAGTCTACTCTACATCTGTGCCAAATTTCATCAAAATCGGTCCAGTAGTTTCGGAGCCTTGATGCAAACAAACAAACAAACTTTTACTCTTTATTATATTAGTATAGAAATATGTGACATTGACAGATTTTGTATGTTTTTTTATTAGGTATTTACTTTATTGCACGGTAAATAAGTGAAATTTGTGTTGGTGGTGGCTATTGTCTCTTTGTTTACGTTTATATTAATACACCCCACACGATAGGGTTAAATGAAAAAATAATCACCCCTTTAACATGTATGGAGCATTCACTTTATAATTCCAAAACCAAGATCTATAATATAATATCTATGGACGCTTCACACCCATGGACCTAGGAATCCATTTTCACACCACGTCAATCTAGTCCCGTGGTAAGTTCTCAAAGAACTTGTGTTACGGGTACCAGACAACGGAAACATATTTAATACTTTTATATTATACACTTATTCAAGATTTTTATTATATTATACACGTATAATACACACCCATGACCTAGGAACACAGAAAACATTTTTGTTTCTTCGGCGGGATTCGAACCTACGACCCTCGGCTTGAGCACCAATACGCTCAACCATTGAGCCACAGAGGTCGTCAAGTGTTTAACAAAGCTCTGTCTTCACTATTTATTTGGTCTGAGATGCCAATACAACAGGATGCCCACAAAATTAATCTCGTTTGCCCTCACACTAATGAGAAATTTTTCGATAGAATTGCTCTATAAAACGAAATGTAGCTTTTTTGGAGAATTGTTTTTAATTACTTTTCAATAATTAATTTTTAATTATATTTGTAATGCGCTTAATTATATAGCAGTCATAGGAGTTCCTTAGACTTTTAAAGATAATTCAAAATTATACTTTACTAGCTGTTGCCCGCAGCTCCGCTCGCGTAAATATAGTTTTTTCGCGGTCGCGGATACGTGACTGATGCAAAGAATAGATAAAATCAATCCTTAATGCGGATTATATATCATGCTAAAATTTCAGCTCGATCGGTGCAAAACTTTTTGAGTTTTTGAAGCGTACACAAACCAACTTAACATTTTTATATATAAGAAGATAATATAGATTCACTACACAAAAGATACACGTTTCGTACTTCGAAATTCGAACTCTCATAATATGAAAGTGAATCTTTTAGTGTAGTAAATAAAGTTTAATTTTGAATCGCTATCTTAAAAAGTGCGCGCCGTGTCGCGTCTAGTGTAAACTGATGCTTATAATTAATAAGTATCTTCTTATCTTCTCTTCTCTTATCTTCTTCTTCTCTTATATATAAAAACGAATTGCTGTTTGTTAGTCTCGCTAAAACTCGAGAACGGCTTGACCGATTTGGCTAATTGTGATCTTAAAATAATCATATCAGTTCATAGTTAAGGCAGAACCACGTTTGTCGGGACAGCTAGTATAATGAGACCGGGAAAAATAACGTTACCCAGCCTTTAAAGCAAGAGCAGTCGCACCGTGCTTTTCTCAAACTATATCGAGCAGAGGCCCTTCTCTATCTAAGGCTAAGCAAGAGCAGAAGTAAGCGACGAAATTTGACGACCTCTGTGGCTCAGTTGCTCAAGCTGGGGGTCGCGGGTTCAAATCCCGCCGAAGGAACCAAAAGTTTTTCTGTGTTCCTGGGTCATGGATGTGTATTAAATTTGTGTATAATATAATAAAAATCTTAAATATGTGTATAGTATAAAATTATTAAATATATTTCCGTTATCTGGTACCCGTAACACAAGTTCTTCGAGAACTTACCACGGGATCAGATTGACGTGGTGTGAAGCGTCCATAAGATATTATAAAAAAAAAGATATTATAAGCTATAGATTTTCTCGGTGGTCACTGTCTGACTGGGTCAGGTATTTAGGGTAAGATGATGACGTTCTAGGGAGGAAGAAGAATAGGCCTCACAGAAAAACGGCGTAAAATAACGCTTGCTTTGTGTTTTGCTGAGTGAGGTTATCGGAGCCCAAAGAGGGGTTGGGGGATTTTAAAGGGGGAAGTGCGCAACAACAGAAGAGTTGCAAGAGTAACTACTCTGGTATTGCAAGTGTACATGGACGGCGGTAATCGCTTACCATCAGCCGATCCGTCTGCTTGTTTCCTAGTTCAATTCATAATAATAATAATGAATCTTAGCATTTTGCCATTTAATTGTTTTTATCCGTTTATAAAATAAATTGATAATATCACGTATATTGGGGTTTTACAATCCACATAATTAATGATTCTCCACCTTCCTCCATTACGTGAAGAGCCCATATTTTTATCAATACACCTAGGACTTCGCTTCACAATTGAATAAATCCATTTCCATCAGTCTCGTGCAGACTCCGCATTTAAATATATTTGCATTCCAAGTGGGAATATTCATTTAAATAACTTTCGCTCATGGCTATGTACTAATTTTATATCCTATCCTTACTTACTATAAATGTGAAAGTTTGTGAGGATGGATAGAAGAGTAATAAACGTAACTCTTTCACGCAAAAACTACTGAACGGATTTAGATGAAATTTTATATGGCAGTATTTAAGGATCTAGATTAAAACATCGGCTACTTTTTATCCCGAAAAGTACAGTATTCCTGAGGGATACTGCATTTACGCGGGCGAAGCTACGAGCAAAAGCTAGTTATTTATAAATAGGGGAAGACGATCAGTGGGCACATAGTACGAAATATTATACCTTATATACAGAGAATATAATAGCCTTACGTATATAATTTCGACGGCGAACTTCTAAAACGAAATGTATGGGATTTGACGTAAGGCATCGTAAGCAACATGTCACTTAGCGATGACTTATGTCAAATCCCATACATTCTGGATTTCGAAGTTCGCCGTCGAAATTATCGAATGCATCTTGACTAGACCCCCTGCTTTCATAGAACGATCAAAATCAACAATCAATCTTTTTTTTTTTTTTTTTTTTTTTTTTTTTTTATTCCGGGGGGGAAAATGCTTTACGCATACCACCCAGGCACAGGGGGCACCCAAGTGGTGATGTGGGACTCATGGTATACCCACTAAAAACCCCCCCCCCCCATCTTCCTCCTCGCCGCCCTCTGACGGGGCCACGGGAACGATACACACATCCGCGACCCCGCCGGCGGTAGCCGCCTACAAGCGGCTCCATCCCGAAAGCCCGAAGGCCCTCCACGATGGGCGCACCAGATGGTATTAGGTGCGCCTTCCTCCTCGGCCTCCACCAGTACTGTAGCAGACTCCCCCTGAGTCTGCTACTAGGAGGCCACGGTTACCAGATAAACTGGTACCCGGTGGCAGATCAGGTCTGTGGTTCTGCCACCGACCACACCTCGGTCGCAGAGGATAGGGCAAGCGGCGCACCGCAATACCGACATGCCTCTTCCTCTGCGGCCCCACCAACGCCGTTTCGACGGAACGGCCCCGCCAGCTCGCAGGGGGTAGGGAGAGTGGCGTACCGTAATAACACTTCAATGGCCCACAGTTTTTCCACACAATCGTGGACATACCGTATGATTGGACTTTGGAGTAGTGCATTTAAATCTAAAGATAACTATGTAGCTTTAGACGACCTCCGTAGCTCAGTTGTTAAGCTGGGGGTCGCTTTTATAAATATGAATAACAAATGAGGTTATTTCCATCCAAATCAGCACAAGTTGGCCTAAAAGGCAGGTTATAATTACATGGTGGCAAAATGTTTTTATGTCCTGTTTGTACAATCGAGTTTTAATGAATAGATTTCTTCGTTTGGGTAAAGATACAGTAATGAATTAGAATAGCGTTTGGGCCCCGACATCTTGTGAGCTCATTAATCAAGTCAAGTAATCCATTATGTTTGCTCTGTAGTCTGTACCTAGTCCGTATATACTAAGCCTGTTTATCCGTGGTTTATCCTGATCTTATCTGTATCATTTACTACAATCATTTTTTTTAAGGAGAGTCTAGTTTGTTTTAATGCCGAAATTTTCACTCCGGCCAATAACGAATTGAACGAACAATTTTGTTTGTCAACCAATCGCAACCGAGTTCTAGTTTTTAATAGAATGATTATAATTTTACGTTCTACCTTATCTCTTGGAAATTTGGTGTGTATACGTCACCGTAAAATTGTAAAAACCGTTAGATTGTAATATTACTAGAGAAATTATAAAATGTCGACAGATTATCAAATAAAAATTTATTCTTACAATTTACACGTTATTTTTCGTTATATTGTAATATTTACGGTGCCGATTGGTTAATCGGCAAGTGCCCCGTGCCGCCATATTTGTTTGCTTTTTCATAATAACAATTATAACGAAAAATAATGCGTACAATAAGTGTAATGAGAATTTTTTATTCGACAATTTGTCTGTATGTTAGTTAATTATAACTTTATGATGGCAGAACCGAGATCTATATACAATCATTATCTATACCAAAATTCATCTATTTATATTCTATTACAGGAGCTAGAAGCGCGGACAGACAGACGGACAAAGTGAAACTATAATATATACCTTATGTATTTCGGAACCCTAAAAACTATGCTTGTTCTCCATTATTGTCCGTACATTTTATCTGCGGATCAGTAAGGTAATAGTGTCGAATTTCACAATTCACAATATTATTAAGTCTGCGGTCAGAGGCGATCTTACTCCTCGCCAATAATAGCACTACACTACATAGGAGTAATTAAAGTAATAGCGGTCAACGTCAAGAAAGATCAAGTTTCTAAGGCTGGGTTTATTATATGAATCGGAATCCGCTGGGCCCGGGAAAATTCAGAGCATTGAAAATAGAACTCTGCGCCAATACAATAGAATAGAAAATCGAACACACAAATATATTATTTTTTTTTTTATTAATTTTAGCACTTTGACGACGTGATAAATCCACGTATCCATGCAAAGTTTCATCTTTCTAGCACTAACCGTTTGGACGAAGCCGAGGACGGACGGACGGACATGGCGAAACTTACTGACGAAACCTCCGTAAAATAAGAGTTCCGACTTTCGACACGTGAACTGAGGAAACCTAAAATATAAAAATCAACGAAAGTAATATTCTAAGGGATATAATTAATCGAGCGAACAAAAAATAAGTTGGCGGCTGCACGTGAGCATACTGTATTACTGAATTTGGCAGCGAATTAATATGTTGGCGACTAAATTACTAAACTGGCGAAAACACTCGGGTGACAAAAAATTCTAAAGTCGGCAGATAAAAAAAGGCGATATTTAATCCAAATTAGCACCGACATTTATAAGTTGGTGACTTAATTTCCGAGTTGGTGACCATTATACCATATAAGCAGCTATAAAACCAGATTTGGTTGATAATTTAATGGCTGCTAAAAATTCAATTTGCAGGCTATGGAAAATCCTATTTTTGGAGTATGTTTTTCTTTGTCATGGGTGTCATTTTCTAGGTTTCTGGGGGTGCAGAATAATATGTAATGAAAACTATTGTTAAATTATTATATTATAGATAAACTAGGGAAAATATAAAATAAAAGACGGAGTATAGAACGTACAACAATGGTGGTTTATTCTAGAAGGGCCGGAAGGAAGTAAGACAGCGACATCTACATTGTAACTGAAATTTACAGGCGCGTTCACTTTATTATTTATGGGCTGCGTTCATTATTCCAACATCCTCTCTTGAACGTAGTCCCATGCCAAAAAGGAACTGGTGATGCTTAGGTTTCGCCAGGGCTTTTGTCAGGCAGTCAGCGAGCATCGAACTTGTAGGAGTGTACTCGATGCGGATGTCACCAGACTGGACCTTGTCGCGGATGTAGTGGTGACGTACATCAATGTGCTTACTACGAGCATGATAAGCAGAAGTACCTGAAAGTTTGATAGCACTTTGATTATCACAAAATAAAGTTATAATAGTAGCCTTGGCCAAAGGCCACAATTCAATATGTAATTGTCTCAGCCATAGAGCTTCTTGAGTAGCTGCCGAGATTGCCATGTACTCTGCTTCTGTGGTTGAAAGAGCAATAGTCTGTTGCCTCTTAGAGTTCCACGATATAGCACCATCTTGGAGCATAAAGACATATCCTGTACAGGACTTTCTTTCCTCAGTACACGATGCCCAATCAGAATCACAGTAACCTGTAATTTCTCGATTTACTTTGGTTTTGTACAATATCTGAAAATCTTTGGTTCCTTGTAAATATCGAAAAATCCTTTTTACAGCCGACCAGTGTTCTAGTGTAGGAGATTTATTATAACGGCTAAGTGTATTTACAGCATAGCATATATCTGGACGTGTCCCCTGTGAGATATATAATACGCAACCTATTGCTTCTTGGTAGGGTATTTCACTCAATATATTTTTATCAGATATTGCAGAAAATTTTAGATCACTTTCCATAGGTGTCCCCACAGCTTTGCAGTTTTCCATTCCAAATCTTTCCAATGTAGTCTCTATATATTTTGTTTGATCTATACAAATTCCCTTATTATCATATGTAATCCTTAGTCCTATATAGTAATTAGCTTTTCCTAATTCTTTCATTTTAAATTTTTCTACTATTTTCCTTTTGACTTCATTTGCTAACTCTATCTACACTAATATTATAAAGAGGAAAACTTTGTTTGTATGTTTGTTTGTTTGTTTGTTTGTTTGTTTGTTTGTAATGAATAGGCTCAAAAAGTACTGGACCGATTTCAAAAATTCTTTCACCATTCGAAAGCTACATTATCCACGAGTAACATAGGCTAAATTTTATTTTGGGAAAAAATAGGGTTCCGTAAGATATTTGGGTTTTTCGGACACAAGGTGTAAAAAATCAACCAGAAAAGTTTCTTATTTTGCGTACGCTGCCTAAACTATAAAAGATAGAACCATAAAATGTTCTAATTAATTGTAGATCTTATAAATATCTACAAAAAAGTCCGCGACACACTATACCTATCTATGTCGAGTGAGGCACAACAACCATTTTTTTATTTAGAAATCTTGAATTTTTTTTGGACTACATTTAAACGCGTTTATTTTACTCATGTTATTAATCCTTATCAAAATAAATTATTTCATTACTAAGTACAGTTTATGTAGATAATATTTGGTCTTTGAATGATTAAAATTGGACGTTTGGTTTTGAAGTTATGGCGAAATTAAAATATTACGATTTCTGCTGCGGCCCGTTGCGAAGTGGGCGTCACCAAGGCGGGGTGCGCGTGCGGGTTAATGTTTAGTTTAGTTTAGTTAAATAGTTTAGTTATTTTATAAACATCAAATTGTTAATATCTTAAAATATAATACCTACATTATAATATCTATACATCTATACAGTTAAATACAATTTAAGTGTCTGTTTGTAACTTCAAATTAACAGCTTTTTACTTAATGAATCTGAAAGTATATTCGGTACTTACAATAAAATACATTTTTTTTAATTTTGTCTGTCTGTCTGGCAGTCGGTCTGTCTGTCTGTTTGTTCCGACTAATCTCTGAAACGGCTGGACGGATTTTCACGGGACTTTCACTAGCAGATAGCTGATGTTATAGGGTCTAACATAGGCTACTTTTATTTTAGGGTTCCGTTTAAAAAAATAGGATTCCGCTTTCGTTAGTCATAAATAAAGTCGCGGGTAAAT
This sequence comes from Glaucopsyche alexis, assembly GCA_905404095.1. Taxonomy (NCBI): domain Eukaryota; kingdom Metazoa; phylum Arthropoda; class Insecta; order Lepidoptera; family Lycaenidae; genus Glaucopsyche; species Glaucopsyche alexis. The sequence continues at coordinate 20,720,399 of FR990051.1, read as the reverse complement.
TTCAGCGATATCCCAAAGTATTGTTCCACGCGGACGAAGTCGCGGGCAAAAGCTAGTATTATTATAAAACAATAGGAGGTCATCGACATAGAGAGTTAAATATAGTGTTCTTCCTTTATCACTATTCATATAATACACACATGGATCAAGTTGTGACTTTTGAAGTCCAATTTCAAATAAATATTTATCCAATTTTTGATTCCATGTTCTGCTTGCTTGTTTTAGACCATATATACTTTTATTAAGTTTGCAGACTTGTTTTTGTCCATTTTCATACTGTGGTGGTTGTGTCATATACAACTCTACATCTATATCGCCTTGTAAGAACGCAGTTATTGCATCTAGTTGCTCAATTTGTAACTGAAATTTAGCTGCAATTCCTAGTAGATATCTGATAGAAGTGAGGCGCACGACAGGAGCAAACACCTCAGTATAATCAATGCCATAAGTTTGTTCATAACCTTTAATTACTAGTCTTGCTTTGTACTTGGCAATATTTCCATTTGCATCTAGTTTAGTTTTAAAAACCCATTTACATGGAATTGCCTTTTTGCTTGGTGGCAGCTCACAGAGAGTCCAAGTGTTGTTCTCTATTAATGAATTATATTCACAGTCCATAGCGTTTCTCCACTCTTGTCCATTTTCACTGGCTAAGGCTTGCTTTACAGTCTGAGGATCATGTGGTAAAGCATTCTTTAGCATTTTTTGACATAGGTAGGTAGGCATTTTTGCATTTTTTCTAGGTCTTAGATTTCGAGTGATGGTGGGCTCTGGGCTCAAGGTGATCTCATTTTCAGGCACATAACTTACATCATCATCATCATCTTCACTTGTGTGTAAACTATCATTTTCCTTAACTGTGCTTACACTTTCATACGAGCTTGTATCACTGTCAATAGTTTTATCTAAATTTTCACTGTTGTTTTCTTCATGAAAATTTAGAGGTATCAGTGCAAAATGCTTCTTTATATTTTCTTCTAAAAATACTACATCTCTACTTCGGACTATTTTTCTTTCTTCTTTATCATATAATCTATATCCTTTTGATTCTAGGCAGTACCCAACAAATATTAGCTGTTTAGATTTATGGTCCCACTTAAGACGCTTTTCTTTCGGTATGTGCGTCATAGCTGGACATCCAAATATTCTCATATGCCCTAAGTTGGGCTTGATACCTGTCCACATTTCTTCGGGAGATTTATAATTTATGGATTTTGTTGGTGAGCGGTTTACAACATAAGCAGCAGTGGATACTGCCTCTGCCCAGAATTTCTTTGGGAGATCAGCATCAATGAGCATACATTTAGCACGTTCGACAAGTGTCCGGTTCATGCGCTCACTCATCCCATTTTGTTCTGGACAATATGGTACAGTAAATTGTCTTTTGATATCAGACTCTTTACAGAATTTTTCAAATGCATCATTGGCATATTCTTTGCCATTATCACTTCTTAAAATTTTTATTTTTCTCTGTAATTCATTTTCAACAAGTATTTTAAATTCTTTGAAATAATCAAAAACTTGTGACTTTGAATGCATAAAGTAAACAAATACCTTTCTTGAATAATCATCTATGAATGTGACATAATATCTGGCACCACCAAGTGACTTTTCTTCCATGGGACCGCATACATCCGAATGTATTATCTCTAGAAGACCGGAAGCCCTTGTGCCGACATCTTTGAACGGTTGCCTAGTTTGTTTTCCCTGTAGGCAAGTATTGCATGTCACATTATCATCTTGATTCATCGCTAAGTCAACTCCATCAGCAGAATCTGGAAGTTTCTGTAGATTCTGGTAGTTCAGATGACCCATTCTTTGATGCCATATGTGAGCTGAAGTTAAAAATGCAAATGTGTCATTGTTTATTACATACAAATTGTTTTGTAAATGTCCTGTCATAACTAGCTGTGAGTTCTGATATATTCGGCAACATTTCTCATCAAATTTTACCTTGCAATTATTCTTAGTTATTTGATGTATAGATAACAGATTAACAGCCAATCCTGGAACATATAAAACATTATTCACTTGAATGGTACCAATCAACTTCTTGCCATTTGCATCGTAACTTTGTATATTTACCTTGCCGCAGCCCCTCACAGGTAATGCTTTATTATCTGCAACTGTAATATTATTTATTGAAGCAGGTTCAAAATCATAAATCCAACTTCTATTGTTGGTCATATGCATTGCTGCGCCTGAGTCAAGATACCAACAGCCCTTCTGCAGAACTGGAGAAGCAGAGAATGCAGCCACAAAACTAGAATTCTCATTTGACTTGTTACTAGATTTGCTGGAGTTAGTACTTTGACTTGCACTTCGATTTGAATGACAATATTTTGCAAGATGACCATGTTTATTACACTTAAAGCATCGGGGTCCTTTACTCGAAGGCTTGTTAGCCTTTGCATGGCTCTTACGGTGATGTGAATAAAATGCCGCAGAGTCCTTTTCATCTTTGACATCCTGAAGAATTTTTGTTTTTACTAGATCTGTACTTATGGTCACACCTGAGCTTTCCATGGCCATTATCATAGGTCTATATCCGCTATCCCCAACCCGCGGCCCGCGGGCCGCATGCGGCCCGCCGGGCCTTTATCTGCGGCCCGCGTGAAATCTGTAACTTAAAAATCAGCCAAGGAAAAGCCATTTTAGGAAAAAAAAATAGACAAAAATTCTATTTTTACGAAAACCCCTTGTATATTAATTTTTATTTTGAATTATATATTGGAGTAGAAATCAATTTAGTATCTTGTGAATATTTAAAGTATTGCCATCGACTAAAGAAAGGACAAAAAATCGCGTTTTGTTGTCATTAAAAGGGCTTCTCCTTATATTATTAATTGTTTTATCTTGTTTTTTAGATATGATATTATGTTGTTATAGCGGCATCAGAATTAAGACTTATGAAAATATCAGCTTTCTAGCTAAAGTGGTTCTTGAAATACAGCCTACGATGTAATAAGGATAGCATGCAGCGACAAGCCAGCTCTAGATAAAGTTGTGAAAAAGCGTTCACAATTCCAAAAATCTCACTGAGTGAACATAATTATTATACTTATAAATACATATTTGTATTTTTTTTTTTTTTAGTTTGTTCGTTATCTCATCTTAAATTTTTCGTTCGTTCGTTTATCGTTTAGTTTCACTCTTTTAACTACCTTGTGTTTTTCTATTATTAAATCGTTAAATTTAAACACTGTATTTTTTGTCCCTAAAAATTTTGGTTGCGGCCCGCGACACCAGGAGTACAACGGGTTTGTGGCCCGCGTAAAAAAAAGGTTGGGGACCACTGGTCTATATGATTCAGTTAGCCCTGCGAGGAGGAGCGTACCCAGCCACTCATCATGAACATGAAACCCTATGTTCCTGAGCTTGTGTGCACAAGTAATTATCCTGTTCACATAGTTTTCTACACACCCACAGCTTTCCAAATCTGTGGTTATTAACTCACGCAGTAAACCTACCTTCCTTGTCAATCCTGAGTCATCGAAAGCCTTTCTTAAATTATCCCATACCTCTTTTGATGTTTTTGCTTCCTGAATGTGAATATAATTGATCGGGTCTACGAGCAATATAATTTTAGTCCTAGCTTTCGTATCCTCGCTTTTACTGAAGGAGTTGTTAGTGTCTTGTTCTATACATTTCCATAGATCCTCGTGCTGTAAGTACGTTTTCATCGCAAATCCCCACGTGGCGTAATTGTCACGGCCTTTTAATTTTTCAATATTAATTAGGTTACCATTTGATGCCATTGTTAATTTTTGTATCCAGGAATCTGCAGATCAAGGCCCGTGAACCCTAAAAATCGAGAAATTTATACGACGGAGTCGGATTGAGGTTAGACTAACTTCAAAATTACTTTTCGTACAAAACTTTTTTAACACTGTCCCTAATCGAACTAATCGGGCGTACTGGGCCCATAACCTAATGAAAACTATTGTTAAATTATTATATTATAGATAAACTAGGGAAAATATAAAATAAAAGACGGAGTATAGAACGTACAACAATGGTGGTTTATTCTAGAAGGGCCGGAAGGAAGTAAGACAGCGACATCTACACTGTAACTGAAATTTACAGGCGCGTTCACTTTATTATTTATGGGCTGCGTTCATTATTCCAACAATATGAAAATAAAATCTGTTTTGTAATTCCACAATGGCGTAAATTTTTGTTATTAAAATTAACAAGGTTGTCCTTTTCCCGGTTTCTGGGGGTTCTGATTACAAAATTGTCTTCCAATTTCATTTTCCAAAATGGAGAATATTCAATCTTCGGAAAATTAATATGAATACTAAATGAAAAGATCTTGGGGATGCTAATTAGGATTGATGATTATAATTACAGTATGTTATGTAGTTCAAGGTACCAGCTATGTATAGAAATTTTTCAAAATTCAGGATTCATGAATTTTTCTGCCATTCATGAAGAAAATATGTGATTTCTAGGTTAATAAGGGGGAGCAAATTTTCATTATTTTTGCAGTAGGATGCATCGTTTCTGAGAAAGGAGCGACTATAGAAAAAAATATGACAATGCTCTAGTGAGATACGAGGGGTGTATCAATCTATAGAAATGTTGGAAAATTCAAGATTTTCGATTTTTTTTTCTCCCATCATGAAGAAAATATGATGTTGCGTGGTTCCTAAGGGGGGCGGAATTATCATTATTTTTTCAATAGGATGCACTGTTTCCGAGATAGAATCAATTTTATAAAAAAAAGAAGTAGTGCTGTACATTGAGATACGAAGGATGTATAAATCTATAGAAATGATGGCAAATTCAGGATTTTCGAAAAAAAAATTCTTCCATCATGAAGGAAATATGATGTTGCGGGGTTCCAAAGGGGGACGAAATTTTCCTTAATTTTTCAATAGGATGCACCGTTTCCGAGATAGAATCAATTTTATAAAAAAAGAAGTAATGCTGTACATCGAGATACGACGGATGTATAAATGTATAGAAATGATGGAAAATTCAGGATTTTCGAAAAAAAAAAATCTCCCATCATGAAGAAAATATGATGTTGCGGGGTTCCAAAGGGGGACGAAATTTTCCTTAATTTTTCAATAGGATGCACCGTTTCCGAGATAGAATCAATTTTATAAAAAAAGAAGTAACGCTGTACATTGAGATACGACGGATGTATAAATCTATGGAAATGTTGGAAAATTCAGGATTTTCGAAATTTTTTTTCTCCCATTATGAAGAAAATATGATGTTGCGGGGTTCCTAAGGGGGGCGAAATTTTCATTATTTTTTCAATAGGATGCACCGTTTCCGAGATAGAATCAATTTTATAAAAAAAGGAGTAAATGCTGTACATTGAGATACGAAGGATGTTTATAGCTATAGAAATGTTGGAAAATTCAGGATTTTCGGATTTTTTTTTCTCCCATCATGAAGAAAATATGAGGTTGTTGGGTTACTAAGGAAATTTAAAATGGATGACTTTTTTGTAATCAGCACCCCAATAAAAGGACACCCATATTATTTTTATGAAATTAAGTATGTCCGCCATATTGGAATTTCAAAATGAATGTCATTTTTGTATCCAGCACTCCCAAAAACCTGGTAAACGACACCCATATCAATTTTACGAAAAATAATATCCGCCATTTTTAAATTTCAAAACTAATCTACACAATAATCTACACCCCCCTAATAAAAACCGAGAAAAATTAAAAATTGGGAATTTTGTACGCTCCTTTATGGTTTTTTTGTGTGCGCTCGTTTCGCTGCTTGTATGGTTTTTGAGTTACGTACATCAGGGAAAATATATGTGCCTATTCTTAAATTAAATGTGTACTCACAAATTGTCGCCAAGATGGTTATTTAGTCGCTAAAACATAATCTGTCTGCCAGTTTGGAAAATTCAGTGGTATTATTTAGTCACCAGATTAGTAATTTTTTTGTTCCTTACATTCTTTCGCCAACTTGGTAATTTAGTATTCAATATTGGGTATTTTCACATCCAAAATTTAATTGTTTTGTCGCAAGTTTAAATACATGCCATATTCTAATAACATAAAAATTTGTACTTTAATTAAATCCATACTGTATTATACTGTATAGAGTATAATAAAAAGTTTTAATTTAAAATTGACCTTTAAGCTGCGCGTCCACTGCATCGGAATCGGAGCGGACGGAGCGGACGGAGCGTCGGCATTTACAAAATGCCGATGGGGTGCGTCCACTGCATTCGGATTCAGCATCGGCAATTTAGTTATTTTTAGTCCGTCAGCCTGAACGTGCATTTGCATTATGGAGGATAGTGACGAGATATATTGTTGTAATCTCAGACCGAATAGGTTGTAATTAGCTTATTTTATCAGAAGAGGAAAAGAGAAACAAGAGGAAACGAAAGATATGGGTTCATAAATCATAATATAAATTCAAAAAGAATAATTTTTGGAGAATTTCATACATTATATTCTGATTTATTAGAAGATGAAAATAGATATTTTGGGTACATTCATATGACTCGAAAAAAGTTTTTTGAACTTCACTATATTCTACAATTTTTATTTATTACTAGCTGATGCCCGCAACTTCGTTTGCATAGAACTAATGGAAACGGAACCTTATAATAAAAGTAACTTATGTTAGAACTTATAACATCAGCTATCTTCCAGTGAAAGTCCCGCGAAAATCGTTCCAGCCGTTTCAGAGATTTGCCGGAACAAACAGACAGACAGATAGACAGACAGACGGACAGACAAAAATTTAAAAAATTAATATTTTATTGTAAGTACCGTATATACTTCCATATGCATTGAGTAAAAAGATGTTAATTTGAAATTACAAACAGACACTTAAATTTTATTTATCTGTATAGATTTGCCCAATTTCATCCCATATATTACATCTCCTCAGTTGGTTAAGATAATGTTGATGTTTTAGATTGTAAAGTTCATCATATTTTTCCACTAAAGTAATTAAAATATCGTCATTCGTCGTGAATAAGTATTTATGTATAGCCGTCGCGTCGTCGCAAACACGTCAGAACTTGAAACGTTCGGAATCCGAATGACGGGTTCACTGCCGATGACGTCATCGGCAAAAATACCGGTCGCGGGCGCAGAAATGCCGATCCAGTGGACGCAGTACCATAGAAATCCATAAAAAGCAACAAATCCGTCCGCTCCGTCCGCTCCGATTCCGATGCAGTGGACGCGCAGCTTTAAGCTGCGCGTCCACTGCATCGGAATCGGAGCGGACGGAGCGGACGGAGCGGACGGAGCGTCGGCATTTACAAAATGCCGATGGGGTGCGTCCACTGCATCTGGATTCAGCATCGGCAATTTAGTTATTTTTAATCCGTCAGCCTGAACGTGCACTTGCATTATGGAGGATAGTGACGATATATATTGTTGTAATCTCAGACCGAATAGGTTGTAATTAGCTTATTTTATCAGAAGAGGAAAAGAGAAACAAGAGGAAACGAAAGATATGGGTTCATAAATCATAATATAAATTCAAAAAGAATAATTTTTGGAGAATTTCATACATTATATTCTGATTTATTAGAAGATGAAAATAGATTTTTTGGGTACATTCATATGACTCGAAAAAAGTTTTTTAAACTTCACTATATTCTACAATTTTTATTTATTATTTGCCCAATTTCGTCCCATATATCGTCTCTCCTCAGTTGGTTAAGATAATGTTGATGTTTTAGATTGTAAAGTTCATCATATTTTTCCACTAAAGTAATTAAAATATCGTCATACGTCGTGAATAAGTATAGTGCGATTCAAATGAGAATAGGATCGCATCAGCGCCATATTGTTTCGAATTTAGACTGTTATGATAGTTAAATTTATGTTTACTAATTTATTACTATTTAACGTTTTTATTTAAATTCGATGCAAGACTATTAATATTTATATGCACATAAGTTTTTCTGAAAATCGCACTTTTCAAGTGATATTTGACAGAAAAAGGTCATTGACGTTCCTATTCTCATTTGAAACGCGTTATATTTATGTATAGCCGTCGCGTCGTCGCAAACACGTCACGGGCATAGAAAAAAGTATACATATAGAGATGACGGGTTCACTGCCGATGACGTCATCGGCAAAAAAACCGGTCGCGGGCGCAGAAATGCCGATCCAGTGGACGCAGTACCATAGAAATCCATACAAAGCAACAAATCCGTCCGCTCCGTCCGCTCCGATTCCGATGCAGTGGACGCGCAGCTTTATACCCTTTATAGGATAGGAGGATATGATCCTTTTTCGCGCAGAAGACGCGGACAATATCTTGTGATAAAAATTAGCCTATGTTAATCCAGAATCTAAACTATAATCAAATCAAAATCCATTTAGTAATTATTACGTGAAAGAGACAAACATACTTATATACAAACTGTCGCGGTTTTTTTTTTTATTAACAAAGATAGAGTAGCATATTATAACAATAAGATTAGAACTGTTCATAGTAACTGGCTATCTTTCAGAAATGAATTATTTAAAATTATTTAATTTTTTTTTTAATCAAAACAATTCAATTGTAATAAGGAATTAATTATTATTATTGTAAAAAAGACTAACTTAATTTAATATTTAAATTGTTTTTATTAGGAGTACTTGATGTTTATTATTAATTTTATGGAAGTTTTGTTTATTATTTTTATTTATTTTTTGATTGAATGTTGTGTATAGTAGTTATAGGACTGCAGTGTAAAATGCTTTTTAACCGACTTCCCAAAAAAGGAGGCGGTTATACGTTCGGCTGTATATATATATTTTTTTTTTTTTTTTTTTTGTATGTTCAACGATTACTCCGCCGCCTGTGGACCGATTTTCAAAATTTTTTCTGTGATGTATAGGGTGTAATCCCAAATTGGTCCTTTTGATATCAAAGTGGTGACCTGATGATGGGATCCATGAGGAATCGAGGGAACTCCTCGAAATTTATATGGATACATATGGTGATTTTGACTTTTTCTGAAGTAGTTCAAGCATATGCTACCAAAAAGTAAGATTTTGCTCCAAGGTATACCCTGGATCCAAAAGTACAGAATAGAACTCCTGACTCCTTATAGATACATGTTTGGGAATTTCGGCGTTGTTTAAAGAACTGCAAGCATATGCCACCTTGTCAGTTAGAGTAATCATCATCATCATCACCACTATCACACCATACGTAATCAGATTATGATGATATAAAAGGTATTTCTCATAGTATTTTACACTAACACGGAGATCATTGAACATTACTCTGCCGTTTATGGACCTATTTGCAAAATTCTTTTGTTGTTGTAAAGGGTTTAATTCGAAATTAGTCCTTTAGTCACTAAAGTGGAAACCTGATGATGCGAGCCATGAGGAATCGAGGGAACTCCTCAAAATTTATATCCACACATATAGTGATTTTGACTTTTACTGAAGTAACACAAGCATATACTACCAAAAAAATAAGATATTGTACCAAGGTATACCCTGGATCCAAAAGCACTGTACAGAACTCCTCGTCTTTAAAGATATGCGTTTGGAAATTTCGGTATTGTTTAAAGAACTGCAAGCATATGCCACTTTCAGTAATACCATTGCCACTTACAGTAATCATCATCATCATCTTAATAGCAATACCTAATGGAAGCTTGGCGAGTATTTAATTATACATTCGATCGTTTAGTTTAGACGTTCTTAAGACGTATTAATAATAACTTAACAAAATATATCACTAAAAAGGGTGAAATTATTATTTTTAAACAAAAAATTAAACCGACTTCCAAAGTAAAAATACACAAAAAAGTATGAAATAAAACTTAATCTCTAAATAATTCCCCTTTCAAATTCGGCTAAATTTTTTACTATTTCTCTACTCAATCTTATTAATTTTGAAGTCGGTACCAGCAAATATGAACGTAAGTTGTATAAAATATTGTAGAATATTGTTTGGGCTGGTGCCGAATTCAAAATTAATAAGATTGAGTAGAGAAATAGTAAAAATTTTAGCCGAATTTGAAAGGGGAATTATTTAGAGATTAAGTTTTATTTCATACTTTTTTGTGTATTTTTACTTTGGAAGTCGGTTTAAATTTTGTTTAAAAATAATTCATTTATTGTTTCTTGTTAGTATGTAATATAATTCTACTCTGTTGTCTGTTACTATACCTTATAAATAAATAAATATCAAATAACTTAATTTTAAAATACAAACCGTTAAATTCCAGTCAAGTTCAGCGCAACATAAATATCCTAGTCGGGTCACGGTCGAGACCTCTGAAGTCTGATTTAGAAATAGCAATCACAGACGCCCGATATTGCTACAAACCTCAAACATCAGTATCTCAATAACTCTCGTAATTAATTCTAGACAATACATTTATAATACACAATTATAAATTAATCTGGCGATGTGGTTCGCCAATCGCCACCCATCACGTCTCGTTCTCGCGGAGGCGAAAAGTGGCCCATGGAGAGCCGCTTCGCTACGTTGAATGTAAGAGGAGGAATGGATGGCAAGAATGAAAGTGGATGAAGCGAAACAAGTAGGTATGTAAGGATCGTAGCAAGTGGAAAGAAGTGGTCTTTGCCTACCCCTACGGAAAAGAGGCGGTCTCTGCCTACCCCTACGGGAAAGAGGCGTGATTATATGTATGTATGTATGTATGTATGTATGTATGTATAAATTAATCGTCTTGATATCTTAAACTATTTTTGGAGTTTGTTTTAAAACGGGTTTGACGTTGGTTTGACGTTTATGAGAATATAATTTTGTATTTTTAACATAACGGGACTGTAACTGTATAATAATAACTCCCCACACCGATTTCGGTGACGGTGGCCGGTTTCATTGAAACCCGACCAGTTACTCAGGAGTAATTTTATAGTGCCCAAGTGTGTGCGCAGTATCGCAGAGCACTCTCTCTTTCTTTACTCTCATAATCCAGTGGGACGGATAACCGACACGACTGACGAGAGATCAGGCGCAGATCCGATTTTTTAGATGCCTGTCCGACGCATGGATCATCTTTCTTGTCAGTCAATCAGGTGATCAGCCTGCATTGTCCTAACCAAACTTGGAAATAACATTTGTTCCAATGTGGGAATCGAACCCACGATCTCTCTCTAACCACTAGACCATGGAGGCTTTTATGCATGCAGGTTTTAGGCATGCAGGTTGCAGTGTGCATGCTGTCGCTCTCGTGCACACTCGATTTGATGCGTATGGCAGTGCGACAGCGTGCGTTGAGACTGAAACCGTACTGCGAATTTAACAAATATAGTAACGAGTCGATGTTTCCATCCAATATGATTTTATAATTCAGTCACGAAACGTCATAAAATAAAATACTTAGCTTAAACAAAAAACCCGGTCGATTGTGATTGCGTGTCTAGCCACGCGTGAGTTAGGATCCTAAAATCATGACCTAAGCAGAGACCTAAAAGAATTATAGTCCGTTAGAATCTAGGGGGAAACTAGGGATTCCCAATTTAGTGAGTTTCGTAGAGTAGTCATTAGGGTTCCGCCAAAAACATTTAGTTTTAGGTAATTATCACGGTTACAAATATTATTTTGAAATAGTACAAAATATTATGTGAGCAGAACAACTACAAAAAGATAATTACTTTTATGACAGCAAAATCGTTTTTTATTAAATTCCAGTTAATTCCATTATAGTTCCATAAGTTTTAAGATAGGTTAATTACCTATCTTAAAACTTATAGTTGTTCCGTTACATTTAAAGTTTAAGAAACCGTGCATTATATTTTCCTGTGACTTCATAAGTCTAACTTAAAATATGGGTTCCGTACCAACATTCCCAAAAGGACACAATTATAGCCATCTATCTACATAAGATTCGTACCAGGTACCAATAAAGAGTGGGCAATAAATGCACACGCAAAAAAATACCAACGCTTTTCCCGGGAAGCAGCATGGTAATTATTGGTAAACTGTGACCCTTCGCCACGCTACGAAAAAAAATTATTTTAGATATACCAAAATATGTTTAATTTTTCCCGGGGTCTCGCGATGTTGATTGGTTTTGTCTGTTGCTGTTATCTAAACGATAAGATTTTTTCGTCTAAAGTTAGTTTTGGAAAAGTGCTGCCCCCTGGAACAGACGCGGTTAAAATTGAAAATACCGCCATCTAGGTTAAGAGACACAAACTAAAATAATTTCATGCTCGCTTATTGGGAACCAAGACAGCAAACAGTTTCAATCTTGGTTCAAAATGATTCCGCTAGGTGGCAATGAGCGTATCATATTCTACAAATCTACATAAACGCGCTACAATCATAAAATTTACAATGTATTAAATGGGTTAAAAATCTATAACTTTGTAAATGTTTAAGAGCACCTAAAGTTTGCGTAGTTACTTACACTATGAAAGTATTTGTTCTGAAGATACGGCCAAATGCTGAAACGATAGTTAAATTAAGTGTCGCTCAAGTCACATGCTGTCTTTGTCATTTCGACTAAAAGAGACAGCGACAGCCTGTAAATAGGAGGGTTTTTAATTTTGATTAACTTTCCAGTATTCGGTCCTTAGAGTATCTACCTCTCTATATAAAGCTTGTTGTAGTTACTAGGTAGGTACCTTAGCTGTAGCTATCGCTATATTGTATAGTTTTATATATCGTGCTTACTCGAGGTGTCTACTAATAGAGACTTTTTATTTTCTTATCTATTCAGATTTCAGGTTCCTTAGCCAAGATGCCATCGCTAATTACAAGCGCGAAGATAGAACCAAAAATGTATGGTATTGACGTATCGCGCGCTACTTAGCGATAATTTGAATTTCGGATTATTGTCAGATTGATTCTTCAACATGATATGACAATGTCTTTTGCGGAAAATAGCGCTAACAAAAAAATGTAAGCAAAATGGCGAACGCTGGAGTTGAATAAGAAAAATGGTGGATTATATTAGAAGTAAATTGAAGTTAGCAAACATGTCCTGGCCGATAATCTGTTCTTTTTTTCATTGGCGCTAACAAGCGCTATTTCCGTGGAACATAACCATTGTGTGATGTGTCAAATAAATATAAAGAGCCCCACTCACAGCCTATGGTATGCTACGATCAAATTGAAAATTAATTTGTATTTGAAGGTAAATTGTTAACTTTCTACGAACTTGTTGCACGAAATGATTAGTGTATGTCCTACCCGCTAGTTTCTGCGGTGGGTGCCAAAAATATAAAAAAAAATATTGTACTTTTACGTGATGATTGTAGTTAGGTTAGGCTCGCATCTCAAGCTCAGGCTCGATTTACTTGCGATTCTACGAATCCAGTAAATGTTTAATTTGTAAAGACTAACGGCCCGTTTCAATAACCTACCTATCTATCTATAACAGCTATTTGTTAAAAATGCTGTCATTCAATCATTTGCCGGTTTTTGATCATACAAATTTGACGTTTCTAACAAATAGTTATAGATAGATAGGTTATTGAAACGGGCCATAAATCGATTGATCGCTTGTGAGTGGGAGCTTTAAATCAAAAGCACTAAGGAGTATTATTAATATCAATTATCAACTTTAAAGCAAATCGCTTCCAAATTACTTTCATTCCCTTTTTAACCAAGACCCTTTTTAGGGGCCAATTTTCAATAAAATAATGGAATATAGGTACGTATTCCATCAATTCTGCTAAAAAATGTTTGTGCAAAATTTGAAGAAGATCGTTCATCACGTCGCTCCTCACAAACTTCTTCCCCCTTTAGGAGTCGAATTTCGAAAAGTCCTTACTTATAGGATGCCTTCGTCATGCAAAGAGCACCCTTCAAGTTTCAGATCTCTACAATCAGCGGTTTTGGCTGCGCGTTGATCCATCAGTCAGTCATTTAGGACCAAGGAGATATAGATTTCGAAGATAGTTATTGTCGGCGAAACTTTGCCATTATTTCTTAGTTGTACCCATGGAGAAAATATAGACGTTTACATTTGCTTCATGGTTGTACCATATAACTTATACGCCTGTTTGTTTGTGTTTTAGGACAGGGCTACATTGAAATGTTAAAGCTGCATTCACTATTATATTAAACAGTTAATATACTGTAAAAAATATAAATGTTGAGTATATTATACTAAAAAAATAACGTAAATTATTCTTTTTATCCCAGAAGTTCTTTGTAAGCAGCATCGGAAATGGGACGGTACTTCAGAGGCGAGCGCCGCTGGAGTGCCTTAGAAGTTAGAACTAATGACTTTCTCAACAATGAACCGTTAATGAGTGACTCTTATCAGACATTATTGATCTAAGATGGGTCACAGCTTCAGGCGTAGGGACGCGTCGTCACGACAAATTTAATCCAAAATGCGGCGCAATAAGCGCAAAAAAGGCTGGACGTGGACGGCCAGGTGAATACACTCGACACCACTGCCTGTGTCATACCTTGACACCTTCTCGATTCTATGGCACTTGTCACAGTAATTCGTGCTAGTAGGCTTAGCATGCGCATAGAAGAAACACCGAAGAATAGAAAATATGACAGATTGAAGAAATATAATACCATTCGGAGCAAAATAGGTCTTATTGTAAGGTAGCAAGGTCGATGTATCGTCGTTATGAGAAATAACATTTATTTTCTTCCCGAGCATGAGCTCACAAAATGGCCTCTTTTGACAGCTAGAAAAGAAAAGTTCTCTTAATTTAATGTCAAAAAGTCCCACAGTAATGTAATAACCACTCCACATCATGGCGGTCCTAGACAAAAAGTTTCTTTACGTTGAGTCATATACTTGAATATTTGTTCGTTTTTGACAGAAGATTTCCCGGCAACCATTTTAAAAACATGGCTGTTTAGAAATGTTGACTTCTATTGACCTTGTTATCACGGATTAAGAACTATTTTGCAACAATCTATTTTGGATAGAATATTTCTTCTTAAAAATATGTATTTCTATGGATCGCCATGCTAAGCCTGTAGGTGAAAATATTTATACAAAACCATTTCGATGTTTCACATCTGCTTATCTTAGAATTGTCTTTGTATGAAAATTTTAGTGCACCTATTACTCGATAAATCACCCATTGAAAGACTTATTAAAAATAAATAATATATCATATCGGCTTCTCCTATAAATATAGATGGCGCTAAGTAAAATAAAAATAAGTATCGTTGTTCTGTATTACAATAGAATATTCCGCAGATCTCACGCTTGGTGGGCTTAGCACGGACAATTGACAATTAATATTCGTAAAGTTATCGAATGAGAATTGTATGAAAATCATGACAGCGCCTATATAATTTTCATTCCAAAATCTACGAATAAGTTGTTTTCAATTAATCGTGCTAAGCCCTCTCGTAAAGCCGAAGGTCGAGCATTTAGTGAATCCGCCATTGTCGTCGCCCGGCGCGCTGCGCGGCGGTGACACGGGCGGCTCGGCGCGGCTGGCGGCCGGGCTGCGAGCGAGCTCTATCGACCGCCCGACTTTCGCCAAAGCCTAGAAGCGCACTCAGACATATTCAGCTCCTCGCTAAATCTGAATCTAGATTTTTTGACGTTGAAGCGTTGGTTTGATTTTTTACCTTGACCTCTTATCCTATACAAATACATACATATAATCACGCCTTTTTCCCGTAAAGGGGTAGGCAGAGACCACTTTTGCCGCTTGCTACGATCCTTACATACTCGTTTCGCTTCGTTCACTTTCATTCTTACCATCCATTCCTCCTCTTACATTCAACGTAGCGAAGCGGCTCTCCATGATCCGCTTTTCACCTCCGCGAGAAACGAGACGTGATGGGTGGTGAACCACATCGCCGCCATTTTGGATAATTAAATTATTTTTATGATTATCCATTGCGTTTCCACGGATTGGTGGAGAGGGTAGGAATAGGGAAAGGGAAGGATAGGTGGTGTGGAAAGAAAGATTGGTAAGTTAGAGTGTGAAATAGGAAATGTAGGAGATTACCGCCCAGGAGGGCAAGGGATAGGACAGTAATAGCTAGGGAAGCCGGGATCGCGTACCCGTATACTATACCACAACTATCGGATAGGTAAGTTGGGATGAGTATCCCATGACATAACAATATACAAATGGGCTGATATAACCATATACCTCCGGCCTCCTACTCAGAAGAAAGGCCCCAATGCTCGTCTAGTATTGCGCGTGGCCATGTAATCACTTACCATAAGAAAGTCCAGCCTATTTGCTGATCACATTACTTCTGATGTAAGGTCTCTTCGAGATCAATGTTAAAATATTGTGAGATAGTTTTTTGTGTCTAGAGAAACCCGAAGGTAAACCTAAAACGAATGAAATTCGAACTATTTTCAAAATTATTTTTGGAGTTTATAACTCAAATAAATGTTACCTTCTGATAATTAATAAAGTTTAATATTATTGCACTACGTTCCATGTTTGGCACTGACAGAATTTAATAAACTAAAATTAATTATTAGATATTATCAAAAGAATTTCAAGTATTATATTAAAACAAACAAAACATAAAGCAGTTTATTCAAACTCTTTGCTGAAAATATAATATTTATCGAATTTCCAGTCCAAACTGAAGTTGTGAATATTTCAATATACACACGTGAAGTTGTGAATATTTCAATTTCTTGTGTTGAAGCCTGACCAGTAATCGTTTTCTACCTGTAGGTACGGTCTACAACTTTATGGTTAAGTTTGGTTATTTTATGCATTTAAATTGTAAAATAAAATATCCGTAAAATAAATATTCCTTGTTTTTTTCCACTTTGAAAAAACAGTAGATACGATATCTAATTCTACCTTAGTCTGGTTAAATAAAACATATGAGTAAGAAATAAATATTAATTTAATACACAAGACTGTAATTATCTTCTTAACTATTTATATTAAAATCACCTATTACCTCCCTTATTTTCTCTTGAATACATACTCCATAGGCCATAATATCAAACAGGGTATACAGCAGGCTATCATTCCATAAAAAGCTGGAATGTAGTCTTGATTGACGTCTTTCAAAATACCTGAAATTAAAATTGAAAGGATTATTTTTCACTTTTAAGTTGCGAAACATTTATCAATTACTAGCGACCCGCCCCGGCTTCGCACGGGTATAATACTGATACTCATACTACAGAATGTCTTCAAACCTCTAACAAAACGGGGGAAATTTAGTCAAAACAAACAGAAACAAATGAATATAGGTATGTACCTACTAAAACTTAATAAGTAGGTGGGTATACTTTGATCGTATGAAATACCTATAGTCTTCAGGACTAACAATACAACAAACACTAAATAAATAGGTATTCAAGTATCTATCCATCGTTACAACGAACACAAAACAAAAAAATTACCCAATAATTCTTATGGATCGAACGCGCATAATCGCTTATCGCATTCGGCCTAACTCACTCGCTGCGCTTCGAAAACACGCGCTGTTATTTTGCGATAACTTCTAAGTTATTCATTAAAAGTATATAGTGTAGGGGATAGATTATTTTATAATCTGCATGAAATTCTTAAGAATATTAACTAATTTAAAATGAGCCGCGCGGGTACCTTACTCATAGATCTAAACACTCCCGCCTTGGTGACGCCCACTTCGCAACGGGCCGTGCAGCACAAATCGTAATATTTTAATTTCGCCATAACTTCAAAACCAAACGTCGAATTTTAATCATTCAAGGACCAAATATTATCTTCATAAACTGTACTTAGTGATGAAATAATTTATTTTGATAAGGATGAATAGCATGAGTAAAATAAACGCGTTTAAATGTAGTCCAAAAAAAATTCAAGATTTCTAAATAAAAAAATGGTTATTGTGCCTCACTCGAGATAGATAGGTATAGTGTGTCGCGGACTTTTTTGTAGATATTTATAAGATCTACAATTAATTAGAACATTTTATGGTTCTATCTTTTATAGTTTAGGCAGCGTACGCAAAATAAGTAACTTTTCTGGTTGATTTTTTACACCTTGTGTCCGAAAAACCCAAATATCTTACGGAACCCTATTTTTTTCCAAAATAAAATGTAGCCTATGTTACTCGTGGATAATGTAGCTTTCCAATGGTGAAAGAATTTTTGAAATCGGTCCAGTACTTTTTGAGCCTATTCATTACAAACAAACAAACAAACAAACAAACAAACAAACAAACATACAAACAAAGTTTTCCTCTTTATAATATTAGTGTAGATTACATAAAAGTTATCGTACGTGGACTTAACAATTAACAGTTCTGTCAAATGTTTGTCATGATATCTTTAAGGATAGCCATACATACGGTCGGATTCAATCTGTAGTTCATTCATACACACCACTGTCATGCCTATCGACGCCCATACACGCTCTGTTCTAATAGATCCAATCGCCGGCGTTATGCCGATTGAACTATATTAGTATAGTGTATGGCTACCCTGTTTCACCGAAGAAAAAACCGATAAAAGACAGATTTCACAGTTGTATTAACCAATTATCCAATAAACAGTTTTCAAGAACGCATTACATATTTCGTTTACCCTACGTCAGTACTGATTTACCAAAACTTGGCCGAAACTTACCCAGTAGGGGAGAAAAAATCACGTTGATTACCCCAGCGGCCAGTAGGAACAAGGCGTAGGCCGCTGTAAAGTCCTCGTGGGCGACGTGGTAGGAGATGACCACGGGGCTGGTGACGTGGAGCAGAGCTCGCAATGTCCCCAGCACGCTGACCACAACCACCACCCAAACGAACTCCGTTATTTGTAAAATTACTGTAATGCAAAAATATAGAAAATCAATTTACCTTATAGTTTTATACAGTACTTGCGACCCGCCTCAGCTTCGCACGGGTGCAATGTATTGCCCGCGGCTTCGCCCGCGTGAAATTAGGTTTTAAACTTCCATCCCCTATTTTACCCCCTTGAGGGTTAAATTTTTAAAAAATCTTCCTTTGTTGATGTCATATAAGGAATACCTGTGCAAGATTCCAAATCAATCAATTCTCTCTTTTAGAAAAGCCATTTAAAAGTTATTAAAAAAATATCACAGTTTATTGAAATTTCTTGAAATCTATCCATTCAAAATCTAAGTTTGGCCAAGCCGTTTCGAATGGCGCCAGCCGCAATAAAATTAGTCAAACCGTTCAAAAGTTAAAAGAGGTTTACATACTTACACACACACATTCATACATACAGACATCGTGACACAATCGGGGGGGTAGTCAGGGAAGCTTCCTGTGACCTCAGAACGTCGAGATCTGATGAGAATTCGATTTTTGCTAAACAGGGTAAAACCAACTTCCCGATTTTAGAAAAGCTTAGATTTTCTTAGCGGAAAGTTAATAAGTTAAAAATTTACCTAGTCTACCAATGACAGTTAGGAATGTTGCTATGTAGAACAATATTCTGGGATTCACGTTGACAAAACTGCTCATCACGGCCAGTCCGAAACGCCCAGCAACATCGGCCGCTGCACTTATTGATATACAAAGTGCTATTCGATTCTGAAACAAAAGTCATAAGCATTAAAAACCGCGTATGTCTAACATGTCAGTACTCAGTTCACACCTAGATGAGACGCGACGCGACGCGACAAGCATTTTTAATAGCTGACGACGCTACATAATATAATATTATGCATCATTTTTTTTTTATGTAATGAACTAGGAAACGAGCAGACGGATCGCCTAATGGTAAGCGATTACCGCCACCCATGGACACTCGCAACACCAGAAGAGTTACACTTGTAACTCCTCTGGTGTTGCGACTTGCGTTCCTAGTCCTTAAAATCCCCAATCCCCCCCATGGGCCTCCGGTAACCTCACTCACTCGGCGAAACACAACGCAAGCGTTATTTCACTGTGAGGTCGTGATATTTACCCGGTTGAGCTGACCCATTCGTACCGAAGCGTGGCTCTCCCATAGTTCAAGCATAGTCCCATCTTCAAGCATAGTCTCGATGTGAATTAACACTCGCTGTTCGCGACAAAAGTTAACTAAATTAATGTTAATATAATATATTGTAGCTAAAATCTATTTCAGGTATCTGGTAAAGGCGTATTTATGAAAAAAAAAAATACCAACCGTTTCATATCCATATTGCTGCAATAACATCGGCAGTAGGATGAAAAATATTAAATCGGAAAAGTTAACAAAGCTTTGTCCCACACAGATGTTGCAGTAGACGAAGTCATTTAGAATCTTAACGTTCAATATTTCTAGTATGCTCCTCCTGAAAAACATAATATATTGTAGTAACAATATTATTATTCTAAATATATCTAGATGGTGCCCAAATGGCGCGGGAACCGTACATTTTACCACGATAAAAAGTTTCCTATGTCTATTTCCATGGTTTACTCTATATGTGTGCAAAAGTTCATCAATTTGTTCTTTAGTTTTGGAGCCTATGCAACGTAAACATAAAATCCAATATTTCCTCTTTATATTAAAGACTAGCGACCCGCCCCGGCTTCGCACGGGTACAATATATCTGTATAATTTATGGGTACAATACTGATACTAATACTGCGGCTACCTCATAGATCTAAACTCCCCTCCCGCACGCACACCCCCGCCTTGGTGACGCCTACTTCGGAACGGGCCGTGGATCAGAAATCGTAATATTTTAATTTCGCCATAACTTCAAAACCAAACGTCCAATTTTAATCATTCAAAGACCAAATATTATCTACATGTCGCCTGAAGGCTCATAATTTTGGATCTATTCCATTCAGACATAGGTACTGTGAGTGTATCTTACAAAGAGAAGTAACAAACTTACAATATCACTCGTTTATTCGGATTCACAATTATTTAAACATTCACTAGGTACACTTTATTACTACACTGTACTTTTATATACACAGGCTCTAAAACGAAACTATGGACAGTTCCTAGACTGGTTGCCCGCGCCACGACTGGCTGAGATCTGTCTTGTGGTAGCTCCTCAAGTCATCACTCCTAACGTAGTGCCCCACCACATCCCACCATGTCGCTTGTACGAACTTCAGACTAGACTCTGTCAAAGCGCGCCAAACGCGTTTCTTATAGATGGCGCACTTGTAGTTCCGTTTCTTCTTTATGACCGGATGCGACATACATAAACTGTACTTAGTGATAAAATAATTTATTTTGATAAGGATTAATAGCATGAGTAAAATAAACGATTTTAAATGTAGTCCAAAAAAAATCAAGCTTTCTAAATAAAAAAAATTGTTGTTGTGCCTCACTCGACATAGATAGGTATAGTGTGTCGCGGACTTTTTTGTAGATATTTATAAGATCTACAATTAATTAGAACATTTTATGGTTCTATCTTTTATAGTTTAGGCAGCGTACGCAAAATAAGTAACTTTTCTGGTTGATTTTTTACACCTTGTGTCCGAAAACCCCAAATATCTTACGGAACCCTATTTTTTTCCAAAATAAAATTTAGCCTATGTTACTCGTGGATAATGTAGCTTTCGAATGATGAAAGAATTTTTGAAATCGGTCCAGTACTTTTTGAGCCTATTCATTACAACCAAACAAACAAACAAACATACAAACAAAGTTTTCCTCTTTATAATATTAGTGTAGATTTGACGACTCCGTGGTCCAAGGGTTTTGAACTTGGCTCTCAACTGCGGAGGTCGTGTGTGTTATTTGACATTCCGACGTGATGATTTGAATGTTGAACGTTGGAGTTTGGTTAATGTTGTTTTCAAGTCTGGTTAAGACAATGCAGGCTGGTCACCTGATTGTCAGACATGAAAGATGATCTATGCGTCGGATGAGCATAAAAATCGATCCTGAGCCTATCTCCCGCCGGTCGTCAGGTCAACTAGGCGAGGAAGACGTAGTGATATTTGTATTACGCACACACTTGGGCACTATGAAACTTACTCCTAGCTGGTCTGTTTTCAATGACCACCGTCACCGAAATCGTGGGAAGATTTTATTATATATAGAAGTATAAATTAGTTATTCTATTTCACCGAGTAGAATTACGTGATGCCATTATCAAAATTTACCATGTGATAGATTTTAGTACTACTTTATCAAAAGCGTAGACTGCAACAAGTATAAATAATAACTGCAATATCGTACACTATCTTAGCAGTCGTATTATGCTTCATCGGTTTGTTTGTCTGTAATGAATTTCCTGCGTTTTGTAGCAAATCGACATCTTCATTATTTTCTATGTTTGCCAAGTTAATTTTCCCTGAAAATAATGCAACGTTAATATTTTCTTCATGAAGTATCCAAACAACTGAATCTCGACTCGATAAGCAAAATGCAAAGTAACTGTGTTCTACCCCAATATAATGTATTCGTTTGCACTAAAGTCATGAAAAGAATAAAAGATCACCAGCAGACTTAGCATGGCGATGCGAAGAAACGATTTTAAAGATAAAATATTCTATCCAAAAGTTCGTTGCAAAATAGTTCTTAATCCATTGTACCAAGTTCGTCAATAGAAGCCAACATTTTTAAAGAGCATAATTTAAAGATGGCTGCCGGGAAATTTTCTGAAATTATCAAAAATTATCAAAGTAAATGACTGAACGTAAAGAAACTATTTGTCTGGGACCGCCATGATGTGGTGTAGTTGACATTATTGTAAGACTATTTGCCATCGAATTAAGAAAACGTTTATACTTTAGCTGTCAAAAGAAGTCATTTTTTGAGGTCATGCTCGGGAATAAAAGAATTGTTGTTTCTCATTACGGCGATGCATCGACCTTGCAGCCTTAATATAAGAACTATTTTGCTCCGAATGGTATTAAGGTTTCTTCAATCCGTCAATTTGTCTATTCTTTGGTGTTACTAGAGTGCGTATGCTAAGCCCTAATATTCTGCAATAAAGGCCCTTATATAAATAACCTACGGTATACTTCACAAAGTGCTTATCGAGCCGAATGATACAAGACAAAAAATACTTGCTATTCGTCTTTTATCGGGTGACACTGTTTTGTCTTTCATCGTCATCATTCCAGGCAGCGTGTGTAAAGATATGCCCGCTATGATGACCAGAGTTCCTCTAAATCCGTACGAAGTTAGGAGTATCTTCATCAACTGGGGATACCATATCAGTATGAAGCCTTGTATCCCTTTTAGTAAGCTCATCACTTGCGTTCGCCTTCTCACAAAATAAACGTTTAACGTTGAATAGCAAACGGGAACCATCATTCCGAATCCCATGCCTTGGAGCATTCCAAATGTCAAAGGTAGATGCCCTGTGTTTGATATTACTACGTTCAGTAATGAGCCGATTATAAATGTAAAAGCGCCTATAAAGCTACCCGTTCTTAGCAGTTTACTTTTAGACATGATGTTCAGTACTAAACCTGTAAAATAATAAAAAAATCGTATTACTAAAACTATTAAGGGACGACAAAATTCACATTACTTAGTCTAGCGCTTCAGTCTAAAGCTTTATATTCTGCAGAACCATATCTTAGGGTCAGTGAGCCTAGCAGGAACATTTGACAGCGGCGTAAACGAAACGTTATCGAAAGAATTGTATGAAAATCTGTCAAAATCATGACATTACCATGCAAAGGAGATGTTTGATTTTGAACCAGCTCTATGTACACTACATAGGTAAATAGGAAAAAATATGGGAATTTCATAAAATACAAAAAAAAATTGAAGAAGACCCACATGCGTACAAAAATGATTATTATCAAAGTTTATATTGCGAGAACCCAATTTTTAAGGCGACCATGACAGTTATTTTAACATGACTTTTGACGTAGTTGACAGTTGTATGAAGAGACTTCTTCTTGAACGTCATACTCTTTCTTTGCCAAAAGTCATGTCATTGTCAAAATGACATTCTTTGGATAATTCTAATTGACGAAGTTAATTTAAATGTACATTGAAACGATATGAAATTAAATAAAATAAAGAATAGGGAACAGTTACTACATTATGTAGCTATATTTATATATAGTGTACATAGTGTTGGCCCACGCCTCATACATTACTCAACATCTCTTTTCATTAGATAACGTTACGTTTACGCCGTTGTCAAATGTTCCTGTTATGCCCCCTGTTCACACCGTGACGATACGCGATGCAATGCGCCGCTGCATTTTTAAAATAGCTTTTGAAAATTAAACTTTATTCACTACACAAAAAGATACACGTTTCTTATGACATCAGTCAGAAACTGCACATGCGCTGAGCAGCGCGGTGCAACTTGACATTCGATTTCGAACTCTTACAATGAAACGTGTATCATCTTCTGTAAAGAATACAGTTCAATTTTGAATCTTAATAATGTAGCGCCTTGTCGTGTATCCTTTCATTTCGGTGTGAATTAACCCTAAGGGGTCGTCCATTAATCACGTGATGCCTAAAGGGGAAGGGGGGGTCCGAAAAAAATCATCAAGTATCACACCCCTTGTTTAAGGAGACATCACGTGTATTTAGTTTTGAATCTAGTCTATGCATACCGAAATTCTTATCGGTTATAGATTCGTAATGTTCTTTAAATACTTACAAGACAAATGACTCGTATAGTTTTTAATTCCTTAAAAAAATCGATTAAATTTTTTTTTAAGTTAAAGTTTTTCTTCAAACATGACCTGTTTACTATGTACAAAAAATACACGTGATCCTAAGATCACGTGTTTATCCCCCACCTAAGTGGGGGAGGGGGGGGGAGTAAACTACCTCACCACGTATCACCAGGGGTCTCCCACTCTAAGGGGGGTTGGGGTCTAAAAAGTTGTTAAAAACATCACGTGATTAATGGACGGCCCCACATGACTCTAGTCAATAAATCTTGTAGTATTTTATGTTTACCTCCTATAGCTAACATAATAGCAAAAACCCCATGGGCGGTGGTTATTGATTTCGCCGAGGAATTAGTTTCCAGGATAAAATCCTTGTAGATCAAGCCAAATGAGTTAACATGCCCGATGCCAGCGATCTGTAAATAGGTTATTTGTTTTATCAGTTGGATAAACATAATAATTATGTTATGCAATTTATTATTGTATTTATATAATAAAATTGCTAAAATTGCTTAAACTATTATCTGCGGAAATGTTTGAAGGAAATTTTATACTTTAAACGAGCAATTCTTCAGAATCTCGGAACGGATTCAACAATTTGTAAGAAATTTATTATGCAAGGGGTTTTGGGGGTGAAAAATCGATCTAACTAGGTCTTATCTCAAAGACACGCGAATTTTTGAAGCTTTCTATTTTTTTTTTTTGTTTTTCACATACTTACTAATGTTTCGCTTCCTAACAAGTTAACAGATTTTTCGCGTGTCTCAGCTACTTAAGGGTGGGATTACGTTGTTGGCAAATTGGATTCCCAAGTTCGAATACCGGTCAGACAATTATTTTGTTTTTTAGGGTTCCGTACCTCGAAAGGAAAAAACAAAACCCTTAAAGGATCACTTTGCTGTCCATCCGAATGTCTGTCAAGACCCTTTTTCCTCAGGAACGCGTGGAGGTATCAAGCTGGAATTTATATCAAATACTCAGGTCTATAATACATTTAAGCTGTAAAAAAATCACTACTGGTTTGTACGGAACCCTCAGTCCGACTCGCACTTTGCCGGTTTTTTAATACCTATCGCAATTTGTTGTTTTATTCCTACTTTAATACCTAGTAGGAAAAACACTCCTAGTAAAGCTCGGTCTCCCAAGTACTGTATTTACTGAAACAATTCTAAAGCGAAAAGATTTATTCTGCTTTCACTGTTCAGTGAAGGTGAACCAACCACCATCAGGATGGGGTTTCTGGTTTCCTAAAAGACTCGCATCTATCCTTATATTTAAATGTGAAGGATACTAAAATTGTAATTTTAATCTAAGTCAACCCAGACAAAATATTAGGTCTTATAGTAACAAGTGCTATCTTATCAAAACTGATAAATTTTGTTGTATGTATAATCCTATTTTCAAAGATACACGTATCTACATATACATGAGAAGACGGTTCATTATCAAGATACGAGCGATTATTTGCGATTCGGTCTGCTACGTCAACTTATATCTGCCCCACGCATAGGAGAACTTTGACACTAACGACTTCCCAGGACCTAGGTCCTAGGGCATATTATGTTCAAACAATTATAAAACATTATGGCCTAAAAACGTGGCATACACAGGCCAAACCCTTAAGGAAATTTGAATAGGCAATCGGACAATTTTTTTTTATTGCATAAATGAATAGTACTCTTAAATGTGAGTAACTTCTCAGAAGAAACCGTATATCAAAAGTCAATATTTTCAAAGGTACAGCGATTTTTATACAAAATTTCGCGAGCCTCCTAAAAACGCTCCATACTAAAATCGCCACACAAATGACGTCACTATTGGATTAAAGTGTATTAAGTAGGTATAAAGTATACGGCCGCAGGAATATATTTGTAAATATCTCCGATATTTGTGCGTTTAAGTTCATACTTACCATAATGAATGTTTTTGTATATGATGTGAGTAAACTAATGATGTCGGTTTCGTTTACCAATTTCGCAAAAAAAAAATTTTTTTTGGTATAAAGACTCGCGAAATTTTGTATTACAAATCGCTGTACCTTTGAAAATATTGACTTTTGATATACGGTTTCTTCTGAGAAGTTATTCATATTTAAGAGTACTATTCATTTATGCAATAAAAAAAATCAGTCCGCTTGCCTATTGAATAATGAAAATTTCGTCCCCGTAGAAGGAAAACTAAATAACTCCGATTTTGCAGTTTTGAGATAATCGCGATTTAGTGTTTTTTTTTCAGTTTATGCTCATTTGTTAAAAAATGCGAGACAATTTTACCGTCGCTAATTTTATATTTTGTGGACCTGATTACCTCTTACATTATGCTTAAACAAAGTGGACTCTATCTATAACTATAATAAAATAAAACATATAAAATCAAGTTATTTAATTTTGCCACAACTACTATTTCTAACGTTACTGCAGTTATCTATATATTTTGGCTACTTATTTAGTTTTCCCACAACCTAGATTCATCTGGTAGAGGAAATCAAGGCGAAATAAATGTAGTTATTGAATTTATCCAACCTGAAATACGCTTAAATGTAAAAGTTGATCATTTATTTATTACTTTGTTATTGTTAAATTATTGTTACTGCTGGTGCTATATAAAATAAAATGCTGTAATTTGACATAAAATTATTTATTAAATTAATAGGTAACAAATCAAAAGTAATTATTTAGAAAATGAACTACAAATCAAAGGTAAGTATAACAATAATTATAAACTTTAAAATAACTCAAAACTTACAAATAAAAATAATTCTTAATTGGTAATTAGGTAACTGAAACACAACTAATAGACTGTGCGCTATCTGACTGATCAGTCTATGATATAAAATTAAAAAAAAAAAACAATATGACTCAGTCATCAGTCATCAGGTACATTGAGTACAACAATCAATGAACTCGTAATATAAATTTCTTAGAATTGTTAATCTTACATAATATTAAAATAAAACATTTGCAACTCAAAACAATTAAAATCACGGTACTTATTAGATGCTTAAATGTAAAGAGAGAGAAAACTTTTGTTTTAAGAGACATATAAATGGTGGGTCAAAATAAGTTTAATCATCGACTTCAGATAAATCACTGCAGCAGGTTGGAGTACCCTGGCCTTCGCTTAAACACATGGTAAACCTTCGTACCAGCCGTGAAGCTCTTTAGGAATGATATTTTTCTTACAAAGCTGTAAAAGGTCTTTCTTCTTTTGTTTGGTTATAGGAAGATATTGTTGATATGCCCGGGAAAGATCTTCAGCGCTTATGGTTGGAATTTCAGAGTTTTGAGTTCTTCTAGTCGATCTCCCTGGTTTACAAATAGCATTTAATAAATTATAGGGTCCATCATAATTGTATCTGTATTTAATATAACCAGGTAAATCCTTTTCAAATCTGAGACATTTAATTTTTAACCAACACACTTTCTCCCCGTTTTCCGATATAGATTTGTTTTTAATTATTTTTGAACAAAGTGATTTTACATCAATCATGTCTTGATACGACAATTCAGTTACTTTATACGGAGTCACATTTTTATTTTGTCTTTTTGATCTTGCCCGCTGCATAACGGTGCACAAACACTTATTCTATTACAGATTGGAAAGGAATTATGCAGCGGGCAAGATCAAAAAGACAAAATAAAAATGTGACTCCGTATAAAGTAACTGAATTGTCGTATCAAGACATGATTGATGTAAAATCACTTTGTTCAAAAATAATTAAAAACAAATCTATATCGGAAAACGGGGAGAAGGTGTGTTGGTTAAAAATTAAATGTCTCAGATTTGAAAAGGATTTACCTGGTTATATTAAATACAGATACAATTATGATGGACCCTATAATTTATTAAATGCTATTTGTAAACCAGGGAGATCGACTAGAAGAACTCAAAACTCTGAAATTCCAACCATAAGCGCTGAAGATCTTTCCCGGGCATATCAACAATATCTTCCTATAACCAAACAAAAGAAGAAAGACCTTTTACAGCTTTGTAAGAAAAATATCATTCCTAAAGAGCTTCACGGCTGGTACGAAGGTTTACCATGTTTAAGCGAAGGCCAGGGTACTCCAACCTGCTGCAGTGATTTATCTGAAGTCGATGATTAAACTTATTTTGACCCACCATTTATATGTCTCTTAAAACAAAAGTTTTCTCTCTCTTTACCTTTAAGCACCTAATAAGTACCGTGATTTTAATTGTTTTGAGTTGCAAATGTTTTATTTTAATATTATGTAAGATTAACAATTCTAAGAAATTTATATTACGAGTTCGTTGATTATTGTACTCAATGTACCTGATGACTGATGACTGAGTCATATTGTTTTTTTTTTAAATTTTATATCATAGACTGATCAGTCAGATAGCGCACAGTCTATTAGTTGTGTTTCAGTTACCTAATTACCAATTAAGAATTATTTTTATTTGTAAGTTTTGAGTTATTTTAAAGTTTATAATTATTGTTATACTTACCTTTGATTTGTAGTTCATTTTCTAAATAATTACTTTTGATTTGTTACCTATTAATTTAATAAATAATTTTATGTCAAATTACAGCATTTTATTTTATATAGCACCAGAAGTAACAATAATTTAACAATAACAAAGTAATAAATAAATGATCAACTTTTACATTTAAGCGTATTTCAGGTTGGATAAATTCAATAACTACATTTATTTCGCCTTGTTTTCCTCTACCAGATGAATCTAGGTTGTGGGAAAACTAAATAAGTAGCCAAAATATATAGATAACTGCAGTAACGTTAGAAATAGTAGTTGTAGCAAAATTAAATAACTTGATTTTATATGTTTTATTTTATTATAGTTATAGATAGAGTCCACTTTGTTTAAGCATAATGTAAGAGGTTATCAACACTACAATATTTCGCGCCAAATTCTCTTAAAAATTTAATAACTTTTGTCACGTACATTTTATCTTTATGGCAATTATAAATAACTTAATATATTTGATTGTATTTGCCTATCATCTCGTAATTAATAATTATCTAGTTGTGGAAGAAATAGATAACATCAAGTATTTATAAAGTAATGATTTTTTTGCCAGAATTCTGAGTAGGACAATTAAATAAATACAGTTATTTAGTTTTCCTAGAACTTTGTTAGTTTTGTGATAGATATAGCAAATTGAGGCAAAATTCAACAACTTGTTTTATTTAATTTATCGAAAATTCAACTTATCATTGACCACAGTTATTGATTTATTTATTGAGTTGTTTATTTTTCCTTCAAAAAATTAGAGTTAGTTTGAAGATGTATATTTTTCCATCAGAACGACAAAAATAGCTATATTTTTGGAACGAAATAAGATAGGAAGACCCCTGTTAGACTCAAACATGCGTCGTGTTTTGGATGATTTAAAAATAGGGAAAAGTGAAAATCGCCAAAAATCGAGTTATTTAGTTTTCCAACTACGGGGACGATTTGCACACGTACTTCTCATATGACGTAACAACAATAATAATAACTCCTCACACCGATTTCGGTGATGGTGGCCGGTTTCATTGAAACCAGGCCAGTTACGCAGGAGTAATTTTATAGTGCCCAAGTGTGTGTGCAGTACTCAAGAGCACTCTCTCTTCCACTAGACCACGGAGGCTGTATAGGTATACATATGACGTAGGCATATGCTAAGGAAGGATTTTTCAAAATGTAACCCCCAAGGGAGTAAAATAGGGGATGAAAGTTTAAAACCTTATCTTATTATTATTAAAGTCGAAGCTGCGGGCAATGAATGCTAGTAAGCTATAATATTTTGTAGAGTCAAATAATTACCGCATGAAATAGATACTTAGATAACTTTTAAAATCATTAAAAAAATTGATGTGTAGGTACAGAGTACACGTGGCAGAACTTCATTCATCTTTTAAAATCCAAAAATACTCATCGTATCACAAGAAAAGAAAAATTTAAATTTGTACACCTAGCGCCATCTGTGTATTGCGCCATCTCCTTTAGAAAGTTATCTATATTATTATATAAGAAGTATAAAGTAGCTTCCGATAGATGGCGTTATATACAAAATCGTATCGTGACGCGACCTTCTTTAGACACTTAAAAATTTATACGTTTTCGTAAAATTTACCTCACGATTTGGCCTTGTTGCTCATAGACCCATTAATGTTTACTAATTGAAAACATCGATAAATTCATCTCAAAATACCTTGAGGATACGAAGAGAAAAACACGTAACTTCACTAGTATTGCTCGCGACTTTCAAACGTTGATAAGATACGTATGACAATTGAAAAGATGTTCGACTAACATGCAATATAGACAAGATACAGTTATCAATAAAAGTACGTGATCATAAGATTATTTTTCAATTATTTTAATATTATTTACGACATACTTTTTGTTGCTTGTTAAAATTACAAGCAACAATTGCTAATGGTTACATACGGGACCATTGTTTGACTGCGTATATATATAAAAGTGCTTTTTGTCTTCAATTTATCAATTTATTTTTAATCAATCCTGTACCATTATGAAAGAGAAACAAATAAACAGACATACTTTAAGCTATCTCTCTATATTAGTAGCGACTCGATAGCTAAAATATTTTACATTCACAACAAAAAAAAAAAATTCAAACAAGGCATCTGTACAAAACTACTTACAAAGGTAACTATTGTGCCCAAACAAACAACATATCCCCACGGATCTATCTTGTTACTATTCATATCCATTTTAAAAGACACTCACGACTCTATGAGGACGCCGTTGAAGCGATACTAATACATATGTACAAGTTGGTCTCTGTGTATTTTGTTTCAAAGCGATAAGCTCTGTATTTACGTACTGTGCAAAATATTACGTGTTTGTACCACCTGTCTGATGTTATTATGTGCTAGGCACACGATTCCGCGTATGATAAGGTAATTATGTAGTTTTAGTCCGATTTGAATTTGAAATACTTACCTACATTATACAACCTTAAATTTCGTGTTACTTGATTATTTGTAAGTAAATATTATTACACAATATTTTACTAGAGGTTTGCCCGTTGTTCTGCTGCGTTATATTCTCTAGTTTCTCCATATAAATCTATTTTCACTTCAATACATTTCATGGATGGGTAATTTAATAAAAAAGTCTTCCTAGATTGAGAATTCCTTTGTTAGCGGGGGATACACCCACATTTCAACATGCACATATAAGCGTCACGCTTTTTTAACCGACTTCCGAAAAGGAGGTGGTTATTTAAAATTAAACTTTATTTCCTACACAAGAAGATAGACGTTTAATTGCAAGAGTGAAATTCGAGTTGCACCGAGCTGCGTTGCGCCCCGCTCTTGTACCTAATGATAGTGTATCTTCATATCTTCATATCTGTATATTGGTAGGTATCTGTGTATCTGTAGATATGTATCTTCATATTATGATTGAATGACAATGTTTTTTACAAATAGTTATAGATAGATACAGATAGGTTATTGAAACGGGCCGTAAGCCATTGACAGTAGGACTCCTCTCGCTTACAACTTTATATAACATTCCCCAACCCTAATACTAGGTACGTACTATGTTTACGTGCAGCGTGGTGTGCCACACTTTTTATTAATTTTATATTATTTAATAGCATTATTATTTACTTGTACTTATATTGTTATTATATTATTTAAATGTGCCTGGAGTAGTCTGTCTCACGCCTGACAATATGGGTCCACAGAATACTAGGGACTGTGGTGTATCCACAGTCACTATCCTGAGAGGATACCTTTTTTTGTATTACACTATCTTTGTTGTTACTCTTGTTTATTTTCTCCTTGCTATTAATGCTTTGTTTTGTTTTAGTTTTTATTTTATTTGCTTTGCTATGTTTTTTGTTTAATTGTCATCGATTTAGTATATTTAATTATTTTCTGTTTTTTTTTTTTAAATATACAGTGCATCTTTTTCTCACTGTGTGTGTGTGTGGTGTGTCAAGACTCAAGAAGGTCGAATAAATGTTTACTTATTTATTTATTTATCTTCTTGAGTAGTGAAAAAAGTTAAAGTTTTGGATCACTATTTTAGAATTGCAGCGCCGCGTTTTGTCTTGGTGTCAGCTGACCCTAAAGCTTCAATGTCATTAGTAACTTTGTAGGTGAAAAGGAAGTCGCCAATTGAATAATAAATTGTCCAGTTCAATCGCTTCATAATCATATTCAATCGCCCCGCACGTCGCTGCTGCTTGTAAACTTGCCTAGTGCTTGAACTCTATGACTCGACCGCTAGACTCTAGTGGTCGAGTCAGAGTTGTGTTGTTGAGTGTTGTTCCAACGCGGGAACTTAACCCACGATCTCCGAGTCGAGAGCCAAGCTCTAAACCACTGGACCACGGTAGCTTTAGGAGTTATACAATCACGAAAACTGTCTAGTTTTGGTTATTATTTAATATTAAGACGTAGTTCCTAGTATATTTAGAATAACTCCGTGATCCAGTGGTAGACCTTGGCTCTATGCTCGGAGGACGTAGGTTCAATTACCGCGTTGGAACAACAAGAAATGTTGTTTCCAAGTTTGACTAGGACAATGCAGACTGATCATCTAATCGTCTGACAAGAAAGACCTGCGCCTATCTCTCGCCAGTGTCGGTCATCCGTCGCACTTGGTTACGAGAGTAAAGGACGAGAGAGCTCTTGTGTACTGCGCACACAGATTGGCACATTTAAATAACTCCTGCGTAGCTGGTCAGGTTTCAATGAAACCGGCCACCGTCACCGGAATCAGTGTGAGAAGCTATTAACTCTTATTTATTTTTTTAACCTTTATACTTATAATATTTGTGCTACCGTAGTCGGTAAACCAGTGAATCACATTTATAGATTCGTGATAATGGCCCGGGTGACAGGCTATAATAGTTTGCATAGTCTAGTTTTTAACTTTTGATTTCAAATGATAATATTCGTGTATTTTTTTGTACTTAGGAAATATTATGTTATATAATTCATTCGGTGATATTTTTGTCATTAACTATGAACTTCCCTAGTTTGCAGTTTCCGTTTCCTTAAAAAAAATCATAGTAAATTCTAGTGATTGGTTTAATGAGTGATGAGTCATGAATCATGACTCATGTACTTTGTTTTTGTGTCTGTCATATCTATCTTTCATTGATAACAAAATTCAATTGATAACTATTCTATTTTGCAATATCAAGAAATAATAATAAAAACATAACATAATAAAAGTAAGATGTACTTACTTAAGTTGTAACTTAATATAACATATCAAGAAAAAATATGATTAAGGATCAAGTATGGTTTATTTATAATTATTATAATGTTGAATGCAAGTTGAATGACAGCAAATTAAATACCTATTTATTAAGATTGCGACCTGTCACCTGAGTCCTGACATATTATTTACCTACGAGACATCGGAAAGTATTTTTTCCCGACTCAAAAAAGAGGGGTGCTATAAATTTTACGAGTCTGTCTGTCTGCATGTGTGTATGTCGGTGATGAGTGATGACTGATGATGGTGAAGATGGGTTTTTCTTGTTTGAAGGCTGACGTGTTCTTAGCTATAATTAATCATCGTCAACTTGCTCACCGTTTGACAATTCGGAGATTACTTATACTTTTGATTTCGTTCTGCTCTATGTCCTTGCTTCTTTGTCGTTGTATCTGTCACCGTAATATTGTCAAAACCGTTAGATTGTAATATTACTAGGGATATTATAAAATGTCGACAGATTGTCAAATAAAAATTTCTTACAATTTACACGTTATTTTTCGTTACCGCAATACTTACCGTGCTAATTGGTTAAACGGAAAGTGGCCCGCGCCGCCACATTTGTTTGCTTTTTACCCGACTGCGCGACGCAAAGGAGTGGTAATGTGTTTATCAGCCTATGTATGTATGTATGTATGTATGTATGTATGTATGTATGTATGTATGTTCCTTTGAAGCACTATACAGACCAAACGCCTGGACCGATTTTTATGATTAGCATGTCAATAGATTCCTCTTAGTCCGGCGAGTGTCACTAAAGACATGACGTTAGTGAAAATTCAATATGGCGACTACTGGACGCCATATTGTGAAAATGAAAAAAATGAAAGTCAACAAACTATATCGAGTGGGGTATCGTTGAATAGGTATTTAAAAATCATTTTTAGTTTTCTCTCAACATTTTTCGATTCGACTGACCGTTTAGGATCTATATGGATTTAAAGTTGCATAACAACCATTCTCACATTAAGCCTATATGTTAGTGTTCGTACCATCGTATTTTTGCTTTAAATCGACCAAACGTGTGTTGGTTAAACTAAAAAATCAAAAATAAAATAAATAATAAATAAAATTAAAAAACCCGACTGCAAAAAAAAGACAGATACCTAAGCAACGCACTAAAAAGACCGAAACAAGATTGAGAAAACAGACTACACTATGAGCTGAAAGCCTAAGTGAAATAATTGATGTTATGTTTGTTAGCAGGCGGGGCCCATATATTTTTGTACGATTTATAATTTGCGAATGGGTCCCGCCTGCTACCAAACATAAAGTCAATTATTTCACTTAGGCTTTCAGCTCATAGTGTAGTCTGTTTTCTCAATCTTGTTTCGGTCTTTTTAGTGCGTTGCTTAGGTATCTGTCTTTTTTTTGCAGTCGGGTTTTTTAATTTTATTTATTATTTATTTTTTCATAATAATAATTATAACGAAAAATAATGCGTACAATTGTAAGGAGAAATTTTTATTTGACAATCTGTCAACATTTTATAATATATCCAGTAATATTACAATTTAACGGTTTTTACAATTTTACGGTGACATATCCATTTTATCACTAAACATTTCAAACTTAAGGCTAAAGTCTTAGGAATAATATGAAATCAATTATTGTGTAGTAGGTATTAGGCGTTTATTAAAAATAATGATCTTTGTCAAAACTTCTTCTTCTTCGCTTTACATGCTTTAAATAGATCGCTTCGACAGTCCAGGGGATGACACAGCACAAGTTGCACATAGCGAGCATGAAGTAGGCGACGACATAGCTGTCGGTATAATCTCGTATGTAGCCTGAAAAAATAGGTAGGTACTTATTTTACTTTGTCTGGTTTCTGAGGTGTTTTTTTTTTTTACTTTTTTGTTTAGAACCTCAATTCTCGTATTTAAAGTAGACTTAATTTTACTTTGTTCAGATTGAAAGTGTACGACATGTTTTACAATGAACGGATTTTATGACGTTTCGATCAGAGTCAATCAAATTCAATCAGAGCGCGTTTCACGTTGGTTTAACGTTCATAAAAACAAGGTTTGAGAGATATTAACGCGTCGGGAGTCGGGACTTGATTGAAATTGTAGTAATGCTAGTTTTATTTAGCAGAATTGCCCCTCTGAACTTAACTGACCTATGTGGTCCGTTTATCGATTCCATAACTCGTAATTAATATAGATACTAATAGATGGCGCCGACACAGGAAGGAATAAAAAACTTTACGGAAAAAAATTGTTTTACTTAGTTAAAATAGTTTAAAGTTTCCTTTCACTCCCAAAGGGAGAAAATATGTATTTCATAGAAGGAACAATTTTTAAAAGCTCTACTTCAAAACAGATTTATCTAGTGACCATTAGATGACACTTTAGGAAACTCTATGGCAGTTAAACTTAATTTATCTATAGTTCATGTAGAGCGTATGTAAAATTTACAGAAACCTTTAGTTAGTAATATTATTTCGCAGTTTACGAACTTTTAATAGCATCATAATTCATAATATTAGGTAGTACTGTAATAATATGGAATCACCACAGAGTCAAAGTGAGTATAACTTCAAATATTCAGATAAGAGATTTCCCGAAGTTAAACGCCTAGCACGTCAAAACTTCGGAGCATACTATCGCCAGTGGTAATTCTGAACCATTATGGTGTACATTTTCTTCATTTGAAAGGCATCGGCATCGTTCTTGTCATCTTTTTTATGTTTTAGAATTCTATGACCGGAGGTATTCGCTTTATATCAAAGGGTCAGTTCTGCTAAATTAAACCTGGATTAATACAATTACAATCAAGTTTCGACACACTAAATCTGTCAAACGGTATTCTCGTGAACGTTAAAGCAACGTCAAAACATCACAAAATGAGTTTATAATAACACTAGATGACGCTCGCAACTCCGTTGCGCCAAAATTCGTTTATCGCGGCGGAACGTACATTTTTCCGGGATAAAAAGTATCCTATGTCCTTTCTCGGGTCTCAAAGTATCCCTATACCAAGTTTCATCAAAATCGGTTCAGCGGTTTGGGCGTGAAGAGGTAACAGACAGACAGACAGACAGACACACTTTCGCATTTATAATATTAGTATGGATGTCGCTTCACTTATATAAAGTAAAATAAAAGTCTACTTTAAATACGGGAATTGAGGTTCAGAGTAAAACTTTAAGTACAGTTTTATGTGTTTTGTGCGAACCGAAGATATCTGGCACAGTTGAACTTTATGTGGAGGAAGGTGCTATTATTTTGCTCAAAAAGCTGATATTATAATGCTTAGAAATACAGAAATTAATAAAAATAACACCTACACACACTATATCAGAATTATTATGGGTGAATTTCGACGACCATTTATTTGGGTGACCACTAGTTACCTATTAATGGACCGATGGTGATGCTGATTGCTCCGTCCAGCAGCATGTAGAAGCCGTACGCTGACGGGTACTTCTCAATCGGCATGTAGTCTGCCAGCACGATTGGCTGTGTGATGAACACCAGGGACTTGAGGGCTCCCAAAACAGCTGTCAGTACTAGCAGCGGTATATAGGTCGTGAACTGTACTATCGCTGTAATCATATTTTAAACTAGATGTTGCCCGCGACTTCGTTTACCAAGATAAAAAGTAGCCTATGTCCTTACCTGTAGTCTATTCAATATTTGTGCTAAATTTCATCAAAATCGGTCTGGACCTCTGTCTGGAACTGGCTGGGGGCCTATTCAATGCAAACAATCAAACATACAAACAAACTTTTCCTTTTTATAATATTACTATAAGTAAAGTCAAGGTTCCATACATGACTTTTTTACAGTCAACGATTTTCGAGTAAAAGACCTCCAAATTTGTTTAATAGTTGGTAATGGCATTTCTATACTATAAGAGATAGAAAGCTATATTTCCATGCTGATAGACCATGCTAAAACTTCTTAGGAAAATTGGTTTCAGCGAAATCGGACAATAACTTTTGAAGTAATTTAAAGAAAACCTATAGCGCGTTGGTAGCTACTAAACTATCCTCGGACTGATATAATCTTGGTTATGTGATTATAAACACTTACTTATTTTAAATATAACTTGTAGAAGAGCTCCTGTGTAAAAAATATAGCGACTGTTGATTCGAATGAATATTCCTGATAACGAAAACAAAAGACGAACCACCATGTCCGTAGCGCTACCAACTGCCATAATGTTGGCTATTTGCGTCTGAAAAATAAAAATAGGAAAGAAATATAACACAAAGGGACTAAAGAAAATTCCAAGAATAAATCCTTGTTTTAATAATAATACATAACATACCTTGCTTAGTTTTATCTTGTCTAGAAATAAAGGTTCCAATATAAAAAAGGTTTTGTTTGAGAAAAATGTGAGCGCCATTCCGATTACGATGTTTACGTAAATTATATCTTTAAGAATTGTTAAATCTAATAATTCGTATATCACATTCCTATAACAAAACACGACTATTAGGCTGCGTTCACACCAAACTGACTGTCAGCCGCCGAATGTGAGCAGGCTCACAGTGAGCCTGCTCACATTCGGCGGCTGAGAGTCAGTTTGGTATGAACGCAGCCTTAATGTCTATGGACGCTTCACACCATATCAATCTGGCCCCGTGCTAAGTATCCGAAGAACTTGTGTTACAGGTACCATACAACGGGAAGTATATTTAATACTTTTATACTATACATATTATATTTAATTTAAGATTTTCATTATATTATACACATATTCACATCCACGACCCAGGACCACGGAAAAACTTTGTGTTCCTTCGGCGGGATTCGAACGCGCCACCCCCGGCTGGAGCACCAACACGCTGAACCATTGAGCTACAGAGGTCGTCAATTATCACAGACTATTACTATAATAATTATAATTGCTTGTAAAACAATCAAGTAAATTAGTAAATATACTTGATTTTGGAAGTTATTTTAAAATATAATATGTGTATTGTGATGCTGGGTTAGACGAGTATGTTTATTAAATAATTACGTACAGTGGAATCTCAATAACTATAATTTTTATTCATGTACTTTTTGCTCAATAAAACTTTATACAAAACTGTAACTCGACTACGTAAATTAAATAGCCTATGTTACTCGGGCTATTATTAAAATCGGATCAGTATTTTAGGCGCTACGGTTTAATATACATACATACATACGTACACAATACACATACATATGTGCACAGAGCACACATACATACATACATAGACTGCCAAGATCATTACGCTTCCTTGAGCTTCCTCGTAGTCGGGTAAAAATATATATATACCTAAATAGGGTATTATTTTAAGAAAAGCTTTTTTTTTTCGGGTAGCACTTACCTTAGAGTTTTTGTGTTTTTATCGTTTTGCGTTAAGTCCACTAGGCCTTCGATATCAAATTCATTTAATTTATTTACATGACTGATATCAGTGTCTTTGGTACACGCATTTATTAATTGTTCTTCTTCATCGATATTTGTTTTTGTTTCAATATTATCCAATAAGGTAATTTTGCCATCACTATTACAACTATTTTTACCACTGACAGTTTCTGGAATACAATATTGATATCTTTTGTATTTTTTTTCCACGATTACTAAAATCAATTTGTAAAATTTTATTTCTTATCGTAAACATGAGACATATTTCTGAACTAACCCTATAGTCTATGCGACAAGTTGAAAATGGTACAAAATAGAGATACTGCTCTTAAAATTATGTGCGATAGCTCATTGGATCCGGAATGACGACTAGAAAAATGTGCCAAAAGCGTGTATTAGCACATAAAAAATTGCAAAAGTTATAAACAATTAAAGATGAAAAAAATGGCATTTCGTTTTTTGCCAATATTTAATAAACTATTAGTATTTAAGAAATTTCAAAAAAATATTCTGAAAGAGAAGGAAATTTCCAATAAAAAACTCCTAACTCCCGGAACTCTATCTCCATTATTTATAATTTTAATTTAACGCTGAATATAGGTCTGCGCGTGACATTTTTAGGATGCGCGCGTGGCGTCAAAAGCGAGCACGGCACATTAATTAATTTATTTAAGGTATTGAATATATATTTTTTTTAATTTGAAAAAATTATGGTGTATTCTGAAAACTATAAATAATTTATTCCCGTTGGAAATTTTGCTTAAAGTTAATTTTTCAACGAGTTAAACAATTGTTAACTAACGAAATTTTCTCGAACTACCGTCTTAATTGTAAGTGAAAAAAAAATGTTTAAATAATGGTCGTAAAAAATGTTCGCTTCGTAAAGCCTTTCTTACATACATACTTAACAAGATCAAATTAAAAAAAAATATTCTATACCTTAAATAAATTAATTAATGTGCCGTACTCGCTTTTAACGCCACGCGCGCATCCTAAAAATGTCACGCGCAGACCTATTTTTAGCGTTAAATTAAAATTATAAATAATGGAGATAGAGTTCCGGGAGTTAGGAGTTTTTTATTGGAAATTTCCTTCTCTTTCAGAATCTTTTTTTTTAAATTTCTTAAATATTAATAGTTTATTAAATATTGACAAAAAAACGAAATGCCATTTTTTTCATCTTTAATTGTTTATAACTTTTGCAATTTTTTATATGCTAATATACGCTTTTGGCACATTTTTCTAGACGTCATTCCGGATCCAATGAGCTATCGCACATAATTTTAAGAGCAGTATCTCTATTTTGTACCATTTTCAACTTGTCGACTAGACTACTACAAGGCCTAGTGGTCACGACTATAAATTATATTTCAAAATAAATATTTCAACTATATTACATGCTTGATAAAAAATATTATGTAAATGTGGTCTATGGAATGTGAAAGGAAGATTGGCAATAGTGTCAAACCAACACCACAGTATAAAATTAATTAATATTATGTTTATAGCAGTTTTTCCGCCAAATAATACCCACAACCTGCAAGCAAATGTGTGAGTGCATGCATAGGCATGCGTAACGCACCCCCCTCCTCCCACACTGCTTATGCGTGCACTAAGATGCAATATCGTGCAAACACCACCACCACACAAGCAACAATGCCAGCAAGATCGTGCAAAGCCCCACAACACCATGCAGGTTGCAAAACTCGACGCGCGTTTCGCCCCGAACCCAGAGCATCCTCAGGAAGTGGACCTGCGAACAAGGTTCGTCTAACGAACGTTTGCACGATCTAGCATCTGAGTGCACGCATAAGCAGTGTGGGAGGAGGGAGGTCCGTTACGCATGCTTATGCGGGCACTCACACATTTGCTTGCAGTTTGTGGGTATTATTTGGCGGAAAAACTGCTGTAAGTATAAACATAATATTAATTAATTTTATGCTATGGATTTCCGCAAAGTAACGCCTGATTCTATTAACTATTACCAACACCACAGTATTTATTAGATACATAAACGCATAGTACGAGTATTATTTTGAGGTAGAGATGTTTAACTATATTTTATTTATTTTATGCACAGTATTTCTAAGCATTAATTTAAAAAACGTCAGTTTTCTGCACACCTTCCTCAAGTCTCAATATAAACTTTAATTTCGCCAAATTTCATGCTCTTTTGTTTGCAATTTACATCATTTTCATAAAAATATCTATGTAAGAAGTTTTCGCTTCACGTAATAATATAATATATTATGTGTAATTTTAATTGCATATAACAGGATACTGTGGCTTGAAACATTGCAAATTACCCTTACTTTTTCTCTCTTCTGGTGATTCGTATTTTTTTAACATATGCCACTGGACGGGTTGCAGTGTTATTGCTCCCAGGATTGAATTAGCCGATATCCCGCATATGATTGCTAGAGTGCCTCTAAATCCGTATTCAGTCATCAGAAACTTCGACACTAACGGGTATACCACCGAAGTTACGGCGAGGCACGTTTTACATAAACCCAAACAAAACACTCTTCTCCTTTCGAAGTAACTGTTGAGCGACGTATACGATGATGAAGATAAAATTCCTAGTCCGGTTCCTTGTAATAAACCATTTGTAATCACTAGCTGGAATGTTGAGTTTACGATAATAGCAAAAATCGAACCAACTACGTATATTATGGCGCCAATAACAGCCACTTTGCGGACCGATAGCTTCTTTATAATGATTGTTGTTAAGAACCCTGAAAAAAATAGACTTTATTATGGAAAAGGTTAAAAATACGGATTAAACTACGTCGCACTAGCCTTTCTCCTCTGAAGCTTCTCGAAAAATCTGCGTTGTGCTATAGCACCTAAGGGCCTCCACACACGGTCCGGTCTGCCTTCAGTTCGGCCTGAACGGATGCAAAATCGTATCATGTGTGGGCTCGAATCCGTTCAGGCCGAACTGACGTCAGTTGGGTCTAGGGTTGCCACCTCTTTTTTTTGCAGATAAAGTACAATGATTATTATAGGTAGGAAAAATACCTACATTGTATTTAAAATAAAGTACAATTTATTTATTATCATTATTATGTTTAAATACATACCTACTTTTTATTGTTTTTTGCACTTTGTATCAAATTAGTATATATCTACCTTTACAGTCCATATTTAAATGAAATTAAATTAAATAAGCAATACATTGTTTATCAAAACCAGAGACACTTTGTTTCTTTTGTCTCTCCATTTGCTATAGATCACAGAACATTTTCGGAATATATAATAAAAATTAAATGACTTTATACAAGTTTAAAAAATTATCATTGCTCTTATTAAACACTTGCTGTCTTTATTGTGCAGTTGATAGTTCTAAAGTATTTTGTTATAAAGTTAGCTTGTTAGTTAGTAAAGAATTTTTTCCATATAGATCATCCATATCTACATTAAGTTTTTTTTATAAATTATAATAATATTTATATTTTCAATTATCTTAACGTGCAATCGACATCGACTGAGCAATCGATGTATTTCGCTATATGTACGAAAAAAATCATAATATTATTATGACTAAAGTTTTCGAAATCCTAAAAAAAAACAAATCGTAAAAATAAAGTATTTTCGTGTACTTTATTATTCTCATAAAGTATAGAGTACAATTACCTGAAATAATGTACAATACTTTATTATAAATTACGGGTGGCAACCCTAGTTTTGGTGGATGCGATTTCCTCCGTGTGTATGCTCGAATCCGTTCAGGCCGAACTGACGTCAGTTCTAACTGAAACGATCGGCCTCTCGTCTGTGGGAGCCTTAAGACGGGAGAGGGTACAAATATTTTGAAATAGGTACAAAACGTAAAAACTAAAAAATTATGTTGTTTGCGACAGTGGTATTTACTTTGATGACGATTACGATGTTAAATTACACTTTTTAATTTTTGTAAATCCGAATATACTAAGCTAGCTGAAGGAGAATTTTTGAGAAGCTTCAGAGGAGAGTACCTGATACAGCAATCGCCACTTCATAAACTCCAAAAACCACAGTCACAGCACCAGTGCCAGCTCCAAGCTCCTCCAGAAAGTCAACGTAGATCAAACCGAACACTGCCTTGTGAGCTGTCCCGGCAATCTGAAATGTTTATTCTTCGATAAAAATTTGAAATTAAAAAAAAATAACCTAACCAAGAGCATGTCAGGACATGTCTAAGGAGGGTTCCGTAACTATAAACGCGTAATATGCTTTTATTTTAATTACTCCAAAAGTTACTGTCCGATTTGGTTCAAAATAGTTTTCCTAGAGAGTTTTTAGCATGATCTATCAACATAGAAATTTGCAAGTTTCTATCTCCTATAGTTTAAAAATGCTAGGGGGGGGACCAACTTACAAACTACTTTGGAGGCCGATTACTCGAAAATGGTCAACTTTATAAAAAAGTAACGTATGAAACCTTGCCCTTATTTTAAAAGACCTATTCTACGATACCCCACACGATGGGGTAGAGTGAAAAAATATTTTTCATCCCCACTTCACATGTATGGAGAGCCACCCCTATAATATAAAATTATAATTTTTTTATGATCCCGAAACCGTGATCTATACACAATCTATAACTGCACCAAATTTTATCAATTTATATTCATAATTACAGGAGCTAGAGGCGCGGACAGACAGACAGACAGACAGACAGACAGACAGACAGACAGACAGACAGACAGACAGACAGACAGACAGACAGACAGACAGACAGACAGACAGACAGACGGACAGAGCGAAACTATAAGGGTTCCTTAAGTATTACGGAACCCTAAAAAAATGGATCTTATTATAGACCAGCTAGTGACCGCAACTTTACGTGGAACTATTTGTGAAAGCGGAACACTATTCTTTTTTTAAACGGAAACCTAAGGTTAAAAAATATATATAGGTAGGTAAGTACATATATATATATGACAAAGACTCCATTAGGATAAGATATTTACAATATTATCGAATAGCTCAAATGCTGAACGATCAGAAACGTGACAAGTTCGATGCCACGTATCCCGTATTTTTATCCTGAGATTTTCTAATCCAGTCATTTCCAAATCCCAGCAAATAATCAAATCTCCATGACAACGATTTCCTATGAC
The DNA here is from genome assembly GCA_905404095.1 of Glaucopsyche alexis. Taxonomy (NCBI): domain Eukaryota; kingdom Metazoa; phylum Arthropoda; class Insecta; order Lepidoptera; family Lycaenidae; genus Glaucopsyche; species Glaucopsyche alexis. The sequence goes on along the minus strand of FR990051.1, from coordinate 20,676,309 downwards.
ATCCATCAACACTGGCATCGACCGAGTCCAAATAGTAAAACTATTTGACGTTTCCAATCACAGACAATCTTAGCTTTAACACGCTCCGACACGGCCATTCTGACAATTCGCACGTCCCTGTGCGAAACAAATCCGTTGACACTCCGACAAGATCACCCTGGCGACTCTGAGATCCTTGTGTGAAGAATATTTATGTGCATCAACGCTCCAACACGGCTATTCTGTCCATGCACACGTCCCGGTGTGAAGCGTCTCACGTCTTCGTTTCAAGTTTCTGAAAAAAACATTTGACAGCACAGTAAAAGGTTCTCACTCGGTCAACCTGACATCGGAAAATTAATAAGAACTGCTTTAATCCATGGACATAACATTTAATTTTCTCATATTCTAACACATCAATACCTCCCTCCTGTGTCAATTACACTCTAATTAACATCCTTCATCTAACCTCTATCTAGTGTTCTCAGAGTTAAGTTTTAATTTACATTTTATACTCTCACATTTTATACTCTTAGATTAAACACACATGAAGTATACAGATACAACACAATATCAACCATAATCTTGCTACCAAATTAATCATGACATGCTTTACCACACACTCCACACTTTACATGTACCATCTCAATATCGAAAAACAATGCTACTATATTCCCATCCGGTAGGCAGCTAAAGAGCCGACTCCATGCGGGCTAACTATATTCAACCACTGCAGCATTGGTACAATTCAAGGCCACCTCTATCCGGTGCACCTCACTACAAAAAACCACTGGGTTGCCTCCCTCCGGCACCCAGTCACAAGGCCACCTCTCTCCGGTGCCTACTCTCGTCAAGTAATGGGCTGCCTCCGTCCGGCACCCAATCACAATCCTCACTCGCAATCCACAGTCGCAATTCGCATTCGCAATCTACAGTTGCAATTACCAGGTGCAAACAAAAATATTCAGTTTACATTTTAACAAACAGTTTACAATGTACTTCAAAATCTTAATGTCTTTTGGACCGCTTAGATTATTACCGGATTGAGCGCGCCGAACATCTTGGTGAAATAACTAAACCTACTATTAAACCAAAAGCTAATATCATTTTACTTTAGTGCTAAACAGAGCGTCGTATTGCATTATCATACACGTCACGAACTTTTAACAAAATATTTTTGCATTTAACTTTTTTTTTATAAATACATCCAGAAGCAGAGACAGGCGAGCAAAAAAAAACATTGACCGAACCGGTAGCACATTTACAAGAAATAAATAAAGATTTAGTGCCTCACATGACTATCGAGCACTTTAAAAATTATTCCACATAATTCGAAAAAAATACTGTCGCAAATACGTTAGATCGGGCAACCCGATCGTCTTTGTTTTAGGCTCAAATTGTAGCTGACTAACTTGTCCAGAGGAATTTTCGCAAATTTTGAAATAATTCTTCGTTTCCAAATTATCGAGCTCCAAAAAATGTAAAAAAAAAAAAAAAAAATCTGAATAAAATTTAATTTTTATTTCACTGTTTCAGCCATATCTTTTTTCGATTTTTTTTTTATTTTCTCGTGAATACGCGTCTTTTGAGCTTTTTTTTTTGAATATCATATCCTTCACAACTCTCCGAGATATAAGGGAATCTTAGTTTTTCATGAAATCGGAGCTTGCACTGGAGCGAACGAAAAGAAAGTTACAATGTCAAAGTATTTCGTATTTTTTTTAGCTATACACACTGCAATTAATAATGAAGGGTCAGGTGTTTCACAATACTCCCGCCGAATGTAAGCAGTTGTAACTTGTTACACTAAGTGAACATAACACATATTAGGACGATTACGCAAAAGATTGATATCAATATAAAACTTTTGAATTTTCAGTTTGTGATGGAAATTATACGTTTTTTTCTCATAAATTCAATAATCGTTTGGTCGCAATCAACTTTGGTGCGTTTATAACGACAAGGGTATTCAACTCGAGGTTCATTTTCACGTTTACAGATGAGCAATCGGATTGTTGATGGAAAATAACCATAGCCGTCGCTTTTATTACCATACCAAAAGAGTCATATATGCGTTGCTAGTCGTTAAGATACTCTTTGGTCTCCTGTCGCGCAATTTTTAAGTATTTTTGGTTTTACCTAAGTCCCACAATATTCTAGGCAATTTGATTTTAGCATGTGTAACAATATACATTCGAAGCCCACAAAGTAAACCAAAAGGTCGATTCTACTAATCAAATTCCGTAACAATACAGTTAAGATCCAGTCCCGATATTATATTAAAACTGTAAAAATGGCACTCTCACAAACGTCTAACCAACGTCAAACCCGTTTTGATTGGGCACAACTCCAAAAATCAGTTCATGACATCAAGACTACTCATCCACAACTCAACAAAAGCAAACTAAAAGTGTAAGTCAACTACGAGAATTGGGGTTCAGAATAACTGATAATTGACACAGAGATGACTGAATATACCAGTAGTAAAAAACCTCCTCCTGACATTTCATAAGCTTACTTCTACATCTGTTACTTTCTGGTCGATATCCTTTAACTTCATTGGAAGTAACTGCAATTTTAAGTCCACGGTTTTAATATGCGCAAGTAAAATTCAGGCTTCTGAAACTTTGCCATTACTTTCTACTTAAAACTTTACCGATCAATAATTCACAATATTTATAAGATCAAATAGCTCATAAATATCAGATAAAGTAAGATCAGGACAAAGATTGGTGATTTGCTTTGATGTTCGTTTTCGCAAACTAGAGTATGTATGTTGTGTCTATATGATGACGTTGCCATAGGTTGACATTTCCGGTTAGGTTCAAGTGGTTCATTTTTCTGAAGGTTTGGGGCCGTTATACAAAATACTCCATAGACCTTAGGAAAATAATTATTATTAGCAAAATCGGATATTAACTTTTTCATTATGCCTGCTTTTTCTTAAAACAGAAACCTATGTTCAGAAGATAGATGATTCGTCATTTCGTTAAATAATAGTAAAAAAAAACAGTCATTCGTATCGTATCGAAATAAGTTGTTATTTCTTTGTTCTAAGTAAACATTTTTTCAATGGCTCGGCTCTGATCACTAACATTCCCAACGCTGGGGCTCGGATCTCTCATCAACTGGAAGTTGCATCAGTCTACTACACTACCTAATCACAGAACACTTATTACGGAGAAGAATGTCGACCTCATACAAAAAAAATTGGGACCAGATAAGCGCCTCTAGTGAGCTGCCTCTTAAAAATTTTAACCGCCTTCCAACAAAGGAGGACTACTTAATTGACTATATGAATATGGCGACAAATTTAAGATACGTAATTATAGTTTAAGATATCGTTAAATTCCTCTTTCGAATACAATTTGATATTCCAACAAAACCGATTTACTATCTCCATAAACAATTCATTAATACTGCAGAACAATATATTCATTTTTTTTTTGTTTTTCTTTCGAATGGGGCTACGTTAATGTCATTTAAGTTGTTTTAACTTAATCGGACTGGTGACTGCCATTTGGCTAGTCTTTATGGTACAATATATTAATTATTCGTGAGCCTCATGTACATAAGTCTAGCGTTTTCGATAGCGCGAGGCAGAAGCGACATAGTGTCATCTGTTGTGGTTTTAAGTAGCTTTTATGTAACGTTAACCCTGTAAGACAGAGCGATATATTGAAATGTCGCCATTCTCGTTGCACCGAACTGCCCCCTTGTACCTAATACTAAAACCAAGAGAGAATTTATGCAAACAATAATTATCTGTCAAAATAAAATCATCCCAAAGTACATACGTATCATTCCAAATTAATAAACAATTTCACTTGGTTAGATAATAATCTAGCGCCTGACACATGAATTTTCTACTACTATCTACTATCTATAAGTATCATGCGAATCCTTATTGCAAAGTTAGATTTTGACAAACGGTCAAAACTGTATTTTCAATTTGATCCAAAGGTTGCGAAGTACTATAATTTTATGTTCGTTTTAAATATTCTTTTTACTTTTGTCTCATGAAATCAATTGTAAGTTATTATGTACTCAAATAAAAATGTCATTCGTGAGAACGCGCAAGATCACGCTCCTTCTATATCATAACAAAGATTACTTAAATTTGCAAAATAGCAGTACACTGTAAGAAGTAAATTATTACACTCATGCACATCGTCTCAGACTTCAACAGGCTACGCGTAGCTATATAAGTAGGTAGGTACACACATATGCAGTCGTTCCATACACAAACTAGTATCTAACCTAAAATCTTAGTTTGAGATGCGTTAACTCGGTTAGACCATGAAGCCATTAGCAACAAGAGAAGCAACATCTTATATGATCTTTATTAGCTAGGTAATTTCGCTATGTGTATCAAAATATGAAAGAGACTTCATAAACAATACTAGATCAATTCTACCAATATTTCGAGAAAAATATCGTAATGGAAGGAATACGCTCACCACAGTTATTGAGTGTCCAAGTTGGAATCTTTATGCCCAATACATTATCCTTTATTCTTATTTACCAACTTAAGAGAGCAGAACTGCATCTGCCACGTGATTTATCGTCAATTCCCTCCAAGTATGTCAATAAATAGTGTCCTTGTCTCCCGCTGTAAAATAAAAATAAACAATACATGTCATATCTCAGAATTGCTATTAAACTAGCTTTGATGTTCTGATGCAGCTCAACGTCTTTAACAAAACTTTTCCTTATGCAGGACAATCAATTGACTTGTGTCCCTATCAACCACAAACAAAGTATTTGCGAGCAGTGTGTTGACCACAGGATCTTATATTCTCTAGTTTTGGCTTTCCATCTCTTATGTTTGTTATTATTATATTTTTAGCGATCAATACAATTCAACTTCAAGTCAAGAATCTTGTGTACTAAGTCTCCGCTACGGATTAACAGTAGTAAATACACTCTTCTGACTCTAGTGTCATTCTGATCGGTTTCGATCTAATATTCTATTACTTTCGTCGGACAACTTTTAGTTTTCTCCACGTTTTGGACTCTACGCATTTGTCCATTTGCGATATAAGCAATTTGCTCATCCTGCGTGTCATTCTCATTCTGCCCTTTGCACGTTATGCTCCGAAGGGTCTTTCTATGTGGGTCGTGAGTTTCTTCGCACTTCTGATGACAAAGACTCCATTAGGATAAGATATTTACAATATTATCGAATAGCTCAAATGCTGAACGATCAGAAACGTGACAAGTTCGATGCCACGTATCCCGTATTTTTATCCTGAGATTTTCTAATCCAGTCATTTCCAAATCCCAGCAAATAATCAAATCTCCATGACAACGATTTCCTATGACATCCATCAACACTGGCATCGACCGAGTCCAAATAGTAAAACTATTTGACGTTTCCAATCACAGACAATCTTAGCTTTAACACGCTCCGACATATATTATATACAGCCGAATATATAACCGCCTCCTTTTTTGGAAATCGGTTAAAAATAACTTATTACTTATTACTCCCTTAACATCAGCTGTCAGCCAGAGTTCGGTGAAATGTCGGTTTTTTTTTAGGAAATGGACCATGAAACGAGCAGACCGAGCACCTGTATTGTAAGCGATTACTTTTAGGAACTAGACTTAATTATAGGGTGAAGACGTAAGAAATGTCTCTCCTAATATAAAAGCTCATTTTCTGAAGACTTACTTACTGCCTTACTAATAAAAATATTTACACAATGCATAAGCTATTTATTGTTTCGTCCTTGTCTGTCAAGCGACTTTTCCAACGTATATCAGACAAGGACTTATCATTGTATAGCTTATACATTGTGGAAATATTTTTATTAGTAAGGGGGTTAAAAGAAAATTCTTAAATGCGGCAAGAATAACTCCTTTGGTAGAGCCAAAATAAAATAGCAACAGGTTAGGAAATATTCCTACTATAGAGTTATAGAGACTGAAAAAAATAAATCGTAATTAAATCATATTTTATACATTGTTTAATATAATTAAAATTGTAAGTTATGTTATTACAGTCAAATATTTTGTTAATTAATAATAATAATTAACAAGTAATATACTGCTTCCAAGTAACTACCTACGAGTATAAAATATTTAATATAATAAAAAGGTAAAATAATTTAAAAAATATAATATATAACAGACTATACTAACTGTTGCCCGCGATTTCGTGGGCGCAAAAATTAATTTCGCAGAAACCGTACATTTTTCCACGATAAAAAGTAGCCTATATGACCTTTCCTGTAGTCTACATCTGTGCCAAATTTCATCAAAATCAGTCCAACAAATTTGGAGCTTACTCAATGCAAACAAACATACAAACGTTTCCTTTTTATTATATTATGTTAGTATAGATATAATAGATCTTTACCTATGAAATTGCCGTTTTGTAGTACTGGCCATTTCAAATCAAAATAATGTTTGTTTGGCTAAGAATTCTAATTTAAATTAATTTTATTTTAAAAACATGGCATTTTTTTCCAAAAGTAGTCATTTGTTTATTGATTAGTGTTACATTTTCATCGCATTTCAATATTTTTTTGTCATCATGGATACGTTAAAAATTCGAGTAGGTAATTATGGAATATGAGTACCGTCGTGGCAGCAATGCGGCACAAGCGGCACGCAACATCAACGACGTTTACGGAGCTAACACTACAAAACCAACGCACCACCTGTTATTGGTTTGCTCGCTTCCGTTCTGGAAATTTCGACCTGAAAAATGAACCTCGCGGTCGTCCGAAGACTTTGGTCGACAATGACGAATTAAAGGCGATTGTGGAAGCTGATGATACACAATCTACGGCTGAATTAGCTTTCGACGTTAGCGTCAAAATAATATTGGTCCATTTGCGTCAAATTGGCAAGGTAAAAAAGCTTGACAAATGGGTGCCCCACGAACTCATTGATCGCCAGCGCGAATTACGCGTCGAGACGTGCCTTGCACTGCTCAACAGACAGACAAATAAAGGAATTTTGAACCGCATTGTTACCTGCGATGAAAAATAGATTTTGTTTGATAACCGTAAGCGCTCAGCAAGTTGGTTGGATCCTGGTTCAGCACCTAAACAATGCCCTAAACGAAAAGTGATGGTCACTGTTTGGTGGTTTAGCACCGGTGTAATTTATCACAGCTTCTTACCAAACGGGGTTAACATTACTGCAGATGTGTACTGTGAAGAACTGAAAAGATATAGTCACTTTTTTTTTTGGAGCAAAATGTACGGTTCCTTCAATATACAGTAGATATTTTTATATTCTAGGGGTGGCTCTCCATACATGTGAATTCCGGATGAACCATTTTTTTCTACTCCATGGAGTGGGGTATCGATAAATAGATATTTTAAAACTGCTGCTCAACCCCAGGCCCGAAAGAATTTTAAGTGGCCCGCGCGAGTATGGTTTAAAAATACGTGGGTGGATTTGTCGCTAAACATATTAAGTAAATTATTAAAAGACAAAAAATGACAGAAATCACATTGATTGTATATGTATAACAAGTTACTCTAGATTTAAGTTCAATTTTGTTTCTTTATTTAGATTTTAGAATAAGATACTCTATGTTCCTAATTAACAATAATTAAATTTTCTTATTAATTGAGTTTTTATTGCGCTTGTCCTGAGAGTATCTGAAACAGAAAATGTAAGCGGCCCGTCGTTAACGACTGAATCCATCGTTTAGCCCGACTCTTCAAAAGGTTGAGCAGCCTTGTTTTAAAAATATAAAGGCAAGGTTTCATACATAACTTTTTTATAAAGTCAACCATTTTCGTGTGATTTAAAATTTCAAAGTGATTTATAAGTTGGTCCCCCGCCCCTGGCATGCCTAAACTATAAGACTTAGAAACTTTCAATTCTCTATGCTGATAAATCATGCTAAAACAATAAAAACAACAATCATTATAAACTTACAAAAATGAGAGAAACTCCAGCACACACCACGTAGCCCCACCCACCTTCCGGTGGTACCTCTTTGTACTCTCGCAAATATTTATTTTTCATAATTTCTGATAGATTACTGTTAATAGTTATTACTGAAGGAGAGTGTTTTTAAATTATTAAAATTTAACATCAAGTCTGTGAGCGGTAACGCTTGGACACATACTGGTTTGTAGTCGGTACACGGCATAAGATGTTGGTTTATGGAAAAATTAAACGAAGTGTCTAGTCGTCCGTTAATCGGACGACCAGACACGGTTAGGTTAAGTTCGAACTAGAATCGGTTAGGTGAAGTTAGAACTTTTTTATCACGTTCAAAACATCTTCGGAGTGGTAACACGGCCTCTCAAAAACCTGGCGTAAAATAACGTTTTGGATTAGGTTAGAACTTTTATTTATATTATTACTTTTTTTATTAATAATTTTTTAGATTAATTAATATTAGTCTTCCGATAACCGGACTACTAGACACGTCCAAAATTTAAACTACATGCTTTAGCTATATTATATTCTTAATTTCAAACTTCATAAGGTTCCTTTTAGAATTTGAAGTTTTTTTCTTATAGCTTATTTTATTCCCGCGGCTTCTATCACGTAAAATATAAGAATACATACATTCATACATATAATCACGCCTCTTTCCCGTAGGGGTAGGCAGAGACCGGCTCTTTCCCGTAGAGGTAGGCAGAGACCACTTCTTTCCACTTGCTACGATCCCCACATACTTGTTTCGCCTCATCCACTTTCATTCTTACCATCCATTCCTCCTCTTACATTCAACGTAGCGAAGCGGCTCTCCATGGGCCACTTTTCGCCTCCGCGAGAACGAGACGTAATGGGTGGCGAACCACATCGCCGCCATTTTGGAAAATAAAATTATTTTTATAATTATCCATTGCGTTTCGACGGATTTTCGGAGAGGATAGGAATAGGAAAAGGGAAGGATAGGTGGTGTGGAAAGGAAAATTGGTAAGTTAGAGTGGGAAATAGGAAATGTAGGATATTACTGCCCAGGAGGACAAGGGATAGGACAGTAATAGCTAGGGAAGCCGGGGACGCGTACCCGTATACTATACCACAACTACCGGACAGGTAAGTTGGGATGAGTACCCCATGACATGACAGATATAAGAAGTCATATTTTAGTTGCCTTATAATATAATATGGCTCCGTGTTGAGTATCCGAAGAACTTGTTACAGGTACCAGACAACGGGAAGTATATTTAATACTTGTAAATTATACATATATTTAAGGTTTTTATTATACTATACACATATTTAATACAGATCCATGACCCAGGAACACGGAAAACTTTTTTGTTCCTTCAGCGGGATTCGAACCCGCGACTCCCGGCTTGAGCGCCAAAACGCGCTGAACCACTGAGCCACAGAGGCCACATTTGTTTTGAAGGTTCTGCTACTGGCTATGTATACAGCCCGATTTCATTAGATAAAATACAGTGTATTTTCTGTGAATTAAGCATTAAAGACTATAATAGTCAAATTGTGTTTATAGTAATATAGTATAATTCAAAAGGACATAATATTTACAATATGGTTCAACATAAGATAATTATAATTATTTTTCTTATACTTAATGACGTTTCATGGGATACTCATCCCAACTTACCTGTCCGGTAGTTGTGGTATAGATATGATAGTATACGGGACGGATATACGGGTATGCGACCCCGACTTCCCTAGCTATTACTGTCCTATCCCTTGCCCTCCTGGACGGTAATATCCTACATTTCCTATTTCCCACTCTAACTTACCAATCTTCCTTTCCACACCACCTATCCTTCCTCCTCCCTATCCCTACCCTCTCCTCTAATCCGTAGGAATGCAATGAATAATCATAAAATTAATTTAATTATCCAAAATGGCGGCGATGTGGTTCGCCACCCATCACGTCTCGTTCTCGCGGAGGCGAAAAGTGGCCCATGGAGAGCCGCTTCGCTACGTTGAATGTAAGAGGAGGAATGGATGGTAAGAATGAAAGTGGACGAAGCGAAACAAGTATGTAAGGATCGTAGCAAGTGGAAAAAAGTGGTATATGCCTACCCCTACGGGAAAGAGGCGTGATTATATGTATGTATTGTAAGCTTATAGTTGAAGGTTTCATAAAATACTTCTAATTAATAATATGTAAACGTGCAATGAATGGTTTAAATGTGCATTAATATATAATTATTATTATTTGGTTATGAGATGAAATGATTTTATAGTTTATTTCTTAGGCATAAGAAATAATATTCAGTGCCATGTTCAATTTGTATAAAAAATGCAAGATCAGTATCGTCGCTTGTTTGGTATGGACGCCGGGTTTGGCATTATTACCGAGAGACTGCCATGGAGGCACATGTTATGTTAATTTATGGAGAATAAGTTAATTTATGGAGAATAAATCCTGTATATTATTTATTTGAAGTTTTAATCACTGGATATGAATAAGGATTTCAGAGAGGACTTTACATTTCAGAAGTGTGATCGGCGAAAATTATATTTTTTTTCGCTCTGAGCCTACGTAAGTATCGTTGTTTATATCGACATTTATTTTGAAAATTTTTCTTTGTTTTTGTGGTACCTAACTACCTACCTAATAATGATTATTGTTATGGTAAACTATAATTTATTGCTTAGATAATAGTAAAGTGAAAAATCGTAATATTATCTAAAGGGATTAAATTAAATTTTTGATGCATAGGTATCGTGAAAAAGGGGCATAGAGAATCGGAGGAAATTTGAAAATGGAATACATATTTTATTCTCGAACGTGCTCATGAGTCATGACGTCATATGAGTGCAAAAGAGATAGAATGATGATGGAAGAGATAATATTATTAAAATAATAATTTAAATAGTAGTTAGTTATTAATAAATAGGTTTTGCGATTTTATGATATTATATCAGATACTTTAATCGAGACGATATTGTTTATACATAATTATTGTTTATTAATATGTAAGTACAATTGGTTTTTCGAAAACAGTTGCAAGTATTACCTACCATGAAATTTGCAGAGAAATGTGGGGGAGTAAAATCGATCTCACTAAGGCTTATATCTGGAGAACTGTGCATTTTTTGCTACATTATGTATATGGTTTTTTTTTCGTCTTGTAACAATGTAATATAATTATTTCTATAATTTTGACTATTATAATTTATAAATGTTATGACAACTTGATCGAAATAGAACTCAAAATAATAATATGGGTTTTTTCGACTGGAGCAAAAGATTTGTATTTATGTTTAAAAGAGCATTTATTAGTTGAACTTCAATATATATGATTTATTAATTTTAATATAGAATAACGCTTAAGATTCTTAATTTCTTTTTATTTGGAGTGACATGGTATTAAGCTGTATTCTGTCAGTTTCAGATCAGATGGAATTCCGATTACGACTATCTATTTTGGGTATTTAAGGACCCAGGGAGCCCAAAATGAGAGTGAAAGTCAGGAAGTTCCTAATACCATTAGAAAGTACTAGGTGAGAAATTAAATGCCAAAATTAATATGCCAGTTGACCAGGACGACCCGGGTGTAAGCGGTCAGGTCAGCCGGTGGAGCAATACAGAGTGATACCCAGGGAGCCCAAGGTTAATGGGACAGGGTCAGGAAATAGACTTCTGCCGGTTGCTCAGGACGACCCAGGTGTAAGTGGTTAGATCAGCCGGTGGAGCAATACAGAGGGATACCCAGGGAGCCCAAGGTTATTGGGACAGGGTCAGGAAATAGACTACTGCCGGTTGCTCAGGACGACCCAGGTATAAGTGGTTAGATCAGCCGGTGGAGGTGAGTGGTCAGGGGTGGCGCAGGAGAGTAGCGCTACCGAGACCAGAATTGTAAGGGGATCGGTGGAGGCCGATCCCAGGATTGGTGGAGGCCAATCCGAGACGAAACAAATTGTAAGGGGATTGGTGGAGGCCGATCCGAGACGAAACGAGACGAGGACTGTATTAACGGAGAGCACCTATCAGAGAGTATTGGCGGGTGCCTATTCAAGAGCATTGGCGGAGAGCGCCTATTCCAGACGAGATTTGAGGATGGGATTAATGGAGTGTGTCGATCACGAAACGTTTTGATTATTCATGGAGTATGAGGAGTGAGGATGGTGTATTTTTCTGCCGTATAGACCAGATCGTGGGTCTACCATGGAACACCAAAAGTGTGATAGAGATCAATCATAATTATTTAAGAGCACTATATAGTACTTTCGACATAACAGTTCGAGTAGAGTGGAGAGAACGATAAAAAAAAAATGAATTTGAAACGAGGTGTAAAAATGACTACCCAGTACCTACACAAACAATGAAAAATACAAAAGTAATCAGCCTGTAAGTAGCACTCGATTCTTAGGCTGGCCGACATTACGATCTTTAATATTTCCAAAGTCGGCCCCTGTTTCGTATAGCTTATTTCTCGAGATTCAGCTAATACCACCCCGGCCGGTATTTGGCGATTGAACGTAAAATAGATTTATTAACATAAAAGCGTTATAAATTTTACTATTAAGACAATGGAATTCGTAGTATTGGACTTTATAAAACAGACTGCATTTATCTTAAGTCGGCCCCGGCCGAGATTCCGATTTTCAGTCGAAACTGGTATTCTAATGGCGGCCCCCTATTTTTCCCTAAAACCAATACGAAAAACGTTGAAAAAAAATATCTAAAAATATAGTAAAAATATATTTTTAGTGATAGCAAAGCTAAAAATCAAAAAAAGAAATGTCTTACTGATGTAATATCAATCCCCGAATCGTCGGTATTCACAGCAAGTAAGCTGCTTTGACTACGAACTTCAATGCTTCAACGGCGCTATCGCTACAGATGCTCAGTGTGCGAAGAGCAAGTGACGTAATCGTATAGTAACGGTTTGCACTTGAAGAGTATGAACAAAGCTTGCAATTTCAGTGGTAAAATTACCACTTAATTACCTTTTGAATGAATGCAAGCTGAAAATGTGCAGACGGCCGAGGATTGGAGGGGGGCCGACGTTTGGCGTATTTACCCTATACCAAAATATGTTTAATTTTTCCCGGGGTCTCGCGATGTTGATTGGTTTTGTCTGTTGCTGTTATCTAAACGATAAGATTTTTTCGTCTAAAGTTAGTTTTGGAAAAGTGCTGGCCCCTGGAACAGACGCGGTTAAAATTGAAAATACCGCCATCTAGGTTAACGGCCGCACTCAGAGACGTTCATTAAATTAGCCCTAATCAGTATTTAACTAATGAACATTAAATATCTTAATGAAGCGTGTCTCCCAGAGTCAACATTTAATGGATCGTTAGCTAATGACAAATTTAATCATTCGTAGGGCGGTACATCTTCGAAATAAGTTGTCGATTACTTAAAAACTTGGAGAAGATGTAGCCATACTTAAAATTAATTAATATGAAACTGTAAAGTTTGTCTTTGATAAACATCAGAAATCATGTAAAGTAGTAATATAGTTAGAATTTATTTAATTAACAAAGAAAATCGACAAAAAATCATCCAAAATAGCTATTTATCGAATATTTTGGTAAAATAATTTCAATTTTTTAATATGGCATTACAGTTGCTAACTGTCAAATCTTCAGTTCAAAGTTCAAACAAAACAAACAAAAAATCTAAAGTTTAAAGTTTATTGCACTCTACATTTTTAGTATTCTGTAATAATGTAATTTTGAATTGTGTTTCAAATTATAATATTAATATTAAGGTGAATATCCGTCTATGGTGAATATATGATTACCAAAATTGAAATTTGTGAAGGAAGATTGAAGAAATAAAACAAGAAGCGGAAAAATATTAGAAAAGTTACAAAATAGTAATAAATAAAAGAAATTATTTTATATGTATTGTCTTTTATTAATCAAATCCAAATTGTGCTACATGAATCATGATGCTCGGCGAGAAGAAAAATTGTTCTTTTCAAAAAATATTTTATTACAATATTATAGTAACTTAATCTAAGACAAAAGTCAATATAGATAATAATAACATACATAGAAACAGCCTTGCAAGGAGCATCTTATTCTATTTATGAAGCTTTGGCACACAAACATTCTTTAACAACCTTTTTTAATTTATTAATGGAAAGAATCTGAACGTTTTCTGGGATTCTATTGTATACACCTTTAAAAATTAGTCTGATCACTCATCACAGGTATATCTAACTAATTTCTATTTCTTGTATTCCTATATAATGTAGATAAGTAGATTCTTTCTGATATACAACACATTGTCCATTGAATTGTGTATTTGTCCAAATGTATTGTGAAGCGACGGTCAGAATACCTATTTCTTTAAACTTATCTCTCAGAGATTCAAAGGAAATTCATGATTTGGTAGCTCGGAATGGAAAGAATGATGACATCTTATAAATAGAACATAGGTATAGCTTGCATCTGTAGCACAAATATTGTATTCTATTTCTGTACACTTTTGAAGTGATTCCTCCAGGACTTTTTATTTTATTAATGATATTTAATTCAATACACCCAATCACCCCAGGAAAGTGTGCAATTTCATAGAATTGTCGTCTGTAACAAGAATATAATATAATAATTATTATTTAAATTACTATTTAAATTACATAATTATAATATAATCATTAGATGTAGTTTAATTAATATTATAATAATACATTATCTTGGCATACATTTAGTTCAAAACGAATAAAATATATCAGTAGTAGTATCAGTACCTGTACAGTAGCCGGGAACTTGACAAAATCTTGCATTTTCATAGCAATTAACTTTGCTGACAATTCGTGAGACCGATTACTGACAGATATTAATATAAAAATAAGATAGCAACATACAAATAATATTATTACAAGCACATAGTAAACTCTCATGATTCTAGTTTTGTTTATTATTTTAGGTAAGTACTATAATTTAGAAACTAACCTGAAAACTGCCTGTAGCTAAATATCTTACAGTAAACAGAAGCATTATTTTGGGAGTAGGTAAATGGTAATCCTCTTCTAATAGGTATCTGATCTATTTAAATCTGATTTCTACTACATATTATTATTAAGTTTTTTACAACATAGGACTTCGGAGTGAATCTATATCTAATATGGAATTCTTGGATTGAATATTTTAGTGAAAGGATCCGAATAATGTCTTCTATAGCGTCTTGGTCATCTTGGTTCATTTGTCACATTTCTGAATCTTAAAGAAAATTTTTCTAAATCTATAAAGTACATCCGATTAGACATTTTGCATAAAAATGCTAAAAACAACGTAGTAGTAACTGAGGTAATAACTACAATAACTAGTAATAGGCAATAGCGTATTAGTAAAATTCAAATGTAAATTATTTACAAAAACAAATAAATAACCTCAAATTCGATCGACTTAATCCACAATTAGCAAGTTAAATAGTGGTTTTGCGGTACTTAAATTTAATGATCATTAAGTCACGTTAACGATCCGTTAACTGACTCTGAGAGTGAGTTTTTTTAAATCTATACTAAGTAATGGTTTAAGTAACAATTAAATGACTCTGAGTGCGGCCGTAAGAGACACAAACTAAAATAATTTCATGCTCGCTTATGGGAACCAAGACAGCAAACAGTTTCAATCTTGTTTCAAAATGATTCCGCTAGGTGGCAATGAGCGTATCATATTCTACAAATCTACATAAACGCGCTACAATCATAAAATTTACCATGTATTTATTATATGGGTTAAAAATCTATAACTTTGTAAATGTTTAAGAGCACCTAAAGTTTGCGTAGTTACTTACACTATGAAAGTATTTGTTCTGAAGATACGGCCAAATGCTGAAACGATAGTTAAATTAAGTGTCGCTCAAGTCACATGCTGTCTTTGTCATTTCGACTAAAAGAGACAGCGACAACCTGTAAATAGGAGGGTTTTTAATTTTGATTAACTTTCCAGTATTCGGTCCTTAGAGTCTCTACCTCTCTATATAAAGCTTGCTGTAGTTACTAGGTAGGTACCTTAGCTTAGCTGTAGCTATCGCTATATTGTATAGTTTTATATATCGTGCTTACTCGAGGTGTCTACTAATAGAGACTTTTTATTTTCTTATCTATTCAGATTTCAGGTTCCTTAGCCAAGATGCCATCGCTAATTACAAGCGCGAAGATAGAACCAAAAATGTATGGTATTGACGTATCGCGCGCTACTTAGCGATAATTTAAATTTCGGATTATTGTCAGATTGATTCTTCAACATGATATGACAATGTGTTTTGCGGAAAATAGCGCTAACAAAAAAATGTAAGCAAAATGGCGAACGCTGGAGTTGAATAAGAAAAATGGTGGATTATATTAGAAGTATTGAAGTTAGCAAACATGTCCTGGCCGATAATCTGTTCTTTTTTTCATTGGCGCTAGCAAGCGCTAACAAGCGCTATTTCCGTGGAACATAACCATTGTGTGATGTGTCAAAACAAAATAAAAATAAAGAGCCCCACTCACAGGCTATGGATTGAAACGATCAAATTGAAAATTAATTTGTATTTGAAGGTAAATTGTTAACTACGAACTTGTTACACGAAATGATTAGTGTGTATCCTACCCGCTAGTTTCTGCGGTGGGCGCCAAAAATATAAAAAAAATATTGTACTTGTACGTGATGATTGTAGTTAGGTTAGGCTCGCATCTCAAGCTCAGGCTCGACTTACTTGCGATTCTACGAATCCAGTAAATGTTTAATTTGTAAAGACTAACGGCCCGTTTCAATAACCTACCTATCTATCTATAACAGCTATTTGTTAAAAATGCTGTCATTCAATCATTTGCCGGTTTTTGGTCATACAAATTTGACGTTTCTAACAAATAGTTATAGATAGATAGGTTATTGAAACGGGCCATAAATCGATCGATCGCTTGTGAGTGGGAGCTTTAAATCAAAAACACTAAGGAGTATTATTAATATCAATTATCAACTTTAAAGCAAATCGCTTCCAAATTACTTTCATTCCCTTTTTAACCAAGACCCTTTTTTTTAGGGGCCAATTTTCAATAAAATAATGGAATATAGGTACGTATTCCATCAATTCTGCTAAAAAATGTTTGTGCAAAATTTGAAGAAGATCGTTCATCACGTCGCTCCTCACAAACTTCTTCCCCCTTTAGGAGTCGAATTTCGAAAAGTCCTTACTTATAGGATGCCTTCGTCATGCAAAGAGCACCCTTCAAGTTTCAGATCTCTACAATCAGCGGTTTTGGCTGCGCGTTGATCCGTCAGTCAGTCATTTAGGACCAAGGAGATATAGATTTCGAAGATAGTTATTGTCGGCGAAACTTTGCCATTATTTCTTAGTTGTACCCATGGAGAAAATATAGACGTTTACATTTGCTTCATGGTTGTACCATATAACTTATAAGCCTGTTTGTTTGTGTTTTAGAACAGGGCTACATTGAAATGTTAAAGCTGCATTCACTATTATATTAAACAGTTAATATACTGTAAAAAATTAATATATGTTGAGTATATTATACTAAAAAAATAACGTAAATTATTCTTTTTATCCCAGAAGTTCTTTGTAAGCAGCATCGGAAATGGGACGGTACTTCAGAGGCGAGCGCCGCTGGAGTGCCTTAGAACTAATGACTTTCTCAACAATGTACCGTTAATGAGTGACTCTTATCAGACATTATTGATCTAAGATGGGTCACAGCTTCAGGCGTAGGGACGCGTCGTCACGACAAATTTAATCCAAAATTCGGCGCAATAAGCGCGATAAAGGCTGGACGGGGACAGGCAAATACATTCTACCTACACCACTGCTTGTGTCATCCCTTGACACCTTCTCGATTCTATCGCACTTGTCGCAGTAATTCGTGCTAGGTGAAAAGATTTATACAAAACCATTTCTATGTTTCACATCTGCTTATCTTAGAATTGCCTTTGTATGGAAATTTTGGTGCACCTATTACTCGATAAATCACCCATTGAAATACTTATTAAAAATAAATATATCATATCGGCTTCCCTTATGAATATTATTAGATGGCGCTAAGTGTATTTAAAATAAGTATCGTTGTTCTGTATTACAATAGAATATTCCGCAGATCTCACGCTTCGCCACTGGTGGGCTTAGCACGGACAATTGACAATTAATATTTGTAAAGTTATTGAATGATATTGTATGAAAATCATGACAGCGCCTATATAATTTTTATTCAAAAATCTACGAATAAGTTGTTTTCAATTAATCGTGCTAAGCCCTCTGGTAAAGCCGAAGGTCGAGCATTTAGCGACTCCGCCATTGTCGTCGCCCGGCGCACGGGCGCGGCGGTGACACGGGCGGCACGGCGCGGCCGGGCGCGGCGGCGAGCGAGCTGTATCGACCGCCCGACTTTCGCCAAAGCCTAGAAGCGCACTCAAACATATTCAGCTCCTCGCTAAATCTGAATCTAGATTTTTTGACGGTGAAGCGTTGGGCTGATTTTTCACCTTGACCTCTTATCCTATACAAATGGGCTGATATAACCATATACCACGGCCTCCTACAAAATCGGAGAAGAAAGGCCCCAAAGCTCGTCTAGTAGGTATTGCGCGTGGCCGTGTAATCACTAATACCATAAGAAAATCCAGCCTATTTGCTGATCACATTACTTCTGATGAAAGGTTGACGTTGATCGGCTGATATCGAAATTGATCACCGTTATCGGAATAGGTACCATGAAAATATACTTTATTTAGATCGATGTTTAAATATTGTGAGATAGTTTTTTGTGCCTAGACAAACCCGCAGGTAAAGCTAAAATTAATGAAATTCGAAGTGGTTGATTCCTTGAGCTGGTTTTTCACCTATTTGTATAGGTAAAAAAATGTAACTGTTTCTCTCCCAACCCCAGCTAGGTGGGTCTAGATCATTAGACTTCCTTCTGAACAGCGCGTAATGAGTTTATCCTTTTAGCAGGTTAAGGTGGAAGAGAAGCAAGGACCATTTTGTTTTTCGTAACAAATCGAACATGATATTTATCGTATATTTTTAATTTTCTACTAAATTTTAAAATAATGGTCAACTAATGTTAAAAAAAACCAGTTCCTACATTCGAGATTATGAATTTTTATATTTAAATAATAATATTATAAAAAAAATTGTTTTTGTCTCGTAATTTGTGTAGTTACTTGTATACTAATTTTTTTTAAAGAGAACAATGTACATTATCAACTTTTATTTGTTATCTAATCTTCTAAAACAAATAATAAAATTTTTGTTTAATATAGATAAGTAATGTATACCGAATTAAAATGTGTACTTGTATATTTCAACTTATGTTTTTCAAGTAAACAGTACCCGTATTAAAAGCTATAATTTTTTATCTTTAAGTTATTTTGTTTTTGTAAAATAATTTATTAATAAAATATACTGAATAACTGACCTTAAATTACATCAATTTTAAACTTTGCTTGCCTTTTTGGGAACACTCCTTGACTTTTTATTTTTTTAAAGTCTCACATTACGCAGCCACGGACAAATTAACCACAAATAATCGAATTGCTGAAAAGGCAATAGGCAGACATGGCACAAAACTTAATTATTAACTCCCTAGGGACTACTCTACCAACTACATACGAGTATAGGTACAGAAAAAAATCAGAAACATTAGAACTTTTCCATTTCCCACTAAAAACAGCTCGCGCGATCCGTCTAATGAGTCAAAATGCATAGCTTGGCCGTTCTGTTACTTCATGAGCTTTTGTATAAGGCACATCCCACATTAGCCATTTTCGAGCGTCGTTGTCGTGTCAGCGTCTGCGCTGCGTCGACTCGACGTCGACGCCGTGGTGACGCGATGCCATGGCTAGCCGCCTGCCGAACGCCCCGGGCTTACGCGGCGCCAGAAATGCATTCAGTAGTCAGTGCGGATGCTGGCACAACGACGACGCTCGAATATTGCTAGTGTGGGGGATCTCTAACAGAAAAGCTATGAACAGTGACCAAAATATTTTTTATCTTAAGCCTATTTTACGAGTTTGTAAATTCAAGCTTTATAGAGTTAGAGAACGTAGAGTGGAGTCAGAAGGTTCTAGACGAGGTCTGAAGACATTTTGTTATAGGCGAGTCATAATATTCTGGTCTCGTCTTGGCATCATTAAACATGAAATTATTAATTTAAAATTGAAATTATAAATTTCACATTTAGAACATTATTACTTGTCAAGTTGTCATAAAATTGTTATATTTTCATTGTCGTGTATTTGGGCCCCTCCCCGCGTGGCCGGAGGCCCGCACTTCCCCCTTATTCGCCATACATGATAAAAGATGGTTTTTTACATTCTAATAAAAAATCCCGCAGATAAACACGGTTAAACTTATGGAAAGTGTTTTGTAACACCATAATCATCATATAAACTGAACTCTACTAACTAAAAGTTTCATTAGTAGTTTTTATAGCGAGTTTGAGGAAAAAAATGGAATACCTTTATACGAAATTGCCGAATGTGGCACAACTTTCTTACAGACTCAGATATTAACACTCTGAACAGATTTTTAAGATTTGTCAGACATTAGAATGGTTGTGGACCTGGTGGGACCATGTTTTATATAGTAGCCGAATACCAGGAAACCCCTGGTTGGATACGACCCAAAATGCATATGTGCATCGGTTACTCTTTCCTTGATATCGTGAAAGTAAAATTTTTAGCTATAATTTACTTTTCGGCCAATATCGATGAAAGACACAAATACCTAAATTGCTACAAACGCAGCCATCCAAAATGGCACAAAATCAAATTTTAGGCTTAAAAGAAGGTCCAGAAATTATATGCAAAAAATAAAAGACTAGAATGTTTGCACCCTCAAAACTTATCCAGACCCGTCTATACGTCTACAGACAAATTAAATTTAATATTATTGCATTACGTTCCATGTTTGGCACTGAAAGAATTTAATAACCTAAAATTAATTATTAGATATTATCAAAAGAATTTCAAGTAATAAATAAAGAAAACTTTGAGTATCCAACCATAAAATAAAACAAACAAAACATAAAGCAGTTTATTCAAACTCTTTGCTGAAAATATAATATTTATCGAATTTCCAGTCCAAACTGAAGTTGTGAATATTTGAATATTATAGGTACACACGTGAAGTTGTGAATATTTCAATTTCTTGTGTTGAAGCCTGACCGGTAAACGTTTTCTACCTGTACGTAGGTACGGTCTAAAACTTTATGGTTAAGATTGGTTATTTTGTGCATTTTAAATTGTAAAGTAAAATGTCCGTAAAATTAATATTCCTTGTTTTTTTCCACTTTAAAAAATAGTAGATACAATATCTAATTCTACCTTAGTCTGATTAAACAAAAGAAATGAGTAAGCAATAAATATTAATTTAATACACAAGACTGATATAATAATCATCTTCTTAACTATTTACTTATTACAATCACCTATTACCTCCCTTATTTTCTCTTGAATACATACTCCATAGGCCATAATATCAAACAGGGTATACAGCAGGCTATCATTCCATAAAAAGCTGGAATGTAGTCTTGATTGATGTCTTTCAAAATACCTGAAAATAAATTTAAAGGATAATTTTTCACTTTAAAGTTGCGATACATTTATCAATTACTAGCTGACCCGACAAACATTGTTCTGCCTTAAATATGAACTGAAATTTCTCACCGTTTAAACCTTTCCTGAACTGATACAATTAAAATAAGATCAAAATTAGCCAAATCGGTCAAGCCGTTCTCGAGTTTTAGCGAGACTGACGAAAAGCAATTCATTTTTATATATAAGACTAGCTGTCCCGACAGACGTTGTTCTGCCTTAACTATGAACTGAAATTTCTCACCGTTAAAACCTTACCTGAACTGATACGATTATTTTAAGATCAAAATTAACCAAATCGGACCAGCCGTTCTCGAATTTTAGCGAGACTAACGAACAGCAATTCATTTTTATATAATATATAAGATTACATAAAAGTTATCGTACGTGGACTTAACAATTAACAGTTCTGCCAAATGTTTGTCATGATATCTTTAAGGATAACCATACATACGGTCGGATTCAATCTGTTATAGTTCATTCATACACACCACTGTCATGCCTATCGACGCCCATACACACTGTTCTAATAGATCCAATCGCCGGCGTTATGCCCATAGATAATACAGATATGTTATGCCGATTGAACTATATTAGTATGGTGTATGGCTGTGTTTCACCGAAGAAAAATCCGATAAAAGATAGACTTCACAGTTGTATTAACCAATTATCCAATAAACAGTTTTCAAGAACGCATTACATATTTCGTTTGCCCTACGTCAGTACTGATTTACCGAAATTTGGCCGAAACTTACCCAGTAGGGGAGAAAAAATCACGTTGATTACCCCAGCGGCCAGTAGGAATAAGGCGTAGGCCGCTGTGAAGTCCTCGTGGGCGACGTGGTAGGAGATGACCACGGGGCTGGTGACGTGGAGCAGAGCTCGCAATGTCCCCAGCACGCTCACCACAACCACCACCCAAACGAACTCCGTTATTTGTAAAATTACTGCAATGCAAAAATATAGAAAATCAATTTACCTTATATATATTTTTTACAGTACTTGCGACCCGCCTCAGCTTCGCACGGGTGCATTGTATTATAATTTATACATAATAGCGTTAATTGCCCGCGACTTCGCCCGCGTGAAATTAGGTTTTAAATCATACGCGACAAATATTTTACCCGCTTGAGGGTTAAATTTTTAAAAATCCTTCCTTTGTGGATGCAGCTATGTCATATAAGGATACGTGTGCAAGATTTCAAATTTCTAGCCTTTAAGGGTTTGGCATGTGCGTTGATACATCAGTCAATCAGTTTTGCCTTTTATATCTTAATATATATAAATCTCGTGTCACAATGTTTGTCCTCAATGGACTCCTAAACCACTTAACCGATTATAATAAAATTCGCACACCATGTGCAGTTCGATCCAACTTGAGAGATAGGATAGTTTAAATCTCAAATTATAGTCGCAATTTTAATTTATTGCTAATTATTTGTCTGTTATTATTTGACAGTCACAATTATCTGTTAACTCCAAATGATTCTAACAGATGTCGATACCTTTCGACTGGGTTGAGTAAGTAATCAATAGATGGCGCTGCTATGGTAAATCTATGAACGTGTCATATAAGCTACATTTTAACAGCATAATTACCACGTGTTGTTGACGCTATAAAATTAATTAAATTGTCAAATGTCAAACAATGTCCATTTGTGGTTTAGATTTGGAAAATCCATGTTTTTCTCATGGGCAACTATATGTTACGTGTTCACGTGTTGGGAAACTGTCGAATCTATTTGTGTTAGCTAAAGACAGGTTAACCAAAAACATTGTGCACCGATTGGTGTTAAATTAAATTGAAATTGAAAGTATTTATAATTCAAAAAAATAGATATTAATTTAAAAGTTTAAGACTGTCTGCCTTGCCTACCTCATTCATGAGTTTAAGCGACACATGTTATTTACTGTATTATACTGTAATATACTTATTTGTTATAAAATTAAATGGAAATAATAAATCTGATAAATTTTTATTTTGTATTGATTTCTGCTTAATATCAAGTGTAAGAACATTTTAATTAATTGTGTTCAACGTATAAGCGACACATGTTATTTACTGTATTATACTGTAATATACTTATTTGTTATAAAATTAAATGGAAATAATAAATCTGATAAATTTTTATTTTGTATTGATTTCTGCTTAATTTCAAGTGTAAGAACATTTTAATTAATTGTGTTCAACGTACTTCCGCTTCAAATCTCAATCCTGTGAATTTGTATACCAACATCAACATTTTCGTCTTTGTTCGTAAATAATTTCATTGTACTAAAGGGTTATAGTAGTAGAAAGTCAAATAAGGAGATCACCATATTTTTTTACGAATACCATCTGTGTGAAAAAGCATAGTGGACTCCGTGACTGATGTTCTCTTATCGTTCCTCTTAGATTGTTTACTATAATGTAATATAACAAAAACTTTAGCCACAGCAACGCGTGGCCGGGTCAGCTAGTATTATATATAATATAGATATAAACCTTCATCTTGAATCACTATCTATTGCTGAAACTTGTATTAGAATCCGTTAAATACTAATAAAATATCCATGCTAACAGAAAAGGAATCTACTTCAAGAATTCGATTTTTGCTAAACGCTTAAACTTTCCGATTTTTGAAAATCTTAGATTTTCTTAGCGGGAAGTTAATAAGTTAAAAATTTACCTAGTCTACCAATGACAGTTAGGAATGTTGCTATGTAGAACAATATTCTGGGATTCACGTTGACAAAACTGCTCATCACGGCCAGTCCGAAACGCCCGGCAACATCGGCCGCTGCACTTATTGATATACAAAGTGCTATTCGATTCTGAAACAAAAGTCAAGCATTAAAAACCGCGTAATGTCTAACATACTCTCACTACTCGTACTCAGTTCACACCTAGATGAGACGCGACGCGACGCGGCAAGCACTTTTTAATAGCTGACGACGATACATATAATATTATGCATTTTCAAGCATAGTCTCGATGTGAATTAACACTAAAGTAACTCGCTGTTCGCGACAAAAGATAACTAAATTAATATTAACATATTATATTGTTACAAAAATCTATTTTAGGTATATTTACCAACCGTTTCATATCCATATTGCTGCAATAACATCGGCAGTAGGATGAAAAATATTAAATCGGAAAAGTTAACGAAGCTTTGTCCCAGACAGATGTTGCAATAGACGAAATCGTTTAGAATCTTAACGTTCAATATTTCTAGTATGCTCCTCCTGAAAAACGTAATATTATAATGTAGTAACAATATTATTCTAAATAGATGGTGCCCACTATTTCGTGTGTGTAAAAGGAAAGTCTAGCCCTGTCGGCTATCCCTCCCACTGGATTACAAGAGTAAAGGAAAAGGAGTGCTCTTGTATATTGCACACACACTTGGGCTCTGTGAAAATAATTCCTGTGTAGCTATTCTGGTTTCAATGTCACCGCTACCGAAATCGGTATGGGGATCTATTATTATATTATAGAAGTTTATATTCTACTAGCTGATGCCCGCGGCTCCACACGCGTAAGTACAGTAACCCATGGGAACCTTATAATATGTCTATGATAAAAAGTAGCCTATGTCCTTCCCCATGGTCTACTTTATATCTGTGCCAAATTTCATGATAATCGGTTTAGTAGTTATTACGTGAAACTGTAAATAAACAACCCCCGCGATAAAAAGTAGCCTATGTCCTTTCTCAGGCTCCAGCCTATCTGTGTACCAAATTTCATTTAAATCGGTTCAGTAGTTTTGGCGTGAAAGACGGACAAACAGACAGACACACACACTTTCCCATTTATAATATAGATTGGTTATTCTATTTCACCGAGTACAATGATGCCATCGTCAAACATTTACCATGTGATGGGTTACAAAGATTTTAGTGCTACTTTACAAAGGTATCATGGGCGTAGCCAGGGGGTGGTTTAGGGGGTTCAACCCCCCCCCCCCCCCGAAATGGGTCGGCTGGTATATATAATACAGAGATCTGACCAATATACAGATTACAGAGGCGTATTTAGAAATTTTGCGTCCTAGGCCAATTAACATATTTTGCCGTCCCATTAACCCTATCTGAAAGATGATTTTTTGAAGTTATTTAAAAAAAATAATCAACAGCGTAAATCAGAACTTTTATACTAATTTGTACTATATGTTTGTGTTTATGTTAAATGTGTTCAAACCGAGAAAGCGAGCTAATGTTTTTTACTCCTTTGCTTGATAAAATCTTTTTATACTTTAAACCCTGAAAGACTGTATAATGCGGAAAAAAAATACAAATATCAATAGCCAAAGTTGAACGTCGCGTCGGTACCTGTGTCGGTAGTGAATTCTTGGAATAACCCCCCCCCCCCCCAGTCGTTTTATTTTCTTGAACCCCCCCCCCCCCCCCCCCGAAACTAAAACCTGGCTACGCCCTAAAGGTATAGACAACAGAAAGTATAGATTTTAACTGTATTTCTCGTACACTATCTTCGCAGTCGTACTATGCTTCATCGGTTTGCTTGTCTGTAATGAGTTTTCTGCGTTATTTTGTATCAAATCGACATCTTCATTATTTTCTATGTTTGCCAAGTTAACTTTCCCTGAAAATAATGCAACGTTAATATTTTTTTCATGAAGTATCTAAACAACCGAATCTCGACTCGATAAACAAAATGCAAAGCAACTGTGTCCTACTAGTCTATTCGACAAGTTGAAAATGGTACAAAATAGAGATACTGCTCTTAAAATTATGTGCGATAGCTTATTGGATCCAGAATGACGTCTAGAAAAATGTGCCAAAAGCGTGTATTAGCACATAAAAAAAGCAAAAGTTATAAACAATTAAAGATGAAAAAAAAAAATTGCATTTCGTTTTTTGCCAATATTTAATAAACTATTAATATTTAAGAAATTTCAAAAAAAGATTCTGAAAGAGGAGGAAATTTCAAATAAAAAACTCCTAACTCCCGGAACTATATCTCCATTATTTATAATTTTAATTTAACGCTGACAATAGGTCTGCGCGTGACATTTTTAGGATGCGCGCGTGGCGTCAAAAGCGAGTACGGCACATTAATAATTTTTTTGAGGTATTGAATTTTTTTTTTTATTTGAAAAAATTAGGATTGTTCTGAACACTATAAGTAATAATTTATTCCCGTTGGAAATTTTACTTAAAGTTAATTTTACAACGAGTTAAACAATTGTTAACTAACGAAATTTTCTCGAACTACCGTCTTAATTGTAAGTAAAAAAAAAATGTTTAAATAATGGTCGTAAAAAATTTTCCCTTCGTAGAGCCTTTCTTACATACATACTTAACAAGATCGTGCCATAAAAGTTAAAAGGCTCTACGAAGCGAAATTTTTTTACGACCATTATTTAAACATTTTTTTTCACTTAAACTTTTAGACGGTAGTTCGAGAAAATTTCGTTAGTTAACAATTGTTTAACTCGTTGATAAATTAACTTTAAGTAAAATTTCCAACGGGAATAAATTACTTATAGTGTTCAGAATACACCATACTTTTTTCAAATTAAAAAAAATAAATTCAATACCTTAAATAAATCAATTAATGTGCCGTACTCGCTTTTAACGCCACGCGCGGATCCTAATGCTATCTACAGACACACGAATTTGGTACGAAGCGTACAGCGAACCATATCCGGAGACCAAATTCGGTGTCGCTACACACGCACGAATTTGGTACGGTGCAGTGAAGCGAAACGCTCGACACTCGTGTGTTCGATTTTATGCTCTATTACATTAGCACAGAGTTCTATTTACAGTGCGGTTTTTAAACGACGACGATGATTCCCGCAATAGGCAAGCGGACTGATTTTTTTTTATTGCATAAATGAATAGTACTCTTAAATATGAGTAACTTCTCAGAAGAAACCGTATATCAAAAGTCAATATTTTCAAAGGTACAGCGATTTGTATACAAAATTTCGCGAATCTTTATACCAAAAAAAATTTTTTTTTTTGCGAAATTGGTAAACAAAACCTACATCATTAGTTTACTCACATCATATACAAAAACATTCATTATGGTAAGTATGAACTTAAACGCACAAATATCGGAGATATTTACAAATATATTCCTGCGGCCATATACTTCATATACTACTTCATACTACTTCATAATTATACAAGTGACGTCATTTTTAGGTCGACTTTAGTATGGAGCGTTTTTAGGAGGCTCGCGAAATTTTTTATACAAATCGCTGTACCTTTGAAAATATTGACTTTTGATATACGGTTTCTTCTGAGAAGTAACTCATATTTAAGAGTACTATTCATTTATGCAATAAAAAAAAAATTAGTCCGGTTGCCTATTCATTGATAACGGGTAGTGATACCAACACTTTAAAAAATATTTCTCCCCAAATTTTACCCCTGATTACTTATACCATTGACAGGTCTAAGAGATAATAAGCTAGAAAGAAAGGTTATGTGTTTAACATTACGCGTGAATAACATAAAACTAACTTGTCTTAATCTGATTTCACTCCCAATACATTTTCATATCCCTGGCTATATACACACATTAAAATAATTTTTATTATTACATACAAATTGATTCATAAGGAGTAAACTCTAAACATCCTGTCCTCTAGTAAACCCCGTAGATATTTTCCCTAATTTTGGGGGGTACATCCCTAAGTTGGCAACACTGATACTGTTGTACGGCCAAACCGCCGGACTGCTCTACACACGCACGAATATGGTACGGAGCGTACCAGATCCGATGCGGACAACGGTGAACTCTTCGCCTTCTTCATATGTTCGCCGGACTGCCCTACACACGCTCGGATCTGGTACGGAGCGTACCAGATCCGCTGTACGCTCCGTACCAAATTCGTGTGTCTGTAGACACCATAAAAATGTCACACGCAGACCTATTTTCAGCGTTAAATTAAAATTATAAATAATGGAGATAGAGTTCCGGGAGTTAGGAGTTTTGTATTGGAAATTTCCTCTTCCTTTAGAATCTTTTTTTTGGAATTTCTTAAATATTAATAGTTTATTAAATATTGGCAAAAAACGAAATGCCATTTTTTTTCATCTTTAATTGTTTATAACTTTTTCAATTTTTTATGTGCTAATACACGCTTTTGGCACATTTTTCAAGACGTCATTCCGAATCCAATGAGCTATGGCACATAATTTTAAGAGCAGTATCTCTATTTTGTACCATTTTCAACTTGTCGACTAGACTATATATATACCCATATATACCCAATAATTTATTCGTTTGTACTAAAGCCATAAAAATAATGAAAGATCACTAGCGGGATTAGCATGGCGATCCGAAGAAATAATTTCAAAGAGTAAATATTCTTTCCAAAATCATAATATATAAAAATCATATCAAAATAGTTCTTAATTGTAACAAGGTCGTCAATAGAAGTCAACATTACTAAATAGCCATATTTTTAAAAGGGCTGCCGGGAAATCTCTTGTCAATAATCATCAAATTTTCAAGTAAATGACTGAACATAAAGAAAATATTAGTCTTAGACCGGCATGATGTGGAGAAGTTGACATTATTGTAAGACTATTTGATATCGAATTATGAAAACGTTTCTACATTAGCTGTCAAAAGGGGCAATTTTGTGAGATGTCCTCGGGAAGAAAAGAAATGTTGTTTCTCATAACGGCGATGCATCGACCTTGCAACCTTAATATAAGAACTATTTTGCTCCGAATGGTATTAAGGTTTCTTCAATCCGTCAATTTGTCTATTCTTCGGTATTTCTAGGGTGCGCATGCTAAGCCTAATATTTGCCGTCTGCAATAAAGGCCCTTATATAAATAGCCTACGGTGTACTTCACAAAGTGATTATCGAGCCGAAGATAATACAAGACAAAAAATACTTGCTATTCGTCTTTTATCGGGTGACACTGTTTTGTCTTTCATCGTCATCATTCCTGGCAGCGTGTGTAAAGATATGCCCGCTATTATGACCAAGGTTCCTCTAAATCCATACGAAGTTAGGAGTATCTTCATCAACTGGGGATACCATATCAGTATGAAGCCTTGTATCCCTTTTAGTAAGCTCATCACTTGCGTCCGCCTTCTCACAAAATAAACGTTTAATGTTGAATAGCAAACGGGAACCATCATTCCGAATCCCATGCCTTGGAGCATTCCAAATGTCAAAGGTAGATGCCCTGTGTTTGATATTACTACGTTCAGTAATGAGCCGATTATAAATGTAAAAGCGCCTATAAAGCTACCCGTTCTTAGCAGTTTACTTTTAGACATGATGTTCAGTACTAAACCTGTAAAATAATAAAAAAGTCGTATTATTCAAAACTATTAAGGGACAACAAAATCCACATTACTTTACTTAAACTAGCGCTTTAGTGTCTAAAGCTTTATATTCTGCAGAACCATATCTAAGGGTCAGTGAGCCTAGCTGTAACATTTGACAGTGGCGTAAATGAAACGTTATTATTATATTTATTTGTTTCGCAATTGTATGAAAATCTGTCAAAATCATGACAGCGCCATACAAAGGAGATGTTTGATTTTGGACCAGCTCTATGTACACTACATAGGTAAATAGGAAAAAAATATGAGAATTTCATAAAAATACAAAAAAAAATGTAAGAAGACCCACATTTATACAAAAATTATTATTTGCAAAGTTTTTATTGTGAGATGTCATGGGGTACTCATCCCAACTTTCCTGTCCGGTAGTTGTGGTATAGTATACGGGTATGCGACCCCGGCTTCCCTAGCTATTACTGTCCTATCCCTTGCCCTCCTGGGCGGTAATATCATACATTTCCTATTTCCCACTCTAACTTACCAATCTTCCTTTCCACACCACCTATCCTTCCCTTTCCCTATTCATACCCTCTCTACCAATCCGTGGATTGTCACGTCTCGTTTCTCGCGGAGGTGAAAAGCGGACCATGGAGAACCGCTTCGCTGCGTTGAATGTAAGAGGAGGAATAGATGGTAAGAATGAAAGTGAACGAAGCGAAACGAGTATGTAAGGATCGTAGCAAGTGGCAAAAAGTGGTCTCTGCCTACCCCTTAACGGGAAAAAGGCGTGATTATATGTATGTATGTATGTTATTGTGAGAACCCTATTTTTAGGGCGGCCATGACAGTTATTTTAACATGACTTTTGACGTAGTTGACAGTTGTATGAAGATACTTTTTCTTGAACGTCATACGTCTTTCTTTGCCAAAAGTCATGTCATTGTCAAAATGACATTCTTTGGATAATTCTAATTGATCCGCCATTTTTTATCTAACGTTGTATTGCTCTCCTTCACGAAGTTAATTTAAATGTACATTGAAACGACATGAAATTAAATAAAGTAAAGAATAGGAAACAGTTACTATATTATTATGTAGCTAAATTTACATGATCCTAAGATCACGTGTATATCCCCCACCTAAGTGGGGGAGGGGGAGGGGGAGTAAACTACCTCACCACGTATCACCAGGTGTCTCCCACTCTAAGGGGGGTTGGGGTCTAAAAAGTTGTTAAAAACATCACGTGATTAATGGACGGCCCCACATGACTAGTCAATAAATCTTGTAGTATTTTATGTTTTATTTTATGTTTACCTCCTATAGCTAACATAATAGCAAAAACCCCATGGGCGGTGGTTATTGATTTCGCCGAGGAATTAGTTTCCAGGATAAAATCCTTGTAGATCAAGCCAAATGAGTTAACATGCCCGATGCCAGCGATCTGTAAATAGGTTATTTGTTTTATCAGTTGGATAAACATAATAATTATGTTATGCAATTTATTATTGTATTTATATAACAAAATTGCTAAAATTGCTTAAACTATTATCTGCGGAAATGTTTGAAGGAAATTTTATACTTTAAACGAGCAATTCTTCAGAATCTCGGAACGGATTCAACAATTTGTAAGAAATTTAGTATGCAAGGGGTTTTGGGGGTGAAAAATCGATCTAACTAGGTCTTATCGCAAAGACACGCGAATTTTTGAAGCTTTCTATTTTTTTTTGTTTTTCACATACTTACTAATTGTTTCGCTTCCTAACAAGTTAACAGATTTTTCGCGTGTCTCAGCTACTTAAGGGTGGGATTACGTTGTTGGCAAATCGGATTCCCAAGTTCGAATACCGGTCAGACAATTATTTTGTTTTTTAGGGTTCCGTACCTCGAAAGGAAAAAACAAAACCCTTAAAGGATCACTTTGTTGTCCATCCGAATATTGTCTGTCAAGACCCTTTTTCTCAGGAACGCGTGGAGGTATCAAGCTGGAATTTATATCAAATACTCAGGTCTATAATACATTTAAGCTGTAAAAAAATCACTACTGGTTTGTACGGAACCCTCAGTCCGACTCGCACTTTGCCGGTTTTTTAATACCTATCGCAATTTGTTGTTTTATTCCTACTTTAATACCTAGTAGGAAAAACACTCCTAGTAAAGCTCGGTCTCCCAAGTACTGTATTTACTGAAACAATTCTAAAGCGAAAAGATTTATTCTGCTTTCACTGTTCAGTGAAGGTGAACCAACCACCATCAGGATGGGGTTTCTGGTTTCCTAAAAGACTCGCATCCATCCTTATATTTAAATGTGAAGGATACTAAACTAGAAATTTTAATCTAAGTCAACCCAGACAAAATATTAGGTCTCAGTAACAAGTGCTATCTTATCAAAACTGATAAATTTTGTTGTATGTATAATCCTATTTTCAAAGATACACGTATCTACATATACATGAGAAGACGGTTCATTATCAAGATACGAGCGATTATTTGCGATTCGGTCTGCTACGTCAACTTCTATCTGCCCCACGCATAGGAGAACTTTGACACTAACGACTTTCCAGGACCTAGGTCCTAGGGCATATTATGTTCAAACAATTATAAAACATTATGGCCTAAAAACGTGGCATACACAGGCCAAACCCTTAAGGAAATTTGAATTGAATAATGAAAATTTGCACACGTACTTCTCATATGACGTAACAACAATAATAATAACTCCTCACACCGATTTCGGTGATGGTGGCCGGTGTCATTGAAACCAGGCCAGTTACGCAGGAGTAATTTTATAGTGCCCAAGTGTGTGTGCAGTACTCAAGAGCACTCTCTCTTCCACTAGACCACGGAGGCTGTATAGGTATACATGATATGACGTAGGCATATGCTAAGGAAGAATTTTTCAAAATGTAACCCCCAAGGGAGTAAAATAGGGGATGAAAGTTTAAAACCTTATCTTATTATTATAAAAGTCGAAGCTGCGGGCAATGAATGCTAGTAAGCTATAATATTTTGTAGAGTCAAATAATTACCGCATGAAATAGATACTTAGATAACTTTTAAAATCATTAAAAAAATTGATGTGTAGGTACAGAGTACACGTGGCAGAACTTCATTCATCTTTTAAAATCCAAAAATACTCATCGTATCACAAGAAAAGAAAAATTTAAATTTGTACACCTAGCGCCATCTGTGTATTGCGCCATCTGTGTATTGCGCCATCTCCTTTAGAAAGTTATCTATATTATTATATAAGAAGTATAAAGTAGCTTCCGATAGATGGCGTTATATACAAAATCGTATCGTGACGCGACCTTCTTTAGACACTTAAAAATGTATACGTGTTCGTAAAATTTACCTCACGATTTGGCCTTGTTGCTCATAGACCCATTAATGTTTACTAATTGAAAACATCGAGAAATTCATCTCAAAATACCTTGAGGATACGAAGAGAAAAACACGTAACTTCACTAGTATTGCTCGCGACTTTCAAACGTTGATAAGATACGTATGACAATTGAAAAGATGTTCGACTAACATGCAATATAGACAAGATACAGTTATCAATAAAAGTACGTGATCATAAGATTATTTTTTAATTATTTTAATATTATTTACGACATACTTTTTGTTGCTTGTTAAAATTACAAGCAACAATTGCTAATGGTTACATACGGGACCATTGTTTGACTGCGTACATATATAAAAGTGCTTTTTGTCTTCAATTTATCAATTTATTTTTAATCAATACTGTACCATTATGAAAGAGAAACAAATAAACAGACATACTTTAAGCTATCTCTCTATATTAGTAGCGACTCGATAGCTAAAATATTTTACATTCACAACAAAAAAAAAAAATATATTCAAACAAGGCATCTGTACAAAACTACTTACAAAGGTAACTATTGTGCCCAAACAAACAACATATCCCCACGGATCTATCTTGTTACTATTCATATCCATTTTAAAAGACACTCACGACTCTATGAGGACGCCGTTGAAGCGATACTAATACATATGTACAAGTTGGTCTCTGTGTATTTTGTTCCAAAGCGATAAGCTCTGTATTTACATATTGTGCAAAATATTACGTGTTTGTACCACCTGTTTGATGTTATTATGTGCTAGGCACACGATTCCGCGTATGATAAGGTAATTATGTAGTTTTAGTCCGATTTGAATGTGAAATACTTACCTACATTATACAACCTTAAATTTCGTGTTACTTGATTATTTGTAAGTAAAATATTATTACACAATATTTTACTAGAGGTTTGCCCGTTGTTCTGCTGTGTTATATTCTCTAGTCTCTCCATATAAATCTATTTTCACTTAAATACATTTCATGGATGGGTAATTTAATAAAAAAGTCTTCCTAATAGATTGAGAATCCCTTTGTTAGCGGGGGATACACCCACATTTCAACATGCACATATAAGCGTCACGCTTTTTTAACCGACTTCCGAAAAGGAAGTGGTTATTTAAAATTAAACTTTATTTCCTACACAAGAAGATAGACGTTTAATTGCAAGAGTGAAATTCGAGTTGCACCGAGCTGCGTTGCGCCCCGCTCTTGTACCTAATGATAGTGTATCTTCATATCTTCATATCTGTATATTGGTAGGTATCTGTGTATCTGTAGATATGTATCTTCATATTATGATTGAATGACAATGTTTTTTACAAATAGTTATAGATAGATACAGATAGGTTATTGAAACGGGCCGTAAGCCATTGACAGTAGGACTCCTCTCGCTTACAACTTTATATAACATTCCCCAACCCTAATACTAGGTACGTACTATGTTTACGTGCGGCGTGGTGTGCCACACTTTTTATTAATTTTATGTTATTTATTAGCATTTTTTTATTATTTACTTGTACTTATATTATTATTATATTATTCAAATGTGCCTGGAGTAGTCTGTCTCACGCCTGACAATATGGGTCCACAGAATACTAGGGACTGTGGTGTATCCACAGTCACTATCCTGAGAGGATACCTTTTTTTAGTGTAATAACACTATCTTTGTTGTTACTCTTGATTATTTTCTCCTTGCTATTAATGCTTTGTTTTGTTTTAGTTTTTATTTTATTTGCTTTGCTATGTTTTTTGTTTAATTGTCTTCGATTTAGTATATTTAATTATTTTCTGTTTTTTTTTTAAATATACAGTGCATCTTTTTCTCACTGTGTGTGTGTGTGGTGTGTCAAGACTCAAGAAGGTCGAATAAATGTTTACTTATTTATTTATTTATCTTCTTGAGTAGTGAAAAAAGTTAAAGTTTTGGATCACTATTTTAGAATTGCAGCGCCGCGTTTTGTCTTGGTGTCAGCTGACCCTAAAGCTTCAATGTCATTAGTAACTTTGTAGGTGAAAAGGAAGTCGCCAATTGAATAATAAATTGTCCAGTTCAATCGCTTCATAATCATATTCAATCGCCCCGCACGTCGCTGCTGCTTGTAAACTTGCCTAGTGCTTGAACTCTATGACTCGACCGCTAGACTCTAGTGGTCTTTTTTTTTTTTTTTTATGAAATAAGGGGGCAAACGAGCAAACGGGTCACCTGATGGAAAGCAACTTCCGTCGCCCATGGACACTCGCAGCATCAGAAGAGCTGCAAGTGCGTTGCCGGCCTTTTAATAAATAATAATAAATAATAAATAACTTTTATTTCAGGCTGCATAGGCCCATATTATAAATACCTTACAGACTAACATACATATTATAATATACTTAAAAACTACACTTTCACACGTGATGGCGGCGACGTGATGCGCGCTTCGTTCCGGAGTCTCCCCCGGAATCTCCGGTAGACCACACCCGCTGGCCAGAAATCCTCCACCTCGAAGGTCGACAGTAGATGCGTCAGTACTCTCACCACAAAGGAACTGAAGTTGACCTTGTGGCGAGACTCCAGACGCTCGACCCTTAAGGCGAGGGACGTCTTTTTACGGATGTAGTCTACGACATCCTCAACCTCCATGGACCAGTGCAGGCGGGAGACATAGAGCGGCGTCGCGGGTACTTCACACCGCAGTCGCAGCTCGGGCTCGTAGGGTGCGGTGCCGCGGTGGTTGCGGACGGCGGGCTTCTTCTTCTTTTTCCTCTCCACCAGTATGAAGCCCTCCTCATCGCATCCCCTGCTCTGGTCCTTGCCAGGTTGAAGAGGCTTAGCCTTGCGGCTCTCCGTAGCCTTACGGCTTTCTTTCTCCCCCTTTGTCTTCGCCCGCGGGGGAGGTGCGGGGCGAGCGGCAACACTCGCAAAATTTTTCTGCTGAGTCGCTGGTTGACTCGGCGTCGGCGCAACTCGGAGGGTAACGCATGCGGCGGGGGCGGGCGCGGTAGCTGACTCTGCAGATTCCGCTGACACGTAAAACGATGTGTCAGCACGCGCGCCTCCACGACGTGTGTTGACAAAGGTAGTTGAATGATCGGGTGACCTACTTAATGAATTATTAGATTTTAATTCTAATAATTCACTACGCAAGTCACGGATGGTAGATTCCGATGCATCCAATCTACCTCGCACCTCGTCCAGCTCTGCCTTCATACTGTTGAAGTTCTTCAGCAGGCTGGAGACGTCGACGTGGTCCATCGTAACCACCGGCAGCTTGTGGAGATCTTTCGCCACAAAGGCCGGCACGTCGTCTGGATCCGTCTGCTTCAGCAGGGAGATGATGTCCTGCACGCTTCGTTCTCCGCCATCTCTCCTCCGTGATGGCATGTTCGCGCTCTGGCCGAGCGTTTCGTACAGCAGCTGCTTGCCCATACAAATCTCTTCACTGCTGAAGGTTGACTTGCAGATCTGCATGATGCTGACCTCGTCCATGGTGTCGATGGCATGCTGGATGAATGCCAGCAACTCGTTAGCCACCATTGGCGCCATGTTGGACGTGCAGCGACAATCAGCCGCGCAAGTCGCAAAAAAATTTTTGCTTCGTGAATGTAATGCGGAACGCGACCGTTCGACAGCGCTCAACGCACGACACGTTAAGGGGAAAAGGTTTAGGGTAATAGGGGAGGGTATTTAAGAGGGAATAGGGTAATAGGGGAGGGTAGGGAAGGGAATAGGGTAGGGGATTGGGCCTCCGGTAAACTCACTCACTCGGCGAAACACAGCGCAAACGCTGTTTCACGCCGGTTTTCTGTGAGCCCGTGGTATTTCTCCGGTCGAGCCGGCCCATTCGTGCCGAAGCATGGCTCTACCACGTATAATAGTTGTGTTTTTGAGTGTTGTTCCAACGCGGGAACTTAACCCACGATCTCCGAGTCGAGAGCCAAGCTCTAAACCACTGGACCACGGTAGCTTTAGGAGTTATACAATCACGAAAACTGTCTAGTTTTGGTTATTATTTAATATTAAGACGTAGTTCCTAGTAAATTTAGAATAACTCCGTGATCCAGTGGTAGACCTTGGCTCTATGCTCGGAGGACGTGGGTTCGATTACCGCGTAAGAACAACAAGAAATGTTGTTTCCAAGTTTGACTAGGACAATGCAGACTGATCATCTAATCGTCTGACAAGAAAGACCTGCGCCTATCTCTCGCCAGTGTCGGTCATCCGTCGCACTTGGTTACGAGAGTAAAGGACGAGAGAGCTCTTGTGTACTGCGCACACAGATGGGCACATTTAAATAACTCCTGCGTAGCTGGTCAGGTTTCAATGAAACCGGCCACCGTCACCGGAATCAGTGTGAGAAGCTATTAACTCTTATTTATTTTTTTAACCTTTATACTTATAATATTTGTGCTACCGTAGTCGGTAAACCAGTGAATCACATTTATAGATTCGTGATAATGGCCCGGGTGACAGGCTATAATAGTTTGCATAGTCTAGTTTTTAACTTTTGATTTCAAATGATAATATTCGTGTATTTTTTTGTACTTAGGAAATATTATGTTATATAATTCATTCGGTGATATTTTTGTCATTAACTATGAACTTCCCTAGTTTGCAGTTTCCGTTTCCTTAAAAAAAATCATAGTAAATTCTAGTGATTGGTTTAATGAGTGATGAGTCATGAATCATGACTCATGTACTTTGCTTTTGTGTCTGTCATATCTATCTTTCATTGATAACAAAATTCAATTGATAACTATTCTATTTTGCAATATCAAGAAATAATAATAAAAACATAACATAATAAAAGTAAGATGTACTTACTTAAGTTGTAACTTAATATAACATATCAAGAAAAAATATGATTAAGGATCAAGTATGGTTTATTTATAATTATTATAATGTTGAATGCAAGTTGAATGACAGCAAATTAAATACCTATTTATTAAGATTGCGACCTGTCACCTGAGTCCTGACATATTTACCTACGAGACATCGGAAAGTATTTTTTCCCGACTCAAAAAAGAGGGGTGCTATAAATTTTACGAGTCTGTCTGTCTTTCTGTCTGTCTGCATGTGTGTATGTCGGTGATGAGTGATGACTGATGATGGTGAAGATGGGTTTTTCTTGTTTGAAGGCTGACGTGTTCTTAGCTATAATTAATCATCGTCAACTTGCTCACTGTTTGACAATTCGGAGATTACTTATAC
Organism: Glaucopsyche alexis; assembly: GCA_905404095.1. Lineage (NCBI taxonomy): Eukaryota > Metazoa > Arthropoda > Insecta > Lepidoptera > Lycaenidae > Glaucopsyche > Glaucopsyche alexis. The sequence goes on along the minus strand of FR990051.1, from coordinate 20,638,038 downwards.
TTTTGATTTCGTTTTGCTCTATGTCCTTGCTTCTTTGTCGTTGTATCTGTCACCGTAATATTGTCAAAACCGTTAGATTGTAATATTACTAGGGATATTATAAAATGTCGACAGATTGTCAAATAAAAATTTCTTACAATTTACACGTTATTTTTCGTTACCGCAATACTTACCGTGCTAATTGGTTAAACGGAAAGTGGCCCGCGCCGCCACATTTGTTTGCTTTTTACCCGACTGCGCGACGCAAAGGAGTGGTAATGTGTTTATCAGCCTATGTATGTATGTATGTATGTATGTATGTATGTATGTATGTATGTATGTATGTATGTATGTATGTATGTATGTATGTTCCTTTGAAGAACTATACAGACCAAACGCCTGGACCGATTTTTATGATTAGCATGTCAATAGATTCCTCTTAGTCCGGCGAGTGTCACTAAAGACATGACGTTAGTGAAAATTCAATATGGCGACTACTGGACGCCATATTGTGAAAATGAAAAAAATGAAAGTCAACAAACTATATCGAGTGGGGTATCGTTGAATAGGTATTTAAAAATCATTTTTAGTTTTCTCTCAACATTTTTCGATTCGACTGACCGTTTAGGATCTATATGGATTTAAAGTTGCATAACAACCATTCTCACATTAAGCCTATATGTTAGTGTTCGTACCATCGTATTTTTGCTTTAAATCGACCAAACGTGTGTTGGTTAAACTAAAAAATCAAAAATAAAATAAATAATAAATAAAATTAAAAAACCCGACTGCAAAAAAAAGACAGATACCTAAGCAACGCACTAAAAAGACCGAAACAAGATTGAGAAAACAGACTACACTATGAGCTGAAAGCCTAAGTGAAATAATTGATGTTATGTTTGTTAGCAGGCGGGGCCCATATATTTTTGTACGATTTATAATTTGCGAATGGGTCCCGCCTGCTACCAAACATAAAGTCAATTATTTCACTTAGGCTTTCAGCTCATAGTGTAGTCTGTTTTCTCAATCTTGTTTCGGTCTTTTTAGTGCGTTGCTTAGGTATCTGTCTTTTTTTTGCAGTCGGGTTTTTTAATTTTATTTATTATTTATTTTTTCATAATAATAATTATAACGAAAAATAATGCGTACAATTGTAAGGAGAAATTTTTATTTGACAATCTGTCAACATTTTATAATATATCCAGTAATATTACAATTTAACGGTTTTTACAATTTTACGGTGACATATCCATTTTATCACTAAACATTTCAAACTTAAGGCTAAAGTCTTAGGAATAATATGAAATCAATTATTGTGTAGTAGGTATTAGGCGTTTATTAAAAATAATGATCTTTGTCAAAACTTCTTCTTCTTCGCTTTACATGCTTTAAATAGATCGCTTCGACAGTCCAGGGGATGACACAGCACAAGTTGCACATAGCGAGCATGAAGTAGGCGACGACATAGCTGTCGGTATAATCTCGTATGTAGCCTGAAAAAATAGGTAGGTACTTATTTTACTTTGTCTGGTTTCTGAGGTGTTTTTTTTTTTTACTTTTTTGTTTAGAACCTCAATTCTCGTATTTAAAGTAGACTTAATTTTACTTTGTTCAGATTGAAAGTGTACGACATGTTTTACAATGAACGGATTTTATGACGTTTCGATCAGAGTCAATCAAATTCAATCAGAGCGCGTTTCACGTTGGTTTAACGTTCATAAAAACAAGGTTTGAGAGATATTAACGCGTCGGGAGTCGGGACTTGATTGAAATTGTAGTAATGCTAGTTTTATTTAGCAGAATTGCCCCTCTGAACTTAACTGACCTATGTGGTCCGTTTATCGATTCCATAACTCGTAATTAATATAGATACTAATAGATGGCGCCGACACAGGAAGGAATAAAAAACTTTACGGAAAAAAATTGTTTTACTTAGTTAAAATAGTTTAAAGTTTCCTTTCACTCCCAAAGGGAGAAAATATGTATTTCATAGAAGGAACAATTTTTAAAAGCTCTACTTCAAAACAGATTTATCTAGTGACCATTAGATGACACTTTAGGAAACTCTATGGCAGTTAAACTTAATTTATCTATAGTTCATGTAGAGCGTATGTAAAATTTACAGAAACCTTTAGTTAGTAATATTATTTCGCAGTTTACGAACTTTTAATAGCATCATAATTCATAATATTAGGTAGTACTGTAATAATATGGAATCACCACAGAGTCAAAGTGAGTATAACTTCAAATATTCAGATAAGAGATTTCCCGAAGTTAAACGCCTAGCACGTCAAAACTTCGGAGCATACTATCGCCAGTGGTAATTCTGAACCATTATGGTGTACATTTTCTTCATTTGAAAGGCATCGGCATCGTTCTTGTCATCTTTTTTATGTTTTAGAATTCTATGACCGGAGGTATTCGCTTTATATCAAAGGGTCAGTTCTGCTAAATTAAACCTGGATTAATACAATTACAATCAAGTTTCGACACACTAAATCTGTCAAACGGTATTCTCGTGAACGTTAAAGCAACGTCAAAACATCACAAAATGAGTTTATAATAACACTAGATGACGCTCGCAACTCCGTTGCGCCAAAATTCGTTTATCGCGGCGGAACGTACATTTTTCCGGGATAAAAAGTATCCTATGTCCTTTCTCGGGTCTCAAAGTATCCCTATACCAAGTTTCATCAAAATCGGTTCAGCGGTTTGGGCGTGAAGAGGTAACAGACAGACAGACAGACAGACACACTTTCGCATTTATAATATTAGTATGGATGTCGCTTCACTTATATAAAGTAAAATAAAAGTCTACTTTAAATACGGGAATTGAGGTTCAGAGTAAAACTTTAAGTACAGTTTTATGTGTTTTGTGCGAACCGAAGATATCTGGCACAGTTGAACTTTATGTGGAGGAAGGTGCTATTATTTTGCTCAAAAAGCTGATATTATAATGCTTAGAAATACAGAAATTAATAAAAATAACACCTACACACACTATATCAGAATTATTATGGGTGAATTTCGACGACCATTTATTTGGGTGACCACTAGTTACCTATTAGGGGCCCCATACATGGTCCGGTCTACCTTCAGTTCGGCCTGAACGGATGCAAAATCGTATCGTGTGTGTGCAATTTCGAGATCGCATCAGGCGGCCGTACGGACTGAAGCGATTCGTTCCAGTGTTGCCAGCTCTTTTTTTGTGAAACTACTAAACTCGTATCGATTTCTACTAAAACTACTAAAAAACTACTAAAGAGGCTACTTAACTTAGGAATTCCTGAAGCCCCTCAAAAACCACTGCATTTTAGGTTTTATTATATTATAATTTTTTTCATTAATTGAATTTGATTATAAATTTTACCATTAAATTAAAATATACTAGGAAATATTACGTATTTAGTAGCTATTTTGCATATCATTACTGTCTGGCTCTTTCCTATTTAAACACTACTAATAACTAAATTTCTACCAAGGAGGGAATAAAATACTCAATTTAGTAAAATTTTGTAAAATATCTAAGTTGGCAACATTAATTCTGGCCTGACCGATCGGCCTGAACGCGCGGCCTGTCCTGACCGTGTGTGGACAAATCGCTTCAGTTCTTGCCCGAGCCGCGGCCGTGCGGGCGTGTATCTTGTACAAGCGTTGTATGAGTTTTCGCGGTGTTTAAATACAAAATTGATAAACACGACCGTAGCGCGCGGCAAACCAGAATGGACTGATGCGACTGTTCCGTGTGTGGGCACGAATCAGATCAGGCCGAACTGACGTAAATTGGATTGGATGCGATTTTTTCCGTGTGTGTGCTCGAATCCGTTCAGGCTGAACTGACGTCAGTTCCAGCTGAAACGATCGGCCTCTCGTCTGTGGGGGCCTTTAATGGACCGATGGTGATGCTGATTGCTCCGTCCAGCAGCATGTAGAAGCCGTACGCTGACGGGTACTTCTCAATCGGCATGTAGTCTGCCAGCACGATTGGCTGTGTGATGAACACCAGGGACTTGAGGGCTCCCAAAACAGCTGTCAGTACTAGCAGCGGTATATAGGTCGTGAACTGTACTATCGCTGTAATCATATTTTAAACTAGATGTTGCCCGCGACTTCGTTTACCAAGATAAAAAGTAGCCTATGTCCTTACCTGTAGTCTATTCAATATTTGTGCTAAATTTCATCAAAATCGGTCTGGACCTCTGTCTGGAACTGGCTGGGGGCCTATTCAAAATAATTCAGGTTCCATACATGACTTTTTTACAGTCAACGATTTTCGAGTAAAAGACCTCCAAATTTGTTTAATAGTTGGTAATGGCATTTCTATACTATAAGAGATAGAAAGCTATATTTCCATGCTGATAGACCATGCTAAAACTTCTTAGGAAAATTGGTTTCAGCGAAATCGGACAATAACTTTTGAAGTAATTTAAAGAAAACCTATAGCGCGTTGGTAGCTACTAAACTATCCTCGGACTGATATAATCTTGGTTATGTGATTATAAACACTTACTTATTTTAAATATAACTTGTAGAAGAGCTCCTGTGTAAAAAATATAGCGTCTGTTGATTCGAATGAATATTCCTGATAACGAAAACAAAAGACGAACCACCATGTCCGTAGCGCTACCAACTGCCATAATGTTGGCTATTTGCGTCTGAAAAATAAAAATAGGAAAGAAATATAACACAAAGGGACTAAAGAAAATTCCAAGAATAAATCCTTGTTTTAATAATAATACATAACATACCTTGCTTAGTTTTATCTTGTCTAGAAATAAAGGTTCCAATATAAAAAAGGTTTTGTTTGAGAAAAATGTGAGCGCCATTCCGATTACGATGTTTACGTAAATTATATCTTTAAGAATTGTTAAATCTAATAATTCGTATATCACATTCCTATAACAAAACACGACTATTAGGCTGCGTTCACACTAAACTGACTGTCAGCCGCCGAATGTGAGCAGGCTCACAGTGAGCCTGCTCACATTCGGCGGCTGAGAGTCAGTTTGGTGTGAACGCAGCCTTAATGTCTATGGACGCTTCACACCATATCAATCTGGCCCCGTGCTAAGTATCCGAAGAACTTGTGTTACAGGTACCATACAACGGGAAGTATATTTAATACTTTTATACTATACATATTATATTTAATTTAAGATTTTCATTATATTATACACATATTCACATCCACGACCCAGGACCACGGAAAAACTTTGTGTTCCTTCGGCGGGATTCGAACGCGCCACCCCCGGCTGGAGCACCAACACGCTGAACCATTGAGCTACAGAGGTCGTCAATTATCACAGACTATTACTATAATAATTATAATTGCTTGTAAAACAATCAAGTAAATTAGTAAATATACTTGATTTTGGAAGTTATTTTAAAATATAATATGTGTATTGTGATGCTGGGTTAGACGAGTATGTTTATTAAATAATTACGTACAGTGGAATCTCAATAACTATAATTTTTATTCATGTACTTTTTGCTCAATAAAACTTTATACAAAACTGTAACTCGACTACGTAAATTAAATAGCCTATGTTACTCGGGCTATTATTAAAATCGGATCAGTATTTTAGGCGCTACGGTTTAATATACATACATACATACGTACACAATACACATACATATGTGCACAGAGCACACATACATACATACATAGACTGCCAAGATCATTACGCTTCCTTGAGCTTCCTCGTAGTCGGGTAAAAATATATATATACCTAAATAGGGTATTATTTTAAGAAAAGCTTTTTTTTTTCGGGTAGCACTTACCTTAGAGTTTTTGTGTTTTTATCGTTTTGCGTTAAGTCCACTAGGCCTTCGATATCAAATTCATTTAATTTATTTACATGACTGATATCAGTGTCTTTGGTACACGCATTTATTAATTGTTCTTCTTCATCGATATTTGTTTTTGTTTCAATATTATCCAATAAGGTAATTTTGCCATCACTATTACAACTATTTTTACCACTGACAGTTTCTGGAATACAATATTGATATCTTTTGTATTTTTTTTTCCACGATTACTAAAATCAATTTGTAAAATTTTATTTCTTATCGTAAACATGAGACATATTTCTGAACTAACCCTATAGTCTATGCGACAAGTTGAAAATGGTACAAAATAGAGATACTGCTCTTAAAATTATGTGCGATAGCTCATTGGATCCGGAATGACGACTAGAAAAATGTGCCAAAAGCGTGTATTAGCACATAAAAAATTGCAAAAGTTATAAACAATTAAAGATGAAAAAAATGGCATTTCGTTTTTTGCCAATATTTAATAAACTATTAGTATTTAAGAAATTTCAAAAAAATATTCTGAAAGAGAAGGAAATTTCCAATAAAAAACTCCTAACTCCCGGAACTCTATCTCCATTATTTATAATTTTAATTTAACGCTGAATATAGGTCTGCGCGTGACATTTTTAGGATGCGCGCGTGGCGTCAAAAGCGAGCACGGCACATTAATTAATTTATTTAAGGTATTGAATATATATTTTTTTTAATTTGAAAAAATTATGGTGTATTCTGAAAACTATAAATAATTTATTCCCGTTGGAAATTTTGCTTAAAGTTAATTTTTCAACGAGTTAAACAATTGTTAACTAACGAAATTTTCTCGAACTACCGTCTTAATTGTAAGTGAAAAAAAAATGTTTAAATAATGGTCGTAAAAAATGTTCGCTTCGTAAAGCCTTTCTTACATACATACTTAACAAGATCAAATTAAAAAAAAATATTCTATACCTTAAGTAAATTAATTAATGTGCCGTACTCGCTTTTAACGCCACGCGCGCATCCTAAAAATGTCACGCGCAGACCTATTTTTAGCGTTAAATTAAAATTATAAATAATGGAGATAGAGTTCCGGGAGTTAGGAGTTTTTTATTGGAAATTTCCTTCTCTTTCAGAATCTTTTTTTTTAAATTTCTTAAATATTAATAGTTTATTAAATATTGACAAAAAAACGAAATGCCATTTTTTTCATCTTTAATTGTTTATAACTTTTGCAATTTTTTATATGCTAATATACGCTTTTGGCACATTTTTCTAGACGTCATTCCGGATCCAATGAGCTATCGCACATAATTTTAAGAGCAGTATCTCTATTTTGTACCATTTTCAACTTGTCGACTAGACTACTACAAGGCCTAGTGGTCACGACTATAAATTATATTTCAAAATAAATATTTCAACTATATTACATGCTTGATAAAAAATATTATGTAAATGTGGTCTATGGAATGTGAAAGGAAGATTGGCAATAGTGTCAAACCAACACCACAGTATAAAATTAATTAATATTATGTTTATAGCAGTTTTTCCGCCAAATAATACCCACAACCTGCAAGCAAATGTGTGAGTGCATGCATAGGCATGCGTAACGCACCCCCCTCCTCCCACACTGCTTATGCGTGCACTAAGATGCAATATCGTGCAAACACCACCACCACACAAGCAACAATGCCAGCAAGATCGTGCAAAGCCCCACAACACCATGCAGGTTGCAAAACTCGACGCGCGTTTCGCCCCGAACCCAGAGCATCCTCAGGAAGTGGACCTGCGAACAAGGTTCGTCTAACGAACGTTTGCACGATCTAGCATCTGAGTGCACGCATAAGCAGTGTGGGAGGAGGGAGGTCCGTTACGCATGCTTATGCGGGCACTCACACATTTGCTTGCAGTTTGTGGGTATTATTTGGCGGAAAAACTGCTGTAAGTATAAACATAATATTAATTAATTTTATGCTATGGATTTCCGCAAAGTAACGCCTGATTCTATTAACTATTACCAACACCACAGTATTTATTAGATACATAAACGCATAGTACGAGTATTATTTTGAGGTAGAGATGTTTAACTATATTTTATTTATTTTATGCACAGTATTTCTAAGCATTAATTTAAAAAACGTCAGTTTTCTGCACACCTTCCTCAAGTCTCAATATAAACTTTAATTTCGCCAAATTTCATGCTCTTTTGTTTGCAATTTACATCATTTTCATAAAAATATCTATGTAAGAAGTTTTCGCTTCACGTAATAATATAATATATTATGTGTAATTTTAATTGCATATAACAGGATACTGTGGCTTGAAACATTGCAAATTACCCTTACTTTTTCTCTCTTCTGGTGATTCGTATTTTTTTAACATATGCCACTGGACGGGTTGCAGTGTTATTGCTCCCAGGATTGAATTAGCCGATATCCCGCATATGATTGCTAGAGTGCCTCTAAATCCGTATTCAGTCATCAGAAACTTCGACACTAACGGGTATACCACCGAAGTTACGGCGAGGCACGTTTTACATAAACCCAAACAAAACACTCTTCTCCTTTCGAAGTAACTGTTGAGCGACGTATACGATGATGAAGATAAAATTCCTAGTCCGGTTCCTTGTAATAAACCATTTGTAATCACTAGCTGGAATGTTGAGTTTACGATAATAGCAAAAATCGAACCAACTACGTATATTATGGCGCCAATAACAGCCACTTTGCGGACCGATAGCTTCTTTATAATGATTGTTGTTAAGAACCCTGAAAAAAATAGACTTTATTATGGAAAAGGTTAAAAATACGGATTAAACTACGTCGCACTAGCCTTTCTCCTCTGAAGCTTCTCGAAAAATCTGCGTTGTGCTATAGCACCTAAGGGCCTCCACACACGGTCCGGTCTGCCTTCAGTTCGGCCTGAACGGATGCAAAATCGTATCATGTGTGGGCTCGAATCCGTTCAGGCCGAACTGACGTCAGTTGGGTCTAGGGTTGCCACCTCTTTTTTTTGCAGATAAAGTACAATGATTATTATAGGTAGGAAAAATACCTACATTGTATTTAAAATAAAGTACAATTTATTTATTATCATTATTATGTTTAAATACATACCTACTTTTTATTGTTTTTTGCACTTTGTATCAAATTAGTATATATCTACCTTTACAGTCCATATTTAAATGAAATTAAATTAAATAAGCAATACATTGTTTATCAAAACCAGAGACACTTTGTTTCTTTTGTCTCTCCATTTGCTATAGATCACAGAACATTTTCGGAATATATAATAAAAATTAAATGACTTTATACAAGTTTAAAAAATTATCATTGCTCTTATTAAACACTTGCTGTCTTTATTGTGCAGTTGATAGTTCTAAAGTATTTTGTTATAAAGTTAGCTTGTTAGTTAGTAAAGAATTTTTTCCATATAGATCATCCATATCTACATTAAGTTTTTTTTATAAATTATAATAATATTTATATTTTCAATTATCTTAACGTGCAATCGACATCGACTGAGCAATCGATGTATTTCGCTATATGTACGAAAAAAATCATAATATTATTATGACTAAAGTTTTCGAAATCCTAAAAAAAAACAAATCGTAAAAATAAAGTATTTTCGTGTACTTTATTATTCTCATAAAGTATAGAGTACAATTACCTGAAATAATGTACAATACTTTATTATAAATTACGGGTGGCAACCCTAGTTTTGGTGGATGCGATTTCCTCCGTGTGTATGCTCGAATCCGTTCAGGCCGAACTGACGTCAGTTCTAACTGAAACGATCGGCCTCTCGTCTGTGGGAGCCTTAAGACGGGAGAGGGTACAAATATTTTGAAATAGGTACAAAACGTAAAAACTAAAAAATTATGTTGTTTGCGACAGTGGTATTTACTTTGATGACGATTACGATGTTAAATTACACTTTTTAATTTTTGTAAATCCGAATATACTAAGCTAGCTGAAGGAGAATTTTTGAGAAGCTTCAGAGGAGAGTACCTGATACAGCAATCGCCACTTCATAAACTCCAAAAACCACAGTCACAGCACCAGTGCCAGCTCCAAGCTCCTCCAGAAAGTCAACGTAGATCAAACCGAACACTGCCTTGTGAGCTGTCCCGGCAATCTGAAATGTTTATTCTTCGATAAAAATTTGAAATTAAAAAAAAATAACCTAACCAAGAGCATGTCAGGACATGTCTAAGGAGGGTTCCGTAACTATAAACGCGTAATATGCTTTTATTTTAATTACTCCAAAAGTTACTGTCCGATTTGGTTCAAAATAGTTTTCCTAGAGAGTTTTTAGCATGATCTATCAACATAGAAATTTGCAAGTTTCTATCTCCTATAGTTTAAAAATGCTAGGGGGGGGACCAACTTACAAACTACTTTGGAGGCCGATTACTCGAAAATGGTCAACTTTATAAAAAAGTAACGTATGAAACCTTGCCCTTATTTTAAAAGACCTATTCTACGATACCCCACACGATGGGGTAGAGTGAAAAAATATTTTTCATCCCCACTTCACATGTATGGAGAGCCACCCCTATAATATAAAATTATAATTTTTTTATGATCCCGAAACCGTGATCTATACACAATCTATAACTGCACCAAATTTTATCAATTTATATTCATAATTACAGGAGCTAGAGGCGCGGACAGACAGACAGACAGACAGACAGACAGACAGACAGACAGACAGACAGACAGACGGACAGAGCGAAACTATAAGGGTTCCTTAAGTATTACGGAACCCTAAAAAAATGGATCTTATTATAGACCAGCTAGTGACCGCAACTTTACGTGGAACTATTTGTGAAAGCGGAACACTATTCTTTTTTTAAACGGAAACCTAAGGTTAAAAAATATATATAGGTAGGTAAGTACATAATATATATATATGACAAAGACTCCATTAGGATAAGATATTTACAATATTATCGAATAGCTCAAATGCTGAACGATCAGAAACGTGACAAGTTCGATGCCACGTATCCCGTATTTTTATCCTGAGATTTTCTAATCCAGTCATTTCCAAATCCCAGCAAATAATCAAATCTCCATGACAACGATTTCCTATGACATCCATCAACACTGGCATCGACCGAGTCCAAATAGTAAAACTATTTGACGTTTCCAATCACAGACAATCTTAGCTTTAACACGCTCCGACACGGCCATTCTGACAATTCGCACGTCCCTGTGCGAAACAAATCCGTTGACACTCCGACAAGATCACCCTGGCGACTCTGAGATCCTTGTGTGAAGAATATTTATGTGCATCAACGCTCCAACACGGCTATTCTGTCCATGCACACGTCCCGGTGTGAAGCGTCTCACGTCTTCGTTTCAAGTTTCTGAAAAAAACATTTGACAGCACAGTAAAAGGTTCTCACTCGGTCAACCTGACATCGGAAAATTAATAAGAACTGCTTTAATCCATGGACATAACATTTAATTTTCTCATATTCTAACACATCAATACCTCCCTCCTGTGTCAATTACACTCTAATTAACATCCTTCATCTAACCTCTATCTAGTGTTCTCAGAGTTAAGTTTTAATTTACATTTTATACTCTCACATTTTATACTCTTAGATTAAACACACATGAAGTATACAGATACAACACAATATCAACCATAATCTTGCTACCAAATTAATCATGACATGCTTTACCACACACTCCACACTTTACATGTACCATCTCAATATCGAAAAACAATGCTACTATATTCCCATCCGGTAGGCAGCTAAAGAGCCGACTCCATGCGGGCTAACTATATTCAACCACTGCAGCATTGGTACAATTCAAGGCCACCTCTATCCGGTGCACCTCACTACAAAAAACCACTGGGTTGCCTCCCTCCGGCACCCAGTCACAAGGCCACCTCTCTCCGGTGCCTACTCTCGTCAAGTAATGGGCTGCCTCCGTCCGGCACCCAATCACAATCCTCACTCGCAATCCACAGTCGCAATTCGCATTCGCAATCTACAGTTGCAATTACCAGGTGCAAACAAAAATATTCAGTTTACATTTTAACAAACAGTTTACAATGTACTTCAAAATCTTAATGTCTTTTGGACCGCTTAGATTATTACCGGATTGAGCGCGCCGAACATCTTGGTGAAATAACTAAACCTACTATTAAACCAAAAGCTAATATCATTTTACTTTAGTGCTAAACAGAGCGTCGTATTGCATTATCATACACGTCACGAACTTTTAACAAAATATTTTTGCATTTAACTTTTTTTTTATAAATACATCCAGAAGCAGAGACAGGCGAGCAAAAAAAAACATTGACCGAACCGGTAGCACATTTACAAGAAATAAATAAAGATTTAGTGCCTCACATGACTATCGAGCACTTTAAAAATTATTCCACATAATTCGAAAAAAATACTGTCGCAAAAACGTTAGATCGGGCAACCCGATCGTCTTTGTTTTAGGCTCAAATTGTAGCTGACTAACTTGTCCAGAGGAATTTTCGCAAATTTTGAAATAATTCTTCGTTTCCAAATTATCGAGCTCCAAAAAATGTAAAAAAAAAAAAAAAAAATCTGAATAAAATTTAATTTTTATTTCACTGTTTCAGCCATATCTTTTTTCGATTTTTTTTTTATTTTCTCGTGAATACGCGTCTTTTGAGCTTTTTTTTTTGAATATCATATCCTTCACAACTCTCCGAGATATAAGGGAATCTTAGTTTTTCATGAAATCGGAGCTTGCACTGGAGCGAACGAAAAGAAAGTTACAATGTCAAAGTATTTCGTATTTTTTTTAGCTATACACACTGCAATTAATAATGAAGGGTCAGGTGTTTCACAATACTCCCGCCGAATGTAAGCAGTTGTAACTTGTTACACTAAGTGAACATAACACATATTAGGACGATTACGCAAAAGATTGATATCAATATAAAACTTTTGAATTTTCAGTTTGTGATGGAAATTATACGTTTTTTTCTCATAAATTCAATAATCGTTTGGTCGCAATCAACTTTGGTGCGTTTATAACGACAAGGGTATTCAACTCGAGGTTCATTTTCACGTTTACAGATGAGCAATCGGATTGTTGATGGAAAATAACCATAGCCGTCGCTTTTATTACCATACCAAAAGAGTCATATATGCGTTGCTAGTCGTTAAGATACTCTTTGGTCTCCTGTCGCGCAATTTTTAAGTATTTTTGGTTTTACCTAAGTCCCACAATATTCTAGGCAATTTGATTTTAGCATGTGTAACAATATACATTCGAAGCCCACAAAGTAAACCAAAAGGTCGATTCTACTAATCAAATTCCGTAACAATACAGTTAAGATCCAGTCCCGATATTATATTAAAACTGTAAAAATGGCACTCTCACAAACGTCTAACCAACGTCAAACCCGTTTTGATTGGGCACAACTCCAAAAATCAGTTCATGACATCAAGACTACTCATCCACAACTCAACAAAAGCAAACTAAAAGTGTAAGTCAACTACGAGAATTGGGGTTCAGAATAACTGATAATTGACACAGAGATGACTGAATATACCAGTAGTAAAAAACCTCCTCCTGACATTTCATAAGCTTACTTCTACATCTGTTACTTTCTGGTCGATATCCTTTAACTTCATTGGAAGTAACTGCAATTTTAAGTCCACGGTTTTAATATGCGCAAGTAAAATTCAGGCTTCTGAAACTTTGCCATTACTTTCTACTTAAAACTTTACCGATCAATAATTCACAATATTTATAAGATCAAATAGCTCATAAATATCAGATAAAGTAAGATCAGGACAAAGATTGGTGATTTGCTTTGATGTTCGTTTTCGCAAACTAGAGTATGTATGTTGTGTCTATATGATGACGTTGCCATAGGTTGACATTTCCGGTTAGGTTCAAGTGGTTCATTTTTCTGAAGGTTTGGGGCCGTTATACAAAATACTCCATAGACCTTAGGAAAATAATTATTATTAGCAAAATCGGATATTAACTTTTTCATTATGCCTGCTTTTTCTTAAAACAGAAACCTATGTTCAGAAGATAGATGATTCGTCATTTCGTTAAATAATAGTAAAAAAAAACAGTCATTCGTATCGTATCGAAATAAGTTGTTATTTCTTTGTTCTAAGTAAACATTTTTTCAATGGCTCGGCTCTGATCACTAACATTCCCAACGCTGGGGCTCGGATCTCTCATCAACTGGAAGTTGCATCAGTCTACTACACTACCTAATCACAGAACACTTATTACGGAGAAGAATGTCGACCTCATACAAAAAAAATTGGGACCAGATAAGCGCCTCTAGTGAGCTGCCTCTTAAAAATTTTAACCGCCTTCCAACAAAGGAGGACTACTTAATTGACTATATGAATATGGCGACAAATTTAAGATACGTAATTATAGTTTAAGATATCGTTAAATTCCTCTTTCGAATACAATTTGATATTCCAACAAAACCGATTTACTATCTCCATAAACAATTCATTAATACTGCAGAACAATATATTCATTTTTTTTTTGTTTTTCTTTCGAATGGGGCTACGTTAATGTCATTTAAGTTGTTTTAACTTAATCGGACTGGTGACTGCCATTTGGCTAGTCTTTATGGTACAATATATTAATTATTCGTGAGCCTCATGTACATAAGTCTAGCGTTTTCGATAGCGCGAGGCAGAAGCGACATAGTGTCATCTGTTGTGGTTTTAAGTAGCTTTTATGTAACGTTAACCCTGTAAGACAGAGCGATATATTGAAATGTCGCCATTCTCGTTGCACCGAACTGCCCCCTTGTACCTAATACTAAAACCAAGAGAGAATTTATGCAAACAATAATTATCTGTCAAAATAAAATCATCCCAAAGTACATACGTATCATTCCAAATTAATAAACAATTTCACTTGGTTAGATAATAATCTAGCGCCTGACACATGAATTTTCTACTACTATCTACTATCTATAAGTATCATGCGAATCCTTATTGCAAAGTTAGATTTTGACAAACGGTCAAAACTGTATTTTCAATTTGATCCAAAGGTTGCGAAGTACTATAATTTTATGTTCGTTTTAAATATTCTTTTTACTTTTGTCTCATGAAATCAATTGTAAGTTATTATGTACTCAAATAAAAATGTCATTCGTGAGAACGCGCAAGATCACGCTCCTTCTATATCATAACAAAGATTACTTAAATTTGCAAAATTTAAACAACTATGTCATACATTCTTATAGCATCATTTGCAAAATAGCAGTACACTGTAAGAAGTAAATTATTACACTCATGCACATCGTCTCAGACTTCAACAGGCTACGCGTAGCTATATAAGTAGGTAGGTACACACATATGCAGTCGTTCCATACACAAACTAGTATCTAACCTAAAATCTTAGTTTGAGATGCGTTAACTCGGTTAGACCATGAAGCCATTAGCAACAAGAGAAGCAACATCTTATATGATCTTTATTAGCTAGGTAATTTCGCTATGTGTATCAAAATATGAAAGAGACTTCATAAACAATACTAGATCAATTCTACCAATATTTCGAGAAAAATATCGTAATGGAAGGAATACGCTCACCACAGTTATTGAGTGTCCAAGTTGGAATCTTTATGCCCAATACATTATCCTTTATTCTTATTTACCAACTTAAGAGAGCAGAACTGCATCTGCCACGTGATTTATCGTCAATTCCCTCCAAGTATGTCAATAAATAGTGTCCTTGTCTCCCGCTGTAAAATAAAAATAAACAATACATGTCATATCTCAGAATTGCTATTAAACTAGCTTTGATGTTCTGATGCAGCTCAACGTCTTTAACAAAACTTTTCCTTATGCAGGACAATCAATTGACTTGTGTCCCTATCAACCACAAACAAAGTATTTGCGAGCAGTGTGTTGACCACAGGATCTTATATTCTCTAGTTTTGGCTTTCCATCTCTTATGTTTGTTATTATTATATTTTTAGCGATCAATACAATTCAACTTCAAGTCAAGAATCTTGTGTACTAAGTCTCCGCTACGGATTGACAGTAGTAAATACACTCTTCTGACTCTAGTGTCATTCTGATCGGTTTCGATCTAATATTCTATTACTTTCGTCGGACAACTTTTAGTTTTCTCCACGTTTTGGACTCTACGCATTTGTTCATTTGCGATATAAGCAATTTGCTCATCCTGCGTGTCATTCTCATTCTGCCCTTTGCACGTTATGCTCCGAAGGGTCTTTCTATGTGGGTCGTGAGTTTCTTCGCACTTCTGATGACAAAGACTCCATTAGGATAAGATATTTACAATATTATCGAATAGCTCAAATGCTGAACGATCAGAAACGTGACAAGTTCGATGCCACGTATCCCGTATTTTTATCCTGAGATTTTCTAATCCAGTCATTTCCAAATCCCAGCAAATAATCAAATCTCCATGACAACGATTTCCTATGACATCCATCAACACTGGCATCGACCGAGTCCAAATAGTAAAACTATTTGACGTTTCCAATCACAGACAATCTTAGCTTTAACACGCTCCGACATATATTATATACAGCCGAATATATAACCGCCTCCTTTTTTGGAAATCGGTTAAAAATAACTTATTACTTATTACTCCCTTAACATCAGCTGTCAGCCAGAGTTCGGTGAAATGTCGGTTTTTTTTTAGGAAATGGACCATGAAACGAGCAGACCGAGCACCTGTATTGTAAGCGATTACTTTTAGGAACTAGACTTAATTATAGGGTGAAGACGTAAGAAATGTCTCTCCTAATATAAAAGCTCATTTTCCGAAGACTTACTTACTGCCTTACTAATAAAAATATTTACACAATGCATAAGCTATTTATTGTTTCGTCCTTGTCTGTCAAGCGACTTTTCCAACGTATATCAGACAAGGACTTATCATTGTATAGCTTATACATTGTGGAAATATTTTTATTAGTAAGGGGGTTAAAAGAAAATTCTTAAATGCGGCAAGAATAACTCCTTTGGTAGAGCCAAAATAAAATAGCAACAGGTTAGGAAATATTCCTACTATAGAGTTATAGAGACTGAAAAAAATAAATCGTAATTAAATCATATTTTATACATTGTTTAATATAATTAAAATTGTAAGTTATGTTATTACAGTCAAATATTTTGTTAATTAATAATAATAATTAACAAGTAATATACTGCTTCCAAGTAACTACCTACGAGTATAAAATATTTAATATAATAAAAAGGTAAAATAATTTAAAAAATATAATATATAACAGACTATACTAACTGTTGCCCGCGATTTCGTGGGCGCAAAAATTAATTTCGCAGAAACCGTACATTTTTCCACGATAAAAAGTAGCCTATATGACCTTTCCTGTAGTCTACATCTGTGCCAAATTTCATCAAAATCAGTCCAACAAATTTGGAGCTTACTCAATGCAAACAAACATACAAACGTTTCCTTTTTATTATATTATGTTAGTATAGATATAATAGATCTTTACCTATGAAATTGCCGTTTTGTAGTACTGGCCATTTCAAATCAAAATAATGTTTGTTTGGCTAATGCCTGTTTTCACCAACCGCACCCTAATTTTAGGTGTATCTTAACGGTCATTTAGGGCATCTCTTAAGAAAAATCGTTTTCACCAACGCATAAGTGTCACCTAAGTCCTTAGGAGATCCCCTATCTTTAAGGGGTCGATTTTTCGCCACTTATCCGTTCCCTAAGCCATTTTTTGGAAATTTGAGACGAGTTTAAGTTCTGAAATTATATTCTGATACCTTGTTTTACAATAAGAAACAGGTTATATGGTCAAAGAGCAGAATATTTTGAAAATACGACGATATAGAATACCTACTTCGTCCAATATAGGTTATTAAAACAAAACACAAATTTTTCCATATTTTTTTATTTTATAAATTCTTCTTGAGTATAAAGACGAAAAGTATTATAATATATTTTTAATTTATGTTTAGGTACAGTACAACTACGATATCATAGAAAAACAATGATTGCCGAGGGACATTAGCAATTTAAAAGTTCTAGATTATTTCTAGCTATTTGCCAAGCATCAATGTGTGCTGGTAATTAATCTGGCATTTACTTGTAGCCGTGTTATGAAAAGAGATTTCCGAAATCACCGGAAGTACTATTTTGATCAGTATGTAATAATTTAAGGACAATTTTATATAAAATAAATAATAAATAAAATTAAAAAACCCGACTGCAAAAAAAAGACAGATACCTTAAAGCAACGCACTAAAAAGACCGAAACAAGATTGAGAAAACAGACTACACTATGAGCTGAAAGCCTAGCTGAAATAATTGACGTTATGTTTGGTAGCAGGCGGGACCCATTCGCAAATTATAAATCGTACAAAAATATATGGGCCCCGCCTGCTAACAAACATAACATCAATTATTTCACCTAGGCTTTCAGCTCATAGTGTAGTATGTTTTCTCAATCTTGTTTCGGTCTTTTTAGTGCGTTGCTTTAAGGTATCTGTCTTTTTTTTGCAGTCGGGTTTTTTAATTTTATTTATTATTTATTTTATTTTAGATTTTTTAGTTTAACCAAGACACGTTTGGTCGATTTAAAGCAAAAATACGATGATATGAACACTAACATATTATAGGCTTAATGTGACTAACTAGGGTGTCACCTAGGGATCACCTATCAAAAGCGTCACTTACGTAGGAACCGCTTAGGAGTGTGTTGGTGAAAACGGGCATAAGAATTCTAATTTAAATTAATTTTATTTTAAAAACATGGCATTTTTTTCCAAAAGTAGTCATTTGTTTATTGATTAGGGTTACATTTTCATCGCATTTCAATATTTTTTTGTCATCATGGATACGTTAAAAATTCGAGTAGGTAATTATGGAATATGAGTACCGTCGTGGCAGCAATGCGGCACAAGCGGCACGCAACATCAACGACGTTTACGGAGCTAACACTACAAACCAACGCACCACCTGTTATTGGTTTGCTCGCTTCCGTTCTGGAAATTTCGACCTGAAAAATGAACCTCGCGGTCGTCCGAAGACTTTGGTCGACAATGACGAATTAAAGGCGATTGTGGAAGCTGATGATACACAATCTACGGCTGAATTAGCTTTCGACGTTAGCGTCAAAATAATATTGGTCCATTTGCGTCAAATTGGCAAGGTAAAAAAGCTTGACAAATGGGTGCCCCACGAACTCATTGATCGCCAGCGCGAATTACGCGTCGAGACGTGCCTTGCACTGCTCAACAGACAGACAAATAAAGGAATTTTGAACCGCATTGTTACCTGCGATGAAAAATAGATTTTGTTTGATAACCGTAAGCGCTCAGCAAGTTGGTTGGATCCTGGTTCAGCACCTAAACAATGCCCTAAACGAAAAGTGATGGTCACTGTTTGGTGGTTTAGCACCGGTGTAATTTATCACAGCTTCTTACCAAACGGGGTTAACATTACTGCAGATGTGTACTGTGAAGAACTGAAAAGATATAGTCACTTTTTTTTTGGAGCAAAATGTACGGTTCCTTCAATATACAGTAGATATTTTTATATTCTAGGGGTGGCTCTCCATACATGTGAATTCCGGATGAACCATTTTTTTCTACTCCATGGAGTGGGGTATCGATAAATAGATATTTTAAAACTGCTGCTCAACCCCAGGCCCGAAAGAATTTTAAGTGGCCCGCGCGAGTATGGTTTAAAAATACGTGGGTGGATTTGTCGCTAAACATATTAAGTAAATTATTAAAAGACAAAAAATGACAGAAATCACATTGATTGTATATGTATAACAAGTTACTCTAGATTTAAGTTCAATTTTGTTTCTTTATTTAGATTTTAGAATAAGATACTCTATGTTCCTAATTAACAATAATTAAATTTTCTTATTAATTGAGTTTTTATTGCACTTGTCCTGAGAGTATCTGAAACAGAAAATGTAAGTGGCCCGTGGTTAACGACTGAATCCATCGTTTAGCCCGACTCTTCAAAAGGTTGAGCAGCCTTGTTTTAAAAATATAAAGGCAAGGTTTCATACATAACTTTTTTATAAAGTCAACCATTTTCGTGTGATTTAAAATTTCAAAGTGATTTATAAGTTGGTCCCCCGCCCCTGGCATGCCTAAACTATAAGACTTAGAAACTTGCAATTCTCTATGCTAATAAATCATGCTAAAACAATAAAAACAACAATCATTATAAACTTACAAAAATGAGAGAAACTCCAGCACACACCACGTAGCCCCACCCGCCTTCCGGTGGTACCTCTTTGTACTCTCGCAAATATTTATTTTTCATAATTTCTGATAGAATACTATTAATAGTTATTAGTTATTACTGAAGGAGAGTGTTTTTAAATTATTAAAATTTAACATCAAGTCTGTGAGCGGTAACGCTTGGACACATACTGGTTTGTAGTCGGTACACGGCATAAGATGTTGGTTTATGGAAAAATTAAACGAAGTGTCTAGTCGTCCGTTAATCGGACGACCAGACACGGTTAGGTTAAGTTCGAACTAGAATCGGTTAGGTGAAGTTAGAACTTTTTTATCACGTTCAAAACATCTTCGGAGTGGTAACACGGCCTCTCAAAAACCTGGCGTAAAATAACGTTTTGGATTAGGTTAGAACTTTTATTTATATTATTACTTTTTTTATTAATAATTTTTTAGATTAATTAATATTAGTCTTCCGATAACCGTACTACTAGACACGTCCAAAATTTAAACTACATGCTTTAGCTATATTATATTCTTAATTTCAAACTCCATAAGGTTCCTTTTAGAATTTGAAGTTGTTTTCTTATAGCTTATTTTATTCCCGCGGCTTCTATCACGTAAAATATAAGAATACATACATTCATACATATAATCACGCCTCTTTCCCGTAGGGGTAGGCAGAGACCGGCTCTTTCCCGTAGAGGTAGGCAGAGACCACTTCTTTCCACTTGCTACGATCCCCACATACTTGTTTCGCCTCATCCACTTTCAATCTTACCATCCATTCCTCCTCTTACATTCAACGTAGCGAAGCGGCTCTCCATGGGCCACTTTTCGCCTCCGCGAGAACGAGACGTAATGGGTGGCGAACCACATCGCCATTTGGAAAATAAAATTATTTTTATAATTATCCATTGCGTTTCGACGGATTTGCGGAGAGGATAGGAATAGGAAAAGGGAAGGATAGGTGGTGTGGAAAGGAAAATTGGTAAGTTAGAGTGGGAAATAGGAAATGTAGGATATTACCGCCCAGGAGGACAAGGGATAGGACAGTAATAGCTAGGGAAGCCGGGGACGCGTACCCGTATACTATACCACAACTACCGGACAGGTAAGTTGGGATGAGTACCCCATGACATGACAGATATAAGAAGTTATATTTTAGTTGCCTTATATAATATGACTCCGTGTTGAGTATCCGAAGAACTTGTTACAGGTACCAGACAACGGGAAGTATATTTAATACTTATAAATTATACATATATTTAAGGTTTTTATTATACTATACACATATTGAATACAGATCCATGACCCAGGAACACGGAAAACTTTTTTGTTCCTTCAGCGGGATTCGAACCCGCGACTCCCGGCTTGAGCGCCAACGCGCTGAACCACTGAGCCACAGAGGCCACATTTGTTTTGAAGGTTCTGCTACTGGTTATGCATACAGCCCGATTTCATTAGATAAAATACAGTGTATTTTCTGTGAATTAAGCATTAAAGACTATAATAGTCAAATTGTGTTTATAGTAATATAGTATAATTCAAAAGGACATAATATTTACAATATGGTTCAGCATAAGACAATTATAATTATTTTTCTTATACTTAATGACGTTTCATGGGATACTCATCCCAACTTACCTGTCCGGTAGTTGTGGTATAGATATGATACTATACGGGACGGATAGTATACGGGTATGCGACCCCGACTTCCCTAGCTATTACTGTCCTATCCCTTGCCCTCCTGGACGGTAATATCCTACATTTCCTATTTCCCACTCTAACTTACCAATCTTCCTTTCCACACCACCTATCCTTCCTCCTCCCTATCCCTACCCTCTCCTCTAATCCGTAGGAATGCAATGAATAATCATAAAATTAATTTAATTATCCAAAATGGCGGCGATGTGGTTCGCCACCCATCACGTCTCGTTCTCGCGGAGGCGAAAAGTGGCCCATGGAGAGCCGCTTCGCTACGTTGAATGTAATAGAGCTAGCGCCCACCGTCGAAAAAGGAGCTCATCGAGAACAAGCATTGGACCACTGCAGATCGCTAGGGGCCTTAAAGCTTGATATAAAACCGTCGGTCTGGCGGTCCTAAACCTGGCAGATTTTTTTTTATTGACCAAAATGTGTGAAGATTTTTTGAGTAAAAAAAGCTCATAAGGAACAAGAAAACTGTTGTTATACACGGCTGCGCACCAACTAGAAACCGATAAAAATGCAAGTCTGGCAGTCCTACTCTTGACCAGTTTCCAGCCAGACCGCCCTGAACGTGTAAGAATTTTGAGTAAAAATAGCTCATAGAGAACTAGGTCAAGTTATATGTCAATCTGTTCGTCTCCTAATCCTCTTTTGAAAATCGTCGGTCTGGCATGTTCAAACCTGGTCAAAACTCAGCCAGACCGGGATGAAGTTACCTCCTGTGATACTTACTAATAGGTAAATCTTAAGTAATTTGCACTTAATGAAGCGTGATTTTGATAGATTTGTATGTATTCTTTCCGAATTTAAAATTTGCTACCCGATATTGCTACCACTCGATCCGCCATCTTAAAAAAATGGCGATACCTTTCAATATTTTGGCTATATCTCTTTACAGACAAACTTTACGATAAAAATATGTTCCACTAATATGAACTATATATAATTTTCTACAATTTATTTTATAAGCATTTTTGATTTGATTGATAGTTTTAGCGCTGCAGAGTCTTAGAAGGAAATTTTATTTGTGTTGTTGACATTTTTTGTAATCAACTATATTCTACTGTTTATGTCCTTTTAGATGATATTTATATCGAGAAGTTTGTAAATAATTATAAAGACCGCCAATTTATGAAGGCAGCCATTTTGAATTAACAATAATATTGAACATACCAAATTTTTGTGTCAATAAAACCAAAAGTATATATACTTAATATCAGATCAGAATATCAAAGATGAAGGGGTCAAACTTCTATTCGAAAGTTGACTGCTTACAAAACTGAAAGTTTTGCAAACTTAGGAACTATGTTTCTTTTAAAATTGATTTTATTAAACTAAAATATAAAAATAAAGCATCACACAAATTTATTTTTTTAGTAATCGCTGTACGGAAATTATTTTTCACTAATATTAATCTTACTTATTATAAGATATTAGTTTTGTATACTTTTAGTTTTATTGCTATTAAAATTTGGTATATATAAAATGATTGTGAATTCGAAATGGCCGCCGTCCTAAAATGGCGGTCTTTATAATTATTTATAAACTTCGCGATATGGGTATCATCTAAAAGGGCATAAAAAGTAAAATATACTGAATTATAAAAAATATCACCAACACAAATAAAATTTCACTCTAAGTCTCTGCAGCGCTAAAACTATCAATTTGACACAAAAATGGTCATAGAATAAATTGTAGAAAATTGTATATAGTTCATATTCGTGGAACATATTTTTATCGTAAAGTATGTCTGTAAAGAGATATAGCCAAAATATTGAAAGTTATCGCCATTTTTTCAAGATGGTGGATCCAGTGGTAGTAATATGGGGTAGCAAATTTTAAATTCGGAAATAATACATACAAATCTATAAAAATCACGCTTCATTAAGTGCAAATTACTCATGATTTACCTATTAGTAAGTATCACAAGAGGTAACTTCATCCCGGTCTGGCTGAGTTTTGACCAGGTTTGAACATGCCAGACCGACGATTTTCAAAAGAGGATTAGGAGACGAACAGATTGACATATAACTTGACCTTGTTCTCTATGAGCTATTTTTACTCAAAATTCTTACACGTTCAGGGCGGTCTGGCTGGAAACTGGTCAAGAGTAGGACTGCCAGACTTGCATTTTTATCGGTTTATAGTTGGCGCGCAGCCGTGTATAACAACATTTTTCTTGTTCCTTATGAGCTTTTTTTACTCAAAAAATCTTCACACATTTTGGTCAATAAAATAAAATCTGCCAGGTTTAGGACCGCCAGACCGGCGGTTTTATATCAAGCTTTAAGGCCCCTAGCGATCTGCAGTGGTCTAATGCTTGTTCTCGATGAGCTCCTTTTTCGACGGTGGGCGCTAGCTCTATAAGAGGAGGAATGGATGGTAAGAATGAAAGTGGACGAAGCGAAACAATGTATGTATGTAAGGATCGTAGCAAGTGGAAAAAAGTGGTATATGCCTACCCCTACGGGAAAGAGGCGTGATTATATGTATGTATGTTAATGACGTTAAAAAAGAAAATATTTTAACTTTTAATTTAAAAAAAATACTATTGAAATCAATTCGCGCTTAAACCTTAACAAAAGTATAAATTCCTCAGACCTACATACTAGTTTCTGCGTAAACGTTTCAAACTGGTAGTAGGAAAAATGTGTTTTTAAATATTAATTTTATCTTTGCATATAAATGTAGTTAGGTATTGGTTCACCGTTCGTGCGTGATATTCTAAAATATATAGATTTACGTATTTTTTTATCTTTATTTACCTAACTTCGTCTGACCAGGTAACGCATGTTATGTCTATAAAATATGTTTGTATCATAGATGTATTATAAAAAGAGGGTTTGTATAAATTAACACTTAAATCAGGCAAACCATTTCTAAGTAGGTACTAGATATTATGTATAGTGCACTGCCTAACAGATATCTATAACCTACGTAAACGTGAAATCAAAAAATATGTTATCGTATAATACGTTTCGACGTACGTACTTCTTTTACTCGATCTCGTTTTATATTTTAAACTAGCTGACCCTATGTCTTAACTATGACTCCCCTTACTAATAAACGCTGTATAAGCTTGGAATAGTTATACAGTGTTTTGTCTTCTTCAATTGAATTAAAAATGTCACTTGTGTGACGGGAAACAAAACACTGTATAACTATTCAAAGCTTATACAGCGTTTATTAGTAAGGGGGGAAGTGTATTTAAATTCTACACCTACTTCCTACACCTACAACCTAAACATAGTTACTATCTAAAACTACATCTATAAAATATATTTGATAGTCAAGTGACACCGGAGAACCGAATGAAACGGACATCAGTTAATGTTTGACAGGTAGGAACAATTACTTAGTGTAGAAAAAAAACAAGTCGAGTTCGAATGTCATGTAATTATGCACACTTGCAACTTGCAACAAGCACAGTGCATGTGAATTGTATGACTGATGTCATATGAAACGTGTATCTTGTTATGTATTGAATAAAGTTCAATTTTCAATAGCTATCTTAAAAATGCAGCACGCGCCGCTGCTAACCGCGGCAAGGTACAGGAAACAATAAATAACAAAATATATAATAACTTTATTATCTACCAAATAAATTATATGTCCTAATTACTTTAAAGAACTAAAAATACGAGAAAATTCCTTATATGAAACATGAATAGCAATTATGCACTATTGATAACTTTTGAACACAAATTGAAAGCAAAAAGACTAGCCTTAACCCGAAGTTCTCTTGTAAAAATTGCAGCTTTATGTAAAGCTAGGATATTAACTATTATCGGCAGTTGCTTAAGGCATATAATTAGCCATATAAACTTTTCAATAGTACAATTTTTCCTTACACAAATATGGCACATTCCTCTTAACATAGTTACAATAATCTCTTTAACATAAGTTCACGCTTATATGCATAACGCAAGTAATATTGTTTCAACTACCTTCAAACAAATAAAATATTAATACTTGGAAGACAAATTTTATAAAAATGATACATAAAGGTGCTCCATTACCTGGAGCATTCGCGTGTAAATATTAATAGATACTTTGAAGAAGACAAATTTTATAAAAATGATACATAAAGACCTCACCTGGAGAATTTGCGTGTAATGTAACCTTACATATCCGAACATTACATAGGTGTAGGAGGATTACCGAGCATTGTAATGCGCACCTTGTAATGATCCCGTACGTTCGGCGCTCAAAGACGTTACATTACACGCGAATGCTCGTCAGTCAGGGAGGTAGTATTATAATGTAATGCTCAAAGTCGAATCTATAACGTTACATTACACGCGAATGCTCCAGGTGAGCATCCTAAGGTTATCAATTACTAAAATTAACTTCCACATATGTAGAGCAAGACTTATATAAAGTATAATCTATAGGATCGTGTTCTTAATTATAAACTAATATTATGTCAAGGAACAATTTTTAAAAATTATCGTTATGGCAAGACATTTATATGAGTATTTTATGATACTACTAGCTTTTGCTCGCCACTTCGTCCGCGTGGCGGCTCGGCAGTAGAGGTCACTATTAACTAGAGGTGGGCGCCGACCTAAAATTTGCCGGCGGCGGCGCGCCGGGGAAAATTGGTCGGCGTGGCGGCGCCGCGCCGCGGCGTAGCTGTTTTTGTAAAAAAAACGCATTTTTCGCGCTGGTTCGCACCGCGGCGCTAAGTGCTAACTGGCTATCGTGCTATTGCTAGTTGCTAATGCTAAAATCCGCTAATAAAAAAAAAAATCATGAAATAATTTTGACTCGACGCGCGACGCGACCCGAGAGTTCACGATGCCGCGATGTTCCAAGAATTAATACGAGCGAGTGAGAAGAGAAAATACATTCAAATTCAGTCAAATTTCTGCAGTTTTTTTTTCAAAATAAAGTTAATTGCATACGTTTAGGTTCCATTATTCAATAGTTGTTTTTCTACATTAATATTATAAAGAGGAAAACTTTGTTTGTTTGTTTGTAATGAATAGGCTCAAAAAGTACTGGACCGATTTCAAAAATTCTTTCACCATTCGAAAGCTACATTATCCATTAGTAACAGAGGCATAAATTTATTTTGGAAAAAATTGGGTTCCGTAGGATATTTGGGTTTTTCGGACAACAGGTGTAAAAAATCAACCAGAAAAGTTACTTATTTTGCGTACGCTGCCTAAACTATAAAAATAGAACCATAAAATGTTCTAATTAATTGTAGATCTTATAAATATCTACAAAAAAGTCCGCGACACACTATACCTATCTATGTCGAGTGAGGCACAAAAAGAGGCCATTTTTTATTTAGAAGTCTTGAATTTTTTTTGGACTACATTTAAACGCGTTTATTTTACTCATGCTATTAATCCTTATCAAAATAAAATATTTCATCACTAAGTACAGTCTATGTAGATAATATTTGGTCTTTGAATGATTAAAATTGGATGTTTGGTTTTGAAGTTATGGCGAAATTAAAATATTACGATTTCTGCTGCACGGCCCGTTGCGAAATGTGCGTCACCAAGGTGGGGGTGCGCGTGCGGGTGCGAGTTTAGATCTATGGGTAAATTTTTTGTTTTGTGTTCGTTGTAACTATGATTGATAGATACTTGAATACCTATTTATTTAGTGTTTGTTTTATTGTTAGTCCTGAAGAGTATAGGTATTTCATACGATAAAAGTATACCCACCTACTTATTTCATTGAGTTTTAGTAGGTACCTATATTACTTTGTTTCTGTTTGTTTTGACTAAATTTCGCCCGTTTTGTTAGAGGTTTAAATACATTCTGTAGTATTCTGTATTAGTATAAGTATTGTACCCGTGCGAAGCCGGGGCGGGTCGCTAGTTATTAATATTTTCGTATTGTAAGTTAATACTTAATGAGCAACGCGACGTAATGAAAAAACATTATCATTTCACAAAACACAGCTATTTATGATCATTAAAAATAGATTTTAGCAAATAGCATAGCAATAGCACGTAGGATGCTAAGACATGAAAATTAGCATGCTAATGAAATTAATGAAAAATAGCATTAATTTCCATTACTACACAGCACCCCGTGCCCTGCCCGCCCGCTCCCGGCGCCTAGCGCCCGGCACGGGCCTGTTTTTTTTTTTGAGTCGACATCGATCGGCGCGAATTTTTGGATACTCGGCGGCGGCGGCGGCGCATGCATGGCGGCGCGGCGGCGCCGCGCCGGCGTGGCGCCCACCTCTACTATTAACTGACAGTCAAACAAACAAAACTTCAAAACTTTTCAAGTGTGCGTAGCTTCCTTTTGTGGTCGTCTTCTTAATATTATAGCTTCAATTGTCCACGGTATAACGCAGCAAAAGTTGCATATTGCCAGCATTATAAACGCTAAAGTATAGCTTCCTGTGTAGTCGCGGATAAACCCTGAAACAAGCATGTGGATATTATGAGCGAGTTTGTGTGGCCATGATACGGGCCTCAGGGGGTCTAAAAAGGCCACTTTAGGTGAACATTAGATGAATCATACGCAATTCATACATATTTTGTACGCCATTTTACGCATTTCTATTGAAAACTATCAAAATCGATGTTTTAACTGTCAAAATATATGAAACATAAAATGAAACGCCTAATGTGGCCTTTATAGGCCCCAGATTAAATTAAAAAGTGAAGACAGAGTAATTCTGCGAAGCGCACAGTATGGTCGGTCCAAACTATGCCTCGCCGTGTGTCATGCACACACACATGTAACGGAACTACGCCTTACTTTGTAAGGCAAGCTGTCACCTATAGTTCCAACTTTATCATTTTCCAAAAAATTATGTAGAAACTAAAAGGTGTGGTTCACTATGCAAAAATTAATTATTCTTCATCACTTTTACGTAAAAAATAAAGTCAACAAATAGCAACAGTATTTTCATTCTAGATCTTTTTTTTTAATGCTTATTTAAACAAAAATTGACTCCCTTCAACAATTGAATAGCAATGTTACCAGATCATGAAAGTACTATAATGTATTTATTTTGATCGTAGGTTGTATTGAAGAAGTTTCTCTTAATTATTAACAGCTAACAATTCTCCTAATTGACTTTACTTGTTTGATTATTTCATTCCTGTTCCTGGAAATATTTCCTAATAGTTACTTAACATCATAATAGAGACTCGATTAAAACTAATGATTGCGTATCGTAAATAATTATTATCTATGTATAGAAATTAGAAATTGTAGTAGGTGTGTTTGTACAATAATAACTCGTCCTTTTTAATAATATTTGAAATGGAAACGTAACTTCACAAAACTCTGAAACGCAGCTCAGGGGGTCTAAAAAGGCCACTTTATGTGTTTCATATTATGTTTCATATGTTATGACAGTTAAAACATCAATTTTGACAGTTTTCAATAGAAATGCGTAAAATGTAATATGAACTGCATATTATGATTCATCTGAGCATTTCTCAAATTTTTTGACCATAGCCGCAACGTCGATGTCCCATGTTTTGGTCTTTGATTATTTTTTTACTACGATAACATAAATAACATACATGACTGTCGTAACTTCGTTGATATTATTTAATTATCAGAGAAAATATCAAAGCTATAAATAAAACACTCTCACTACAATAAATAATTAATAATCTAAAATACCAAAATTTTCGTAGTATGGAAAATAGGTTGTCCCATTGCGACCGCGGTGATTTTGAACTCATTTATTTCATTAAATTCTAAGAAACGGAATATATGTGATAGTCTTAAAACACTACTTAGAGTATTTGAATACATATTTTATTTAGTATAATAGTGAAATACGTCGTAAGTTAATCAGTTTCAGGAAAATAATATTGTCCCATAAAAAATTCCAAAACGGAATTCAGATTTTGTTACCGATTTTTGTGTCGAAAGATTTTTTAAACTACAAAGTTAATTGATTTTTTTTCCTTTGGCAACACTATTGACGACATTTCACATGGCCATTTTGTTGTGATGTCATTTCGGTGTCGACAACAGCCGCGGCTTGACGTTGTGCTCTGCACTGCGACTACTTCGATCTGGATTTTGTTATACTGTGTGAAGGTAAGTTCAAGATACTTAATACTCTTGTTGAAATTGATAAATAGTTCTTTTAATGGGCTACAATTTGATGTAAAATACTGTTTTAAGTATTGAGTTTTAAAGAATATGTATTTTATTCAAAATCTGTACCCGTCATTTCGTTACTTCTGTTTTTGTTACTTTCGCGTGGTAACGTATAACCAGAACGAGGGGTAACAAAAAAGGAGTTTTTAAAGCTAAGTACACATTTCGTAAACATACTAAAATAATTTTACTATGGATTTCCGCAAAGTAACGCCTGATTCAATTAACTACATAGGAAGTGGTTCAACCTTCACCTCTTTTATCAGATTACAGATATTTTTTTTTTATTTTTACAGGACACCCCATCACCCCAAGGTGTATCAAAATGGTGATTTACCTTGATATTGATAAGTTTCTGAAGAAAACTGACTTTCTTGCTCTTTTCAAAGATAATACTGTATGGCCCTGGTCAGTCACACATTTCGTGCTATCAGAAAAATGTTTTGGCTGTGGAAGTGCAACCAATCATAATATATTGCATAGTATTTTTCTTCATTTTCTAGTAGCAATGAATCCTGAACAGAACATATATAAATATTTAATTTTTGTTTTCATTTTCACTTATTTTGTTTTCATTTTATAATGGAGTGTCAAGTGTGTGTATGCTTAGCCTTACATTTCCGATTTTGTTACCCAAGTTTCTTGTTTTGATACTGCCCAATTTTTTTCTGATAATAATGGTAGATATTTCTTTTTCTTTAAATTGAAATGCTATAATCAATAATTTAAAACAATTTTATGATAAATATTATTATAATCATAAATAGTAAATATAACATCCCTTTTTCTATTTTAGAGGAAACTAAACATTTTGATTAGAAAGTTTAGAAAAGGTAACAAAAAATACTCAGTACTGCTAAAAACAATTTAAATAATTTTTTTCACAATTTTTACTTTTATCAGATGTTGTTTAATTTATGATCTACATAGAAAAACATAAATTTATAATACAGTCTGCATGTTTCTTTATGGTTTTCATTAATTTCCAAGTAACAAAATAAGAACTTTTATTTCGCCCTTAACTAATAATTTACAGGTTTTTTGTATAAAAACTCTATTAAAACAAAAAAACAACCATAAATTCAGAATCTGTCTAGTTTTAGCTAGCTGTATTTAACATAATATGTCCAAAATATACTTATTGTATTTTAAGAAGATTATTAAAATCATGGTCAAAAAATTTGAGAAATGCTCATCTAATTAGTTCGCCTAAAGTGGCCTTTTTAGACCCCCTGTTATGACTTTAATTTTAATATTAGCGTCAGCTTACACCGACACATTTTACAACACCCCTTACAAACGAAACATGTATATTTCGTGTAGTAAATAATGTTCAATTTTGTTGATAGTAAGTAATGTTCAACTAAACCTTAATTAACATGTTCTCAGATCGTCCCAAGTCTAACAACTTGACAACTAATACTTTTTAACCGACTTCCAAAAAAGGAGGTTTTTTGTATGTTCGCGGATAACTCCGCCGTCTGTCGGCCCATTTTCAAAATTCTTTTTTTGATGTAAAAGGTATAATCCGAAGTTGGTCCCATTTTCAGAAAATTGGTGACCTGATGATGGGATCCATGAGGAAACGAGGGAACTCCTCAAAATTTATATGGACACATATAGTGATTTTGACTTTTTCTGAAGTAATCTAAGCATATGCTACCAAAAAGTAAGATTTTGCTCCAAGGTATACCCTGGATCCAAAAGTACAGAACAGAACTCTTGACTCCTTATAGATACATGTTTGGGGATTTTGGCGTTGTTTAAAGAACTGCAAGCATATGCCACTTCGTCAATTAGAGTAATCATCATCATCACCACCACTATCACAGCATACATCATCACATTATGATGATAAAGAAGGTCCTTTAGGCACTAAAGTGGAAACGTGATGATGCGATCCATGAGGAATCGACACATATAGTTTATATCGACACATATAGTGATTTTGACTTTTCCTGAAGTAACACAAGCATATGCCACCAAAGAGTAAGACGTTATACCAAGGTATATCCTGAATCCAAAAGCACTGAACAGAACTCCTCAGTCTTTAAAGATATGCGTTAGGAAATTTCGGAATTGTTTAAAGAACTGCAAGCATATACCACTTTGTAACTTACAGTAATCATCATCATCTTAATAACAATACCTAATGGAAGCTTGGCGCGTATTTAGTTATACATTCGATCGTTTATTTTAGACGTTATTAAGACGTATAGTATTAATAACTTAACAAGATATATCACTAAAAAGGGTGAAATTATTTCGTTTATTTTAGACGTTTTTAAGACGTATAGTATTAATAACTTAACAAGATATATCACTAAAAAGGGTGAAATTATTATTTTTAAACAAAAAATGAAACCGACTTCCAAAGTAAAAATACACAAAAAAGTATGAAATAAAACTTTTTTTATAAATAATTCCCCTTTTAAATTTGTCTATTTCTTTACTTAATCTTCTTAATTTTGAAGTCGGTACCAGCAAATATGAACGTGAGTTCTATAAAATATTGTAGGATATCGTTTGGGCTGGTAGCGACTTCAAAATTAAGAAGATTAAGTTAAGAAATAGACAAATTTAAAAGGGGAATTATTTATAAAACAAGGTTAATTTCATACTTTTACGTGTATTTTTACTTTGGAAGTCGGTTTATTTTTTTTTGTTTAAAAATAATAATTTACGTCTACTCTTTTACGTCTCGCTATCCACTTAAAAATATAATCACGACTGCTCTGTGGCTTATTTAATTTGATGAAAATTTAAATTACGTACTCTTGATTCATTTTCCAAATTAACTTCTATTACACTCAACGTTCCTATAATAATATGTACCTACATTATTTTATCCCAAAGATAGTTTACATGCAATAGCCCACAATATTACGTTACAAATAAGGAACTGTCATTTATGCATACTGAGGCATAAATAAAATTTTCATAATACATAATAACTATATTTTTTAAATAAAAACTATAACTCGACTAAATAAATTATAAAGCCCATATTACCCGGGCTATTATTACGAATCTATATTCTATTGACATCTCATTTGTTAGTTTAGACGCTAGGGTGAAACAAACATACATACATAGACTGCCGAAATCATGACCCTTCCTTTTGGCTTTGTCATAGTCATAGGGTAAAAATAACATGATTAACATTTCCTCAAAACTATCGCTACATATACACATGGATACCATTGACTGCCGTGGTGGTGGTGGCTTGTATAGCTACGCGGGTATCGCTCGGCATCTCTGCACGTATATAAATCAACGTTAATTATATTACAGCTCATAGACGTAATATATTATCCCACCAAAAACATTCTGTAAAAAACTAGCCAAGTCTCGATGGAGCTGCTTGTTTATCTCTAAAAAGTAATGAAATCTAGACTAAGTCGTGCCAAGTCTAAGGATCCTTACTGCGATTTATTTATTATTATAGTTAATGTTGTGTGACTTGGCCCTTGAAAATTCTTTATACGTTAGAAGTCAATTTTGTTTACACGTAATGTTATATCAGATTCTGTTGTTACTACCTATGTTTGTTAAGCGAGATAATAGCCCATACTGGTATTGGTAATTGGACGCTAGTGTCTTATTTTAGGCTGTTGTTAATTGTATAACACATGTATTGGAGCAATGGTGTTATGGAGCCCCTTTTGTACCCTTGTGTACTCTTCAACGGCCAAGTCACACAACATTAACTATAATAATAAATAAATCGCAGTAAGGATCCTTAGACTTGGCACGACTTAGTCTAGATTTCATTACTTTTTAGAGATAAACAAGCAGCTCCATCGAGACTTGGCTAGTTTTTTACAGAATGTTTTTGGTGGGATTTCACTTCTTTTTGTAGAAACGTAGGAATATTGATTTATTTTACTAGATTTTAGTGTAATTTGTTTATTTAATTTGTGTAATGTTCGAGTAGAATAAAGTTAATTGTTCGACTATTTCATCTTGTAAACTTGTAAGTATAAGTATAAAAGCCAGTCTAGTCTTATCCAGAGTTTTCCTTTAATTTTATTTTTATGCGTATTAAAAGCAGAAGGGGAGGCATTCGCCCAGCAGTGGGACGCTACCGGCTAGATTAAATTAGAAGATGTGTCCCACTTCACTGGATTTTTGCAATGACAGTCGATTTTTTTATGTACCAATAGTAGAAGGGGGCATTGCCATATCTCTAATCAGCTGAGACCAGCTGAGGGTTCTTCATCAGATACTTCAGACCTTCGATTTTTGACATCAAATGAAGTGGCCCACCAAGTTGAATATTTTTTGTGAAGGCAGTATGTCGATCTCTAATAGTTTGGTTGGGCTCTTGTGTTTTGTAATAAGGGTCACCAGGTACTCCAGGTCTTCGATTATCCTAGTTTTTATAGTTTTTCCTTTATGTGGCCATTAAACCCTACCTCTGTACCAAATTTCAGCTCTCTGAGTTTATGGGAAGTACTAGTTCTATTCTGATGATCATGAGTGAGTGACTGGGTGAGTGTCATAAATGCGAAACTTTGCTTTCGTTTAACTTCGGAACTAAATGACCTACAGACATAAAATTTTGGATTTTAAGTATGTGATTATACTTTACTGGATGACGAAAATTTCTGCGTTCTGGTCTTATCCAGAGGTTCTCAAATAGGGGCCTGAAAATGCGGCGAAATGGTTCCAGTAAATAATGGTACGGCAGTGTTTGCTTCGCGCTCGACTTGGCGGGGGCACTGCCGTGCCCCCAGATCGACGTTCTGGTCTTATCCAGAGGTTCTCAAATAGAGGCCTGAAAATGCGGCGAAATGGTTCCCGTAAATAATGGTACGGCAGTGTTTGCTTCGCGCTTGACTTGGCGGGGGCACTGCCGTGCCCCCAGATCGATTATCCTAGTTTTTATAGTTTTCTCTTTATGTGGCCATTAAACCCTAACTCTGTACCAAATTTCAGCACCCTGAGTTTATGGGAAGTACTAGTTCTATTTTGATGATCATGAGTGAGTGTATAAGTGAGTGAGTGAGTGAGTGAGTGTCGTAAATGCGAAACTTTGCTTTCGCTTAACTTCGGAACTAAATGACCTACAGACTTGAAATTTTGGATTTTAAGTATGTGATTATAGCTTACTGGATGACGAAAATTTCTGCGTTCTGGTCTTATCCAGAGGTTCTCAAATAGGGGCCTGAAAATGCGGCGAAATGGTTCCAGTAAAGGATGGTACGGCAGTGTTTGCTTCGCGCTCGACTTGGCGGGTGCACTGCCGTGCCCCCAGATAGACGAGGCATATTGAGGCAAAAAGTGTATCTAGTAAAATGACCCCAAATTTTAAATTTTTGGGGCCATTTTGAAATTCGAAGTATGGTGAAAACAAGATGGCTGACATTTGAGTTATGGTGAAAACCAAGATGGCGTAACATTTTCTTATATGAAATTTTTTTCTGCTAAATGTACGTGATACCCTATCTTGAGTTGAAATCTTTGATTACAGCATCGTTTCTCAACCATTTTTATGTCGCGACCTACGAAAAAGCTAAAAGTTAAGTAAAAAGTCTTGCAACCTTGTCACTATACAATTATAATAATATGTATCTACATAGCGCACTATTTTCATCAGCTATACCTACGTTGTATTAGCCTTCACTGATTCGACGTTCGAACGATTTTTTGACGTTAGATACAAAAGTTTCGGTCTAAACGAATCTTTTGTACCTATAATTATGTAGTTTGTATTTATTATATTTAAACAGACTGCGATGCCCTTTAAAAACAAACTCGACCCCCCCCCCCCAAGTTCGCGACCTAGGGGTTGAGAAACGATGTATTAAAAGATACTTTCGCCAAAATTGAAGGACACCTTACCTATCATGGGCCCAATACTGAGACTGACGGCGCCGGCCAGCAGCATGAGGAGGCCGTACGCTGAGGGGTAGCGCTCTATGGGCACATATTCGGCGATCACTATGGGCTGGGCGATGTGCACGAGTGACCGGAACGCGCCCAGCAGACCCGTCACTATCAGAAGTGGGATGTACGTCGTGAACTGTGTTAATACTGGAAAAGATAAAGGAGCCGTTAGTATAACAACAAAATTTAATATCACGCCCTGTATTTAAACATATTTCATTGCGTGTGTATTAAGGTATTCCTCTGTTTCGCATTTTATTTGTCCTAATTTAACCTCGCATACTTTTAGTATCTACTTGTAATTACGCATACAAAAATACGGCATATTTAGCATAATTGTATAATATTAGGTTTATTTTGTTAGATATACCTACTTATAAAAGCATAGGTACATTTGTTCAGGCACAATAGGGATGTTGTCTAGTGTGGAATATCACGGTTTTACAAATTAAATTTTAAAATTGTTGATTAAAGATACATAAATCTGAAAGAAAAAGAAATAGGTATTTAGAGTGACGCGATTAAAAATATAAGCAAATAAAAAATATTGTCCATCCCTTTCTCGCAAAACGATTCGTGATGTCACAACCTGCTACTGCCATACATTTTGTAATGACTAATGTATGGCGGTAGCAGGTTGTGACGTCACAGGCCGATATATCGCTCTCTTTCATATTGTAAATTTCAACGGTTTGTATCTACGTTATTTTTTCAGATATACAAAAAATGGGTTCTGGATTGTTTATTAACATGTTGTCTAACATCGAATAGACGAAAAAAAAAAATATTATTTAAGCATTGATATGAATATTAATAATATTCATAAAAAACAGCACATAATATACATTAATTATTATTTATTAGGCAATTAAAAATTATCCTAATCACTGGCTTGGGCGCATACGGATGCGCCTTAACCTTAATAACATGCAATTACTGTCTTCAATATTAATGCACTAAAATTGCAGGCGATATTAGACAGAGCTAAAATAACTATAATCGTTTCGAAAAATTATGTGAGAAAACAATCTTTCTAGCATTTCCATTTATAACTTTTTCCTTTATTATCACTTTTGTCGGTGACAAGTAAAGGTTTATGTACCTATATCTAGAATTTCAATAGGAAATAATACAAATGACGAGGAAATATTATTAATCTTATTGTTAGGCACAACATTATGTAAAGATGATGAAAAAAATAATAAAATGATATTCCAAGGCATTTCTCATTATAATAATAACATTGAAACCTGAATAGATAAAATGTTTTGTTGTGATACACGTGACCAAAATATTAGATTTTATGAAAGTAAAACCTAATATTTTTAAAATTGCAAAATTAAAAAACTGGGCCGAATATTAGAATATAAAAAAAATCTAAACTTAGGGTGTGCTATGATGTAGGTACATTTGGTAGAAAAAAATATTATATATGTTACAGTTAAAACCCGTTTTTCGTTATAACCCGTTTTACCTAGTTAAAACTAGGTTTTACTAAATGCCTTTGTTAAAACTAGAATTTACTAATAATATATTTGATTTTCAGATAAAACTAGTTGTAACTCTGACTTTTAGTTAAAACTACTAGGGAAACTAATTTGGGATTTAAAAATATTTATTATGAGATTTAAGACATAGAGTCCTATACCTACTAACCTAGTAAAATTTATAATTTTACACAAAAGAAACAGTTTAGGGAACATCGACTAGTAGTTGCTAAGGTGACAATACACACTAATATTTATTATAAACGGGAAAGCATGTGTGTCTGTTTGTCCGTCTTTAACGCTTAAACTACTGAACCGATTTAAATCAAATTTATGAAAATAAATTTTTTGAGAAAGGACATAGGCTACTTCTTATCGATGGGAAATTTACGGTTCCCGTGGGATACTTTATTTACAGTTTTACGTAAAAACTACTAAACTGATTATCATAAAATTTGGCACAGATATAAAGTAGACCTCGGGAAATGACTACTTTTTATCGCGGCACATATACGGTTCTCGTGGGGTACTGGACTTACGCGGGCGGAGCCGCGGGCATCAGCTAGCATTAAATAAAAGTAAAAAAATAATCAAATATGTCAACAGAAGACAATTGGGTATCAAACAATAAAAAATAATCAAACAACCTAAAGATTAAAAAATAGGTAATGATTGTCTATTTGTTACTTACTGCGCACAGCGCGCGGACGCCGGCCGCTTTGTCGAATCATCTAGACAAGATGCATTCGATAATTTCGACAGTGAAGTTCGAAATCAAAAATGTATGGGATTTGACATATGTCATCGTTAAGTGACATGTCGCTTGCGATGCCTTAGGTCAAATCCCATACATTTTATTGTCGAACTTCGTCGTCGAAATAATCAAATGCATCTTGACTAGAGGCCCAGGGCCTTTTGTCAAGATGCATTCGATAATTTCCAAGGGATTTGACATGAGGCATCACAAGCGACGTGTTATTTAACGATGACTTGTGTCATCGTTAAATGACACGGCACACGACCATACATTTTTGATTTCCAAGTTCGCCGTCGAAATTATCGATTGCATATTGACTAGAGAACCTTATGATGTCTCGCGACCAGACTACCTACTACTACAGGTTGGAATAGTTTTAACTGCGAGTCTTTGGAAAAACGCGTTTTGTTTAGTAATAACTAGTTTTAACTGATATAAAATTTTGAGCATTAGTTAATTCTAGTTTTAACAAAGGTGTTTAGTAAAAACAAGTTCTAACTAGGGAAAACGCGTTCTATCTAAAAACTAGTTTTAACTGTAACATATACAAAATATTCGAAAAATGCATGCACATGAATGCACTGTAC
Source organism: Glaucopsyche alexis (assembly GCA_905404095.1). NCBI lineage: Eukaryota > Metazoa > Arthropoda > Insecta > Lepidoptera > Lycaenidae > Glaucopsyche > Glaucopsyche alexis. Next base: position 20,599,527 of record FR990051.1, on the reverse strand, counting down.
AGAATATACTTAGGTAGTTATATTTTACCACGTGAGGATAAAGCCATAGACATATATATTATAGACGAGGCATGTTGAGACAAAAAGTGTATCCAGTTAAATTGGCCCCACTTTTTACATTTTTGGGGCCATTTTAACATTTGAAGTACTGTAAAAACAAGATGGCTGACATTTGGAGTAGGTATAACGAAAACCAAGGTAGCGTAACTTTTTATTGTAATAAGTGTATTTAAAGGTTTGTTCCGTCAAATGTACGTCATAATCATAACTCATAGGCTGTGATCCGCGGAAAATAGCGCTAAAGAAAAAAAACAGATAATCGGCCAGGACACGTGTTCTAACTTCAATACTGCGTACATAATTTGTCGTTTTGCTTATTTAATGCCAGCGGTCGCCATTTTGCTGAATTGTTTTTTAGCGCTATGTTCCGCGGAACACAGCCATTGACTTGAGTTTTGAAATCTTTGGATAAAGCACTAAAGTACATACCTATCCTAAATATCGCAGAGAAGAGGGCACCGGAGTAGAACATGTAGCGGCTGTTCATGCGGAAGAACTGTCCAGAGACCCCCAGGATGAGTCTCGCCGCCATGTCCATGGCGCCTCCTAAAGCTATAATATTTGCTATTTCAGTCTGAAAAAGAGAAATAAATAAGTTTTATTACTCTAGTAGAGATGTACTTACGTTGTCTATTGAACATAATATTATTTGCTTTATAAAGACTATTCTATACTTCTATACTATCTAATACTGTGTAAAAATAAATGCGAAAGTGTGTCTGTTTGTCTGCCTGTCACCTGTTACCTCTTCACACTTTAACCACTGAATTGATTTTTTTAAATTTAGTATAGACATACTTTGGGTCCCGGGAAAGGATATTTTTATCCCAATAGCAAAAAGTAGAGTTCCCGCGGGATAATGTATTTATGTAGCCGCGGGCAAAAGCTAGTGGAAAACAAAACTAAACAGGCAGATTTTGCGTTATACTAAACTTTCGGGTTTAGGCTTTTCGCATGCATAATGTATGATACATTGCCCCCTCGCAATGGCCGAGGTAATTTTGAAGGTCAACATAATATAATATACGTAATACTATTTTATATGTTAGAAATGCCGTATATAATAATAAAATCTTTACATTTTCTATGGCAGTTTAACATCGCCGTATTACCAAGAGATAGAGATAAATTTCGCATCCTAGGTAGCATTAACTTTGCAGGTTGCCCCGCGAGATTTCTCGTAATTTTTTTTCTATGTATCTTTCAAAATATTTTTAAACTCTTGTTACTTACATTTTGCCGTTAAAAAACTGAGTTACATAGTAATAATATTAACATTAAGTCAAGTTCGAACGCGTGCGTGTAAAAGGAATTTGTTCGGAAGTTCAAACAAGTTTTGATAATTGTATGTACAATTTTAGTCCAATCTGTTCGAAAACTGGTAAAAAGCGTGATATACCACGTGCAATCTACGATTTCGTGGTTAGTGGTTGTACAGTAAAAAGAGGTGTTTGATTTTTGACCAGCTCTATGTACTCACCACATTGGTAAATAGAAAAAAATATGAAAATTATAAAAAAAATATAAAAATACCAAAAAAATATTTTAAGGGTACATGCGTACAAAATAATTATTTGAAATCCTTTTTAATGCGATAACCCTATTTTTAGACCGGCTATGACAGTTGTTTGGACATGACTTTTGACGTAGTTGTGTTTGAATATGATAGTGTTCCTGAATATCATAATAGGTACGACAAAAGCCATGTCATTATCACAATGAAATTCATGGTTAATCATGATCTGATCCGCCGAATCCGAATGTTTAATTTTACGTTGTGTTTCTCTCCTTGACGAAATTAATTTAAAAGTAAATTGAAACGAAGTTAAATTAAATAAAATAAAGAATAGGAAACGGTTACTATATTATGTAGCTATATCTACATAAAGTGTCTATAGTGCTGGCCCACGCCTCATACATTTCTAGAATATCTCCTTTGGAACGTTGAAATAAATTAGGCTAACGTTTGTTGCAAAAACTAGTTATTTAGAATCAGGAGTATGGACCATCTGGACTCTAGATCAAGGGCTCGTGGCGACGTAACGCGGTACAGACAAGGTCTCACAGAAGCTGTGACATCTCATGGAATTTATTGTTAGATAATATTATATAAATCAGCGAGTCAATCAGTTACTATTGGTATAGAAGGATCTTCAGGTTTAATCGTATTTGTGCAAACAATTTTGATCTTTTATAGTTGCAAGGTGCCATGGGCCATAGCTCATTGTTTAAAATTGGCTGTGTTCTGCGGAAAATAGCGCTCACAAAAAAACGTAAGCAAAATGGCGGATTATGTTAGCAGTATTGAAGTTAGCAAACGTGTACTGGCCGATAGTGTGTTTCTTTTTCTTTAGCGCTAACACGTGATTTTTCCTGCGGAACACAGCCCAATTGATACGTTAATTTCGTCAATGGCTGCCGAGCTCTATACGAAAAATTTGAAAATTTGAAATTCGAAAGAAAGCGAAGATTTCTAAAAGACAATCGTGATGTAGATAAGTTATTACTTTCTTAGTATCTACAAAATGTGCTATGTAATTTAGTTTAAAGATTGCGTAATATTTTGTAATAAAATCATGGTCAAGTAGTAACATTCCACAGTAATTTAATGAACCTTCGAATAACGGTGTTTTAATGTATGGACTTTGTTTTATTCTTTCTTCTTCACTTCTTACAATTTAGTACAATTTCGTAGATATGTCGTATTGTATGAATCATTAACATTAGTACAAATTTACGAGTGATGTAGTAGGAACGATAATTAGGTATTAGTAATTACTAGAAAATTTTAAAAGACTATCTTTTAAATATTTTTTTGATTTCATTGGTGGAAGTAGATTTATATATTTTTGTTTAATGTAGTAACAGATATTTATTAAATAAGTAGTTAGGTAAATACAATTAATATAAAAACTTACTACTTATCTAAATGCAATATGGTGTGGATTTAATCAAATTAATTATTTTTTGTTTCATTATTTTTCCTTGTTTAAATTATACTACTTATCATTACTAGTGGCTTAGCCGTGCGTAGTTATGAAAGAGACCAGCTCGTGTGACAAGTGACAGACCTCTGATAAAATTCTCCATTAATTAAAGCATTATCTACACAATTACCATACTTTGAAAGTGCTTCGTCATCGTCATTATATAAGGCTTACTCACACCGGCGCAGAATCGAAACGACGCGACGCATCATATTTTTCACCTATATCATAATCATCTCTATTTTTCCACAATTAATGTACACATTTGTGGTACATAAATATCGTGATAAACGTAGATGCGGCAACGCGCGGTGTCGCAAGCTACCACATTTCCATAATACAAATTTGTACCGTAACAATGGAAAAATGGAAATAAATATTATGATATAGATTATATTGTTTGCAAAATATGACGCGTCGCGTCGCTTCGCCTCCACGCCAGTGTGAGTGGAGCCTTAAAGTTGATTCGTTGGAAAAGTTTTAAAACAAGCGGCCGAATTCTTACACGCTTTTAAAGTAAGGCTAGGTCATAACCTACCCCTACTATATTTTAAGTGATAACCTATGAATTATAGTTGTCGCTGTTAATCTTATCTACTTATATAAAAGTAAGTCGTGTTATAACTCACACTATTTATAACTCAAGAACGGCTGAACCGATTTGGATGAAAATTGGAGGAGTGGTCAGAGGTCGCTTGGATCCAGGAGACGGACATGGGATATCTTTTATCCCATTCCCGAGGGACGTGTCATTATGTACATAAAAGTACCAACTAAAACTCGAGAAAGGCTGGACCGATTTGGATAATTTTGGTCTTGAAATGATTGTGGAAGTTCAAAAAAGATTTGAACGTTGAGAAATATTGGAAAAAGTGTAGGTTGTAGGAGTAGATGTAGGTGTAGGACTAGGACGTAGGTTGGATTGTAGGTGTAGTCATTTATTCATTCCAGTTAATATTGTCACGTGTCAACGTGTGTCTGGACAACTAGTATAGACAAAAAAATAATTTAAACGGAAAGACGATGTTATTAAATCTAAATGCATTTTCAGTTTTTCGACTCAGTATAAATTTCAACAAAATTAAACTGAAAAACAATATGCATATTATTATATTAAAGCTTTATCTATGCATTTGCCTATGAATAATATTTTTTTATGTTCATTATACTATCGAAATTATGTAAATGAAACTATTATTGTTTACTCAACACTTCCAAAATTTTGCCAGTTTGTTGTTTTCAGTTTGCGAAAATATGATCATGTATCAGAGTATCGTTCTAGACTTTATTACTACCTATTTATTATACTTGTTATAATATAATAAATAACATATATTTATTATGTAACAAGAAAATTATTGTTATACACAAAGTTAAAAACACTCCGTCCGAACTTCCCCATACAAAGGATTTTTTTTTTGTTTCTACCTAAACGCTTAAATAAACATTACATAAGTAGATCATATGCCAAAAATGTCCATAATTGATTTTACCGAACCTTATGTAATTTGGGTGTTCCAGTATAAAGATGTATTACTGTATAATTTATACGTCTACTGTGATCATAGAGCATTAAACTAACATCTAAGACTGTGACCGAAACATTGCCTGTTCTTTAGACTAATTTAAATTTTTATAATATAAAAAGTTTCCTACTTGTTGTGCTTGATAGAAATTCCTGCATAGTAAGAAATGCCGGTATTTGTGTTGTACTACGTACTTAGTTTAATAATAATTGAATCCTAATTGATAAAATTTAAGCTAAATGCAGACGAAGTCGGGCTACAACTTAATATTGCTCTAAATACAAGGAATATAATTATTATATACAATTTTGTTTTAGTTCATTGGCATCCTACTTGTTGTCAGTCATCTGTCAAGTTTTAAACGTGTTTGACCACTTTCTATTTTAGACAAACATATTATAACTAACTCCAAAAGAGACCAAGTAAATTAAGGAAATTGAGGTTAGAGTTTAGACTTTTCGAAAAAAGCGGGGGAGTTATTGTACTTACTTCTTTACAACATTATAATTGGGTATTTACTTTTTCAACAGACTTGTCCAGACATCGTGAAATAATTTAACCAAGAGCATGTCAGGGTGTCTAAAAAGGCCACTTTAGGTGTTTCTTATTATGTTTCATATATTTTGACAGTAAATACATCAATTTTGACAGTTTTCAATAGAAATGCGTAAAATGGCGCACATAATATGAATCGCATATGATTCATCTAATGTTAATCTAATGTTTACCAAAGTAGTCTTTTTAAAGTTCCAGGACATGTCTATTGTCTAAGGAGGGTTCCGTAACTATAAACGGGTAATCGTTTTTTTTTTTTTTTCTAATTAAGTACTTTAAAAGTAAATGTCCAGTTTTATTCAAATAATTATCCTCATCACGGAAAATTGCAAGTTTCTAAGACTCGTAGCTTAGAAATTCCAGGGAAGACCAACTTAAAAACCACTTTGGAGGCCGATTACTTAAAAATGGTTGACTGTAAAAAAGTAATTTATGAAACCTTGGCTTTACGTAACTATTTATTAATATGTGCCTTTACTTTAAAATACCTATGCAACGATACCCCACACGATGGGGTAGAATGAAAAAAATATTTTTCATCCCCACTTCACATGTACCTATAGATAGCCAACCCTATACTATACAATATACAAGAATTTTGAATTATAATTATTTTATGATGCCAAAACCGACATCTATACACATTATATAAATATATAAAATTTCATCCATAATTTATATTCACAATTACAGAAGCTAGAAGAGCAGACAAACAGACAGACTGACAGACAGATGAACAGAGGGAAACTTTAAGGGTTCCTTGAGTATGACGGAGCACTAAAAAGTCTTGTTTATATAATCTAGTTTTCTCTTTTGAATACATGACGCAAAACGCATTAAGCGTTTTGCGTCATGTATTCAAAAGCGCTATTGAATAGATAAACTACCGATAGTAAAAACTCATGAGCTTACTGTCGAGTATTAATCGGATTACCTACAGTGTAAAATTAAATAAAAATAAATGATTACCTATTCAAACACGTCATTTCAATAAATGACTGACTAGACATGCGAATGTTTACTTTTCGAATGTCTGTCACTTATCGCAACATTTTTATAGTTTTATTTATTGCTGGTATTAATTTATTAACGAAATATGATAAGTAAAAGTCAAAAATCTACATAATATCGTCATTTAACCAAATGCCAGCAAAACTTAATTTTTTGATAATAGTGACACTCAGATTTTAGGGTTCTCTCGTGTAACAAACGCCTTATGGAAACATAATTAAATAACCAGAACCTCGATGCTCGTATTTAAAGTAGAGTGTAGACTCATTATACTTTAATGTTATTGTAAGTGAAGCGACATGCCATCGTAAACTTATTTTATGAAATTTCGACCAATCAGAGCGCGTTTCACGTTAGTTTGACGCTTACGAGAATACCGTTTGACAGTTTTAGCGTATCGAGACTTGATTGTTATTGTATTAATGTACATTTAGACAGGTAAGTTGGAATGAGTATCCCATGTCATGGGATACTCATCGCAACTTACCTGTCCGGTAGTTGTGGTATAGTATACGGGTACGCGACCCCGGCTTCCCTAGCTATTACTGTCCTATCCCTTGCCCTCCTGGGCGGTAATATCCTACATTTCCTATTTCCCACTCTAACTTACCAACCTTCCTTTCCACACCACCTGTAAGGACAGGTGGTCCCTTTTCCTATTCCTACCCTCTCCGCAAATCCGTGGGAACGTAATGGATAATTATAAAAATAATTTAATTATCCAAAATGGCGGTGATGTGGTTCGCCATCCATCACGTCTCGTTCTCGCGGAGGCGAAAAGTGGCCCATGGAGAGCCGCTTCGCTACGTTGAATGTAAGAGGAGGAATGGATGGTAAGAATGAAAGTGGATGAAGCGAAACAAGTATGTAAGGATCGTAGCAAGTGGAAAGAAGTGGTCTCTGCCTACCCCTACGGGAAAGAGGCGGTCTCTGCCTACCCCTACGGGAAAGAGGCGGTCTCTGCCTACCCCTACGGGAAAGAGGCGGTCTCTGCCTACCCCTACGGGAAAGAGGCGGTCTCTGCCTACCCCTACGGGAAAAAGGCGTGATTATATGTATGTTTATTTAGCAGAATTGACCCTCAGGAGTAACGGTAAGGTGGACATGACAGACTCTACTATTTTTTTTTTTTTTTTATGAAATAAGGGGGCAAACGAGCAAACGGGTCACCTGATGGAAAGCAACTTCCGTCGCCCATGGACACTCGCAGCATCAGAAGAGCTGCAAGTGCGTTGCCGGCCTTTTAAGAGGGAATAGGGTAATAGGGGAGGGTAGGGAAGGGAATAGGGTAGGGGATTGGGCCTCCGGTAAACTCACTCACTCGGCGAAACACAGCGCAAACGCTGTTTCACGCCGGTTTTCTGTGAGCCCGTGGTATTTCTCCGGTCGAGCCGGCCCATTCGTGCCGAAGCATGGCTCTACCACGTATTTATTCCAGTAGGTAACTATTTCTAAACTGTGACATTCGAGAGCGACTAATGCGTAATGATAAAACTCCGAAGTGAAGTCTCCAGAGATATTTCCGGACCACTACGACCTTCAAACATTCAAGAAAAGAGCATACTTTTTTTAAAGGCCAGCAAAGCACTTGCGACTCATCTGATGTTGCGGGCGCCCACGGACGGTTATCTCTTTCCATCAGGTGAGCCGTCTGCTTGTTTGCCCCCTATTTTACGACAAGGAGGCGGTACAGCGACATGTCACTTTTTGATCCTTCAAAATAATAGGAAACTATTTTCTTACCTTACTAAGATGATTTTTGTCTAGGAACAGCGGTTCTAAAGTGAAGAATGTGAGGTCCGCAAAAAATGCAAGCGCTATCCCAAAAATTATGTTCACGTAGACTAAATCTTTAAGCAGGGATAGGTCCAAAAATTCGGCTACCGTTTGCCTAAAACAATAAAACATTCATTAATTGTGTGGATAAACATAAAATTTTATTATAAAAGTTTCATTCATACGCCATATTATAAATATTTTTGAAGCGAAACTGCTTTTTAGCGTTGGAAGAGGTTGGAAGCGAAATTTCAAGGTTGCGTCACGTCACGCGTCACGTCACGATTTTGGATATAATGCCATCTATCGGAAACTACTTATACGTTCTTACAAAGTTCTAAAGTACGGCTCAATACACAGATATTGATAATTAGGCACGAATCACGATGAGAGTATTTTTGGATTTTAAATGCTGAATGATATTTCGCTTCTGCCACTTCTACTCTGTCTACGCCATGTGTTTTTTTTTTAATATTATTATTTTCTTTATCAACAAAAAAGTTTCGCTGCCTCTTTTGACTTTGAGGATGGCGAGCAGAAACAGTTACAAAGGGGTAAAATTTTAATATTGTAAAAGTCCAAAATACGTCAGAATTATAATCCTACTAGCTGATGCCTACGGCTCCGCCCGCGTAAATACAGTAACCCACGGAAACCGTATGTGTCCCGCAATAAAAAGTACCCTATGTCCTTCCCCATGGTCTACTTTATATCTGTGCCAAATTTCATAATAATCGGTTTAATAGATTTGACGTGAAACTGTAAATAAAGTATCCCACGGGAACCATACATTTCCCTGCGATAAAAAGTAGCCTATGTCCTTTCTCAGTAGCCTATCTGTGTACCAAATTTCATTTCAATCGGTTCAGTAGTTGTGCCGTGAAAGACGGACAAACAGACACACACACTTTCCCATTTATGATATTAGTAGATGGATGTTTGTTACTCTTTATGAACAAATTTGGTATAGTAGTTTAAGGTCTGGGTTAACACCGAAAAAGTACAGTGATCCCATGAAAATATATTACGATACGATATATGAGTTAATATATTTACGCGGGTGAAGCCGCAGGCAAAAGCTAGTTATCAAAATATTTTTATTTTAATAATGTTTACAGTTTATATTCATTTTATTAACCTCAGACGTTATAAAATGAAAACTCAACATTTATTTCCAATACAAATAGATAAAAATATACGGAAAACTGATATTTGATAACATAAATTAAAAATATATTTTGAGATAATATCTTAAAATATAATTTTAATTTATCTCTATATGATATGACAAAATGATATTCAATCAGATTTAATGAGGAACATTATCAACAAGATTAATTTATTTACAAAAAAATTATTAAAATTTTAAGAATTAGAAAACTCTTTAAATAAAAAAAAATCCATAATGTTTCTTAAATTATTAAATATACATTATTATAGAAAAAAGGAAAGATTTGTTTGTATGCTTGCATAGAATAGGCTTCGAAACTACTGGACGGATTTTAATGTAATTTTGTTCAGAATAGACCACGGGGAAGGAAAGGCCACTTTCTATGTACAGTTCCCGCGTGATTTCTTATTACACGCACGAAGTCGCCGGTCGGTAACATCTAGTATCATAATAATAATCAGATATTATTATTTATAGTAATATCATTATTATTATTAGATCCTAAATTGCTCCGGCTGATAGCGTTAAACCGGCAACCGGAACGGTCAGTTAGGTCAGCTAACTGTATACAGTGAGATAAGTGTACCCGGCGATAGCGGGGATAATCATTGAGATACTCGATCTTGACCTACGGCCTCGTAATTAAACTAATATAGTGTATGTCTCTACGCCACGGTTGATAAGGCACTGTTTGTCGCGTGTGGCTTATCAGTTATCTCCAAGTTGACTGTATTTGGTAATTAAGACTTGTCCAATATTTATTATTTCAAAACAAAAGGGTAAAGGGGATAATTTAGGGTTACCTCACACTGAAACGGACGCGACGCTTCGCTGCATTTTTAAGATGTGTTCAAAATTGACGGTGCCCAGACCTGCTTCATTGACCGAGTCGCAAAGGTTTTAGCTTGGGGTTTTCCAAAGAGCAATGGAGCGCAGCATTTTGGGAGTAAGAATAGCCGACCGAATAAGAAACAGCACGTTGCGCTCCAAAACGGGTGTGACAGACAGTAGTATGAAGGCTGTAAAGCTAAAGTGGGATTGGACGGGCCATATCAGCCGCATGCATCCCGACCGCTGGGCAAATATTACCACAGATTGGGTAACAGATGACGGACGGCACCGCCGTGGCCGACCTAGAAAAAGATCGCGCGATGAGCTGGATGAGAGGAATAGAAGACCTTTGCCCAGCAGTAGGACAGTATAGGCTACTAAAAAAAAACAAAATTGAACATTATTTATATTACACAAGGAGAGATTTTTTTGCAAGTTTGCACTCTTGCACACGTTTCATTGCAAGAGCGGCACCGCCGCGCCGGTAGCTCGAGATTCGAACTCTTGCAATGAAATGTGCAGCTTCTTGTGTAGTGAAAAGAGTTCAATTTCGAATCACTATCAGAAAAATGCAACGCCACTTCGCGTCGCGTCACGCTTCAGTATGAGCTGAGATAGATTTATTGGCACTTAATCAGTTGTCTATTATTCAATACTTGTCTACACAAAAGTTTGGACAAAACTATAGGACTAACATTATTGTTTAGACACAATGAATGGTGACATTGTGAACATGAAACCATTTTTTAAATAATATTATTAGTAATTGTATATCTATATGTAATTAGGCCGCTCTACGTCAGCGATTTTTTGCGCGTTTCATTTTTCACAAATGCATTATTTGCAATGGGGGTATTGATCGGAAATATTGAAGTATTATTACTTGATTATTGTAAAAAAATTTTTTTTTTTTTTTTTTTAACTTTAACATTAGTTTTATACAATAAAAAATGTATTATTCAACGCGCACTGTGCAGTATGCGTGCTATTAGTACACTGTATAGAGATCTCTAAATTATGATGGAATATGTATTTTTTTATTACAAATGGCATAAAATAATGCAAATATATTAATATAACCTACTAAATATAATATGACCTACTAGCTTTTTCGAGCGGCTTAACCCACATTTATACAGTAACATTGTACTTTTTCGGGATAAAAGATAGTCTATGTTATAATCCATAGCTACCATCAAAGTCCGTTCAGTAGTTTTTGCGTGAAAGAGTAACAAGCATCCATCCATCCATTCATCTATCTATACAAATTTTCAATTTTTAAATGAAATATATGGTGCAAGCGAGCAGACGGATCGCATAATGGAAAGCGATTACCGTCGCCCATTGACACCCGCAACACCGGAAGAATTGCAAGAGCGTTGCCGTCCTTTCAAACATGAATACCTACTCTCTTTTCTTGAAAGTTGGATGGGAAATATTCTGATGACAGTTCATTCCAAAGGTTTATTTTACGCGGCAAAAAGCTTAATTTATACTAGTAATATGGTGAGTGTTACAAAAGAATTAGCTTTTTCCCACGGCTCCGCCCGGCGCCCGTGTAAATTTTGTATTGGGAATACTGTACATTTTCGGGATAAAAAGTAGCTTATGTTTTAATCTAGATTCTAAACTACATTTATACCAAATTTCATCTAAATCCGTTCAGGAATTTTTGTCTGGCAGAGTAAAAACATCTATTCATCTATTCATCCTCACAAAATTTCACATTTATAATACTAGTAGGATCAGAGTTTCAACTGAGCCTCAATTCTCGTATTTAAATTAGACTTTCATTTTATTTTGATTTATATTATAAGTGAAGCGACATAATAATCTATACTGATATTGTAAAGTTTAGACCAATCAGAGCGCGTTTTGCGTTGGTTTAATGTTTACGAGAATACCGTTTGACAATTTTAGCGTATCGGGATTTGATTGTGATTGTATTAATGCAGGTTTTATTTAGCAGAATTTACCCTCTGATCATATTTTAGTTATCGTAAAAAGGACTCTACTAGTAGTGAAATAAGTGGTTTTATAAAAAACTCACCATTTACCCTCCTTATTCTTGATGATCGGCATCGGCTCCACTGCAATACCTCCGAAATTCCCCAGACTGTTGACTGACGCGGCCTTATACAGGTTCTCCATATAAACGTTGTCGTTCGAACTAAACCTACTATCACATTTCTCCGTGCCCATAAGCGCGGGTATACTCAGTCTTCTCAGTGCGGTCATTTTGGGCACCAAAAGACCGGGAACCTTGTGCGAGTTCTCTATGCAATTCTTCGTGAATAGATTTTCAACTGACTTTGTATTGTGTACCAAGTGGTTGTTGTGAAGTGCGAGATCAAATTTATTTATGTCTTCTACGTCTGAAGGTGTCGGTGGTATTACTGAAATAAGAAAAAATATACAATGGAAATGTATTTACATAACATTTAAATTATTACCCCCTTACTAATAATCGCTGTATAAGCTTTGAATAGTTATACAGTGTTTTGTCTCCTTCTATCGAATTAAAAATGTCACTTGTTTGACGGGAACAAAACACTGTATAACTATTCAACGCTTATACAGCGTTTATTAGTAAGGGGGTAAAAGTACTAGCATTAATTATTATTGCCCGCGGCTTCGCCCACGTGAAATTAGGTTTTAAACTTTCATCCCCTATTTTACCCCCTTGGGGTTGAATTTTTCAAAATCCTTCCTTAGTGGATGCCTACGTCATATGAGAAATACGTGTGCAAAATTTATGTGCAATATATGAACGAAACTATTAACTGTTGCCTGGAAGAAACTGATGCAGCAGTGAGGCCGCCGATATGAACTTCTTTTTTATTTATTTTTTTTTTTTGATATTACAATATCTTTCCTCTCGCTTTCTTGCAATTTGTGGGAGTGATTTAATGAAATGGGACGGAAGTGTGTAACAGGAAGTCGCTCGCTATTCGAATTGACGAATGAGCGCGCGGTGGTGGAGTTGGCCGTCAGATTCGAATAAAATATTTCATTATTTAGCTTTTTGAGGTTGATTTCTGTCATTAGATAAGTTTCCGTACTTTTTATCATATTAGAAAATCGTAATAAGCTGGCCGTGTTCCGCGGAAAAATGCTAACAAAAAAGCGTAAGCAAAATGGCGACCGCTAACGTTAAATAAGTAAAATGGCGGATTATGTTAGCGGTAATAAGTAAACGTATCCTGGCCGATAATGTTTTTTTTTTTTATTTCAGCGCTACGCTTTTTTTCCGCGGACCACAGCCACTGTATTTTTTTTTTATATTTTCATAAGTAACTTCATCATTTTTTCAGAATATAATTTTAAAATTGCTTATTACTAAGGTAAGATTTCAAATATGACCACTGTAAGGCTCGCTCATTTTTTTTTACTTTGTGTAAATTTATTATTTTAATTCAAATAAAGAATTGTTACCTATTATTATTTTATTATGAATTAATTGGCACCCAGTTGTTGAATAGGGCTTCTCATATATTATTTACTATAATCTTCTCAAAAGGTTCCAAGTTTTAACAGTTAGTTATACAGTGTACATTTTATATGTAGAAATGTTATGTGAATAAAATTTAAAAACCACAATAATCTAGAAGCTACAAGTAGTTGAAATATTTTTCTAATTTAAAAAAAGACCAACGAATTTAGCAAATTAAAACTGTCGACTAATTTATGTATTTAGACTAGAATAAAATATCTTAATTCATATATAATAGAGAATAAAATTGTCACAGAATATTGAATTATTGTCTCGTTATTCGCGTCTCTTCGAAATTAATTTCGGAATTGCTCCAGTGTTTATGCAATATTATCTTATGCTAAAGAAATATTATCTCAATAGCATTATATTATGTAAATGTTTGTTTTTTTACTATTTCTCATAAATAATATGCTGAATGCGTATCTAAATAACATTCCAGAAGTGGAAAAAAACTACAAAAAGACTATATTTTTATGGCTTGAATAAAAATTAAGGCTCTGCACAGTTATTTAATTTAAAGCAACTATAAATGTAGACAAACATCACTATGTATGTCTGTTTTTGTCAACAAACCACATCCACATCTCCATGGGCCTATCATACAAAAATCAATAAACTGATTAAAATGCGGTTTTCAGTTTTATCAAGGTTTAAACTATTTCATAAATTCGCGTGACAATAGTGAAAATAGCATTTTAAAATACTATTAACTTAATTAAATATGGCCTACGCAATTACATGGCGCTTATTTTACATAATAATATATAATGGCACACATTTTAACCGAGAATATGTTTCCAGCTAATTGTGTAATTGATAAATTACTTACATACAATTTTCTCGCAGGACTTAAATTGTTTAATCATATGCCACTCCACTGGCTGCATGGCCACGGCGCCGAAGATACTGTGAGCTGATATCGCGCACAGGATGGCCAGGGTACCCCGGAACCCGTACTCCGTTATAGTGAACTTGATGAACAAAGGGTACACCATTGTAATCATTCCAATCGAAGCCTTACACAGACTCAAATAGAGCACCTTTTTCCTCGTGAAGTAGCTGTTGAAACTCGTATACGAGACCGGAATCAGGAGGCCCATTCCTAACCCTTGAAGGAATCCGTTTGTAATGATAAGCTGCGTCGTGGACACCACGAATATGGCCAGGAACGAGGCCAGCGTGTAAATAAAGGCCCCGATCAGCCCGACCTGTCTAAGCGACAGTTTCTTTAGGGCGATATTTGCGGAAAAACCTGAAACGAAAAGTTTGCTTTAGTCACATTTGATTACAGTCAATAATAACCATTTGCTTAATGTAATAATAACTTTTTTGATTCAAAATCAATCTATATAAATAAATAAAAATTGAAGTGTCTGAATGTAACTACAAATTAACAGCTTTGCAGTAAATGCATGTTATCATGATCTATACCAGTGTTTTTCAACGTGTGGGTCGCGAACCCCTGGGGGATGGGGGGATTCTTCATATTAATGGGGCCGTGTCATGACAATGGTTTAAAAAACACTGGTCTATACGGTATCTACACCAAAATTTGATTTTGGTTAGTTTTTGGTATGGTATGGTTTTGTCTGTTTATCTGTCTGTCTGTTGGTCTGTCTGTCTGTTTATTCCAGCTAATCTCTGAAACGGCCGATTTTGACCAGACTTTCAGTAGCAGACAGCTGATGTTAATAGGAGTAATTAAGGAGCAACTTATATCTTAGGGTTCTGTTAAAAAAAAAACTATAGTTTCCATTTTCATAAATAGTTCTGCGCAAACGAAGTTGCGGGCACCCGCTAGTTCATAATACAATTAGAGCACCAATTTTCAAGAATGTGGCTACTACTAGGCTACTACGATAGTAGGTCAAGTTCAAATATATATTTTTGAAAACCTGTAATTATGGTAATCAGATTTTTTGTCTTAAAGTTTTTTAAAAATAGAACACAATATTTTACATCCATCCAATATCTAAAATAGATTTAACTAAAAATGTTGTTCTATTAATACGATTTACGACACTATTTGGCTAAAAATATATTTCAAAAATAGAATTCAAAGATATTTTTAGTCAGAATAATGTTTATAAATAGTTATATTTATTTCCTTTTCATATTTTAAACAATGTGTGAAGCGAAAAAATAGTTTGAATAAAATAATTCACGTTATTTTTTGTGTAACACCTAAATTCCACTCATGGTTAATGTATCTACGAATATTGTAAAGGTTACTTAGCGATGTCATGTCAAATCCCATACATTTTTTTTTCGTACTACGTCGTCGTAATTAGCGATGGCGACTTAGCTAAAGGCTCTGGGTCTATAGCCAAGATGCATTTGATAATTACGATGACGAAGTTGGACAGCAAAAATGTAAGTATGGTATTTGCGTATCGCGCCAACTTCGTTATCTTAGTGATGGCATCTTGGCTGTTTCGGAGGTTGTTCAATGCAAACAAATATTTCCTCTTTACATTTGACAGCGGCGTAAGCGTGATGTTATCGAATTATATTTGTTTGGGCGATGATTTTGACAGATTTTAATACAGTTCTCATCTAAATAAAGGCA
This sequence comes from Glaucopsyche alexis, assembly GCA_905404095.1. NCBI lineage: Eukaryota > Metazoa > Arthropoda > Insecta > Lepidoptera > Lycaenidae > Glaucopsyche > Glaucopsyche alexis. Next base: position 20,583,545 of record FR990051.1, on the reverse strand, counting down.
AACCTGACCGACTCATCTATCAACGCACAGCCGAAACTACTGAACGGATTTCACTATTTTTTGGCATACAGATAATTGTAATCACGTAGGTATTCGCTAAGAAAGGATTTTTGAAAATTCGCCCCCTAAGAGGGTGAAGGAAGGGGTTAAAATTTTGTATGGAAACCGAACTCCACGCGAACGAAGTCGCAGGCTAAAGCTAGTTTATTATATAACGTAACGTTTACGCAGCTGTAAATTTTTCCTGCTAGGCCCACTGAACGCACCTGTAATCGCTAGAGTAACTTGAAACACCCCAAACACCACTGTGACGGCCCCCGTGCCCACCCCGAGGTCGTCCAGGAAGTCATTGTATATGAACCCGAACACTGGCTGATGCGCTGTACCGGCGATCTGAAAAAAAAAACAAAAGATGCTTAGTCATCATCATTATCAATCTCCTCGTAACAATTGATAAAGAAAATTGGGCTATAATCCAAGGGGATATAATGGGGGTTACGCTACAATACTAACTTTTTTTTTGTTTTATAGCTATGTATATGTTGCCCGCAACTTAGTGCGCGCAAAAGGTAGTTTCGCAGAAATAGTACATTTTTCCGCGATAAAAAGTAGCCTATGTCCTTCCCCGTGGTCTACTCTACATCTGTGTCAAACTTCTTCAAAATTGGTCCAGTAGTTTCGGAGCCTATTCAATGCAACAAACAAACACACTTTTCATCCTTATATATTAGTATAGTAGTATAGAAAAACAAACGACAGGCTTGATGCCTTTTTTTATTTTATTAAATTATGCTCAGGACATTTATAAATTCCCCACAATTATATGTTTTATTTAATTGTTTACGAAGTCCATCACGGTTTTGGTGAACTAAAATCAAAGTGGCTGGTCAACTTCGTTCCCTTGCCCTTTTAATAATTTTATATACTACTATCTGTTGCCCGCGGCTCCGCCTGCATAAATACAGTATCCCTCGGGAACACTGTATTTTTTCGGGATAAAAAGTAGCCTATGTTTTAATCCAGAGCCTAAACTACAAAGATACCAAATTTCATCGAAATCCGTTCAGCAATTTTTGCGTGAAAGAGTAACAAACATCCATCCATACATCCTCACAAACTTTCACATTTATAATTAATAGTAGGACAACTTATTAGAATTGATGTGCATTCCTCTGTGCGAGAGCGAACCTTCCGTTGGTAGTACGTAGAGGCGAGCTACTCGTTGCCATGACAACAAGTATATATGAGACGAATATGATGCTAAATGATATAATACATCTAACTTCTAGATTACTTCTACTACAAAAAAACTTTTAATAATAATCCTACTACTGATAAGATACATCCATCTTCACAAACTTATTAACTTAAAAAACATATTTTATAAAAATGTTTGTTATAGTTACTCTTTCACGCAATAACTGCTGAACGGATTTTGATGAAATTTTGTATGGTATTAGTTTAAGCTCTAACACATAGTCTACTTTTCATCCCGAAAGAGTACCGAGTTCTCGTGGGATTGGGACAAAAGCTAGTTATACTTAGTTTTAATTATTTTGTAATAAAATAATTTAATGTTTTCCACATGGAGACACGTGATTCAACTCCATAAAATGATTATGTTTACAAGCAACTTGTTAGCTTAGACTCGAAGGCCAATTTCAGTAATGAAATACAATATCAATGTCGTTTATAGTGACTACTAATAAGGAAACAAATGTCAAAACAAATAGACGAATGATATTTTTTGATATAACAAATGCAAGTCTGTAATGATGTACGCTGCATATAAAACTAGATGTTGCCCGCGGATTCATTTGCACGGAAAGAAAGCCTGCACGAACCGTACATTTTGCTGCCTAAAAAGTAGCCTCTGCGTTAATCCAGAGTCTAAACTACTACGATGCCAAATTTCATTAAAATTTGTTCAGTAGTTATTGCGTGAAAGAGTAACAAACATCTTTACATACATACAAACCTGTATGTGGATACATATATCTATCATACATTCATACATTCTTACATTCATAAGATTGTGATGTCTTCCGATAATAATTAAAATATTAAGAAACATCAGTTTCCTTACAATTTTCAATATAATAGGTTGGGGAAAAAGTCTTATAAGTCTCTAAAGTCGCATTATAGTATGTATGAACTTGTCATAAAATATCTTGGGTTATACCAATTGTATCTGGCTGATTTTGGTATCATTAAAAAGTTTTAATTTTACAGAAGACAATTCCAAATTCAAATTAGGTAAATTTGAGATTTTCATTTGTTTTTCTTATTGTTAAAATGAGTGATTCTTATGAAGAATTTCGATACATTTTAAAATTTTATTACAAAAAAGGTAAAAATGCAACACAAGCCGCGAAAAAAATTTGTGATGTTTATGGACCTAATGCAGTATCTGTGAGAGTAGCGCAAATTTGGTTTAAGCGTTTTCAATCCGGAAATTTTGATATCAAAGATGCACGTCGCTCTGGTCGCCCTGTTACGGACAAAACTGTTGCCATTTTTGAAAAAGTGGAGCAAGATCGGCATATTAATAGTTACGATGTAGCTGAAGAACTGGTGATTGACCACAAAACGGTTTTGACGCATTTGAAAAAAGCTGGGTACACAAAAAAGCTCGATATTTGGGTGCCTCATGAGCTCACTGAAAGAAACCTAATGAACCGTGTACTCATTTGTGATTCTTTATTACGACGTAATGAAACCGAACCATTTTTGAAGAAGCTGATAACTGGTGATGAAAAGTGGATCACGTACGACAAGAACGTGCGAAAAAGATCGTGGTCAAAGGCCGGTCAGGCTTCACAGACTGTGGCGAAACCCGGGTTAACTCGCAACAAGGTGATGCTGTGTGTGTGGTGGGATTGGAAGGGCATTATTCATTATGAGCTGTTACCGCCAGGCAGAACCATCAATTCTGAACTGTACTGCGAACAACTGATGAGATTAAAGCAAGAAGTTGAGAGAAAGCGGCCGGAATTAATCAACAGAAGGGGTGTGGTTTTTCACCATGATAACGCTAGACCTCACACATCTTTAGCCACTCAGAAAAAATTACGGGAGTTTGGCTGGGAGGTGTTAATGCATCCGCCGTATAGTCCTGACCTTGCACCTTCAGATTTCCACCTGTTTCGGTCGCTGCAGAATTCCTTAGGCAGTGTCAGGTTGACATCACAAGAGGACTGCCAAAACCACTTGTCGCAGTTTTATCATCAGAAGCCCCAAAAATTTTATAGCAATGGGATCATGTACCTACCAACAAGATGGCAAAAAGTTATCGAACAAAATGGCACCTATATACTTTAGTCACTTAAACTTTATAAAAAAACCTTTTGAATTTTTATATAAAATGCGAAGAAACTTTTTCCCCAACCTAATAGTATTTACTAGGTTTTGTCCGCGGCGCCACCCACGTAAATAAAGGATCCCACGGGTAAAAACGGATAAAAAGTACCTTATGCGTTACCGTTATAGCAACATCCAAACCAAATTTCATCAAAATCCGTTCAGAAGTATTTGCAGTCTACACTCTACACATTCTACACCAATTATTATACGTAAACCTACTACCTAAACCTACAACATACACCTACACCAATTACCTACAGTTACAACCTACACCTACCTACACCTACTACAGGTGAGACAGGTTATTGACCTCTAAGGGTTGAAGATTGTTACAGTACTAATATCGCTATTAAACGATGGGGGTTTGTGTTAGAAGGGTGAAATTTGCGGGTTATAATAATATGTATTTTTATATCAAATCATAAAATAATAATAAATAAAAAAAAATTGGGGTGTGCCACCCTTATCACTCATGGGTATAAAAATAGTTTACAACCTATGCTCATTCCTACTGAATAAACCAGCGAAATGTTACAAAAGTCGAAATAACGAAAATAAAATAAAAGGAAAAGCATTTTCTAACTAGTGTTTTTTAACTAGTGCCTGTCATTCCAATTACATACCATCTAATATACTTACATATAAAATTTTCGTATAGTAGTGTTAGGGGACACACTTCTCCGAAACTGCGTGACCGATTCTTATGATATTTTTTTTGCATATTCGGTAGGTCTGAGAATCCCCCCCCCCCCTCCAAATATTTTATTTTAAATTTTTTTCGTTAAATATTTTATTTTATTTTTCTATGATGTGACATAAAAAATTCATATAATGACGAAACAACGTTTGCTGGGTCAGCTAGTATTGTATAAGTATTTAACATAGAGACCAGAGGGGCAATTCTGCTAAATAAAGCCTGCATTAATACAATTACAATCAAGTCCCGATACGCTTATACTCCCAATAGGTGTTTTTATGAACGTTAAACCAACGTGAACGCGCTCTGATTGGTCGAAACGCCATAAAATCCGTTCATCGTAACATGACGCTACACTTTCAATCCAAACAAAGTAAAATTGACTGTTTAAATTATCTACTTTAAATACGAGAATTGAGGTTCTGACCACTAGCTTTTCAGTGCTCAGATTTTGCGTAAAAAACTAATTCTGATAAGATTTTTATGTATCGTATTTTCGATCCCTTGGCAATTTAAGGCCTGTTCCACAGTCTTTTAACCTGTACTTACGGATGATATATCGGATATATCGCACCTTTAGAATTGAAGTGGCTTAATCCAAAATTCTTGATTTTTGGTAAACGCCTAAAATGTAATTGGAGAATAGGCCATTTTTTGTTTTTTTAACTATAATAGTGAGTGTGAGCCTTATGTAGTTACAGTTTTTGTTATTTGCCGTAGGTGAATAGTTGTTTTAGTGATTTGTTATTAAAAATATGAGTTTGATTATTAAGAACCTTTGTTAATTAATAATTTAAAAATAGGTGTCACTTTATTTCCAAAATATTTAAATTTTAATTGACTTATTTAGCTTTGTGTCTATTTTTTACTAAAGCATTGAAAAATAAAACGTAACTATTTTAAAAATATGCTATTTATTTCTAATGTAAAATTTATTTTTGGTGACTAATTTTGGAATATGCTAGTTTATTAATGGTTGACTTTTAAAATTTAAGGTAAATTATATACATATTATATCGCCGCTTACTTCATACCGAGAGATAGAGATAGAACATGCAAATAAAGTACCTGACACTTATCAGTAAGATGTTCACCAGACCCTTAATATTAATTATTTGTTTGCATAAATATATAATGCATGCTACATAAAATATTGTGACGTCAACAAATAATTGTCATGACGTCACGACCGAGATGCGTCCTGATTCGTGAGTCGTGACAGCTCAGAACCTCAATTCACGTATTTAAAGTAGACAATTTAAAGAGACAATTTTACTTTGTTTGGATTGAAAGTGTAGCGACATGTTACCGTGAACGGATTTTATGACGTTTCGACCAATCAGAGCGCGTTTTACGTTGGTTTAACGTTCATAAAAACACCGTTTGGGAGTATAAGCGTATCGGGACTTGATTGTAATTGAATTAATGCAGGTTTTATTTAGCAGAATTGCCCCTCTGAAATGCACACTGTGTGTTGTCCAACTGCACACTGTGTGTTGTCCAACTGTTACACAAGCCGATCTTCCTGTTTACGTCCACGGTCCACTAATATTATGATAACTATTAATTTATTAATGTTAAGGTCGTAAATTTGACGGCTCATATGGAAAAAGCCTCGATTTCTGCAAAATAACAATAATTTATAGAACATAAAACTATACAAACATGTTTTTATTTGCCCAACTAAGCTGTGACCTCAATTCTACTTATTAATGAATTACAAATATTTAATTTATTTAAAAGAATTTAGCTTTTGGCACCCGATAGTGTAATAATTAATAGTTGTTCTATATCTGTCGATTTTTGATACCAATACATATTTAAACGCTTTTAAAATAGTTCAACCAGATGATTGTCTTATTATATGCGTAGTTTAAACAATTACTTATGTTTTAAAATAATTTAAAAAATAATAATAAACAGCAAAATTGACAACTAATAATTAATAAATGTACTAACTTTTAAAAAATACATCCATAATCTGCCAATTAAATAGCACTAATTGTACGAGAATGTTGCTATTAGCCAATAAGAAGATACGAGTAAGTTAATAAAAGATCCACGGGAAATATAACCTTCCTTGACAGTTGACGAAAATAAATCGAAAAAAATAAATAAATATAAGTTTGCAAAGCTTTCCATACCAAGGTCAGCAAAATCATTAACTTTATTGGCTAACATAATTACTTTAGGAAAAATATTGTGGTTTCAAAGTAGGCTGAATTCAGAGAAAACGGACCAGTCTCTATCACCTGCTTATCTATACTTACATACTAATAAAATATATACTTAATATTAGGTACACTGCCGTCGTAAGAAAAAAGAGCACAACTAGCATTTTTTTTAATTGAGTTATATACATATTTAGAATCAGAAAAAATGGCACATCTGCTCAATTTTTGTAGAATTTTATCTTCAAGGAATTCGGAGATACAGTAGGCTCAAAAGGCACAAATGAGACTAATATTCATGTTTTATAGAACGAAAAGGCACATTTATTTACACAAATACGTAGATGTGCCCTATCTACTTAATTAATGATCCATGCATGTCTCAATTAATTTACGTATAACAGGCACAAATAACCAGTTGTGCCTTTTCTTTAAATTATTTACGATTAGGGGTGAGGAAAGGGGGCACGGTTTGATTGAAACGCGCCAGCTGTTATGCCTGCGACGTCGCATTTTTCCTTGAAAACCGGGACTGCAAAAATTTGATTTTGTGTCTGGATAACTGCGCGGCCCAAAACAAAAATTGGTGCCTTTTTTATTACTTAGTAAATGTTGGTGTCCTAGAAGAAGATTTGTTAAGTTTTGTTTCAGTTATTTGGTTAAGCTAACCAGAAATGTCATGACAATAAATATGTTTTATCTAATATATAAAATTTCCATGTCACAATGTTAGTTACCGTACTCCTCCGAAACGGATTTACCGATTTTTACCAAATTTTATATGCTTATTCAGTAGGTCTGAGAATCGGCTACTATCTATTTTCCATACCCCTAAGTGATAAGGGTTGTTCACCCTTAAATATATTTTTTTTATTTTTGGACGAAATTTTTGTTTTTATTTTTTTATAATGTGGCATTAAAAATACATACAACCGCAAAACAATGTTTGCCGGGTCAGCTAGTAGTTTATAAACTTTCTTCACACGATTTTTTTTATATATAGATTTTTATATTAAGTCAATTTATATTAAAAAGGCGCAATTAGCACAATAATTAAAAAAAATGTTTTAAAAATACCACTTACTACAAAGAAAAGGCATAGTTAACCAAATGTGCCCTTTCTTTTAGACTCAATGACCAATTTGCTTGAAATATTAAAAAGAAAGGTCACATTTGGTTAACTATGCCTTTTCTTTGTAGTAAGTGGTATTTTTAAAATATATTTTTTTTAAGTTGAAAGGAATAATTTGAATTTATTTAATAATTAATTATATATAAAAAATAAAAAGTAAAAAATATAATAGTAGGTACTAACCTTCACGCATATATCATCAGTTTTTTTTTTCTTTTATGCAATAGGTTTCCACACTATGAAGCAGAATATGGTAAAAACTTTAATCCCAATTATCTCAGTTTCACCAAAATGATAGGTAGGTACGACGTACGACGGCAGTACAAATGCGAAAGTGTGTATGTCAGTTACCTCTTCACGCTTTAAACCGCTGAACCGATTTTTATGAAATTTGGTATAGACATACTTTAGGTCCCGGAAAAGGACATAGGATATTTTTTATACCGAAAATTAGTGTTCCCGCGGGATAATGTATTTACGCGGCCGGAGCCGCGGGCAAAAGCTAGTATTTTTATAATCAAACACCAATAATTACACTTTGTTAAGTGTGATCTTTCATAGATTTCCTTACTTAGGAATATAGGAATCACTTGCGGTGTTAACTATGAAGTATGTGACTAAGACCTAACAGCCTCCGTGTTCCAGTGGTTTAGAGCATGGCTCTCGACTCTGTCGTGAGTTCGATCCCCGTGTTGGAACAACGACAATTAATGTTGTTTTCAAGTCTGGTTAGGACAATGTAGACTGATAACCTGATTTTCTTACAAGAAAGATGAACCATGCGTCGGATAGGCATGTAAAAAGTCGGTTCTGCGCCTGATCTCTAGCTAGTTGTGACGGTTGTCCGTCCCACTGGGTTATGAGAGTAAAAGGAAGAGACAGTGCTCTTGTGTACTGCGCATACACTGGGGAACTATAAAATTACTCCTGCGTAACTGGCCTGGTTTCAATGAAACCGGCCGCCGCCACCGAAATCGGTGTGGGGAATTATTATTTCGAATCTATTGACACTTATTTTATTCATAAAATTATAACTTAACGCGCTACGGTAGAACAAATATACACACGTAATTACCAAAAACATTCGTCGTTCACAATCCGGTGTACCATTTTTCCTTATTAATTGGCAATAAGGTTCAAAGTTATAATACTGTATGTGTATTTTATGTATTTATATATGTATGTATAATTATTCCACCGTAGCACTTACTGATCCGATTTTAACGAATAAGGTGTCGATTGTCAATAGAATCGTTACAATAGTCCGAGTAACACAGGCTATAGATATACGCTTGGTTGGGTTTTAATTTTTATCACTATATAATATGTCAATGTAAAATTGTAAAAACCGTTAGATTGTAATAAAACTAGTGAAATTGTAAAATGTTGATAGACTTCCGACGCGAATATGCTGCCTATAATTTAACACATTATTTTTCGTTTAATATTTTTACAATCTCGTTAGTTAGTTTACAATCTAACGGTTTTTACAATTTTACGGTGATATATATACGTAATATTCTACAAAATATCATGCAATACAATAGCAATACGAGTATAACATGGGTCAAAATATGATAACCATTGAATTGCATGTTGCTAACAAATGCGGAAGATCCGGAACATGTCAAAACTTTTTACAATAAAATATGTACAATAATTATTATCTTGTAGGTAAATTACGTGCAATTATTTAGTAGTTTTTTACTTGACGTCCAACTTTAATTTTATACTTAGAAGATGGCATAGAGTTTAAATTGTTAACACGTCTTAGTTATTTCAATGTATAGCAAGTAAAATAATAATTGTTTTTTACTCAATTTTATTTTATTTTCGGACTGCTCGATACATAATTCTCATGATTATTCTTCTTCGTCATGAAATTTTACTTGTCTAGTAAGTAGGTAGCGTAATAATAACTCCCCACACTGATCACGGTGACGGTGGCCGGTTTCATTGAAAACCATGCCAGTTACGCAGGAGTAATTTTATAGTGCCTAAGTGTGTGCGCAGTACACAAGAGCACTCTCTTCCTTTACTCTCATAATCCAGTGGGACAGATAACCGACACGATTGACGAGAGGTCAGGCGCAGGTCCGACTTTTCGACCGACTGACGCATGGATCATCTTTCTTGTCAGACAATCAGGTGATCAGCCTGCATTGTCCTAACCAAATTTGGAAACAACATTTTTTGTTGTTCCAATGCGGGAATCGAACCCACGACCTCCAAGTCAAGAACCAACGCTCTAACCACTAGATCACGGAGGCTGTTATACTATTACGTAGGCAGCGTCATAATATTTCTGTATGGTAGAAATTTGCAACCGGCCTACTTTTGTCATTAAATACGTCTAACATTTTGCCGCGACATCACGTTCTAATTACCTCTGTCAGCTATTTTGGGTTGACTATAATAATTGAAATGTAACCAAATATCAAATAAATATTACAATTAATATTTTCGATTGAAAATGTCTTAAGTATTTCAAACAGCTTCGGCTATTTGAAATTCGCAAAAATTGTGAAGGCATGTATTTTTCTGGCACAGGACTGGCGCAAACGATCAACCCTTTCTCATATTTAACTTACTTTCAATGAATTATAAATGAATCGTCTTAGTATTACAAACTGATTTTGGAGTTTGGATTAATAAAAACGCGTTTGCCGTTGGTTTGAAATTTATAAGAATACCATTTTCCTTTGATAACATATTGAGACTGCATCGAAATTGTTTTACTGTGAGATATAATTAGCAGAATCGACCTACAGGTTTGCTACTGGCCGCCGCGGATAGTAGAGATTTTGATAGAGCTATAAACTTACGAATATCACAGAGAGGCCGACGCACACGATGTACCCCCATCCCCCCTCCGGCGGCACCAGCTCGTAGTTCTTGTCCTCACTGTCACAGCTGCTACCCACACTTGTCTTCCCCCGTTCACTCATTTTGAATCACGAAAAACTATCCGTCAACTTGTTTTTACATAATATATATACCCCTTTTATTATGCCCCGGGAGGTCTCGTAAACGAGATTAAAATGTTGGCAGAAGGCTTAGATATGATATCTCGGATTTTCCAAACCGAAGACTTTAAAGTTACGATGTTTGAACAATTTGTTTGCGAGTCGTGTTCGAGTTCGCTATAGTACCGAGTACGGTCGGAGGACGACTGTCGGAGTATTTCGACGTCTCGAACTATTTGAGTGGTTGGACTCACTCATTCAATAACCAGAAATCTTGAATGGACGAATATAATTAACTATGTGAGACCGATTAGATAGGATAGTAATTTATTTATTGACCATTTCACATCGTGTTGCTACGAAAAATAATTTTATTACACTTTTGAATTATTGTGATTTTAAATAATTATTTAATACAATAATTTCATTTTCATTAATTCACACCTGACTGTCGAGGGTTATAAAATGATTTTTATATTTTCAAAACAGAAAATATAACATTTTGAATGTTAGTTATTTTATGATGGATTAATTTAGTATCTAAAAACTACGGAACGGATATTTAAAAGTCTTATAGAGCTTACATGTAGCTTACATGACGTAACAGTCTTTTACTGAGCTTCGTTTTTGTTTGGAGTAAGCTGTATTAAGGTTCAATAAACATGCAATAATTGTAACATAAAATATTTTAATTGATTAAAATATATTATAGAAGCTCATCATATTATTACAAAATTCAATACCAGCTGATGCCCGCAAGGCCGCAACTTCGTTTGCGTAGAATTAATGGAAATAGAACCCTCAGATGAAAGTTAAAAACTCTACGATAAAAGCCTAAGTTACTCTTTATAACAAAAGCTCAAAAAGACTGACAGACAAAAATTTTAAGTTAATTTTTAATTGTAGAAGCCGTATAATATACTTTTTTAAGTATAAACTAGTTTATGATAATTTTATAAACAGCATTTAACGGAAACGGATATAAAATATTCCAACTATCCTGTTTAAAGTAAATAATATTACCAATTTTCTTTTCATCTAACTGAAAATACTATCCTCACATAACAATTAACAAGCAAAATTTTGGCGCTCTCGCTTGAGGCTTATAGTTTCTAGCATCGTAAAACGAACAAACAAACATCCGTATATACCTCTGTTGGGAATCCAAATATGCAAACAAACGTAGGTACATAATAACAACTTTTATAAATATGTAATACTAAGCTGACGCTCGGCAACGGCTTATCTAATTCAGATAAAAATAATTTTATCACAATAAAGAGTAGAAAAAATAAGGAAAGTTAGTTGAAGAGTAAAGTAATTAATGACGATCATTATATTATGGGAATTTATCGCGTTAGCACTTAGCCGAGGCCTTGGTCTTCGAAATTAATTGGATGGGGTACTTTAAAATATAGATAGAAAAAATTCACTTCAAACTCGACGACGCTTAATAAAAATATTTTTGTATAGAATATTAATTCACAAAGTTCACGTCCATACAAAATTGCTAGGATAAACAAACTAAAGTGGTCTATTAGATCTTTTTAAAAGTAAGGTATTTCTGTGTATCTCTATGGAAAAAATATATAATAATAATTTCTATGGACGCTTTACACCATGTCAAACTGACCCCGTCATAAGCATTCGAAGAACTTGATGTTACGGGGTCGGGGTCCTCGACCAGATAACGGGAAGTACTATACATTAATTTAAGATTTTTTAATATTATATATCTATGATTTACATATGATCACATTACATATCTATGATCCGGGAAAACATAAAACTTTTTTTATTCCTTAAGTGAGATTCCACCACATGGACTCCGGCTTGAGCGCCAACGCACTAACCACTGAGTCACAGGGGCTTAGGTGATACAATATGGAGACAATTTTTAAACGACTTCCAAAAAAGGAGGCGGTTATACGTTCGGCTGTATATATATTTTTTTTTTTTTTTTTTTTGTATGTTCGCGGATAACTCCGCCGTCTGTTGGCCGATTTTCAAAATTCTTTTTTTGATGTAAAAGGTATAATCCGAAGTTGGTCCCATTTTCAGAAAATTGGTGACCTAATGATGGGATCCATGAGGAAACGAGGGAACTCCTCAAAATTTATATGGACACATATGGTGGTTTCGACTTTTTCTGAAGTAGTCCAAGCATATGCTACCAAAAAGTAAGATTTTGCTCCAAGGTATACCCTGGATCAAAAAGTACAGAACAGAACTCCTGACTCCTTATAGATACATGTTTGGGGATTTTGGCGTTGTTTAAAGAACTGCAAGCATATGCCACTTTGTCAATTAGAGTAATCATCATCATCACCACCACTATCACAGCATACATCATCACATTATGATGATATAGAAGGTACTTCTCATAGTATTTTACACTAACACGGAGATCTTTGAACATTACTCTGCCGTTTATGGACCTATTTGCAAAATTATTTTGTTGTTGTAAAGGGTTTAATTCGAAATTGGTCCTTTAGCCACTAAAGTGGAAACGTGATGATGCGATCCATGAGGAATCGAGGGAACTCCTCGAAATTTATATCGACACGTATAGTGATTTTGACTTTTACTGAAGTAACACAAGCATATTCTACCAAAGAATAAGACGTTGTGCCAAGGTATACCCTGAATCCAAAAACACTGAACAGAACTCCTCAGTCTTTAAAGATATGCGTTAGGAAATTTCGGAATTGTTTACAGAACTGCAAGCATATGCCACTTTGTAACTCACAGTAATCATCATCATCATCATCTTAATAACAATACCTAATGGAAGCTTGGCGCGTATTCAGTTATACATTCGATCGTTTATTTTAGACGTATTAATAATAACTTAACAAGATATATCACTAAAAAGGGTGAAATTATTATTTTTAAACAAAAAATTAAACCGACTTCCAAAGTAAAAATACACAAAAAAGTATGAAATAAAACTTATTTTATAAATAATTCCCCTTTAAAATTTGTCTATTTCTCTACATAATCTTCTTAATTTTGAAGTCGTTACCAGCAAATATGAACGTGAGTTCTTTAAAATATTGTAGGATATCATTTGGGCTGGTAGCGACTTCAAAATTAAGAAGATTATGTAGAGAAATAGACAAATTTTAAAGGGGAATTATTTATAAAATAAGTTTTATTTCATACTTTTTTGTGTATTTTTACTTTGGAAGTCGGTTTAATTTTTTGTTTAATTTTTTTGTGAGTAACTGCGACGTGTTAAATCAACACTAAAATACTGATAGATAGTCAAGTTTCTATACCATAATATTATATCTGTTAAGAGTTATATAAACTATCTTTTATTTATTTTGTTTTTCCTCAAAAATGCTTAGAATTGTGAAATCAGAGTTTTTGTCTAGCATGAATGTGAATAAATATGAATGTGCTGCAGAGGACTGGTTTCCCCTATCACTAGACTCTTGCATGACGCATTAATCTATTCGACGTGACCGACGGTAAAAAATCTCACGACTACGTTTTTATGTATTTTTATCTGACATATTATTCTAGTCATGATTGGTCATTACTGCTAGATAATATTTGTCTATATTTTTATATTCTAGTCTTAGCACAACGGTCATAAATACCAAGTAGATCGAGTTAAGAGGATGTGGTATTAGGAAATAAATTGTACCTATTCAGATTATTACCTAATTAGTGTTGTGTGATAATAATAATAATAGGTAATTAATTTGTCATTTATTGTGGCAGTCCAAAAATTTCCGGAAAATGATCTTGATTCTGACCCAATCCTGTATATAAATATTTGGAACTTAACAATAACTTAAATATTTGGAACCCGCCCCCTTTCGCCCATAAAAAAAAATTCCCGCCCCACATCCTCCTGTCCATCTGGAACAAAAACACCTTAACAAAAAATACTTATTTTGTTATAATTAATTCTGATTATCTAAGTATTTTTTGTTAAGGCTCTTTTTAGTTAAAATGCATTCGATAATTTCGACGGCGAAGTTCGAAATCAAAAATGTATGGGATTTGACATAAGTCATCGCTAAGTGACATGTCACTTGCGATGACTTTAAATGTCAAATCCCATACATTTTGTTTTCGAACTTTGCCGTCGATATAGAATCCTAATGCAACTTGACTAAAGAATAAGAATAAGAATGGATTTATTTTTAGCATCACACAAAACATCATATATAAGTCAGTGGTACAGTTTCACTATAATATTAATACAATTTTAATTAATATAATACTGTGTGACGCCAAAAATTGGCCCCAGCTCAGCAAACGCAGCAAGCAAGCCCGCTGCACTGATATTCTGCAGAGGGCAATGAGTGGCTTCACAACGCTACTAAACTTAACACAAAATATACCGAGGAAAAACAAATAAAAATAGTGACAAAGAACTAAATACAAAAAAAATACATACAATAAATTTCAATTAAATGTAATGTATATGGTTTGACGTCTGCGTTACTAAAACATGGTTTTTGACGTGGCATTTTATTTTACTTGACACTGGCAAAATGTTGCAAAAAAAGCGAAGGTTGGCCATTAATAAAAGAAGAAGAAGAAGACGTGGCATTACTAGAAAAATTAAATAAATATCAATACATGAAATATCTAAATAAATTAAGTATAAATTTATATATGAAAGGTCTTGAGCAGTTCCAAGAGAAGTGGTAATATATACAGGACACCGAGAAAAAGCGGCCAATAAGGGATATTGTTATGTGCCTAACGCCGTTCGACAACCTTCACTACAAGCCAGTGGTGCATACATGTCAGGTATTTAGCACTGTCCGTTGAGTTGAAAGTAGGTGATATCTGTAATGTAAACTAAAGGTTTTTTTGGTTTTCAGCGCCCGGAGAGGAGGTGGGAGGTTGTTCCAACAGCGAGAGGCAGCATACTTAAAAGATCCTCGAAATGTGGCCGTCCTGTGCTGTGGTGTCAAAATGCGGTACCTGGAGGCTCTTGTACGAGTGTTTATCTCACTTGCCCAGGATAATTTCTCATACAAATAGGAAGGAGTTTGTGTGCTAATTATGTCAAAAAGGAGTACGGCAAAATGAAGTTTTCTGCGTGCTTTCATCTTAAGGAGGTTTGCATTATTAATAAATGGTGTAACATGGGAACGAGGAGGAACAGTAAAGCAGAAACGCACACACGCGTTCTGGACTCTTTGGACAAGTTTCTCTGTTCTGGCTAACAGATTATTACCTATGACAGTGTCTGCATAGTTCAGCATAGTGCAAAGGCCAAGGTTCATAACATTCGCCCACTGTGGAAACAATATAAGTTTCTGTCAGGCTTCAATCTCAGTTCATTTCTGTGCCTTTCAATTAAAAATGAATTCTATAAGTGATTTAAATGCATTCTCTCAGCGGTCGCAGGTTTAACAGGAGCAGGTTATACTTAACCATACAAGTGGCCTGCGTATAGCTTAGAGCATCCAGCGTGTAGCGTGCTAGAATATCTGTATAATCTATGGTGTAGCGACTGAAGAAGATTGAGTAGAGAAATAGTTAAAATTTTAGCCAAATTTAAATAACCTATCCAAGAACATGTCAGGACATGTCTAAGGAGGGTTCCGTAACTATAAACGCGTAATATGCTTTTTTTGTATTACTCCAAAAGTTACTGTCCGATTTGGTTCACAATAATTTTCCTAAAGAGTTTTTAGCATGATCTATCAGCATGGAAATTTGCAAGTTTCAATCTTCTATAGTTTAAAAATGCTAGGGGGGGACCAACTTACATACTACTTTGGAGGCCGATTACTCGAAAATTGACAACTTTATAAAAAAGTAACGCAATAAACTTTGCTTTTATTTCAAAAGACCTATTCTACGATACCCCACACGATGGGGTAGAGTAAAAAAATATTTTTCATCCCCACTTCACATGTATGGAGAGCCACCCCTAAAATATAAAATTATTATTTTTTTATGATCCCGCAACCGGGATCTATACACAATCTATAACTGCACCAAATTTCATCAATTTATATTCATAGTTACAGGAGCTAGAGGCGCGGACAGACAGACAGACAGACAGACGGACAGAGCGAAACTATAAGGGTTCCTTAAGTATTACGGAACCCTAAAAAGGAGAATGATTTAGAAAATAAGTTTTATTTCATACTTTTTTGTGTATTATTACTTTGGAAGTCGGTTTAATTTTTTGTTTAATAATAATAATGTCGTTTACATGTCCATTATAGTTTGTATCGTCTACACTCTAGCTCTCTTGATAGTATGTAATGTGTATAATGTGTAGTGATAAGTTTAATTTGTCTTATGAACTTAGTAAATAAACAAACGCATATAATTACAATATATCATATCACTAGCTGCCTGTTAGTTTATCGGGATTCTTGTGACCTTTGCAACAGGTCATCTGTTATGTAGGGTTCATTTCTTGTGTAATTTTGTATATTATGTAGATTATTATACATTATAGCTATTTCTTCGGAATCGTCAGTATAAAATCGTAAATATTGATTTTCACTTTTGGGTGATTTTAAATTGTTTTTTTTATAGTATCTAATTATATCTACCCATCACCCGGAATGAAATATCTCCGGGCTTCCAGATTCCGGAAGATATTCAATTGAAAAATATTTCCTTGCGACCTAGATGATTTTTTCCGTGCGGCCGAAATCGTGCGGCGAAAATCGACTTATCTAAATCACTCATTACGATACCATGGTTTTTATGAATACAAAAATTTAAATTTGATATTTATATGATTGATACTTGACTATGATGTTTTACTTTTACATCTATCATACAAACGACGATGGCTTATTATAATTTTAAAACAAAGAAAGCAAGAAATTGAAGTTAACTAGGAGTTTCATAATGTTGTGTATGTAACTGGTAACCACAAGGTTTCTCGAATTTTTAAAACACAGAAACGCATTAAAAATAAATTAAGCATTGGAATATTTTACGCTTTAAACAATTTGTCAAAGCCAGAAAAAAGTAGTTAAATATTTCTAATGAACAGTTACCCAATCATTTTACATTGCATAATGTTTACACATAAATAACGCGTTGGGTGTTTTTTTTACGTTTCTTTTTCTTTGCTTAAATGCAAAATCTTAAAAACCTTAACTTAGGTTACTCCACCACAACGAACGCTGTACACGGTGCAATGTGTTTTTTTTTTCACTACTGTACACGGTGCAGCGTGTGGTTTCCATATTGGTGCTGATAAATAGCTCCCCACACTGATTTCGTTGACAGTGGCTGGTTTCATTGAAACCAGGCCAGCTACGCAGGAGTTATTTTATAATGCCGAAGTGCATGCGCAGCACACAAGAGCACTCTCTCTTCTTGACCACCAAGTAACACGGATAACCGACACGACTGGCGAGAGATCAGGCACAGGACCAACTTTTTACATGCCCATCCGACTCATGGATCGTCTTTCTTGTCAGATAATCAGTGATCAGCCTGCATTATCCTAACCAAACTTGGAGTCAACATTTTTTGTTGTTCCAAGAACTCGCGACTTCCGAATCGAGAGCCTTGCTCCAAACCAGTGGACCACGAAGGGTGTCAAACTAAGTAACTGACAATCTCTCCTTTGCAGAATAACAAGTATTGCGACTTGAGAGCCCCTTACTTTAAGACGTGTTTAAGATTCTGGACGCTAAATTCCGGACTTGCCAGACCGAGGTTCAATGCTGTGAAATATTGACGAGCAAGTCGTAAAGTGACACCTTCCTCGTTTCGTATTATCAGTAACAAGTACAAAATAATGTTACTGTTTATATCGTTATGTATGCAATTATAATAGTGGTAACTAAATGTATTATATGGGTTACATAGGTGATAGGTCCTCGAACTTGAATATATGTTCACGCACACGAAAACAAACACACACAGCTATCATTATGCATCATACACGCACACATTCGCATTCTATCACCGAATAAATTATAATGTTTATTATTTTTCCTCTCACGGGTCACTCACTAATCACATTTCAATTTATCAAATTAATAAGATAGACTATAGAGTAAAATTATTTTAAAATTATTGATTAACTTTAGATTGATTGAAATCATAGACTAATCATTGGTCTCGCTGGGCACTCTACTATAATATATTATAATATATTGATCAAAATATATGGTCTAGCTATCATTCAGAATAGAATTAAGATGATTTTTGAAAAAATATCAAGTATCGCTTGCTTAATTTGCCAAAGTTATAACAAAGTGAAAAAAATAATAGAATTCAGATTTCAAGCTTGCTTCGACTGCATAATATTTTAATAGTAAGAACTTTATTATAGTGGAGAGTAATAATAATTATCATGAACAAGATCTAACTTATAATATAGCTGTCTTTACAGTATGTAACACTTACATAGCCTGTTTGAACATTTTCCTTTATATATATAAGTACAATCTTATTGTTTATACGTGCTCAAATGTTACAAAGATGGATGCTTTTATTTGTACTGTATGCCGAAAGAAGATTAAGAAACTTATTTGTAATTTAATCCCTTTATAGTCAGATATATTTCACGGGTACTCCCAAAATGATAAATAGATACCTGAATATATGATAAATAGTTCCATCATCCGTATGATGATGGAACCCTAAAAAATTAAAACTAGTCATTTTATCTTTATCTTATCTCATCTTAAGTGTACGATTCTAAATTCTACATGTTATAATATAATAATTACCATGATAATTTATACAATTTAGACACGCAGAGTCAACTCAGTTTCGCATCGATGGGCAATTTGGTGCCGAGGCAGGTTGCGCATCCTATTTAGTTACAATCTATTTTTGACCATCGTTTTATTTCTTAGTAGCTGGTGCCTTTTTTTTCTTTTTTGCCGAGAAAATGCGTTTAAGCATATACCACGGGGGGGATCCTACCCGTGAGTATGTGAAACTCTGCTGCGCCCGAAAAGATGGTTAATGGGCGCAGCTCACTAAAAACTCGGCGGTACTCCACTCAATACCACCCTTGGTGGGCCACGGGATCGCGTGAGCCTGCACCGCGACTCCGCCGGCTGGCAGCTGCTACCACAGGTTCTTCTGGATGGGGGCATTTATGGCCCCCCAGACCGAACAGAGGCCCTATCGGGTATTACGAGTAGTAGCTGGTGCCTGCAACTTCGTTTGCTAGAAACTATTGATAAAAATTGACGAAAAAAAGGAGCCTAAGTTACTTCTTATAACATCAGCTATCTGCCAGGGAATGTCCGGTAAAAATAGGTGCGGACGTTACAGAGATTAGCCGAAACAAACACACAGACATATAAAAATTTTAAAAATAGATTTTCTCTGTAGGTACCGTAACATTTGCATTTAGTGCAAAGCTGTTTATTTGAAATTATAATGACACAGTTTTTATTAATTTGATGATGATGAAATTACAGACACTCAATCTTTATTTATTTGTATAGACAAGTTGAGTAGAGGTACTTTTATTTCACGGGATTAGATTGACGGGTTATATATTATTTTCCCATAAAATCTAAAGTGTAAGACTTATGCAGTCAAAACTTTACATGCTGAATTAGTCTGCTATTGGGAACATATCGTGAAAATTTATTGCACTGGAAAATTGTGGAAGAGACCTGTGAGCTGTGTCCTACAGTAAAGATATTAAGGCCAAACGAATGATGAGACTCATGAGTCATGAATCACGGAATTTCGATCGCGTAATTTTTTTCCATACAAGTGCATTATTTTGAGTAGCTGTGTGAATAAAATAGACACTTTTCTATTAAACTATTCTGTGCGACTCACACGACTTACAAAGTTACGCTCGTTTCGCCTCACCCTAATCTATCTTCAGGCTTTAACGACGACGAACGGTGCGCGGCGGTTCTATTTGAGATACTCTGTGAGAGTACTCTACGGAAAACACCGCGAGGTAATATAAATCAAATACCAAAGTCAATAGAAGATATTTGTCTAAAGCGAGTAGACAAATAATTATTATAAGTATTTGTTTACGTTGATAATTACGGTAAAATCCCATTTCACGTTTGTTCTTTACACAAATTATAATGCGACAAAACATGTTATTGGATTTGCAAGGCTTATCTAAAGCGTACTGCGTGACAGTTTCATTCATATTATATTAGATGAGACTGGTTAGCATTATTAGTAGAGTCTGGCTAACGAAAGATGAAACTGGAAAAAGGCGGCAAATTAAAAAAAAATTAAGTAAACAACGACAATAAACTTCATTTTCTTGAAATGAGTTGTTCCTAACAAAATATAATATTATTGTCATAAATAATCAAGTATCAAAACTATAATTCCGACTATAGACAAGGTTGCCATACGTTGATTTTTTTTTATTTGCCGCCTTTTTCCAGTCTCATCTTTCGTGAAATGTTAAAAAAATGCCTTCCATATTATGATCCCTTCGAATATTCAATTATATTATATAATTGTATGTTTATCGCAGCTTTTTCGTTTTATCTAATTTTAAATGACAACGCTAATATAGTGTTAGTTTGAAACAAAATAGCAATGCGACTTATAGCGTCAGAACTATGAGATATATACGAGCACATTTAATGTAGGCGTAAATATAATGTATGTACTATGTTATTGAAAATGTTGTACATGATAACAATCTTGACAAATATAAAAAAACCTACCAAGTGCAAGCCGGACTCGCGGACCGAGGATTCCGTATAAATCTGTAGGTATATAAGCAATAAGCTCACCCGTCACGACAACCGAATCATTGTAGGGGTAGTAAGTTTAAAATTATTAAAAATATTTTTATTTTATGATGTAACTAAAAATTTACGGTTTTCGCAATTTTTCTTTATCTGTGCTATAAGACGTTGCTTCGTACCAAATTTCAAGATTCTGAGTTCACGGGAAGTACCCTGTAGGTTTTGATTCCCTTGCGAGTACCGAAAATTTGCGGAAATTTTCAGCAAAAACGGGTGTATCTTTTGATCACGTTGACTTGAAGTTTAATTTTTTCACAGCTCCAAGGGACAGTATACCTACCTGAGTATTTGATATAAATTCCAGCTTGATACCTCCTTCTTTTTCTACCGTGTTTCTGACAAAAAAAGTTTTGACAGACAGACGGACGGACAACAAAGGGATCCTATAAGGGTTCCGTTTTTTTCCTTTCGAGGCACGGAACCCTAAAAATGAAAAACTTTCATCAAAAACTTTTCGCAAAGCAGCTTCTCGTTCATAATTAAGTAAAAGCATTCGTCTTTGTAAAACTTCAAGCACGTTATAAATCTCGCCTTGAACTGACACTGATCATCAATTTTTATCTACCCTGAAATGTTCAAACATCATAAGTAAGGATCAATTCACACCGGGACAATCGTGACGCAAGATTTTAAGATCATCATCATCATCAGCTTATCGCCGTCCACTGCTGATCGCAGTCCTCCCCCAATGAACGCCAATGATCCCGATCTTGGACAGCCCTCATCCATCCGCTGCCAGCGACCTTATTGAAATCGTCTGTCCATCGTGCCACAGGACATCCTACGTTTGCTTACCGTCTGTCCGTCTGCAGATATGACCCACTTCCACTTAGTGTGCTAATTCTATAAACAATGTCAGTAACTTTAGTTCTCTGGGTAATAATAATAACAATATTCAGATTTATTTTCAGACTTACATCCATAGAAGCTGTTATTTATACATTAAATCAAAACACATTGTTAAAATACATAATTATTACTGATTCTAATATAATACACTACAATTTAATAAATAATTAATTAGTTAAAATGAACTTATCCTATTTCCAATCCCAAAAGGTTTTCATCCATTCCTACTGAATGGGACTGTCAAATCTTGCGGGGATCATTTGCAGGATGCTGTTGCTGCTGCTACCTAAACAATGCCGCATAGACTCTACTTTTTATTAATAATCGCATAAAAGTCATCTGTGCGTACTTCGGAAAACATTGTGGAATCACTACAGAAGCGAGGCAGCCGCAGCAGCACCCTGAAACCATCATTATACTGTATACGAAGAGCGCTGACTCCCCGGCGACCATGACGAACCCACAAGCTGCTCGAGTAAAAGAATTGATAATATGCCTTAAAAATGCTGATTAAACCTCTCTCAAGCAGCGCACAAACGTCCAACATATTTCCCCGGACAGCCAGAGCTCTACACTCCCACTCGTTAGGAATTTTATCCACCAGAGATGAGCATTGTTCTTTCCATCACACGCTGAGTAACTTGAAACTTATGAACCAGCCGTATGTATGGTGAGTACGTTTCGGATCCGTATGTCATTACCGGTACCCGCGGGCTTACTACGTATCTTGCAATAGCCAAGCAATAGCAAAAATTGCGCAATTTTTGCGCAAAAATTGCAAATTCGTATTACGTATCTGCAAAAACCTAGCAGAAGCAACCTAGCGACAGTACTGCCTCTACCGAACAATCGAGGAACTATAAATTGCAATCAATCGTTCGATCTCTTCACTGCTGTCTAATTTTTTGTATTACGTAAGAATTTTACAGCAAAACGAAAGCAATCAGCGAGCGATTTAAACTGTCAGTTAGCAATAATAAGCGAAAATGAAGCAAAGTGCATTCAAACACATTAGCGATCGATTAGCAATCGATCGCATAGGTAATACGATTTTATTTGACGTTTAGCAATCGACTGCGCGTCTATCGCGCGATGACTGCAAGATTTTTGCTAATCGCTATTTTTACGTAATACGGCGGCCGTATTGCAGTGTGTTAATAAGAGAGTTATAAATTATAGCATAGTATTAGAATAGTTCTAGCATCTAGCACATCATAGCGTTTATCACATCACATCACATCATTGCTATTAACTTTACGTCTTATAATCTCGGGTGTCCCCCAAATAAGGCGGACCACCCAGTAGCGTAAGTTTCTTAGTTCATGTATTAAGATTTATTATTATTAAATATGGATTGGAAGAAAGTAGACGTATTTCTTTAACCACCTTAATCACATCATTTCAATATGATGTGATTTTAGGATGTCAGAACACACTGATTAAGCAAATCCAAAATTTAATCCTACACAAAAAATACACGTTTTATTGCAAAAGCGGTTCCTTCGATATAGTTTTTGATTGACTTGACGTTCGGACTTTTACAATGAAACATATAATATCTTTTTGTGTAGTGAATGAAGTTCAATTTCGAATAGCTGTCTTAAAAATTCAGCGCCGCGTTGCTTGTCATCGCAGTGTAAACTGGCTTTTAGATCTTGCTCGTGAATAAGTTACCTTCTGTTCCCTCCTGATCTTCTCAAACGTACTACAACCATACTACATTGACGCGACAAAGGGTGTACCACATCGCAACCACAACGCAACCATTAGCGTCACCGAGTATTTACACAAGTAATTCACAATAAACATCAACATTTTGTCGATACCACATCGCAACTACAACGCAACCACCAGCGACACCGATTTTTTATACTAGTAATTCATAACAAACATCAACAACGATACCGACGATACCATAACGCAACGATAAGAAGCCACTGCTTGACTTTTTATTGCGTCGTGTCGCGTCGGTGTGATGTAGTTATGGTACGTGTGGGAAGAATCTTAGTTTGCGTTGAAGGAATAGTAATAAACAAATTTTTCCACTATATTATATTAGTATATGACTTTAGTCCCAGGACTATACGATCTGGAACCCGGCTGGCGCGGGATAATTCAAAGCACTGAAACTAGAACTATGCGCTAATATAATAGAGTTGAAAATTAAACACACATGTATCGAGTCAAATGTCACTGTCATATATGACAGTCAACACTTCGATCTTCTTATAACTCTATGATATTAGCTCTAAGTTACTTTTCAGTGCTTTGAATTTTCCCGTACTTACGGATTCCGGATCATATAGTCCTCGGACTAAAGTCATATACTAATATAATATAGTGGAAAAATTTGTTTGTTTGTTTGTTTGCATTGAATAGGCTCCGAAGCTATCAGTAAGTTCGGAGCCTATTGTAGGTATGTTGAACCGATTTTGATGAAATTTGGGCCAGATGTAGAGTAGACCACGGGGAAGGACAACCCCGTACTTACGGATTCCGGACAATATACTCCCAGCCTTACGTTACGATAAAACGGTTGAGTGTGTGGAGGGCATTACTCGTTCTTGTGTTACGGTTAAAAATTTGTGAACCAAGAATATAAGTATTTAATATTAGCATTAGTAGGAATCACTACTATCTTTTATTTTAGCGAATAATTAATAATAATTATTATTGATTCTTCGATTATGTAGGTTTTCACTATTCATTAGGAAGTTTAGTATGTAGGACGTTAATAGAATCAACCATAAAAATGTCTTACTTGGTCTGGAAAATAAATTCATACATTATAATATATACATATAATAATTATATGTTATATATTATATATTATACACATATGATGCTATAGTTTATTTAATAATTTCAGTTCGTTGATATATTATCTTTCTTCATTACCCATTTGTGTTTATTTTTCTTATAAAGAAGTTCGATAGACCAGAACATGATGACGATTCCATAAATTGAAGCCAAAATATAGAAAACTGTTGGATAGCTCCCCGTTAAGCCTAAAACTGCATCTGAAACAAAGTTTGATGCGTTTAGAACATAGACTAATCATTGGTATCGCTGGGCGGTCGAACAGTAGCGAGACCAATCAAATATCTTTGGTTTAGACTATATAATGTCTCCGAAAATCAATTACTTCGGGTACATGATCCACTGCTTATGTAACTTGGCGCTTAGGCAAAAAAATAATTGTCATACTCAAAGTAAAAAATCATCTCATGTATGGGTGACTCTCCGCAAAACGCAAACTTCTCGCCCATATATTTTTTTTTTTCTAGTATGACAATTATTTCTCTGCATAAACGTCTTTACATAAGCAATAGGTAGATCATATTATGCCCAAATATCCGTAATTGATTTTATCGAACCTTATATCGTATTATAATAAGATAATAAACTTAAACGGTGTGACTTAAGAAAAGTGTGGTTCGCTGTAACAAAGGCTGGTTCTCAATCAAAGGGAAGCCACTTAGCCTGCATTTGTTCGTAAGAACTTATTCTACATATCTTAAGAAATTTAGTACCTACCTCGGACAAAAAAATGTCGTGTCTGTAAGTAAGTTGGTACAAGAAGGTATATGTTATGGTTACACCTTCTTTTTATTTCAGTTTGAATCTTCTCGTTTCTTTATAGATCACTTTTTTTTAGGAAATTCCCTCCTCTTTAAAGTTTTTTTTTTTCTAAATTCAGATATCTTTAATAGTTTCAGAGATATTTTCAAACAACCAGACCCCTTTTTTACTAAATTGTTTATAACTTTTGCAATTTTTTCGAGCCCCTCTTGAAATTTTTCAAAAAGTTTCTAGAGGTCATTCCGAATAGAATGAGCCTTGGATCATAATTTTCGGTGCCCTTGGACAGAAATTCACTGAAATGGATCTTGTGAATCAGACTAGTGAGATCTATAAAGCAATGTGAAGATTCAAACTGTACTGTCATAGTTGTATCTTAATTAAACGTAAAGCCGATGTGAATCGTGTTGTATTCACACGTCGCTACTAATAGCGACGTGTGAATACAAAAAGCGTGGCTCTCCCGCTAACTGTGGGAGAGCCACGCTTCGGCATGAATGGGCCGGCTCGACCGGGTAAATACCACGACCTCACAGAAAACCGGCGTGAAATAACGCTTGCGTTGTGTTTCGCCGAGTGAGTGAGGTTACCGGAGGCCCATGGGGGGGATTGGGGATTTTAAGGATCAGGAACGCAAGTCGCAGCACCAGAGGAGTTACAAGTGTAACTCCTCTGTTGCTGCGAGTGTCCATGGGCGGCGGTAATCGCTTACCATCAGGCGATCCGTCTGCTCGTTTCCTGGTTGATTACATAAAAAAAAAAAATAATAATAGTGTGATACGTTTATAACACGACAGGGTTGTCACCCTGCAAAAAACTTTTGTGTGGATAGTTCAGTTTAGTCTATAAGCTGAAAATAGTCCTAAAACAACGGACCTTTATTTCTCCAGAGCTGTCAGTCCCCAACAATGTTTCAAAATAACTCACCCATTACAGGAGAAAGAACTAAATTTAATAGTCCTGACATCAGCATAACTATTCCCAACGCTGTACTAAATTTCTCTGTTCCCACTGCCTCGGCAATCACCAAAGGATCCAGTAAGACAGTGGTACATCTCGGAATACACATAATTGTTAAGAAAATGAGCATCACTATAGGATTATCCGACCACAACATACCTGAAAAATTAACCAGAGTGACAATTAATTGTTACTATTATTTATCATTTTAAATGCAGTTAGTGAAAGTGACTGTAGGATGATAAGATAAGTACACAAGTAGTAGTGATTAATTCAAAGGAAGACAAGAACTAATATAAACAATTTTAACGATTGAGTGAAGACTTGCCAGATAACAGCTTACCAATTCGCGCAAATAATGCAATAACCAAGCCCGCAACATACAGTTCTCGTCTGCTAAAGTTGTTTATCCAATGACTAGTTACCACGAATATTATTTTCATGGTTAAATCACCATATATTTGCAATGACACTGCCAATGCGGTTTGAGTCTGAAAAATAGATATGATTTATAAGAAAGATATTAAAGTAGTAAAGTTGTCATAATCAGCAATACGTGTTGTATGATGTAGTGACGTAGGTTTCTGGGACTCTTTTTTCCAATAAGAAGTAGACTTTTAAAAGTGTATTAAAATACTTTTTTAATTCAGTATAATTTTTTTGTACACGTAGGTGACAAACCATTTATTATATTCGTCTCTTTACAAGACAGCGCCATCTATGATCTTAACATGAAGTATTCAGATGGCACCTTCAGAAGACGCTACTGTCGTTTAGTGTTTAAGTATAATTCCATATTTTTGTATAGCATCGTGTGACGCGATTCATTTCAATTCTTAATCAATCCAAACCTCCGATATTCCAACTAGTTTTTGAGTATATAAACTATATAGTATGTCTAATGCCCGGTTTTTGAGGGTTTTTATCGGTAATTGATATATTCATTATTTATTATTGGATGTCGCAAACGCATTGATCCATTAAAAGTGCTATTGAATAGATAAACTACCGACAAAAAACTCCAGAAACCATAATAAGAAAAGCTACGGACAGTATGGTGAACATTTTAATGCTGATAGCAATAATAAACAATGCATTATAACAAGAATAATCACTATGTTGCTTTCTATGAAACTTTTGAACAAAATTTAAGTGACGTTTAAGTTTTTTATTACATAATAAAGTTGAAATTTTAGAAGCAAATTATTATACCGCATTACAGCCCATAGAGCGAAGCGCCCGCGGGAGCATGGTGATAAATGTGCTGTCCGCGAATGCCGCCAATGACAGCCCCAGGGGTGCAATTGACAACAAAAACTTCTTTCTAATCATAATGTCTGTGTAATCACCTAAAAACCTGTTAAAAATATAGCAGTTTTTATTGAAACTTTTGTAATTATCTCATACATTATACGAGACACTAATGTAATAGCCGTCATTGCTGGACCACCGGTGCTGGAATTGCTGGATGGGCCGTGAGTATGATACTTATGAGGTAAAATAAATAAAAAGTTGAAACTTAAAAAAAATTATATAAATTGTAAAAAAATAAAAGCCGACCTCTATAGTTATTATATAAATGACTAGCTGTCCCGGCAAACTTCATACTGCCTTAGAATTAAATTTGTTGACGTACAGACGGCAGCGCCACCTACCATCCACTTGAACACACAAAAAAATTCATCAAAATCTGCCCAATATGAATAATTTTCCCTGTTCTTTCCACATTTTCCACTGATTCTTCGCTTCTATTGGTTGCAGCGTGATGCTATATAACTTAAAGCCTTCCTCGATAAATGGACTATTCAACAGAAAAATAATTTTTCAATTCGAACCAGTAGTTCCTGAGATTAGCGCGTTCAAACAAACTAACAAACAAACTGTTCAGCTTTATAATATTAGTATAAATTGGTCTCGCTGCTGGTAGAGTGCCCAGCGAGATCAATGATTTTTTTTGTGTTATTGAATCCAACTCGTAAATTAAATCTTTATAATTGACATGTGAAATATATTATTCTCCATAAAGTTTTTGAATGTTGCATTTACCTACTTGTCAATGAGCTTTCTCTTGCAATCTTCATTTGGTTTTAATTTTCTATTTAATTTACCTTCTTGATCCATTTTATCTTCATTATCAGTCAGTAATACTTTCATCTCTGGAAATATAAAAAGAAATACCATACTTAGGTACTTGTTATTTTTTAAGGCCCATTTAATTTTGTTAACCAACCTATTTCTCTTGTTTCAGGTATGCGAACTTTTCTTGCGTGCTTTGAAACTGGTTGCATTAGCACAGCTGCAAGTATTGTATTCATTGTAACAGCTGACATGAAAAGTATTGCGCCATGCCCTCCAAACCTGTCCAAGGACCATTTTATGAATTTTGGAGATACAAGGGTAGTTACAGCTGTAAGTACAATATAAATATTATAGCTTTGTATTCTATGATGCTTCGTGCTATTAACTATGTTAATTTTTAAGAGATGATATATTATATAAAAAATGTGTTAATGCTGTGATAAAATAATTACTTTGCTTATGAGAACAAAACATATAGTGTACTTCTTTTTCTTTCAATCTTGAAAATTGTAATTTTTAAAAGCTCCATATAGGTAGTTTTACTTACCACTTGTTATAGAATGCACAATACCAACTGCTAATAATCTTTTCTTATCAAAATATTGAATGATCACAGTAAAACATATGTTGAATAGTATTCCAGTTGCAAATCCCTAAAATTATATGTCAAAAATAAATTCAACTAAACAATGGACTAAACCAAGAAGTCTTTATAATAATGATGAAGATGTTATTTCAATAATTACAGTCGACGGTATTAATTATGATGATTTATCTAAAAGTATAGTTAAAATGGTAGTGCATCATTATTGTTTAAACTTTAAAGCTTTATGCAATACGGATCCCGATAAAATAAGAAATACTTCATCAAAAAACATCACAATTAGGTATTTGACTGTATTTTTATGGGTACTTATTTACCCAAAGATATAACAGGCCTAAATTTATTGTATGTAAAACTCAAATGGAATACCTGTATTACTCCTTGAGTAATAAATAAAAGTGCTGTGTTTTCAATAAATTTCGTAGACACTTGTCCGAAACTCAATATCGTGGCAGCCAGCAGGGCTAACTTTCGGATCGACATTAGTTTTAGAAGAGAACTTGCCATAAAACCTACGGACATAGAAAATGGTGTAGGTATTATATCGTGAAATGCTAACAAGCATTATAGAACTACTGAAGAATAAACAAGTATAGAGTAACATCTCTATACTTACCAGATAAAGCAAAAATAACTGGAGTAAGACTGTCCAAGGAGGCGATCGCTGAAGCGTCCATATTCACTTGCACATACAGGTCCTTGTATAATACACCATGGTGTTTATGGAATGTTTCAAATATTACCTGTAATAGACAAATCATTTACTCTACAACATCTACATAATGTGCAATACGTAGATTAGAATATGTTAGAATAAAAGTGGATAAAGAAAAGGATGTTTTATAATGATATTATATGGATGCTCGAATATGGTATGGGCTTGTTCGTGTTCGAGAGATAATCATTCGAAGCTCAATGTTCTATGAAGAACATTCTCATTTCCAAAGTTTAGAAAATATTACAATGTTATAAAGGCATAGCGTGTTCAAGTTTTCAAGGTTAACATCAGCTTATCCATTGTTGCTGTTTATCGCCTGGTGGATCTGTAAGGTTACAATTATGGGTATTTTGGGCATAATATGATCTTCTGCTATTTAAGCTGAAAAATTATTTAAAAACTCGAAATAAAATTATAATAAAGAAATAACATTACGCTCTTTACAGGAATGTTATGGTCTTTGACTCACACAGCTGATTGTATTGATGTTATTTAGGCGAATTTAAAGAAATCGCCTGTTTCTGTGAGGTTAATGACATTAAAGAGCGCAATGTAATTTTATTTACTATTGTTATTTTTTCCGTATTTCATAATTATATTTATGCCTAAAAGTCTTCACCTAAGTAGTAGATCATACGACCAAAATATCTGCATTTGATTTTGAACAACCTATAGACAATAAATTAATACTTCCTACTCCTCCTACAACTTCTGATTAATTTTGTTGCGGGTCCCAAGACAGATTTAGCATGTCATGTTTAAAAAAACCTATAGACAGATTCAGAGAGACGTCCAGGATCTTACCAAATGAACAACAACAGCAAACACAATCATATAACCCCAGCCACCATCAGGCGCTTCGAGACCTCTTTTTGATTTTCCATCCATCATTCTACACTATCACACTGAACACTGAGTGTCGACAATAATGATATTACTGTCGTTTATCTCAAAACATATTTGTACAATAGTATCTCGGTGTAATATACTTTAAATAAATAGTAATAGGATTTGTAGAGTTCAGATTTGTGTAGTTCAGATGTATTGTTAGAGACCGAAGTTGTGGAAGAAATTGTAGATTACATTGTGCATTCTTTGGTCCTCGAAATACAATAACTTCTTTCTAGACCTGGCGCTTAATTATGGTAGAGCAGGATTGTATTCTAGAGCACATTCTTAACTAAAATCGACAGAAATCTACAAATATTCCACCACCACCCTACGATTTTATTTCTTACTTAAGGCCGGTGTATTTAAAGATTAATTTGTACGTAGTTTATCTATTTATTAGCTTTAATTGTTTAGTGTACATTGCATTTTCGAACTACTATGTTTAAAATATTCACTTTACCAATGTGGGCCCTTTATTGTTATCATAAACTGTAATTGACATTGCTACTGATAGATGACAATAATTAAGGCGCTGACAATAATTAAATATAAATCCCAAAGCACCGAATGTTTTTCATAAAACTAGTTATACTGTCGAATTATAGCAGAACAAAATTACTTTTTCTGGAATATATATAAGATTCATTCGATGGATCCACGAGATGGATCTTTTTGGATTCGGAAACTCGGTGTCAAATAAACTCAGTTCATCTACCGTTTTTCTAGAGTTTATCTCGATTTTATGTAAAATCTTTATAAACCGGGCATCAAAAGCCATCAGTTTAAAATTGTTCGCCGCCTAATATGTATGTTAACATTACGTTCTTCATGGCGCTACGGAGATCACACAGCTGATTGAATGGTTATAATAATATATTATTATTTATGTCAAGATTTTTCTTTCGCTTTCAAATCAGCTGTTTCTGCGAGCTTAATGACCTCAGCGCCTTAGAAAGCGCAATGTAATTATATTTTATTAGAAAAATTTAAATGATCTGTCTGCCTAAATGTCTCCACGTAAACAGTAGATAATGTGCCCAAAATATCCTTAATTGATTTTACAAAACCCTAATATATTAATATATTACTAGCTGATGCCCGCGGCTCCGCCCGCGTAAGTACAGTAACCCACGGGAACCGTAAAGGTCCCGCGATAAAAAGTAGCCTATGTCCTTCCCCATAGTCTTTATATCAGTGCCAAATTTCGGTTTAAAAATTTTGCCGTGAAAGACGGACAAATAGACAGACACTTTCCCATTTATAATATTAATATAGATTATACTCGTATATGAATGTAATATAGGTACTAATAATATATTAATATTATGGAACCATTTATGCCCAGTTTCTGAGATGAGTTTATCAGTATTAGACACACATACTTTCCCGTTTATAATATTAGTATGGATAGTTAATAAAAATATTTTATGTTACATATATCTAGTTTTGTTAAAAATACCCGTGCAAAGGCGTGTCAACTGTCAACCATCAATTAGTAATAACCACTTACCGCACACCTTTGTTTGTCTCAATTAATTATTGCTGCGAAAGTGCATTTTCATGTTAACTTTTAGTTGTTACAAGCTTCGCATTTTTAAATTAAACTTATTTGAATTGTATAATTTTAATTGTATTAAATATTATAATATTTAAGAAAACTTAAACTGTAATATGTATGCAGTTCATACGCGGCAAAAGTGAATTGAACTGAAAGTTTTTACTTCACGTAACTCTATGATAATATTATTGCGTGGAGTAAAAACTTTCAGTACACTTTTACTGGAATTGTGCTAACAGAGGAGTATGAAATTAGGCACAGTTAAGTTAAAATGGAGTAAGGTGTTAAACCGAATATTTTTAAAATAATGATTAGAAATACATAAAAATATTAAAAATAAGGTAAGGCGTTTGTTTAATAAAAGTAGGTTCGTTCTTTCAAATTCCAATGGTAACATTTACATATTTTTATTACGTACTTATGTAAGAATTATGAGAACCCTAAAACAGTTTAAACTTAAAAATTTAATAAAGAATTAACGCCAAATTTCGATCAATTTGGGGACCTTTAGTTCTATTTAATTTGCCCCCTTACTAGTAAAAATGTTTTGTCCTTGTCTGAAACGTTGGATTAAGGTACTTGACAGACAAGGACAAAACATTGTACCTTTATTAGCTTAGTTATACACAAGTTAATAAGTTAAGTTATAAACATTGTACATATAGTGGCTTAGTTATACATTATAAAATCCATTGTATAAATATTTTTATTGCTTATCCATAAGCAATGCAATGTTTTGTCCTTGTCTATACGTTGGAAAAGTCGCTTGACAGACATGGTATTATTGTAGCATCGTATCGTTTATCCACTGTATAAATATTTTTATTAGTAAGGGGGTGTATGAATATTTTTAGTAAGGGGTTATAATAATAGGTATAAATTTTCTAACACAAAATTCATATTACCTTAGATGTCTCACGTAGAGCATTTTGCGCTATATCTTCACTGTTCGTGCACTGATTAATCAAGATAATGAATATAATATTTTTATTATAATTTACAAAGACAAGACGTACATGGAAACATAATCTGGTTACTATAATGTTGCCTTTATGAATATTGTGTCCCAAACATAATCAACACCACAAGTAATTAAAACATTTTCCCGCTTTAAAAATGTCGGATTTTTCCACTCGGCTGCCCTTCAGGCCGTTACAAAAGATGAACTTAATTTTTCTTTGTCAACGTTCAACGGGTTAATTACTTCTCTCTCGGAACATTAACATTTTATTTTCAGTAATGGCGAAACGAAAATCACACCTACAAGTTACAACGGTTTTTATTTGACCTACATATAAACTTTTATTTAATGTTTGTCTAGGATACGAAGTCGTATTTTAAGCGATTTGATGATACCACAATTTCCTAAGCCATTCGTGCACTACGAAGTCGTTTCCATACTTTTTATGTTGTTTAGCGTCGGCAAACCCATGGGGTTGGGTCGTGGGGCAGTGGTGGCGAACCACCAGCGCAGCCCCGACGTGCGTGTCGGTTTCGCGAACATTCCTCACCGTTCTATAAATAATTCCATTTTTAAAGTGCGTGTTTTTGTGATAATCATTTTAAAAGTAAATTAAAATTAACACAAAATTTATCTTTAATAACCTACATAATTTATGAATGGTTTACCCGGTGGCCGTATTTTTGTAAAGCATTTTCAAAGTCAAGTTGTAGATCGCACAAGTAACATAAAAATATAGCAAATTCTCCTACCAATAAAATTAATTACAATAAAGACAATATTACTATAAATATAGTTTAGAATAAAATTTTTAAATATACTTAAGCTTTTCAGCAATTATTATAAATTTCGATAAAATCTTACAATAGATATTATCAATTAATTACTAAACTTCTATTACGGAAAGCAATGACATCTTATTCATTCTCCCACAATACCAGTGACCCTCAAAAAAAGAACTATACATATTATTTCCCAACTTGAAGCCTCGTTTACATAATATTTTAGCGCTTAATCTATTTTCTTGTTTTAGAAATTTAATTTTGCAATTCGAGATGGAATCGCTAGGAATCCAATAAGCGAATAAAGAAATTTTCTTGAATATTACATTTTCAGAAGATTTCATAATGTGTCGCCTCGATTTTTTTCAAATAAACGTTCGGCATCACAGTCGGCTACGCCCAAATTACTTATTTCGAGCTTATCCTTTGATGAATAAGTTACGCAACCACATTTGGTAATCTTTGAGAAGGGTTGAGAATAATATTTTTCGGTGTAATGTAGCATCATAATTCTTGGGTAATATTTTAGTAAAACGTGTGGATAATTCTTAAAATTAAGAGCTTAGTTGAATATTTGAGTGGTTGTTACATTGAAACTGACACCCAAAGGTTTTTAGCCTTTTTTTAAAAAAAAAAAGAATAGCTAATACTGTTATCATAATTCATTATGTATTTCACACTAGAGACTAGAGTCATTTAAAATTATACAATGAACTGAAAAAGTTTGTGATAAAATTTGATATATGTGAAAGAAAGTGTTTAAAAAAACTGGTTAATATTTTTAATAATGTTGATCATATGTAAGTGAATGTGAACAAACACATAATGTACAACAGCGGTGATACCCCCCTGATGACGCCGGACGGGTACAGCAGCATATCACAAGGTAAAATATTCAGCTAACCCCCCCGGGGCTTACCGCATAAATTCACTTTATTAAACTCGTTACATGTTGGCTGTTTTACACAACATAATACGGGCACGTGTTACTTCGTATCATCATTGAGTTTACCCACTGTGTATTAAAATGAAAGTGAGAGGTGTATTAGTGTCTGATATGATATTTCAGACCTTTAGTTCACCTCCAAATATCTGAAATATATATGAGATGTTGTATCCTACGACCATAAAATGAGAATTACCTTTGTGAAAAAGAGCTAAAATATTGCCTAATCTTCATGTTCGTATGTTCATCACTGCTCAAGTTAGCATATCCTAAGTCGTCACGGGTGGAATAATACTTCAATAAATTAAACTGGATTATGTTTGAGAAAATGTCATCTACATAATAATATCTATTAGATTTGTTTAATATTAGTTATACTCGTGGGGTTTCCTGTGTATAATAATACAAAACTGATTTTGCACATTGCCCATTTTGTTTGTCTGTGTGATAAAATTTAAATACTTTCCTGCTTGTGGGTTGCTTGGAAGAAATTGCTGCATAGCAATAAAGCCGCCCTTTGTGTTTGTACTAAGTTAAGTTATTTGTAATTTTAAGTTTATTTATTGTATGTAAGTATGAACACAATAAAGAATATTAATTCATTCATTCATTCATGCTCCCTTCAAAACGTTTCTGTTTTGTAAGGAATACGCGTCTTGACTCGTGACGCTGCATTTTTAAGATGGCTATTCAAAATGGAACCTTATTCACTACACAAAAAGACAAACGTTTCAATGTAAGAGTTTGAATGTCAAGGGTACTTCGCGCTGCACAGCGCATTTGCAGTGTAGGTATGACTGATTTCGTAATATGAAGTAACGTTTGGCGGACCAATAGGCAACCGGCTGATTTTTTTTTTTTTATTGCATAAATGAATAGTACTCTTAAATATGAGTAACTTTTCAGAAGAAACCGTATATCAAAAGTCAATATTTTCAAAGGTACAGCGATTTTTATACAAAATTTCGCGAGCCTCCTAAAAACGCTCCATACTAAAATCGCCACACAAATCACGTCACTATTGGATTAAAGTGTATTAAGTAGGTATAAAGTATACGGCCGCAGGAATATATTTGTAAACATCTCCGATATTTGTGCGTTTAAGTTCATACTTACCATAATAAATGTTTTT
This sequence comes from Glaucopsyche alexis, assembly GCA_905404095.1. Taxonomy (NCBI): domain Eukaryota; kingdom Metazoa; phylum Arthropoda; class Insecta; order Lepidoptera; family Lycaenidae; genus Glaucopsyche; species Glaucopsyche alexis. The sequence goes on along the minus strand of FR990051.1, from coordinate 20,547,430 downwards.
GTATATGATGTGAGTAAACTAATGATGTAGGTTTTGTTTACCAATTTCGCAAAAAAAAAAAAATTTTTTTGGTATAAAGACTCGCGAAATTTTGTATAAAAATCGCAGTATCTTTGAAAATATTGACTTTTGATATACGGTTTCTTCTGAGAAGTTACTCATATTTAAGAGTACTATTCATTTATGCAATAAAAAAAAATCAGTCCGGTTGCCTATTAGCGCCACAATCCTGAATCACGCTATCGAAATTTCTGTAGTTCGGAGCTATATAAACAACAGCTGAAATAACTTCATGTGGGCTTTGGCCTGACCGGGCCAGGCATACCACTTCGCTTGGTCAGATATCTTCCTTTGGAGCTTCCTGTTATTCCCACAACATGTATCTTTTGTGTAGTGAATAAAGTTAAGTTTTGGTGCCGTGTCGTGTATTGTTTCGTCACAGTGTGCACAGACAATAATTTTAGATTTGCCAATAGATTTATATTATTTATTCGTATCCGCCCCTTATTTTTTTTTTCAGAACACCGATTACTTTGGACGTAAATATTATCATATTATTGTAGGGTCTACGATCGTAGCAGTGTGCTACGAACAAAACTAGCGGTAGGGGATGTCATCGCCGATAACAATTTGATGTTAGATATTATAATAATATCTATGGACCCTTCCACACCATGTTAATCTGGTCCAGTATTATTAAGTAGGTATCCGAAGAACCCGTATCGCAGGTACCAGACAACGGAAATATGTATAACTAGCTGTTTCCCGCGGCTCCGCCCACGTAAATATACAATTGAGTATCCCACGGGAATGTTGTACTTTTTGGGAATGAAAAGTAGCCTGTGTTTTAATCCAGAGCCTAAACTACTATCATACCCAATTTCATCTAAACCCGTTTAGTAGTTTTTGCGTGAAAGAGTAACAAACATTCATCCATCTATCTATCCATCCATCCATCCTCACAAACTTTCATATTATAAATATTAGTAGGAAGTAGGATGATTATAGTAGACACATATTTAAGATTTTTACTACACAATACATATTTAATACACATCTAACACATCCAAGATCCAGGAACTCAAACTTTTTATCCTTTCGGCGGGATTCGAACCCGCTTAAGCGCCGACGCGCTAACCACTGAGCCATAGAAGTCGTCGAATAATAAGATAAAAAAATTAACAATTTAGTTGCTGTTACAAACCATGACTCATGATAAAGTGTGTACAAAATTAAATAAAATATTTGAAAGGTACATTTTAAGTCACAGTAAAAGTAGTCGATAATTTTGGTTTATTAACTTTTATGCACTTAGCCGGGGGTGAAAAGCGGGTGGCGTGTAAGTGCGGCCGTGAGTGAGGCCTATTAGCTACTTCCATGCACAAGGTTGTGTACTCACATAATAACGTAATTCCTGCACAGACCTCTTATATTATAGTTGAAGCAACATCATCAATTCAAGTCTAACTCATAAAGCTAAGGCCGGGTCCAGACGCGTGTAACGTGTAATGTAATCTATTGAGTAATGCAACGCGAATCATGTGTGTAGACGACACTACGATTATTACATGTAACGCTCGTAGTGCCGTCCACACACATGATTCGCGTTACATTACTCGTTCGATTACATTACACGTTACACGCGTCTGGACCCGACCTAACTCGCAATAGGCTAGCATCGTAACTATAGCCTAATCTCCCTCACATTAGGAACCCAATTCCCAGGGTAGGGACCGTTATTATGACGTATTTAATGACGTATTTGGTAACCAAGATTCTCTCTAATAACTATGATTTTATATAAGAACGATGACCTGACTACGTAAATTAAATAGCCTATTTTACCCGAGCTTTTATTACGACTTAATAGACATCTAATTTATTTAAATCGGATCAGTAGTTTAGGCGCTACGGTGGAACAAATCATAACCCTACCTTTTGATAACCGACTTCCAAAAAAGGAGGCGGTTATACGTTCGGCTGTATATATTTTTTTCTTTGCCGTAGTCGGATAAAAAGGCGAAACAAAAGGATGGGGAACAAATTAAACTTTTTCAAAGAAATGTTAAAATCTATTAAAACAATAAAATATTTCATCCTCAAAGTCGGCTCTTGACAAACGATTGGTACTGAAATTGGACTGCTTTTATTTACAGCTTGTTTTATCTCGGGCACGCGTCGGATTAAATTCATCGCTCGCTCACGTTTCCGTTGGAAATATTTTTCCTGTTCCTCTCGATTGTTTTCATTTTTTTACTTAGAATTCTATACACAACGAGGAAGGTTTATTGATTTCCAATGTCAACAAATGTTGTGTTATAATTTTATAGAAACACTAGGTTTTTGCGCACAACTTACAACGTATTTAAGAACATGTATCTCATTTTTTATAGAAATTGGTGCAGATTTAAAGATTTTCTATACAAACTTAATCAATCCCTATTTGAATTTTCGCCCCTTCAATGGTGTAATTTTTCAAAATCTCTTATTATTTGCTACTTAAATTTGGAGACATCCTAGTGTAAAAGAAAATGTTTAGAAACATAATAAAGATATAATAATATATTATTGTACCTATTGTAATATGTACTTACAGCCGTTCTCGAGTTTTGAGTTCCTCGGGAACGAGATAAAAAGTATTATATGTCCTTCTCCTGGTTTTAAGCTACATCCCCACCAATTTTCAGCCAAATCGGTTAAGCCATTCTTGAGTTATAAATAGTGTAATTAGCACGACTTTATTTTATACATACATACATATAATCACGCCTTTTTCCCGTAAAGGGGTAGGCAGAGACCACTTTTTGCCACTTGCTACGATGCTTACATACTCGTTTCGCTTCGTTCACTTTCATTCTTACCATCCATTCCTCTTCTTACATTCAACGTAGCGAAGCGGCTCTCCATGGTCCGCTTTTCACCTCCGCGAGAAACGAGACGTGATGGGTGAACCACATCGCCGCCATTTTGGATAATTAAATTATTCTTATGATTATCCATTGCGTTTCCAGGGATTAGTGGAGAGGATAGGAATAGGGAAAGGGAAGGATAGGTGGTGTGGAAAGGAAGATTGGTAAGTTAGAGTGGGAAATAGGAAATGTAGGATATTACCGCCCAGGAGGGTAAGGGATAGGACAGTAATAGCTAGGGAAGCCGGGGTCGCATACCCGTATACTATACCACAACTACCGGACAGGTAAGTTGGGATGAGTATCCCATGACATATACGTATATATTATTTTATATACGTATATAATATAGATATAGAGGCTATGCTATGCTTAGCCTACTAGTTAAGTATAATCTATCCCGACCGGACCGGACTCGGAGCTGGACAGATTTGGCTAATTTTGGTCAATTATGTATTGTGGAATTTCAGGGAATGTTTAGGATGTAGGAGTAGGCGTAGGTGTAGGACTAGGACGTTGGTTACATTGTAGTTATAGTTATTTTTTCATTCCAGTTCATATTTAAGACAGAACAACGTGTTTCGGGACAGCTAGTTATTTATTTATGTAGCTCTTTTACGGTAAAAGTTTACTACCTCGGTACTTTATATTTCCGTAAACAAAACTGGTAGCTCAAATGAGGTAACGAAGTGCTCCAACATTTCTTTCTACATACTTTGCTTAAAAATAGCACCAGAAAAGATAGCAGAATTTACATAAATTCTTCATTTAACAGTGCTCCTTTATCGTGTGCTATTTCTATGCGCAATGAATTTTTTACGAGTAATTCTATGCGCAGATAAAAAGTTAGACATAGTGAAAGGGTGAAACTGTGAAAACTTAGTCGCTTATGAATTATGATATAACAGTCTGTGAAAAAACCTTAGTCGTTTAAGCATTGCGTTGGAGTAATATTAGCTTTAAATTATACTTATATTATAAATGTGAAAGTTTGTGAGGATGGATAGATAGATGGGTGGATGTTTGTTACTCTTTCACACAAAAATTACTGAACGGATTTCGATGAAATTTGGTATAGTAGTAGTTTAAGCTCTGTATTTAATACAGGCTACTTTTTATTCCTAAAAAGTGCAGTGTTCCTGTGGGATACCGTAATATCTCTGCCAGATCCGCGGGAAAAAGCTAGTAATATTATAATTAATGTGAAAGTTTGTAAGAATGGGTGGATGGATGTTAGTTACTCTTTCATACAAAAACTACTGAACGGATTCCGATGAAATTTGGCATGGTAGTAGTTTAAGCTCTGGATTAAAACATAGGCCATTCCGAAAAAGTTTGGTGAAATTAATTACGGATACTTTGGGCATATGATCTACTGCTTATGTAAAGACGTTTTAAGCAGAAAAATAATTGTCACACTCAAAAAAAATTTTTTTCAAGAGTGGTTACTAATTCGCTCGGAGAATACTGTATAAATCGTCCAATAAGGATGAAAAGACCTAAGTTTTTTTACGGTGCAAAATTACGAAAATAGCCTAAACTAGGTAACTAATTCATGTCGGCCGAGCCCCAGCAGTAAAGTCATCGATATATTGTTCGAGCAACATAGTTCATGAATGTAACGCGCAAATATTGACCATGAGTGTTCTGGGACCGTGATGTTTGTGCCTTACTGCAAACATGTTTAATCATGGAACGTGAGTGAACTTCCTCTTGACGTAGTTTCGTCAAGGGTGCTTGAAAAATTTAATTATGTCATTTATAACCATGGCCGCACAGGTAACTAGCGAAACATAAGCTTGCGTTGTGTTTTGCCGAGTAAGTTAGGCATTCTAACTTAACCTAACTCATTTTTAGAATTCCGTAGTAACTAGAAGGAACCTTAATAGTTTCAAGTTGACCTGCCGTATGATGTATCCCATTGTTAACTCTATAGACATAAAACTGCCTACCTACTGTAAGACCGACCAATCAGGGACAACCTATGGACAGTTGACAATTTGACGGGGCCCATCCCATGGGAAGGATTTTAAAGACATGATGCTGCCTGTGGTGATCTTGGAAGGCAAAAATCACATAACATCAGGCAATCCGTCATTATTTTTCTGATCTTATTAAATAAACAAATTTGTTACTTTTTATAAATATTGTATTAGTCCACAAAGATAAATTAATCGAATTTAGATAAAAAAGATTGGTATTATGATATGCCAAACGAGGCCAAACGCAATGTTATCAGACTTCTTTATAGGCGAAATATAATATTTAAATAAAAAATATCTGTGCGACATTCTATTAGAATGAGGAATTAATATTTTTTCTGTCGTTAGGGGGCACACCCAACACACACAAAGCCTCATCTGGTGGCGTAAGTGGTATCAAAATCGGTCAATAAGAATTTTCCATTCTTCTTCTGTCGCCAGGCGGCGCTTAGTAGTACGACGGTCCTTGTCGTGTAAAAAAACTGTCAGATGTCTCAAATTTTAAAACCATAGATAAAATTATACTAGTATAGCTAGATCATACCAGTTTGAACCGCGAACGAAACTGGATTTAGTCTAAATAAAATGTTATATGCAAATATGTTTTGTGATTAAAATCTATTTTTTGTGCATCTCGTTAACCTTTGGAATTTATTTTTTACTATATGTTGCCCGCAACTTCGTGCGCTTAAAAGTTAATTTCACAGAAACCGTAAAATTTTTCGCGATAATAAGTAGCCTATGTCCTTTCCCGTGGTCTACTCTACATCTGTGCCAAATTTCATCAAAATCGGTCCCCTATTTAATGCAAACAAACCAACAAACTTTTTCTCTTATATTAGTATAGAAGTTAACAGAATCCGTGGTCTAGCGGTTTGAGTCATTGGCTCTCGACTCGGAGATCGTGCGGTCGATTCCCGCATAGGAACAACAAAAAATGTTGTTTCCTTTGGTTAGAACAATGCAGGCTGATCACCTGAATGTCTGACAAGAAAGATGATCCATGCGTCGGATGGGCATGTAAAAAGTCGGACCTGCGCCTCATCTCTCGTCAGTCGTGTCGGTTATCCGTCCCACTGGATTACGAGAGTAAAGGAACAGAGAGTGTTCTTGTGTACTGCGCACACACTTGGGCACTATAAAATTACTCCTGCGTAACTGACCTGGTTTCAATGAAACCGGCCACCGTCACCGAGATCGGTGGGGAGTTATTGTTACTCGTAGTATAGAAGTATAGATGTGTTTATTTTTTATATCGAAGTTTATGAATTCGACTTGACAGCCGAATATCCAGACGCTGGCCTCCCCAAACAGGCTGTCTCTTCTTAGCAGAATGACCTTGATATCCTCTCAACTGTAATTAGTGTATCAGAATTCAGCTGTTTGTCTCCGGGGAGTGATCGCATTCTGCAGTTTTATACTATTGCTATAAACTCATAGTTGGACTTAGATAAAAGCTAACCGAATCTCAGGGTCGTAAAAGAAAGCAGAAATTAATGATTCCAACAAAGCAGCGGGTCGCTTCCGTGGACAGAAATAGCCGAAGGTCGCGACCCTGACTGAAAGCCACGTGAAGTGTCATTGATAAAGAGCTGGTGACGTGCGATGAAAAATGTTTTTGTGATTATCTCCACAGGCGAGGAAATTGTTGCTATAGTATATTAAGGCTCACAATGCGTAACTCCTTTGTTGTTGCGTCTGGACTCTGGGGGCGACTGTGTTCGCTTTCTGCTATTCATATTCTGGTTTTACCAGTGTTTCACAATCTTCTAGTAAGTAAATAAATAAATAAATGATTTATTTGCATGATGTTAGTCTAGTTATATCATTAAGTGTCAGATAGCAAGCATTCGGGAGTTTTTTCTTAGGCTAGAACTATGTTGTCCGGAATCTGAAAGGTCGGGCAAAATTCAGAGCATTGAAAATAGAACTCTGGACTATTGTAATAGAGTTGAAAATCAAACACATAAGTCTCAACTTGCCAGATTTGACATTGACATTTGACTTAACACTCGTGTGTTAGATTTTCAACTCTATTGTATCAGCGCAGTTTTATTTTCAGCGCTCTAAATTATCTCCGGCCTTCCGGATTCCGGATCATATAGTCCCAGCCTTATATTCATGTCGATCGACAGAGACGAAACATCTAAATAAGCTATCGTATCAGTAAATTGTGGACACGTTCTTAGTTAAATTAAGGTGGAAGGCCACGTTTCCATACAAAAGATGCATGTCCCACACACGTGCTGAAATATTCAGATCCTGAATTTAATCGTCAGATTTAAATCGGATCAAGAACGCACGTCTTTCCATATATTTCCGTAGAGCTGACACACACGTACGGAATTTGGCATGCTTAATAGCTACTTGAGTGTCGCGCGTTGTACCACAGCATTGACAGCTACCCCTGCAAGTGTCGAACGTTATCACACGGCAAGCGAATAGTTGATTTTTCCGTTACGAATGATTTAAAGTATGGTGTATAGTCTCTGGTTTTTATTTTTTATTTTGCTACAGTGTTCCGCGGAAAAAAGCGCTTGTTAGCGCTAAAGAAAAAAAAACATATTATCGGCAAGGACTCAGTTGCTAATTTCAATATCGCAAACATAATCCGCCATTTTGCTTATTTAATGCCAGCGGTCGCCATTTTGCTTACGTTTTTTGTTAGTTCTATTTTCCGCGGAACACAGCCATTAAAGAAGGCCATTTAGCTATTTGTTTTTGCCCGAGTACATTAAAAATATAAAAATAAAGCTCCAAGACAAAAGTAGTGCGATACGCGTCACAATCTGAATTTTAATCATGTTGAATGAATAGGTATAACACCTATGTGCAGTCAAATTATTAAATTCATGAGGCAATTCAGTACGTTTGTGGCTAGACTTAACCCATTAACCGCCAAATTAAAGGCAGCAAAGTAAAATTAATAAAATGTACATTTTCTTATTTAATATAAGCCACATAAACACAATAATAATAAAAAATCCCAAAAACATTATTCCTCCCCCCTATAGGGGGGTGTACTCATTTGTGTACAATGGCGACTTGTGGGTGCAAGCAATTTACTGTAATATTTGTAAAAAAAATATTTTTTATCATTATTTTACTATCAATATAGATACTTTTAAAGAAATAAAACACTGTTCAATTGATTCCAAAGCTTTAAAAAGTAAATTAAGCATATTTTAAGTAAAATTTGTACTGAAATTAGTCGATGTCATCCATTAAATTTGAAGAAAAAATCGAAAGGCGTGTCAATATTTTTATTATTTCCCTTGACATGTGCCTTAACTCATGGCACATGAGAGCCAGGCTTTTGGACAAGCTAACTATTATGTATATGTCAAAAACCTACCTTCTTTTGCGAAAATGTATTGATTTGTATAGGACACAATCAAAATTCGGTACTTTTACTGTCAACACCTATCTAGTATTATTAAATAACATTTGGGACAGCTAATGTTAGTTTTTTTTATTATAAATTACAAAACTATATAAAAAATAACAAAAATATTTAAAAAAATTGATGTACGTATTCGGCCATTGTACTCAATTGGGTATGGCAGAGTATTACAAACAATATCGTTGCAGATATAAGTTTGAAAGCTATCAATTTATGTTTATTTTACAGATTCAGGTGTATTTTATAAATTTAAATAGTAAAATTTATGTTTATTGAAAATTAGGCACCGAAAAATACGAAACAGTAACTTAGTAGTGCAAGCTCAAAATCTATCAACTTTGTTTGTGGCTAGTGACAATAATTACAAATATATTCTTGTTTTATTGTTAAATTTTAGGTAAAAGATTATCCTTTTACTAAGCAACTTGTAAATAATCACTCTAATTATGAACAATTTTACTCTACACTTAAATTTGTAGGTGTACCCAATTGCGTACGGCGGCGGTAAATGGGTTTAAGAAGGACTTTACGAACATATTTTATAAAAGAATCTAGCCTTACCAAGAATGTCAGCACACGGCTTACATCACTTCTTTAATTTTCAACATAATTAAATCTATGTTCGGCTAAGTCAGATATTTGTCTAAAAAATCTTTGGTTAAAAAAATATGCAAGTGAAAAATAAAACTGTGTTTGTTTCAACATGCTATGCAACTAGTTCAGTAATGAGTTTATGTTGAGTCATGTCACCTTCGCTCCGCTACAAGGCCTCTACAAATCAATACAATGATATGTTATCAATGTATGAAGGTAGCCCTTCACAGTTTTCAGGGTTTTGTATTATTTCGAGCTCAATTTCCTATGAACTTTTCCTACAAAAGCACTTAATGATTGTAACATAATTGTAGAATGTAGGTACTGCAAAAATATACAATAAAGTTTTTTTTTTTGTATAATTCTCTCATAAACTAGGTACTGGACTGATTTCAAAAATTGTTTCACCATTAAAACGTTAAGTTATCGTTTCGTTAACGTGCATTAACCTAATATTTTTACTAACGACCACTAAAAACCACCGGAAAAAGCTAGTAGCTAAGAAAAGTAAGATAACAATATTTTATACTAGCTGACTCGGCGAACTTCGTACCGCCATTTTATATTTTTTTCCCTCGAAATTCAATATATTTTTCTTACAAACCTTCTTGTAGCAATAACCAACTCATAAAAGAAAAATTTATGCAATTAGTGCAGTCGTTTAAAAGTTATGCGTACAAACATTTCGGTAATTCGTTTTTATTTAAATAGATTACCAATTACAATTAGACAATTGATCATTACAAAAACTGACTAATTGACTTTTTAACTTATTATGGTACAACAAAAAAATTGATACCTAGCTACTTTAGTCCATGCAGGCATATGTGAATATAATTACTAAGTTATCTACCACAAACGAACCTAAAGTGTTTTTAGGTTCGTTTGTGTTTGATAAATCTTAAGCTCCTAATTGCCACCGCTAATGATGTCATTGGGTTATCGATCTAACTTTGATACGGCAACCTTAATGAATTTTATATTAAGGGCTCGCTATTGAAATAACAAAACATGGAACCTTGGGTGTAGCCGTGACCGCATATTACCGACTACTATAAAATTCTCAATGTCGAAACATACGTGAACCGTAGTAAGTTCAAGCGGAAAATCGATCCAGGTGGGTCGGGCTCGCTCGATACCAGCTCGGCTGTTTCCGACCTATCTGGCCTAATAAGCTGATATTGCGAACTGCTCCGCAATCGCCAACTTATCATTTCGTTCGCAAAAAAGTCTTAAACACGCAATCGACTTAAAATTACTTTGTAGCAGTTCCGTGCGCGCTACATTTTATATAGACGACGTTCGGTTTAATAAATTAAACAAGCTTTAAGTTAAATAAGTTTTATTGGCTGTAGTACATCCAACTGCTGGTCAATTATTCCTTGGAAAGGTTAACATTATCCTTCGATACGAATGGGCCGGTTCAACTGGGGGGGACCAAAGGGAGGTTGGGTATTTTAAGGATTAGTAACGCGTGTGCGGACACCAGAGAATTTATAAGTGTAACTCCTCTGGTGTTGTGAGTGACCATGGGTGGCGATAATCGCTCACAATCTGGCGATCCGTCTGCTCGTTTTCTCATCAATTTCATTAGAAAAAAAACTAGATATCTTTATTGATGAGAGAGCAAAGGGACTTCCTAAGGACGCTTTTATATGACCACAAAAATCACAACGCGGCCGACGCAATTTGAGCTTTATTAACTAGGCCACAACATACAGTTTCTCAACACTTACATCACGCAGTTGGGTCAGGTTGTATGTTAAGACGTTGTTGTGGCCTAGTCGACAAAGCCAAATTAGCTATGACTGAAAACAGAACTTCGCGCTTTGATTAGTTATTACATAGATACGTTATATCCTTACAAAACTGTCAATATTTCTGTTTTGCGACATACATTGACATTTCATTATTGTTACATTTCACTTACATAGCAAAAATTTGTGAAAGGGATGGCATTCTTAATTCAATAGCAACGAAAAAAATTGACTAGTGTTCTTCAATATACGGGACACGTAATACGTGCTACTCATCGACTGGCTCGTTGCAAACTAACCAAAAACTGTCCCACTAGGACAGTTTCGAGTTTTGACTTTTGCGCGCTCGTACCATATCTATCTTTTTAATATATTACATCTATGCCTTCGCGCATTTAGTTTGACTCAGCACTTAATGGTTTGCCGGTGTTGATAATTGCATTTCGATGATGGCCTCTTTAAATTCTGATGCTCTAATTTGTATTTGAGTAACCTAGTTAACGGTATGCTTAACAAACTAAAACTATTTGAAGTGAATGGTTTCGCTTACAGTGAAGAGTGTATTAAAATCCATCTCGCAGACTTTGAAAGACTAACACAGTTTTAGTTCCTTTTGATAAAATGTAAAGAGGTTGCTTTAACTAAAATATTACGACAAAGTTATGCTCTAGCATAAAAGCTTTTATTTGCGTACTTACATAATACTCTCTTTAGCAAAAAATCCGGGCAGCTTGAAAATTACCAATTTTAGCCACTTGAAATTAAAATCTGATCCCGCACGGCGAGCTCGTAGACATCGCGGCAATGCCGTAAGTCAACCCAGTCCTTCCCCTGCAATCAGGGTTACACAAAGTTCTCAAAGTGGGTCTATAAGAAATACCCCGGGATAAATTTTCAGAACAATAGTTCATGTGAAGAGCTCTGACAGAGCATGGCGCCGGAGAGCAGCGGAAGTTGTTCGACAGAGTTCCCGCGGCTCTCCTAAGCGCTGAAGACTGTCAATCGCAGGGGTTTTAGTGGGTAAAAATCCCACATACCCTACCTAGGGATCTTTTTGAAGATTTCCCCTGTGTTAACAAAAAAGAAAAAGGTAATTTCATCTTTTGTAGGTATTTTGTAAATAAATTAGTAAGGAATAATTTGAGCCTATTTTATCATAATATTTTTGCTAATTTAATGAAAAAAATAGTAAAGTTGAGAAAGCTTGATTTTTGCCTGTATATATTTTATTATACATTTTTTTTTAACTTTATTCGTTTTTAATGATAACCAACAAACGCTTAGAGTATGGCGATACCCATTCTGGCCAAGATAATAGCCTGCCTTAATTCAAGCGTGTTGGCGGGTGAACACTTTTCGTGGTAAATGTTTTCACAGAACAAACAATTCCTAAGTTACCCTCGGAGTAAGTAAACTAGGACAGGGAGATGACTGTGTATTGTGTAATCAGCAAGAACCCTCCTCCTGATTTTCACATGACCAAATTCAACATTTCATTTTTCCTCTTATGCTACATTGAGAATGACATAAGTAGCCAGTACACAGTGGCTCATGTTGGCCCACTGCACGTCATCAACTCATCACCACTGTGTACAGGCCACAGGGAGTAATGGTGCATATTGGCAGGCAATTGTCCATCGTGACGCGCAATCGAAAAGTTGTTTTTTTTTTTTTTTGGCACACATCAAAGGAATCGTGTTATAGCTTGATCAGTGGTGTTCACACAATTGTTTAGTTCGATTAGCGATATTTTTTGCAAAATATATTCGAAACATACGAATCCACCATTCGCCTGATCCGCCATTTTGTATAACTTTGTAATACTTGTAAGCAGTAAATAAAGAAATAGCCGCGGTCGTAACTACTTCCACGTCCATCGTGAGTGTTTTACCAGACAGCAATGAGCCATGGGCCAGTTTGTGAACCCCAAGTGATCGTGGCCTACATTTGTGCATTGGAAAGCATGGCCCAACATGTGCCATTGTGTACTGGCTACTTATGATGTTGGTAACGATTGACTCCCAATAAAACGATCATCCCATGATTGGGCTAGATTAGGTTAGTTATTAGGTGTTAGGTTAGTTTTGGAAATCATTTTATTCTTATAAGTTATGGTTGTCTTTGGAAATTAACAGCTTTAACGGTGCCGATATTTTGGCGTCGCTTCTAGATGTGTTTGAATGTTTGAAGAGTCAATTTTGGTATTCACGTGTTAAGTCATTGGCTGCAACCTTCTGTGTGACGCAGGGCTCAGGAGATGAGGTTATGGAGAAGATAAGAAAGACAGTAGATGCGAAGGATGGATGGGTTAAGGTGGAAAGAGTAAGAAAGGTTAAGAATAGAAGGGTAGTCGTCGGCTGTATAAATGAAGAAGAAAGGAATAAGGTTAAGGAGAGACTGGGAAAGAATGAGGGATTAGTTGTGGAAGAAGTGAAGAACAAAAGCCCCCTTCTGGCCTTCAGGGATGTAATGAAGCACGACAATGCCGACTTCGTCACTGCGTTCAATAACCAGAACGTGGCCATCCTTGAAGGCCTGAAGGGGGAAGAGAGGAATGTGGAAGTTGTGTTTATGATGGCGGAACCCCCTACAGAACCACTTAGTGGTTAGAGTGAGCCCACAAGTGTGGAGGAGATGCATGAATGTAGGATATGCCCATATAGGGATGGGCAGAGTTAGAGTGGAGGACCATAGTCCACTGGTGCAGTGCTCCGCTGCCTGGGCTATGGGCATACAAAGAGGGTATGCAGGGAGGAGACTATTATTATATATATATATATATATATATAAACACCTTCTCGGGCACTTAGTTGATCCAGCCGGACTCCCGTTCCTTATTGACTCCACCTTTTCCCCCTCATAGCTCCACTCCGGATGCGTTTTTCCTACTCGGAGTGGCAACTGCGCACGCGGAGCGGCAACGTGGCCACATATATTCGATGAGACAATCTTACACTCGCCATCTTTTTCTTTACAATTTCGAACTCAATCGACTCCGTAACCGACAAAATTCTGAGACCCTTGAACACTTATTGGCTCCAGTTTATATACCGTTATATACCAAATACAACGTCGTATGTTGATCTGGCCAGTATATATATTAAATTTTTGGTATTTAGTGGCTTCATTTATATTAAGAAACTTTGAACCTTGTTTGATCCGAGTTTTGGTATCTTTTTCTTTGTTTTTCGATAATTTTTAGTTTCACTATATTTTGCTCGAAGATATGTTGGCCCTGTTTTATATACCAAATATACCTTCATATGTTGATCCGACAATATATGTCTAAGCGAAATAAAGTTTTATGTGTGAGCAATAAGGTTGGTTTTCAAGTATGTCAAAAACGGCAGTGAGATGATATTATAATTATTTAATTTTCGTATTTTAATCATCTTCTTTTCAACCGACTTCCAAAACACAGGAGGAGGTTCTCAATTCGTGTGTATGTTTTTTGTGTGTATGTTACGTGATTACTTCGCCGTTTGTGGCAGGGATTGAATAACCGAAAAATATCGGTAAAAAAGGTTAACGGTATGACGTCATACCTTTAAATTACGATAACCTTAAATGACGGTACCGCTATTTTTCGATATTGCAAAAATACGGTACCAATATTTTTTTTCGATACCTAAACCTGTAAAATAAAGGTATAGTGCGGAACGGCAACATCGCAATTCGCAAGCGAGCCGGACTGCGCGGTGCGACGTTGTCAACAAACAACCGATGTTTTTAAAAACCTATCTGAAACGCTGTCCACTTTTGAAGATCCTATATAAATAAGATATAAATATCTTCGCTTGGGCGAGCAAATTTTTTTTATCTTACAGTTTACCTATAAAAGTGTAATATTAAGTATATCTATCGCAGACTGTGACGTATTATATATTAAAGACGAGGCATGTTGAGGCAAAAAGTGTCAGTTAAATGGCCGGGGACTTTTCAATTTTTTGGGGCCATTTTGACATTTTAATAATGGTGAAAACAAGATGGGATATTGGGATCTAATAAGTTAATCTTGCGAACAAAAAGTACTTGGCAACTGCACATGAGCATACTGTATTACTGAATTTAGCAGCGAATTAATATGTTGGCGACTAAATTACTAAACTGGCGAAAGCATCCAGGTGACAAAAAATACAAAAATCGCCAGATAGAAAGTGGCGAAATGTCGTCCAAATTGGCACCGAATATCGATAATATCGATTGTTATGACACTTATCTATGTCGGTATCGGCTTATATTTCTAAAATTATAATTATTTAAAAAAATTATAGCCTCGATACTTCCTATTTTTGACGCAATTTTAAGAGGAACTTTGACCGTAAATAACAAACAAACGAAATAATAATATACAAAAATGAAGCAAATACCGACACAGTTTAATTCTTCAGCAAATGAAATAACTTTACTCCAAACAATATATCATTTAGTTCTTTTCACAAATCACCAACAGCTAAGAGTATATTTGCGTAATCTGAGCGCGTCATTTCTAACAAAATATTGTATGCATTACTTTCGAATTGTTTCCCCGCGCGGATTGCGGGGAAGCTAGGCCCCCGCCGCCGCACGAGCACGTGGTACGATGTCGGCTATCGCACCGACAAATTACATAGGCGATAGGTGTGATAGAGACAGGTAAGGAATTTTAAAACAAAGTTAACGCGACCTGCGATAATGGTCTGGTTATTTGAAAAACGTTCTTATGCCAAAGACATAAGAGCGTCTTCAGTTTTTTATCGGATATTGCGATCGGTGTCGACTGTCGTGTAACGTGAAAACGCTGTAAATTTTTTAATTTTTTGTTCTAAACGAATAGGTGGCAATAATAAAGTATTGTATGATATAATGATATTGTGTAGATTACTTATAAGTTATAACATAATAATTTTATATAAGTACCTAGTGTTAACTTAGTACCCTACTTAATTTAATATTTTGCGTTTGTCACAAGTACAATTATTATACCTGACTATAGGTCGCGCAACGGTTTATGAGCGCTCAGTGAAAGTGGTGGGGATCGTTCGCGCATGTGACCAATAGCAAAAAATATATATTACTAACGAACCAATAGCGTGTCGGCAGCCACGTTCGGCATGCGTTCGGCGCATCCACACCTCCCCGCCCGAGCCCGCTACCGCCAAACGCACCGAAAAACTGACTTCTGCGCATACCCCCTCTACTTTTGTCGAAAGATCTTAATTCGTTGCGCGACCTGTACCTACTCGAATTAACTACCTATGTCTCGATTTTAATAGATTAGGCTTCGAATTTTGGAATATATAATATTTTAGTTATTGCATTTAGATAGTAGTTAGTAGGTACTATCTATTATTGGCAAAGTAAACACAGGACAAAACAATTTCGCTATTGATCATACAGTTTTAGACTTTATTCCCATAACTTTAAGGCAATAACAATAACAATCAGCAATAACACTGTTTCAGTTCTAAGACTTTAGATTTAGTTAGGTATTACGCTTTATTTACCTACTTCGCGATTTGGTACAAATAGAGACGTGTAGGGCCGATTCACATCGGAATGGCAGCGGGCGACGACGAAATTTCAGTGTGAAATAGTTTTAGAACTATATTTCCCAGACTTCTTTTATTTACATACTAGCGACCCGCCCCGGCTTCGCACTGGTACAATGTATATATCTGTATAATCTATGGGTACAATACTGATACTAATCCTACCTCATAGATCTAAACTCTCCTCCCGCACGCACAACCCCGCCTTGGTGACGCCTACTTCGCAACAGGCCGTGGAGCAGAAATCGTAATATTTTAATTTCGCCATAACTTCAAAACCAAACGTCCAATTTTAATCATTCAAAGACCAAATATTATCTACATAAACTGTACTTAGTGATAAAATAATTTATTTTGATAAGGATTTATAGCATGAGTAAAATAAACGCGTTTAAATGTAGTGCAAAAAAAATCAAGATTTCTAAATAAAAAAATTGTTGTTGTGCCTCACTCGACATAGATAGGTATAGTGTGTCGCGGACTTTTTTGTAGATATTTATAAGATCTACAATTAATTAGAACATTTTATGGTTCTATCTTTTATAGTTTAGGCAGCGTACGCAAAATAAGTAACTTTTCTGGTTGACTTTTTACACCTTGTGTCCGAAAACCCCAAATATCTTACGGGACCCTATTTTTTTTTTTTTCAAAATAAAATTTAGCCTATGTTACTCGTGGATAATGTAGCTTTCGAATGGTGAAAGAATTTTTGAAATCGGTCCAGTACTTTTTGAGCCTATTCATTACAACCAAACAAACAAACAAACATACAAAGTTTATAATATTAGTGTAGATTATAAAACAGTATCGTAAGTTCGAAGCAGCTACGCGGCCGCTCGAAACAGCGATACTAAGTCTTATACATAATATGTGTATAAAGTTTAAAATTATTTCACGGCGACGCGAACCTGCCGCGGCCGGCCCGCCCGGCCTCGTCGCGGCGCGGCGGCGGCGCCTGCGCCGCTTCGTTGCTTCGCCCCGAACGGGCCCCGCGCGTTACTATCAAAATGAGATGGCACACGTCTGTTTGTCTGTTTTTCGCTAACTCCTAAACTAGAGTGTGTGAAAGTGGCAAACAATGGCATTACGCAATAACTTAAAAACTAATAAAGTAGTGATTGTGTCAACGTAAGATTGTAAAAACCGTTAGATTGTAAAATAACTAACGAGATTGTAAAAATATGTCGAAAGATTAATAACTATATATTTATAATCTAACGAAAAATAATGTGTTAAAATATTATAAGGCAGCATATTCGCGTCGGAAGTCTATCAACATTTTACAATTTTACTAGTTATATTACAATCTAACAGTTTAAACAATTTTACGGTGACAATTATAATAAAACATAAGAAGGTTTTTTATAATTCGAATTTCGAATAGTGCCCAAAAAATAGAATATTCGAATATTTTCAAGCCCTTGTGCCAACCTTATCCTTTTTAGGGTTCCATAATGCTTGAGGAACCTTTATAGTTTCGCTCTGTCCGTCCGTCCATTCGTCCGTTCGTCTGTATGTCTGTCCGTCCGCGCTTATGGCTCCTGTAATTATGAATATAAATAGATGAATTATCGTATAATTAAAGACTGTGTATAGGTCTCGGTTTTGCCATCATAAAATAATAATAATTTTACATGTGAGGGGTGGCTCTCTATACATGTGAAGTGGGGATGAAATTTTTTTTTTCATTCTACCCCATTGTGTGGGGTATCGTTGAATAGGTCTTTTAAAATAAGGGTACGGTTTCATACTTCACTTTTTCACAAAGTCAACCATTTTCGAGTAATCGGCCTCAAAAATGGTTTATAAGTCGGTCTCCCCCTGGCATTTCTAAACTATACGAGATAGAAACTTATAAGTTTCCATGCTGATAGATCATGCTTAAAAACTCTCGAGGAAAATTATTTTGAGCGAAATCGGACAATAACTTTTAAAATAAATTAAAGAAAACCTATTGCGCGTTGATAGATACGGACATGTCCTGTCATGCTCTTGGTTAGGTTAGGTTATTTCAACAACTATTCCAAGTCGTAGTCGGTAAAAGAACCTACATCTAGGGAATATTATTCGAATATTCATTTTATTCGAATATTCATTTTATTCGAATATTCCTCAATTATGTTATTCGAATATGACGGGATCCAGTATTCGAATAATACGAATAAAGCGAATACTTTTATTTATTAATCAAAGTAAAAAACTTGTATAAAGCGGAAAAAAATTACATTATTTAATAAATTATTATTATTATAAAAATTGAAAACACGGTCAAGTTGAAATTCAAAAAAGATTATTTTTTGTTTTTAAAGATTTACCACACACGTCTTTAAGAATATAACCAGATATGAAGTTTTTTAGATACAACACTCTTTTTCGAGTGCTTTTTTTTGACAGTTATCTTGTTTACTTACCTATGTTGCTTACACAAGTACCGATTTAGTCTGGAGCGGATCATTATAACAGAACGACATCGTGGGTTGATTTTTAAACGACTTCCAAAAAGGAGGCGGTTATAACCGTATGAATATAAATAAACGTATAAATACGTTCTACGGTTCTACTGCATACATTTTTTATTCTCAACTTTCCGCTAAGAAAATCCAAGATTTTCAAAAATCGGGCAGTTACTGGTTTTCAGTGGCGAAGGGTTCCTATAACTCCATTCCTATCGGCTTTCCTTGTCACTTACCTTTTGCAAACCTTCATAGAAATCCCTACCTATTATATAGGCTCCGGCTTCCCTATGAAGGAGAAGCAGCCTTCGCCACTGCTGGTTTTACCCCGTTTTGCAAAAATCGAATAACACGGATATCTTTTGGACATTAATCTTCCATTTATGGACCTATTTGTTCTAAAAATCTTTTGTTGTTGTACAGGATATAATTCAAAATTGGTCGTTTAGTCACAAAAGAGGAAACCTGATGATGTGATTCATGAGGAATTGTGGGAACTCCTCGAAATTTATATGGACACATACAGTGATTTTCACTTTTTCTGAAGTAACACAAGCATATGCTACCATAAAATAAGATTTTGTGCCATGGTGTTTCTTCAAAAGCACTGAACAGAACTCCTCAGTTTATAAAGACACGCGTTTGGAAATTTCAACATTGTTTAAAGAACTGCAAGCATATTTCAATTTGTAACTTAGAGTAATCATCATCATCATCTTATTAACTATACCTAATGGAAGCTTGGCGCGTATTCAAGTATACATTCGATCGTTTATTTTAAACGACGGTATTAATAATAATTTAACAAATATCACTAAAAATAGTAAAATTATTATTTTTAAACAAAAAATTAAACTGACTTACAAAGTAAAAATACACAAAAAAGTATGAAATAAAACTTATTTTCTAAATAATTCCCCTTTTAAATTTGGCTAAAATTTTAACTATTTCGCTACTCAATCTTCTTAATTTTGAAGTCGGTACCAGCAAAGAAGAAGGGGCAAACCGTCCCCACCCTTGTAGCACTACAAGACATATATCAAATGAAAAGGCTTATACAGTGTATAATTTTATTGTATGACGAAAAATCTCTAAACCATGGGAGAAAAAAGTTAATGAGGGTTAAAGGTTAAAAAAAAGTTGAAAAAATCATCCTGTATTATTGCACCATTTTATAGTGTTGCTAATAAGGAACAATTTTTGGAAAGTAATGGTATACAGCAAACGTCATAAAAGTGGTATATTTTGATAAATTGCCTCATATTTTGAAGAAATGTATGGAATAATAATAAAATGCAAAAAAAGCTATTTCCTTAATTTTTTCGCACATAATTACTTTCTATAAATTGTTTCTTACTTACGACGCTATCGAATGGTGCAATAATACAGAATGTATTTTTTTCCTAATCTGCGGGTTCGAATCCTGGCCTGGAAAATTGGTTTATGTAAAATCTAATGATGCAGAAAAAACAATTACATTAAAATACATATAATTAAAGCAAAAATTATTTTAAAACGATTATGCACTGAAAAAAGTAAAAAGAAACATATTATATGGTGAACTATTCTTCTGGGCGTTGTAAGAGAAGTGTAAAACAAATTAGGAATAGCAATTTAGCCCTATGGAGTGTCGAGTCCGACTTGATGAAAACTTAAACTGCATCATTAGATTTTTAATAACTCAATTTTCCTACCCAGGATTCGAACCCATAGATTGTTTAAAAAAATACATCCTGTATATTGCACCATTCGATAGTGTCACAAGTAAGAAACAATTTCCAGAAAGTAATTATGTGCGAAAAAATTAAGGAAATAGCTTTTTTTTAGAATTTTATTATTATTCCATACATTTCTTCAAAATATGAGGCAGTTTATCAAAATATACCACTTTTATGACGTTTGCTGTATACCATTACTTTCCAAAAATTGTTCCTTAATAGCAACACTATAAAATGGTGCAATAATACAGGGTGATTTTTTCTCCTTTTTTTTAACCTTTAATCCTCATTAACTTTTTTCTCCCATGGTTTAGAAATTTTTCGTCATTCAATAAAATTACACACTTTTTAAGCCCTTTCATTTGATATAGGTATGTCTTGTAGTGCTACAGTAGTGGGGACGGGCTCCATACAAAAATGCCCCTTCTTCTTTGAACGTAAGTTCTATAAAATACTGTAGGGTATTGTTTGGGCTGGCAGTGACTTTAAAATTAAGTTATAATTTAAGCCAAATTTAAAAGGGGAATTATTTAGAAAAAAAGTTTTATTTCATATTTTTTGGGTATTTTTACTTTGAAAGTCTGTTTAATTGTTTGTTTAACCCTCTGCGACCGACGTGGTAGTCCAACAGACACCGCGTAATATAAAATTCGGTTTATTACCGGTAATTTTCAAATTTAATCGCCGTTGCTCTTAGTACCTTCCTATAGTTACCTAAGGCATCGGTTTATGCAAGTGAGGTGGTTGTAACTAGTGCACGTAGAGGGCAGAAGATGTCCACGAGACTACAACATCAGTGATAAGAGCTGTGTCTACCATACTACCACCTCAGTAAAATGGTTATATTTTCATAGTGTCTCCTAAACAACCACGTCAGTAAATAAATTTTGCTCACCTTTCGAAAACGTTTATGGCTTGTATTATTTTGCGCCACTTCAGAATTTGATTTTATTTACATCAATTATAAATTATAATGAGGAAAGAATAGTAATTATTTAAAAGGAAACTTGTTTTAGATGGCTTACTCAAGTAACAACTAACAACCATATGCCAAGCACTTCTTCTGCTCGAAAGAGAACTTCAGCTGGAGTGTGCTGAGAGAGTGTGGTTAGAACTTAGAAGACGAAAGTGAACATGAATTTAGCGATATTGCAATGAAGAGAACATAATTTCATGTGTAGAAACCGTTGTAAGAAATAGTAAAAAATATATTAAATGGCAAGAGATTTAGTGCTTTATTTTGCATTTATTTTGAAAAAACCGAGTATAAAATGAAAGATTGCCAAGGGAGTTGTGCATGACTGTCACTACGCAAGTAACAATTTACCGTCGTACAATAATTTATAGGGTTTTAGGTAAGAATATCCCCCCACCACCACCAGTAGTTCGATCTGTTCCATCAAGTAGTAGAAAACTGTTGTATTTGTCCAACAAAAATAAAAAGACAATTGTTGATGTGATTATTCGTAGCCAATTTGCCTTCAGTGCTCTAAGTCAAATAGTGATAATTGTCAAACGAACCTGTGATTTTGAAAGTTTCTAATTTTGAATTGAACCAATGAATAAATCTCATGTTTGCAAGACTTATTACTGTAATTATTCGTTTTAAAATGTACAATGTTAAAATTTAAAATATGTAGTTGGTTTCGATATTTTTTTTATGTCATTAAGATGAAAGGAGAGACTCATACACTAATTTGTGTGAAGTCAATAAAACCTACTTAATGTTGAAAATACAAATTGTTTTTACTATTTCAAGCTCATCTATACTTAATATTATAAAGCAGAAGAGTTTGTTTGTTTGTTTGTTTGTTTGAACGCGCTAATCTAAGGAACTACTGGTTCGAATTGAAAAAAAAATTTTGTGTTGGATAGTCCATTTATCGAGGAAGGCTTTAGGCTATATATCATCATGCTAAGCTCAATAAGATCGGAGCACCAATCAAGAATGTTTCAAAATCGTTTTTTTTTTCCTTTTGAGAGCTTTCGCTGCGTACGCTGCGGAAACGGTTAAAGTTTCGCTAAAATTATGTATGACAGAATTGTTACCCTTTAAAATTTCTAAAAAAAAAAGTCCGCGACTGTATATGTCTATCTTTTAAGATTTGCTCACAATAACCTTTTTATGCTAACCAAATTTGTTCTAAAATTAAGCATAATTTGTGAGGGTGTTTTCATAAAGATGATATTTATTCTTATCCAAGTATCCTTATCCAAATAAATACATTATTCATTACAAGCATTTAATTTAGAACAAATTTGCCGTTTACATAATTTGAATTCAATGAGTATTTTAGAAGATATGGCAGTAACAAAATAATAATCAGCGCGCAAAACGATGTGCGGCGCGTGGCGGGCAGTCGTGAGTTGGAAGCGCTTCTTCTTCTACGTAAATAAAGTCGTGGGTAAATTTTAGCGATATCCCAAAGTAAATGTTCAAAAAAAGTCGCGGGCAAAAGCTAGTATAACATGAAGAATAGGCTAAAAATCTGATTGGTATAAATAAAATAACTGCATAATTTAATTATGTGAAAATATTTACAGTTAAAATGGTGTCCCGTGTACTACGTCAGTACAATCGCAATAAATGAGCCACGTTAGTCGCAGAGGGTTAAAAATAATAATTAGCTCTATTTTATTAAAACAGAGTACTTTTTACAGCATATTCCGATTTTTGTGCAGTGTTCCGACTCTCAAAAATGTTTTACCCCAAATTTAAATAAACTGATAAACAAATAATTTTTAAAAATCTGTAATATTATTGTCCTTTAGACATTAAAATGTATTTACAAAAGTTTACCAATATTCGTTTTATTTGAATTATTCGAATATATTCGAATAATGGTTAGCCAATATATTCTAAATATTCGAATAGTAAAATTTGAACATACCCTACCTACATCAACTCTCAACACACTACGCCTGCTTAGTACCAACACCAACACAGTTACCTACCGACCTAGTATCTACCAGGGATGCCTGGAAAATATTATAAGGTCTAATTTTTATAACAACTGAAAGTTAGTCTCTATTCTGTGTCAAGTATCAACTAATGCGCCGCGACGCTCACCGCCAAATTCAAGGCATCCGCGGCGCGGGCGGTCTGGCTAAGTAGGTACTACTAAAATTTTGGGAGTATTTGTCCGGAATCCGGAAGGGCGAGGAAAAGTCAATGTCGTGAGTCGTGACAACTCGACAGTCGTGTGTTTGCTTTTCAGTTCTATTCTATTAGCGGAAAGTTCTATTTGAAATGCACTGAATTTTCCCCGGTCTTTTAAATTCCAGACAATATTATAGTCCCAGCTTTACATGATATAAGATTTTTTCTCTGTTTGCCAGATAATAGAATTATCCAATTTGGTGTAGTGTTTTGGACGTGATGAGCTTACCTAAGTACCTATATTTTGGGAGTTACATTCTTATACATTATTTTTTATACATAATTTATGTTTATTCGCAGAAACCGTACATTTTTCCGCGATAAAAAGTAGCCTATGTCCTTTCCCGTCGTCTACTTTACATCTGTGCCAATTTTCTTCAAAATCGGTCCAGTAGTTTCGGATCCTATTCAATGAAAACAAACAAACAAACAAACTTTTCCTCTTTTTTATATTAGTACAGAAGATATAGACTAGCTGATCCCCGCAACTTCGTTTGCATAGAACCAACAAAAACGGATCCCTACTTATTTAAACGGAACCCTTAGATAAAAGTAGCCAAAATTACTGCTTATATAACATCAGCTATCTGCAAGTGAAAGTCACGTGAAAATCAGTCCAGCCGTTTCAGAAATTAGCCGGAATAAGCGGACAGACAGTCGGATAGACAAAAATATAAAAAAACAGATTTTTACTGTTAGTCATATAATACTTTCAAATTAAATAATTTAAAATTGCAAACAGACACTTCAGAATGTGTCTATATAAATTTCGAGGATTTCTCTCGATTCCTCGTGGATCCCATCAAGTTTCCACTTTAGTGACTAAAAGACCAATTTTCAATTAAACCTTTTATAACAAAAAAAATAATTTTGCAAATAGGTCTATAAACGGCAGAGTAATGTTCAAAAGTCTCCGTGTTGGTGTAAAATACTATAAGTACCTTTTATATGTGATGATGTATGGTGTGATGGTGGTGGTGATGATGATGATGATTACTCTTATTGACATGGTGGCATATGCTTGCAGTTCTTTAAACAACGCCGAAATCCCCAAACATGTATCTATAAGGTGTCAGGAGTTCCGTTCTGTACTTTTGGATCCAGGGTATACCTTGGAATAAAATGTCACTTTTTGGTAGCATATGCTTAGACTACTTCAGAAAAAGTTGAAATCATCATATGTATCCATATAAATTTCTAGGAGTTCCCTCGATTCCTCATGGATGCCATCACCAGGTCACCACTTTTTTCAAAACGAGACCAACTTGGGTTTATACCCTTTACATCAAAAAAAGAATTTTGAAAATCGGTACACAGATGGCGGAATTATCGAAACCTAATGTAACCGCACACGAGAGACTAACATAACGCGGCAAAGTTACGGGCAACAACTAGTCCTTTTGAACATGATGAAAGATAAATGTAATTGTAATACAAAACAAACAAAGGATCCAGCAGCAACCAATAGCTGAGCATCTCACAATATGGTGGTCTCTGATTGGCTCATTCGTATCGGATCAACAAGTACTGAAACGTCAAAAAGGTGGATTTGTATAAAACTGGCGTAATTATTATTATTACTTTCGCTGACACTGTTGGCTCCAAACGGAGCCACATGGGGACGGTGAAAACGCAATGGATCAACAAATACTGCCCGGATCAACAAGTGAAAACGGATCAACATTTTACTACCTATATGGCACGAATGATCAACAAAGTGCGGAAAGGGATATCTATATATATATATATATATATATATATATATAATTTTTGCTAGCAATAGATATGATATTGAGCAGAAATTGGGCACGTCCATGACGGGTGAGAATCTGCCTTCCATCCTGGGGGGAGAGAAACGCGATCTTTTCCTAGCCTTTTGCAGGAAGATCGTGGGTGTAGTCTGTAAGAAAAATAGTGATATTCTCTGTGATAGTAGTTAGGTTCTATAGGTTAGCTGTGATATTAGGATAGTCTCTGTTTTGTGTATTATTATTATTGTATATTATTATTGGAAATATTATTATTGGAATTATTATTTTGGAATTATTAGTTGGAATTATTATCTGGAATTATTATTGTATTGAAAATTATTTTGTGTTTTGTTATCACTAATTGATATTATTATTTTATTGAAATTGCTATCTATTGGCAATTAAATAAGAAATTATTATATTGTGTATTAAAAAATTGTAAATTGTTAAATGGAAAATGAAAAAATTGCTATTAATTGGCATAAGAAAATATTAACAGTGTATAAAAATTTTAAAATTGTTAAAAAGGAATAATGTAAAATCTAGAATATAAATAATGTATAGAAAATACAATAATGTATAAAAACCAAAATAATGTAAATATTGTAAGAAATCGTTAAAAGAGAAATAAATTAAAAAGAAAAGAAATATCAAAAAGAAAACAAACAGCCCTGATCATGTTAGGGGGACGAAAAAAAAAACCTTCTGTGTAAATATTTACCACAAATAGTGTACAAAACACACTCGCTAACATGCTTAGATTAAGGTAGGCTATAATTTTACCAAAAGTGTCTATCGTTCTATCCTAAAGAATAACTGAATTTAGTTTAAAACTAAGAAAAAATACTGTCTTTCTTTTTTTATCAGCAAACAGCTAACACTCAAGCATTTCGAACTTTACCACATATTTTTATTGATTTACTTAAAAGAAAATTAAATTGAATAGAATTGAATTTCTTACGCCGCGCCGCCGATTCTTCTCGCCGGGCTAGTATCCGAATCGGTGGTAAAGATCATGTAGGACAATTCTATGTGTTATCTTATAACCTATATGGAAATAAAAAAAATTGAGTTTGAGTTTGAATAAAATTATTCCTTACTCATTAATTTACAATAACTAAAAGATAAAATTACTTAAAATAATTGTAATATAATATAATGAGAGAACCATTTTATTGGAATTTTCTTTAAATTACATTAATTATTAATATTCAGAACTAATTAAAAATACGGGATAATGCAAAGCATTATTACATCGATAATATTCAATGATCAACTAATTTACCTAATTCAAAAACTTTTGTAATAGAAAAGATATTTTACAACAGAGAACAACGACTTTTCAGAAACCAAATTAATTTTAGCGGGATATTAAAACAGAGGCGCACCTAATTATTTTCTTACTAGATTTTCCCGCGACATCGTACGCGCAAAAGTTAATTTCGCAGAAACCGTACATTTTTTCGCAATAAAAAGTAGCCTATGTCCTACCCCGTGATCTACTCTACATCTGTGCCAAATTTCATCAAAATTGGTATAGTAGTTTCGGAGCCTTTTCAATGCAAACAAACAAACAAACTTTTCCTCTTTATTACATTATTTTCTTATATATAAACACCAAAATATACTGTTACAAGTTAGGCTGGGACTACATGATCCGGAACTTGTGTGTTCGATTTTCAGCTCTATTGTATAAGCGCTTCAGCGCTTTGAATTTTCACCGGCCTTACGGATTCCGGACAGTATTAGTTCGAGATGTAAGCCGAGCGAATGAGTAGCAAATATACCTACTCCTACCATCTCTTAACATCAACTCTTCAAAATCATGCCATCTCTTTAAAATTTTGTATTCATAATGTTACGTGTTAGGGTTCGAAGGATTTGGAGAGAAAGACCTGCTGACTCTTTTGAAGACTTTATTCACTAGCACTAGGTCTAACACAAAGCACTAGGTCTAACACTAAACACTAAGTCCAAACACTAAGCACTAAGTCCAAACACTAAGCACTAACAGTGTCCTTAAGTCGTAGCCAAGTCGCGGGTTTCACTGGTATTAATCACTGGTATCACTTTTACTTATCGCCTGTTTCGCCTCGAAATCGCCCGAAGGTAGCTCGAAACTGAACTGACTCGTTCGCATCTCTGTGGCGTATTTATATGGGCCGAATCGAGTTCCAGACCGTTCCAGAAATATTCGCTAGCCGCGTGAACTGGTTGAATTGTTCCGGAATATTCGCACACGCACAACGTTGTCCCTGTTCGCACCAAGTGGTTTCATTGGTTGACGCTAGATGGCGCTAGTCTTACTGTTCGTCACACTACTCCCCTCTTAGAGATGCTCGTCCCGAGCATCGTTGTTACTGCCATGGTACCGCGCCAGACGGTCTATGTGTACCACTTTGAATGTCCCTCTTGGTTGCTTTTGGATCCTATAAGTCACATCATTTATTCGGGTAAGCACTTTGTATGGTCCGTCCCACTTGGTCTGCAACTTTGGAGATTTCCCTTTCCGGCGAGTTGGGTTATGCAGCCACACCAGTGACCCTTCCTCGAAGCCGCTCGTGTTCGATTTCCGGTCGTACCTGGTTTTCATGTTCTTACTTGACTGTAACCCATTTTCCCGAACCAAGGCGTGTATATAGCGCATTTTTTCCCTTAAATCGCAGACATAGTCTTGTACGGTCTCTGGTCCCTCCGGTGACCCTCCTGTCAATAGGTCTACTGGTATTCGTAGTTCTCTACCGTAGTTGACATACGCCGGGGTAGCTTTTATGCTCTCATGCTCGGCGGTTCGGTATGACAGAAGGAAGAGTGGTATATACTTGTCCCAATCCTTTTGTTTGTCGTCTACCAATTTCGCCAAATGCCTCTCAAGGGTCTGGTTAAATCTTTCTACCATTCCATCAGACTGTGGATGGTACGCGGTGGTCCTCGTCTTATGCATGCCCAAAATTCTGCACACTTCCTGGAACACCTGCGATTCGAAGTTCCTGCCTTGATCAGAATGGATTTCTAGAGGCACACCAAAGCGACATATCACTTCTTCGACTAACTTAGAAGCGACTGTTGTAGCTTCTTGGTTTGGTATGGCGAACACCTCGGGCCATTTGGTGAAGTAGTCCATGACGACCATAAAATACTTGTTTCCCGATTCCGTTACAGGAAATGGCCCAGCTGCAATCCGTTCCCACGGTGCACCGACGTTATACAACCGCAGGTTCCCACGGCTCCTGGTCTGTGGTCCTTTTACAGCAGCGCAAGTAGTACATTTGCGGCACCAATCCTGTACATCATCTCGACAATGCAACCAGTAGAATCTTTCGCGCACTTTTGTTAACGTCCTCTTGACACCTAGATGACCTCCTGATACGCCATCATGTATTTCACGGAGAACATCTGGTACTCTCGTTCTTGGGACAATTATCTGAAGATGGAACTCTCTGCCGTTAGTCTTCTCCCATTTCCGGTAGAGTATTCCGTTTTGAAGTATCAGACTGTCCCATTGCGCCCAGTACGCCTTTGTGACAGCGCCAGTGGGTGCAACCTCACTCCAGATTGGTTTGACGTCACCCCGTTTCTTCCATGTAATGATGTGCCGAAGGTCGTGTTCTCTTTCTTGGGCCTCCCTCATAGCATCATTCTCCCAGAGACCCAAAGGACTTGTTCTCGTTAGCTTCAATGTAACTTCATTAGATTCCTGCTTAACACAATGTTTGCAGTCTTCTGAACACGGCCTTCGTGAAAGTGCGTCGGCATTCCCATGCGTCTTTCCGCTGCGGTGTTCCGTCTTGAAGT
This sequence comes from Glaucopsyche alexis, assembly GCA_905404095.1. Taxonomy (NCBI): domain Eukaryota; kingdom Metazoa; phylum Arthropoda; class Insecta; order Lepidoptera; family Lycaenidae; genus Glaucopsyche; species Glaucopsyche alexis. The sequence goes on along the minus strand of FR990051.1, from coordinate 20,518,377 downwards.
CATACTCCTGAAGCTGTTCAATCCATCGAGCTACTTGACCTTCTGGGTTCTTGAATTGCAGTAGCCACTTCAAGGCTGCGTGATCAGTTCGCAGCAAAAACTGTCTGCCGATGAGATATTTGTTGAAATGTTGTAGCGTCTTTACAACAGCCAAGAGTTCTCTTCTTGTCACGCAGTAGTTTCTCTCTGGCTTGGATAAAGATTTGCTGAAATATGCAATAACAACTTCTCTTTCACCCTGTTTTTGAGATAACACTCCTCCAATGGCCGTGTTGCTTGCATCCGTGTCGACTATAAACTGACCTTCAGTTTGTGGATACCCCAGGATTGGTGTTTCACACAGATGCTTCTTCAGTTTCTGAAAAGAATCTTCACAAGTCTCATCCCAACTAAATTGTCGTTTATCTTCTGTCAGCCGATGTAATGGCTTGGCTATTTCCGAGAATCCTTTAACAAAACGCCTGTAGTATGAGCATAGGCCGAGGAACGCTCGCACTTCGGTTTTGTCCTTAGGGGTAGGCCATTTACGGACTGCTTCCAGTTTCTCCGGGTCTGTCTGGATTCCATCACTGGAGATAACATGGCCGAGATAATTGACCTTACTCCTGAATAAACGACATTTCTTTGGGTTCAACTTTAATTTGGCTCCCTCTATTTTAGCGAAAACTCGCTCCAAGTTTCGTAAATGGTCCTCGAAGTCGCGGCCGACAATGATGACGTCATCTAAGTAGACCAAGCAGGCCTCTCCAACTAAGCCTGCCAGTACACACTCCATGAGTCGCTCAAATGTGGCAGGTGCGTTGCACAATCCGAAGGGCATGACGTTAAATTGCCATAAACCTTTACCGGTCGAGAAAGCTGTCTTTTCCTTGTCCTTTGGATGAATTTCCACCTGCCAGTATCCAGATTTCAGGTCTAGGGTCGAGAACCATTTCATGCCATTCAAGGTATCTAAAGTGTCGTCAATTCTAGGTAACGGGTAACTGTCTTTCTTAGTGACATCATTGAGACGCCTATAGTCCACGCAAAATCTCGTGCTACCATCTTTCTTCTTCACTAATACAACAGGTGAGCACCACGGTCTTGCAGACGGTTCAATAATCTTATTCCTTCTCATGTCCTCTAAAAGGCCTTCAACTTCTTTTTCCTTTGCAATTGGTACCCGTCTTGCTCGTTGACGAATTGGTCTCTCGCTTCCGGTATCTATCCTGTGCTGAACTATCGACGTTCTTCCAAGGTCCCCTTCTTGACTGGAGAAGATATTCGCGTAGCGCTGTATAAATTTCTTAGCTTTCATGTTCTGCGAATAGGTCAGATTACTCTTGCAGTCATCGAGTAGCTCAGTCACTAATCCATAGTTGTTGTTGTTTGCTGAATCTGCGCTTGTCATCGAACTACACTTTTTCATCCAGACAACTTCCTCGCACTTTCCAATGACGTCACCTTTGTTCAAGCAGATCTCGCGATCACCAAGATTCAAAACCTTGACCACAGCGTTACTGCTTCCACTAACAAGAGTTCTCGCCGTCATAAGTTTTTGCGCCGATGTCTTGGTAGGTGTGCCTTCGATCAACACGCATCTGTTTGACTTTTTCATTCCAACTGGCGGCAGTTTCACTAGCACCCGAGCTTCCGCTCGTCCAGGTATGATGACTTTCTTTACACATGCGACTTTCCCGCAGGCGCCTCCAAGAATGAAGATTTCTTCTTCACCACACTTGAAAACTCCGTCAGCGACATTAATTTTGCAGTTGTGTTTCTTCATGAAATCCAACCCCAAGATGCAATCATCCATAATCTCGGCCACGATAACGTTATGAGAGTATGAGGACCCCCCTACGTACATCGTGACTGACGTTTCTCCCAGGACGGGTATTGGCTGACCGGAGGCAGTAAGAAGCCGACAGTGAATTTTCCTCTTGTGCCCCCTTGCGGCTTTTACCAGCTTTGGGTTCACTATTGTTCTAGAGGCTCCTGTGTCTAGGGTCATTTTGCAATCCGTTCCGTTAATAGTTCCCTGAATCACAAGACTATTCCCGCTGCATGCCTGGGAAATAACAGTTATCGGGGCTTCTTCCGCTTTAGCCAGTACTCGCCCCTCAGTCCTGGCTTTTATTCGTTTCCCTGATTCCGGGCAGGGCAAGAAGCCCCTTGCTTCTTCAGCTCCTCTATTTGTTCCTCGATCCTTTTCATCCTTGCCATCTGGGTCTCCTTCTGCGGGCAGTTGAACTGAAGATGGCCCTTCTCGCCGCACTTGTAGCACATGGCTCCAGAACTTTTCTTCGTAGGAGCCTTAACCTCCTTGACTTCCTCAGAGACCTCGCGGATCTTATAGGTCTGCCGTATGTCATGGCGAACAGCCTCGACCTCCAAAGCATGTGCCAATGCTTCCCTTAGCGAGGTATGGTGACGAAGCCTCACTGCAGCTCTAACCTCCAGGTCTTTGATTCCGTCGACAAATGCTTGAACCATATTCGTGTCTACCATCTTGGTGTCGGCTCCTGGGTGTGCCTTCCTGACGAGTTTTTCAATTTCCAACGCCCATTGTTGTAGTCCTTCCCCTGAGCGTTGGACTCTGTCACGCAGTTGGGCACGGAACACGTGCTCCAGGTGTCGCTCCCCGTATCTGGATTCAAGTGCCTCCATCAGGTCTTGGAACCCCTTACCTGTATGTGGCAGTGCTTCCAGGACCGACAAAGCTTGCCCTCTGAGCGCAACAGTGAGAGCGGTCAGGCATTGTTCTTCCGTCCATCCGTTGGCAGTAGCAACAGTCTGGAATTGCTGACGATAAGCGTTCCAAGAAGTAGTGCCGTCGTACGGCGGCACTTTCACTCTCGGTCCTTGTGCCACACCGGTAGTTCCACTAGACATCGCAACTCCCGTGGTTTCAAGGCGCACTACTTTCTTCTGTAGTTCAGTGAGGCCGGTTTTCACGTTTTCAACATCCAATCCTAACCCAGTAACTCGTTCTTCCACTACGTCGACATCCTTTCGAAGCTTAATCACCGAGTCACTGACATCATTTATAGCCCAAAGCGCTTTTTCTTGAAGGTCTTTTTGTTGCTCTTGCGATTCTCGAATCGCTCTGATTTCAGCCTTTTGAAACTCTTGAATCGTAGTCAGCTTGCGTTCTTGTGATTCTTGCAAAGCACCGAGCTTGCGTTCTTGTGAGTCTTGCAAAGCGCCGAGCCTGCGTTCGTGTGATTCTTTCATTGCCTGAATTTCAGCCCTTTGCAGCTCCATTAATTCAATTAAACTTCCTAATTGAAGAGCCAAGGTACTGCTGGTGGGCGTGGCTTGTCTGGTGGGCGTGGCCTGTCTGGAAGGCGTGGCAAGGTGGGTGGAGTCAGCGGGCGGGGCTTGCGTGGGCGTGACCCGGTGGGCGGGGCCAGTGGGCGTGGCCTGAGTGGGTGTGACCCAGTGGGCGGGGTCGGTGGGCGTGGCTTGGGTCAAAGTGGGCGGAGCCTGGGGGCGTGGTCAGTGGGCGGGGCTTGGCCCACAGTGGGCGGAGCTTGGTCCCCAGTGGGTGTGGCCTCCGCAGCTCGTTGTGCCCTTGTTCTGACGCCCTCCTTGAAGTCCTCTCTCGGAGTCAATGGCATCTCCAAATCTCACTTCCGACACCAGTTGTTACGTGTTAGGGTTCGAAGGATTTGGAGAGAAAGACCTGCTGACTCTTTTGAAGACTTTATTCACTAGCACTAGGTCTAACACAAAGCACTAGGTCTAACACTAAACACTAAGTCCAAACACTAAGCACTAAGTCCAAACACTAAGCACTAACAGTGTCCTTAAGTCGTAGCCAAGTCGCGGGTTTCACTGGTATTAATCACTGGTATCACTTTTACTTATCGCCTGTTTCGCCTCGAAATCGCCCGAAGGTAGCTCGAAACTGAACTGACTCGTTCGCATCTCTGTGGCGTATTTATATGGGCCGAATCGAGTTCCAGACCGTTCCAGAAATATTCGCTAGCCGCGTGAACTGGTTGAATTGTTCCGGAATATTCGCACAGTAGCGCCATCTAGTATTGAGTAGACGTGAAAACGTTGTCCCTGTTCGCACCAAGTGGTTTCATTGGTTGACGCTAGATGGCGCTAGTCTTACTGTTCGTAACAATAATATCAGAAAGGCATAGCAACCATTAAGAGCGTTCATCGGCGCGCGACTCAGATTTCACAAAAACGCTACTTTTCAAACGCAAAAATATCTAACAAAAACTGGTTATTCTGATTTTTACATGTAGAAAAACATTAGAAAATATTGTATTCTAATTTTTCCCTTATCATTTATTTTAAAATAATTTCAAACTTTTGAATAAAACTGACAAAACTAACCAGAAGTTTTTACAACTTTAGGTTCAGGGGCAATTTCAAAACATATAATAGCTAAAACCGCTTACATTTTTTAAAAACAAAAAATCTTTACAAACTTGTTGGATCCTCTTCTAGATTATCTATTTGTCAGATTATTTTTATATACGTTTCTATCTCATAAAAATCAAATTTAAAGAATGCGAAATTATCAGGAATGATAGTTATTTAAAATGATGATATTTATGTATTTCACTTGCTCTTTCTGTTTCTTACTTACATAATCTAAAAGAACAACGTCTTATCTTTAATATGCCATTTAAATTTTTAAGTAAATTAGCTTGAAGAATTTTATATGAATTTTTAAAACTAGTGTATAAAACGAAGCGCACGAGCGTTTACAAATCAGACGGCCGTGAGCCTTTCCAGAGGGTGGACGTATCGCTCTGCGCTCTGCTCTGAACTCTGTTGACCTTTATAGTGCAAACGAGATCCATCCCGATAAAAATATTTTGATATTTGGAAAATATTTTTTTTTTTATTTAATAATTAATATTGTTATTTAAGTTAATATTTTTTTATTGTAATAACAAATTATCTATACATCTACACAGATAAATAAAATTGAAGTGTCTGTTTGTAACTTCAAACTAACAGCTTTTCACTTAATGCATCTGAAAGTATATTCGGTACTTACAATAAAATACAATTTTTAAAATTTTTTGTCTGTCCGTCTGTCTGTCTGTCTGTCTATCGGTCTGGTCTTGGTAAAGGCAAGAGCTGCTAAAAGTTTAGTACATTTTATCATAATTAGACCCAGTAGGTGGCGCTGTTGTTAGTCTACATTTATTTATTCTAGCGCTAGTCAACGGCTGGAACTCAGTGCGGCGCGAGGGGGAAATGCTTGTTATTTCACCTAATATCTGGGAAAAAAGGATATACCCATAAAATATTTATCTACACTAATATTATAAAGAGGAAAACTTTGTTTGTATGTTTGTTTGTTTGTTTGTAATGAATAGGCTCAAAAAGTACTGGACCGATTTCAAAAATTCTTTCACCATTCGAAAGCTACATTATCCACGAGTAACATAGGCTAAATTTTATTTTGGAACAAAATAGGTTTCCGTAAAATATTTGGGTTTTTCGGACACAAGGTGTAAAAAAATCAACCAGAAAAGTTACTTATTTTGCGTACGCTGCCTAAACTATAAAAGATAGAACCATAAAATGTTTTAATTAATTGTAGATGTTATAAATATCTACAAAAAAGTCCGCGACACACTATACCTATCTATGTCGAGTGAGGCATAACAACCATTTTTTTATTTAGAAATCTTGAATTTTTTTTTGGACTACATTTAAACGCGTTTATTTTACTCATGCTAATTAATCTTTATCAAAATAAAATATTTTATCACTAATTACAGTTTATGTAGATAATATTTGGTCTTTGAGTGATTGAAATTGGACGTTTGGTTTTGAAGTTATGGCGAAATTAAAATATTACGATTTCTGCTGCACGGCCCGTTGCGAAGTGGGCGTCACCAAGGCGGGCGTGCGCGTGCAATTTAGATATATGGTATTTCATACGATAAAAGTATACCCACCTACATATTTCAATGAGTTTTAGTAGGTACCTATATTAATTTGTTTCTGTTTGTTTTGACTAGATTTCGCCCGTTTTGTTAGAGGTTTCAAGACATTCTGTAGTATTAGTATCAGTATTGTACCCGTGCGAAGCTGGGGCGGGTAGTGTAAAATATATTGTAAAAATATGAAAGATTCATAACTATATAGGTATTTATAATCTAACTAAAAATAATGTGTTAAATTATAGGCAGCATATTCACGTCCGAAGTTTATTAACATTTTACAATTTCACTAGTTTTTTTACAATCTAACGGTTTTTACAATTTTACGGTGACATATATAAATGATAAGTACATCTAGATACGTATTAGTAACTAATACTTTTCTCCTTTAAAATAGCACCTAAATTGGTAATATCGTTTTTAGGGTTCCGTAATATACTTAAGGAACCCTTATAGTTTCGCTCTGTCTGTCTGTTTGTCCGCACCTCTAGCTCCTGTAATTATGAATATAAATTGATGAAATTTGGTGCAGTTATAGTAGTATAGATCACGGTTTCGGGAACATAAAAAAATAATAATTTTATATTTTAGGGGTGGCTCTCCATACATGTGAAGTGGGGATGAAAAATATTTTTTCACTCTACCCCATCGTGTGGGGTATCGTAGAATAGGTCTTTTAAAATAAAGGCAAGGTTTCATACGTTACTTTTTTATAAAATTGACCATTTTCGAGTAATCGGCCTCCAAAGTAGTTCGTAAGTTGGTCCCTTCCCTAGCATTTTTAAACTATAGGAGACAGAGACTTGCAAATTTCCATGTTGATAGATCATGCTAAAAACTCTTTAGGAAAATTATTATGAACCAAATCGGACAGTAACTTTTGGAGTAATTAAAAAAAAAGCATATTACGCGTTTATAGTTACGGAACCCTCCTTAGACATGTCCTGACATGCTCTTGGTTAGGTTATTAATTTTTAAAACACAAATATTTTGACGTCTTGATATAAGATGTTAGTACCTGGGAGACTGAGCTTTGTCCGGAGTTTTAGTAGTGAAAAATAATTAAAAATTATAGAGGAACAATTATTAGTCATAAAAAATAACAAATATATAAAATTGTCTTGTTTAAAATATAAAATGTTTATTTTGTGTTTCAGAATCTATGTAATGTAATGTATGCATACATGCATACATTCATACATGCAAGATACGCGCGAAAAACATAACCGGGCGAAAAGCATAATTTCTTGACAATCGGGTAAAAATCAAAAAGATTTAAATAAACACATAATATCAGCTGTATAACTAAATTATATTAATTAAAATAGTATAAAAGTATTATTTCAAGGTATTTTTATTTTTCATAATATTATGTTAGTATTACATTACCTACTGATATTTTATGTTTTGTGTAGATATTATGTTATATTATATATTAAGTAATATGACAGAATATAATTATTATTATGATATTATGTATACCATAATCAATATTCAATAAGAATTAATATCGTTGTTATTATTATCGTAATGTAAATAAAGTAAGGCAGGGATCAATGTGGGTTAGTTGGCTTACAGCCGTCGAGCTATTTACGCACACAAAGACGCTCGCTGCAGGCTGCAGCTGTGTGCGTATTTTTCACCAAAGTCAGGCCTGTCCCACTCCCCGTGTAGGTATCAAAAATATAAGTACGTGCGGCGGCCTCCCTAAACGGGCCAATTAAAAGGGACTCGCGCGCGAGCAGTGAGCGACGTATGCGTGATTTGTTCGTCGCAATGTTTTATGGATTTGATTTAATACCTTATAATTGGTGCACATAATATTACAATACTGTGTTTAAGTTAGGAAAAAATCACCCGGCCAGCTATAACTATAATACCATAACATAATATTTAATAATAGAGTTTGAACTACTGCAATTAACCAATATTTAGTGTTTAGGTGTTGGGTCCACCTGAACTATCTGTTCGCGTCTTATGTTATTCCGATGTGATACGATTTGAAGAGTCATTTGTTGACAAAAGTACCTAGAAATAGTAAGGTGGCGTGATTCAACTTCTTTGAGTAATATCGCCGTGAAGGTATCGAAAACGGTTACGTTTACGCATAAGTATGTATATACTTAATACTTATAGGTATGCGCGAATTTATTACAATTATTAAAGTACTATTAACACCTACCTTAAGTTTATTTGGAAAACAATTTGTTCAGTAAAGTACAGTAGGTAGGTACTAAAAAGTATGTAAAAAAATGTAATTAAATATTAAGAATATATATATATATATATATATATATATATATATATATATACATACGTATAACCGCCTCCTTTTTTGGAAGTCGGTTAATTATTTTCTAAAATGAGTCAACCCTAATGTCATTAGAATGGATAAGAATTACGTGATAGAAAGAGACGCAACTTCTAGGTAAATATAATCGTAGGTAATCAAGCGCTGCGTTAGCTGAATTGAACCTTATCGTATCGCAGTAAGAGTTCCTATTTCTTCAAACCATTTGTCGGAGTGGTTCTTCTGTACCTCTAGGTACTATTATTTATTCTGTGCCAAAGTTGACTTCACGCGCTATGCGTTAATGCTCTTAAAATAACTAGAGGTCGCCTGTGGTCGAAATTCGACCATAATTCATATTTTAATTTTAAAGTTTCATTATTTTACATTCCTTTTGCCTCTTAGCTATAAAAATGTGTAAATGTTGTTTATGGAATGTGTAAGAAAGATTGACACTCATTGACAAGTGTGTCAAACCTCTAATTTATTAGCAAAGACCATAGATATAATATAATATTAAAAAGAGGTAGATATGTTATAAACGCGTAAAAATGAATGAAATCAATTTTGGTTAGTGTGCTCCGCGAGTAATAGCGTGTTCTGTATTACTATGCGACGTTGACATATTGACACGCGTCCCATGTCAATGTGTGTCGTGGCTAGGGAATATTATTCGAATATTCGAATATTAGTTTTATTCGAATATTCGACGATTTTATTATTCGAATATGACTGGGTTCAATATTCGAATATTTCTAATAAAACGAATAATAAAAATATTTTATTTATTTTTCAAAAATATGTTAATAATAGTAATAAACTTGTACATAAACCGGAAAAGTTATTCGTTATTCGTAGTTGTTCGTTATTTAATACATTATTTTTATAATTTATTAATATTGTCGTCAATAATAATTATAAGAGAATTTACCATGATCTACCAGCATGGAAAATTGTAAGTTCCTAATCCTCATAGTTCAGAAATGACAGAGGGGGGTGAAACCAATTTGGAGGCCGATTACTTGGAAATGGTTGACTTTGTAAAAGTCATGAATAAAACTTAGCCTTTACTTTAAAAGACATAATATTCAACACAAACTTCACATGTATGGAAAGCCGTACATGTGAAGTGTACTTAATAAAAACTATATAATATAATTATATTTTTTTATCAAACCAAAACAGATATCTAGACGCAATATAGCTAGAAGAGCAGATAGAAAGAGAGAGGCGGATGAATTGAGTGGAACGATAAAGAATACTTAGTTAAGTTGATTATTACGACCTCTGTGGCTCAGTGGTTCAGCGCTTTGGTGCTCAAGCCCGAGGTCGCAGGTTCGAATCCTGCCGAAGGAACAAAAAGATTTTCTGTGTTCCTGGGTCATGGATGTGTATTAAATATGTGTATAATATAATAAAAATCTTAAATATGTGTATAGTATAAAAGTATTAAATATATTTCCGCTGTCTGGTACCTGTAACACAAGTTCTTCGGATACTTAGCACGGGGCCAGATTGACGTGGTGTGAAGCGTCCATAGATATTATTATTATTATTATTATTATTACAGTATTACACTGGCCTGCGAAACTAAGTACAAATCGTTTAAAATTTCATACTTTTCAAAATATTATAACAAGATTTATCAGCTTCCTTTAAAAGTAATAAATTACATATCAGTATATTATTTTTATCTTTAAACAAAAATTAACTATTTTAATCTTAGTATTAAATACTAAATTTACATGTTATATAAATTGCAGTTTTGAATAACTCCTCGAGGCCTGACAACAGCTTGGAGGAGGTTTGTCATACTGAAAACGAGGTTTTGGAGCCGAATTATGCGATATTCACTCCCATTCTTATATCAGGGCGTGTTTTAGTGCTGTGAGGGTACTAACTGTAGGTGACAATTTGCAGCTTCTGACTAGCCTTCTAAGCTCTTCTTAGGGTATACTTAATCGGGTTGAGGTGAGGACATTAAAGAGAATCTTTAAGAATCTCTTGACCATATCTTTCTCCAAGTAGAGGTCCAATTGTCATGGCCACATAGGTACTCAGTGCGGATTTCTGAAGCCATATGCCAGCCCATTGTATATGTACTCTGCCTGAGCATACTGGATTCTAACTGAAAAGTAGGCTTGAAGATATCGCCTACTAGGTCACGTTTACTTAGCCTCCCTTCAGAAGTCCACTTTAACTTGTGAAGTTAAAGTGAGTAAATCCACTCATCTGGGACCAAAATTCTGGGCCATTCTCGTTCATCCTTTTGTATGTGTTCACGGATGTATCACAGTATTACTACTCGATACTAGGGCTCTCGAGTTTTGTCTCGAGGTGAGACCACTCACCCTTCGCCTCGGTCTTTAGGGTTTCAGATTTACTTAAGCAAGTCTTTTTCACTGTGCTGTCAGTAACATAGTCCTTTCGGGTATGAAGAAGCTGTTTCTGAGCTTAAGTGCAGTTAGGTATTGATTTTCAACAAGTGGAAACAATTAAACGGTCTTGCCCAGCGCTTACACGGCCTTTTCAAATGTTTTTCAGTCTCTTTGTACCGTAGCTTCATTTTCTGAACGGTTCATAACATGACACACTCCGTTCTTGCAGTACAACGCCTGATGCCTACTTCTGTACTGATGCCTAGTTTCAGAAAAATCATCAACACATTCTTCAGTCTATGATACAATTTTTAAATCAACTGTTGTCTAACTTCCTTTTTAAAATAAGACTCATCGTTCTTGAAAAACTTGAAAACATAAAGAGGCCAAAACATAGTTAACTTGAAAACGGAAAAAGGAGCAGACCATTATGACAGCACGATACTCGTGTGTTTAGAGTTTTCAGCTGCATTATATTAGAACAGAGCACTATTTACAGTGCATTCCGATTTCTGTGCAGTGTTCCAACTCTGCAAATATATTTCTCTCCAATCTTAAACAAACTGATCTATAAATAATAAAAAAAAAATGGTTCTGTAATATATAATGTATCTGTAATTCTTATATATGTATCTGTAAAAAAAATAGGTTCTGTAATATATGTATCTGTAATTCTTTATAAATTAAATTAAAATTAAGTTAGACTGTAGGTCTGAGTTTTTAAATCGATTGTATATGTTGAATCGATCAATAGCTTAACTCAATTAAAAACCCGAAAATTCGAACTTCTAAAACAAACCCAAAAATTCTCTCCCATAGAGAATATTTTCCTTAATTTTTGGGAGCCTCTTAGTTGGCAACCAAATCCATGGTCTGCTCGAGACTTGAGCCGTTCATTTGTTAATAGTTTTAAAAAGTCATTGCAATTTAGTATTTTAAACTTAAAAGATTTTTTTTTTTTAATAATAATAATCTTTATTAACTCAAAGCATAAAACCTTAATCTAAGACATACAGTTATAAAATGTGATGTAAGAATAGTTTTATAGTCCACAAGTAGTTGGATCGCAACCGGCGGCTTAGTTAGGTTACAGCGCAACCTGTGGTAAAGCCACCGGTCCCTTTCCCTACGCCAGATTACAAATCGAATATAACTTAATTTAAAACATTAAATAATAGAAAATTGCATTTAATTGATATTGTGTAGTTTAAAAGTATTATTTAAAAGACGTTGATTTTTACAGTTATTTGTGAAACACTTCACATTTTAATATTATTAAATATGCACGTATATATAAACGCATTTTATTACTTGTATTTAAAGTTTATTACCAATATTCGTATTATTCGAATTATTCGAATAGTAAAATTTGTCGAATAATAACATTCCCTAGTCGTGGCACAGAAATATTGTCAGTTTTGTAAGGATATAACGTATCTTTGTAATAATTAATCAAAGGCAAAGACTGTTATAATAGTGACGTGTGTGTGTGTTTTGTTGGTATTTTTATTTTAATGTATAAATTCTAAGCATCATTTTTTAAAATATTAGCTTTCGGAAGGCCTTCCTCCACTTAAATTTTAAAATGTGCCAAATTTCACACTGATCCGTATGGACAATTCTCGTGAAACCATACTTAAGTTTTTACCTACTAATATAATGATACCAACATTGATCACATCAACATTTCAGGTCCAATTCTGTAAACTTTACGGCAAAATTGTCCAATTTAATAAAACAGCAGCTAAGTCATGACAGCGGCGGTCGCAGTTATCTCGTGCAAATAAATTAAAGCAGGGGTAAAGTTAGTACAATAGTTAGCGAACTACCCGATGACTGCCGGCTACGAACTGTGATACCAACATTGGTTTCTGTTGTGGAATTTATTATTGTGATGTTCGTAAATTTTATTCCGTTTGTGAGCAAGAATATTATTAATGAATATTTTTTATTTTGGACCGAAAGATGGACAGTTATGTCAAAAAAATATTTTGAATCGTCGAGCAAATTAGTAAATGATTCTAAAGTATTATTTAGTTTACAATCATGCTAAAGATGCCTAATTTTCTCATTAGAAACAATTTTTTAAAATGAATTGGACAAAATTCTCAGCATCTAATTTAATGTAATTAGTATGGTCTCTTAACTAGCATCTAAATCATAAACGAAATTATACATAATATTACTAAAATTTTTATAAAAAACTATAACCCGACTATGTAAATTATTATATAGCTATAACGTAGTGTATTACATTCTCTTTGTATAAAGCCCATGTTACCCGGGATATTATTACGAATCTATCGAAACCTCATTTATGATAATCGGACCAGTAGTTTAGGCGCTACTGTGGAACAAACAAACAAACATACGTACATAGACTGTCAAAATCATTAACCTTCCTTTTGGCTTCGCCGCAGTCGAGAAAAACTTAAATAATCCTATAATGAGGCTTCAAGCACTCTTTGTATTTACTTACGCTTAAATCCATAATAAATAAGCGATAGAATGTTATCGATAAACATTTTTATTCTTAAGCATAACACTTAGAAAGTACAATATAAGTTTTTTTCCGAGAGCGGATACAAAAGAAAAACAACGTCTTGCGGAGCTGGCACCGGCCCATATTTTCTTATATTACACAAGTACTAGGCCGACATAATTTGTTTCCGCGTTATCCACAGACGACATTCCATAAACTTCGTGTATGGCGTTAATATATATCCAGCAATGTATTAAAATTTGTGGTAAAATCAGTAAAAAAGTTAAGCGACGCGAATTTGGTAGGTACAAGATACGAAGTTTCTTGAAGAGGACCTCTCGCTGTCATCTGTCACGCAGTTTCAAAGCGAAGTTGATGCGAATAATGTTTATGGGCTTGGCGAGCAAAAATATACCCAAGCGTATAATTGCATAAAGTAATATGTAGTGCCTGGGACAGTTAGTATTTAAATGTCGTGCCCAAGCACATACGGCATTCTCACAACATAGTCAACCTAGTCCAGAGGAATGACTGGTCAATGTCTGGGGCCAACCATGTGCGGGTGGGTTTCCTCACGATGTTTTCCTTCACCGCTAGAGCGTCCGTATAATGTATGTATTTGAGATCTGAAAAAGTCTCATTAGTACACGCCACAACCTGGGATTCGAACCTGCACTCTCTCGAGTGCGAATCAAACGGTCTACCCACTAGGCCACGGAGCTCATAACGAGTATAGGAACGAAATTGTCGTTAGCCTGTTTTTTAACCCCCGACGCAAGAAGAGGGGTGTTATAAGTTTGACGTGTCTGTCTGTCTGTCTGTCTGACTGTGGCATCAAAGCTCCCGAACAGATGAAGCTATTTTAATTTAGTTTTTTTTTTGTATTAATGGTGACTTATCTGCGAGTATGTTTGATGAAAATCGGTTGAGCCGTTTAAAAGTTGTGGGGGGTGAAAGTGGGGAAGAATAACTGAATGTCTGCAAATATACTCGAGTGGGGTCTCAAATGAAAGCGCACTGTAAGAGAATATTGATGACTTACTCAAGAGTGTTCTTAGCTTCGTTTGATGAGAAAATTGGTGGTGGGAAGATCAGCCGTTTGAAGATCATCAGCTCTTTTCTAGTTGATGAGGGGATCTGACTAACTTTCTTATGTCCGATCGATTCGAAATTTGGTACCGTGTTACTTTAATGATATTTAAAGAACATGGTAAGGTAACCATGACCTGATTAGCCGTTTGAAGATTATCAGGTCTTTAATAGTTGATGAGGGGATCTGACTATCTTCCATATGTTCAATCGATTCGAAATATTTTATGTAGCTAAGTTATAAGTTGAAATATTTCTATTTTTCAATCGTCGTCTCGTCGGGAGACCGCTAAGTGAGAAAAAGAGGTGTATAGGCAAACCGTTTAACTCAGTCTTCGCCCGCGCGGTACAGGAGTGCGGGGGTATGGCGACTACGGGGGTGCGAGGGGTGCGGGCGAAGACTGAGTTAAACGGTTTGCCTATAGTCGCAGATTGCAACAAAAGAATTTAGTCCGGAAAAAAATTCGCTCGTACCTAAATGTAATTGATAATAATTAATTACATAGCTGTTGTTGGATTTATAAACTTTAGCGGTCCTCCGACGAGGCGACGATTGGAAAATAAAAATATTTTAACTTACATAATATTATATGTGACGATAATAATTATATTAGGTTAAAAATATTATTTATTACTTTTTAAAGTTTATTTTTTGTGTCGGGGGGTTTTTAAAATTTTTTATTTTACTTTTATCAGTAGGGTCACCTATGGCTTTTTTCAGGAAATATTATTGAATTGAAACTACTTTAGCGGCATTGAGAGTTAATTTTTAATGTCGCGTCACGTCACGACACTATTTTGGTTGTTACGCCATCTGTCGGAAGATACTTATGCTCCTTCATATCAATTTAACTTTCTAAAGTACGGCTCCATACGCAGATGGCGCTAGGTGTACAGTTTAAAATTTTTCATTCTTTTTTTATTCAACATTAAGGTTACATAGTTACTATTTATTAGTAATCTGTCATTGAGGTAATTGGTAGACCACTCCAGCAAAAGTATATATGTAAGTTCATTCGTATTTTCGAGAACAAGTTTTATCTTATCTGAGAATCTATTAGCAACCCTTTGAAATGCTGAAGATAAGCTCTATTAATTAATTAGATGTAAGTAAAGTTGTAGGTAATATAATATGGGTAGGGTCTAGGAGGGCTAATTACTACTTACATAATACAAAATCATAATAAAAAGTGGCATAAATAGATACATAAACGACTGTACCAAATAAGTTTATTCTCCCATTGGTTTATACCATCGTTTCTCAACCGGTGACCCTTGGGGGAGTCGAGTTTGTTTTTATAGGGGGTCGCAGTCTGTTGAAAAACAATAAATACATACTACATATTGTATGTAGTATGTATGTATTGTTTGTTTGCATTTATTGTTTGTATTTATTGTTGTACAACACATTTGTTTTCAAACGAATCTTTTGTATCCAACGTCGAAAAAATCGTGACGGGGTCGTAAGACTTTTTACTTAACTTTAACTTAACTTTAGGCTTTCGTGGGTTGCAACATAAAAAAGGTTGAGAAACAATAGTTTATACATTGGCCTGTATCCACGTCGTGAATTTGGAGACTCGCGTGTTCACACCCGGATAACGGGCCAGGCCACACTGGTGTCCCCAGGAGCACACGCCGACGATGACGTTGTTGTGCAGGAGAGGCCCGCCGGCGTCGTCCCGGCACTGGTCCCGCCCGCCCACGTCCAGCCAGCCCGAGCACAGCATGTTGTCGGTCACCGGTCGCGCCAGGGCCGCGTACCGAGACTGACATATGCCCTGATTTACCGTCCACATTTGAACGTGACGTAGCTGTTCTGATGGACCGCCCCCGAACTGTAATTGGATAAGTTGTTTTATTAAAGTACACTGTACAGCCTCCGTCTATTGGTTAGAGCATTGGCTCTCGACTCGGAGGTCGTGGATTCGATTCCCGCATTGGAACAACAAAAAATGTTGTTTCCAAGTTTGGTTAGGACAATGCAGGCAGATCACCTGATTGTCTGACAAGAAAGATGATCCATGCGTCGGATGGGCATGTAAAAAGTCGGACCTGCGCCTGATCTCTCGTCAGTCGTGTCGGTAATCCGTCCCACTGGAATGAGAGTAAAGGATGAGAGAGAGTGCCCTTGTGTACTGCGCACACACTTGGGCACTATAAAATTACTCCTGCGTAACTGGCCTGGTTTCAATTAAACCGGCCACCTTCACCGAGATCGGTGTGGGG
This sequence comes from Glaucopsyche alexis, assembly GCA_905404095.1. Taxonomy (NCBI): domain Eukaryota; kingdom Metazoa; phylum Arthropoda; class Insecta; order Lepidoptera; family Lycaenidae; genus Glaucopsyche; species Glaucopsyche alexis. The sequence goes on along the minus strand of FR990051.1, from coordinate 20,502,006 downwards.
AGTTATATATATTTATTAAAGTGATAATAATTATATTATTATGATTATATTAATAAGGTACCTACTTAATCACAAAAGTACACAAAGATTGTCGAAATAGCTTAGTTTAGTATGTGTTTTATACAAATTTAAGTGCTGCCTTTATTCTCAACTTGCCTTTGGCCACATCTTCGCTCGCGTACACACTGTATCCCACTGGAACACTGTTTTTTTTCTACTTTTTTTTTCGAAATAAAACAGCGGAAGCATAGTTTGTTAAAACATAGGCTATATAAAAAACAGAGCCTAAATAATACCATATCAAATTCAAAATATGCTCAGTCATTTTTGCGTGACAGAAAGTGAAAATATTTCATCCATCTATCCATCCTCACAAATTTACACATCCTACTTCAATTATAAATGTGAAAGTTTGTGCTGTTTGGAGTTAGTTATATTTCTCGTAAAACCTACTGAGCGGATTTTGATGAAATTTAGTATGGTAATGGTTTAAGATCTGGATTAACGAAAGCCTAATTTTTATTCCGAAAAAGTACAGTATTCCCGTGGGATAATGTTTTAAGCGGGCGAAGCCGCGGAGAAAAGCTAATTAATAGTAGTAAGATAGGATATAGCTCCGTAGCCTAGTGGGTAGACCGTCTGGTTCGCACTCGAGAGAGTGCAGGTTCGAATCCCAGGTTGTGGCGTGTACCAATGAGACTTTTTCAAATCTCAAGTACATTATACGGACGCTCTCAGTGAAGGAAAACATTGCGAGGAAACCCGCACATAGTTGGACCCAGACGTATTGACCAGTTCATTCCTCTGGACTAGGCTGACTATATTGTGAGAATGCCGTATGTGCTTGGGCAACTATATTACGACGTTCAAAATACCAACTGTCCCAGACACTACAGTATTTCAGGAGTAGTTACTTCGCTCGGAGAATACTGTATAAATCATCCATTAACGGATGCAAAGGCCTAAGTTTTTAGGATATATCATCGAACAATTCGCACTTACATAAGTGGAACCCCAGCCAATAGCCCAAACCGCTTGATTGTCCTGCAAATTGTAGTTGGCCCCGGCAATACTCCCCACTCGTACATAGCTACTGAAAGCTATTGTGGATGCAGAGCGCAGAATAGCGATGTCGCTGTCATAAGTGCGCGCGTTGTAGTTTTGATGGATGATGACTTGATTAACATTATGAATGGCACCACCGCTATTAGCGAAACTAGAGCCAACACGCATCTGCCATCTGCTAGGCAATTCGCCGCTGAAACATTGTTATTAATTTTAATTACATTTCTCATGATTTATAGTTAACTAGCTTTTGCCAGCGACTTCATCTGCGCGTGGAGTTCAGTTTCCTCGTTTTTCACCCCCTTAGGCGGCGAATTTTCAAAAATCATGCCTACGTTATTACATATGTATGCCAAATTTCAGCAAAATCCGTTCAGTAGTTTCGGTTGTGCATTGATAGATGACTCAGTTAGGTGTGCCTTTTATATATTTAGATAATATACGCATACGAAAACTGCTTAGGTGTGTACCAATATTATCAATAACCGTATACTGACGCTAGACTTAGTTTTCTCTACCCCCATCGTCTGTGACAACCTTGACAAAATTTGGATCGTTCTATGAGAGCTGTTCTTCTGTACGTAAGTATACATTTGTACTCTGTGGTTGGAACTAAACTACAAGAAGCAAATGCGGAAATGATCGGATTTGTGTAAAAATAAAACTTACGCTACGCAATGAGCAGCTGTCAGAATAGCTCTGTTGGTCAAAATGGACCCAGCACACGCTTGAACATATGACACCGAATTCGAGGTATGCAGCAGAGCCGTCACGAATGGATATGAGGTGACGGTTGCAAGAGAACCGCCCACAATCCTCTGCTGACAGTCCGATGGGACTGAAATTAAAAAATAATAATATCATACGTATTAACATGTAAAACAGAAACTTTCAGTACAGTTTTACGAGAATTACGTTTATTAAAAATGGAGTAGTATGATATTTGGCACAGTTAAAGTTGATGTGGCAGAAGGTGTGTAAGAAACCAATACTTTTTCCTCCCTAATAAAAATTCCAACAACACACCCTGCCTCAGATTGTTAACACACTACCACTAGCGTTTGATAGATCCACGCAAAAATATCGATTTGATCGAGACCAATCTCGCTAAAGTGCGCCCAGCGAGACCAATAAATTAATTAGACTATGAATCCACGTTGAATTTTGTAAATTTGTTATATTTTTAATTTTTTTTGTTTATGACGCAGCCCTTAAAAAGATTAAACTTAAAAAAAAAGGCTCACAATAAATTTAAAAAATATATTATTAAACTTAAAAGTTATATTATGATGAATTATTATGGGCGAATGTCGACCACACTAGGGAGACCTCTACGCAATATTATGTAAGTACCAACGTAATATTATTTCTTAACTTCTTTAAAATTAAATAATAATAATTTATAAGAAAGGACCACTTACCTATAGCGAGAGTTATTCCCAGTAAAAATATCAATACTTTGTACGCTTGCATTATTCAGCAGACAATAACATCAAGTGGTATTTTTCAAAGCGGTATACTATTTATATAAAACAGACAAGATAATTCAAACTCATAATGAGTGTTTGATAAAACAATTTCTTGTAACTACATACTTGAGTGAAGCACTATTTTGACTGCCTCCTAGAATAGATAGCGTAAACTTGTTTGCAACACCTCAAAAGATTCGAGTTACGAAGAAAATGAAAATCAGCGTCGCGAACTACGTTGGCTTCATATAGTACCAATTTGTTAAAATTATTGTTTTTTTTTTTTTGTTTTTAATGTTATTGTGTTTATTGTTTTTTTTTTAACATTTAAATTATCTATAAGTATATCTTTTCTTTCTTTCAAATTATTTTCATCGTAAGTCTAACGTGCAGCAATGTCAGTGGTTTTACAGTAATTTAGGTATGCGAAAGTAATTATGCAAACACTGTAGACGTTTGTAACGAGTACTTAAAATACACTAGCTGTCCCGACGTTGTTCTATCTTAAATATGAACTGGAATGAATAAATAACTACACCTACAATGCAACCTACATTAGGTTAGGACTATAGCCAGTAGGTGTAGGCCTAGGGTCCTACACCTAATGGCTACTCCCACAACCTACACCTTTTCCAAAATTTCTCACTGTTTAAACCTTCCCTGAACTTCCGCAATTATTTCAAGATTAAAATAAACCAAATCGGTCCAGCCGGTCTCGAGTTTTGAGTCCCTCAGGAACGGGATAAAAGTATACTATGTCCTTCTCCTTGTTTTAACCCTACTAATTTTCAGCCAAATTAGTTCAGCTATTCTTGACTTATAAATAGTGTAACTAACATGACTTTCTTTTATATATACTTATAGAGATATATGAGCAATATCCTGCAACTATCAGTACATTGAGCGTACCTTCACATCGACCGCATGACTGCTTTGACCCTTAACTAAGACTACCTTACAAGATTTATCTTGCAAAATGTAGCAACATAAATTAAGTTAAAGCTTAAACCATTTGAGAGCTCCGTACCCGAAAGCTAAAAACGAGACTCTATCACTCTAATTAGAGTGATGGAGTCTTGGTATTAACCAAGACTCCATTGTCCGTCCATCAGTCCATCCGCCTGTCTATCTGTATGATGTATCTAGCTGGTAGCTAGACAGTTGAAATCTTCACACTTATGATGTATTTCTGTTGCCGCTCACGCTTTAATAACAAATAGGTACTAAAAACAAAATGAAATAAAAAAGAACCCTCCGTGCGTGCGTCCAACTCGCATTTAGCTAGTTTTTTGTTTCTAAAATTACTCTAAACATAATATTAATATAGTAAATATAATATTAATATCTAGTACTATAGTGAATTATAATAAATAAGTTTTCGAGTGTTTTTCTAAGTATTATGGTAGGTACTTCATAGTAATGATGTAGTCTACGAAATTAATTAATCGCAGTCAAAGTTTATTAAATCTCTTTGAGCACACGCTTTGTTTCTCTTTTACATCTATTTAAATTTTGTGTTTTCTTTATAAACTTTAATGTTATAGATTAAAATGTAGAAGTTACTCTATCGGAGGTCTTATTTAGATTTCAATCCATAGAAAGTGTAAAATCAAATTTTAAATGTTAACCGATACTGGTATTGAGGACGAAGCTATTATGACAGTTTCATAATTCTACAAGCGGTTCAACTATACGACGAGCAGTAACAAACAACCAGAACTTCTAACTTTGGTTTTATGAACTTAAAACTTGCCACTTGCTCCGGCATATTAATTGTGTGTGGTACATCTACTAGATGTTTAATGATTTTATCGTAGTCGTACTATTATACGTGGTATATTGTACGTGGTAGAGCCATGCTTCGGCACGAATTGGGCCGGCTCGACCGGAGAAATACCACGGGCTCACAGAAAACCGGCGTGAAACAGCGTTTGCGCTGTGTTTCGCCGAGTGAGTGAGTTTACCGGAGGCCCAATCCCCTACCCTATTCCCTTCCCTACCCTCCCCCATTACCCTATTCCCTCTTAAAAGGCCGGCAACGCACTTGAAGCTCTTCTGATGCTGCGAGTGTCCATGGGCGACGGAAGTTGCTTTCCATCAGGTGACCCGTTTGCTCGTTTGCCCCCTTATTTCATAAAAAAAAATGTGAAAGTTTGTGAGAATGGATGGATGGATGGGTACATGGATGTTTGTTACTCTTTCACGCAAAAAGTCCTGAACTGATTTTGATGAAATTTGGTGTGGTAGTTTAAGCTATGGATAAACACAAAGGCTACTTTTTATCCCGAAAAAGTACAGTGTTCCCGCGAGATACTGTATTTTCGCGGGCGTAGCCGCGGGCAAAAGCTAGAATTATATACTTACAAAAATTATGACTAGGTATTACAGAAGGCGAAATTACATGACGAAACTAGTTACGTTATTCTCATATTTAAGCGTTAGATACAATCCATGAGGTAAATTTGGAGACTCGAACATTGACGCCGGGGTAGTACGGGTCAGCACAGCCGTTGCCAAAGGAACAGACACCGACGACATTGTTGTTGTGGAGGAGAGGACCGCCAGAGTCCTGGGAGCACTGGTCGCGGCCGCCGACGTCCAGCCAGCCGGAGCACAACATGTTGTCTGTGAGCAACAAGCCGTATCTGCTCTTGCAGATGTCATGGTTTACAGTCCAGACTTGGACGTGACGAAGTTGCTCGGAGACGGAACCATTCTAGAATAATAATAACCAATAATTACTACTCTCATGTTTGTACATATAAGACCTACTTGCGCAGATCTGGGTTAAAGCTGTTTACTCTGCTTTAAAATATCATGCCTCCTCTTTCATAAATACAAAGAATGAGAGAGAAAACATGACATTTAACCCAGGGTTAAGTTTAATCCAGATCTGTGCAAGCCAGGCATATAAATTTTTCTTACTATTGAAAAATAATATACTTCATTTGAAAAATGTAATATTTCTGTTTTAAAGTCCCTTTGGACACAATATAATTTTAAAGAGGGCTGCTGTTTTATCTTTATGATCTTAAACTTTTAAGTTTGTGTAGAATTTGTTCTTACGTCTGTGATGCCCCATCCAATAGCCCAAACTTCTTGGTTGTCAGGTACGTTGTAGGTAGCACCAGCGATACTGGCTGGTTGCACAGTGTTTGTGTAAGTGAAGGCCGTGGTGGAATGCATGATGGCAATATCACTGTCAAAGGTCCAGGAATTGTAGTTGGGGTGGTCGATGATCAAGTTGACGGTGTGGACAATACCGCCGCTGCTTGCGTACGAGGAACCGACTCGGATACGCCATTGGTTTGGTAGTGGAGTTGCCCTGCAATTCAATAATTATGGATAATATTGAAATTCAAGACTTGATTTATCAAGAATTCAAATGAAATTTAAAGCACTTTCTCTGCAAATTTATCGGAATAAACTGATTTGTTTATACAGACCTTTATTTTAGCATAACAAATTTTGTGATATAAGTCAGAAATTCCAACGAGTACTAGGTAGAGAAAACGAAATATTCTGAAAAATAAATGTTGCACTCTTTGACCTTGAATATCTGAGGTATTAAGATAAAATTTGTAATGTTAAAATTTGTACAAAATTACAGCTTATTCCGTTAGATTCCTCTGTTGACCACTTTTTCAAACTTTAATCACTGCACTATATTCCTTCTCAAGATAATTTCTAATATGTCTTAATTAACTTTTATATAAATGCAAACGAAACTCACTCAAAGCAATGAGCAGCAGAAAGAATAGCTCTATTGTTGATGACTGTACCACCACATGATTGTGTGAACGTCCCAGATCCTGTCGGGGATACCAAGAGTGCAGCTCCAAATGGATATCGATCTATGGTCGTTAAAGAGCCCCCTATAATCCTAGGAGCTATAGGCGATCTAGGAAGCGCTGAAAAGAGATATGAAAGTAAGTGACACTTTCTTTAACAATAAATGGATGGAAGTGTTAATCTATTAGTTGTGTCAAGTCACTTTTAATCATACTATCCTACTAATCCTACTAATTCCATCCTACTAATATTATAAATGTGAAAGTTTGTGAGGATGTATGGATGGATGTGTGTTCCTCTTTCACGCAAAAACTACTGAACGGATTCCGATGAAATTTGATATGGTAGTAGTTTAGGCTCTGGATTAAAACATAGGCTACTTTTTATCTCGAAAAGTACAGTGTTCCCGAGGAATACTGTATTTACGCGGGCAGAGCCGCAGGCAACAGCTAGTATGCTATATAGAATAAGGTATAAGGAACAATGAGAACAATAAGGGTCAATTCACACTGAAGCAATACGCGACAAACTTGCCGTGGCGCTACATTTTCAAGATAGTTATTCAAAAATGAACTTTATTTATATCACGAGAAGATACACATTTCATTGTATGAGTTCGCATGTTAATGTATGACTGATGTCATATGAAACATGTATCTTTTTTTTTGTAGTGAATAAAGTTTAATTTTCAATAGATATCTTAAAAATGCAGCGTCGCGTAGCGTTATGCTACGTCGCGGTGTGAACTGACTCTAAAAGTAAACAAACCTGCACAAATTCCCAAAGTAAAAGTTAATAGTAATATCACTGCACGCATTTTTGTCTCAAGCTAAACTGAATTATTTTTTTCGTGTTTTTTGTTTTATTAGATTTCAATAAACTTTGTGATAACATAATATTTTATCACATTCGTAATTTGTAATTATTAATAGATTTATAATTAGTAGAGATAAAGTATTTTACAAAAACCCGTAAAATTACGCTTGTTTTAACGTGTAGGATTCCTCAGCTTCTCGTTACTAGTCAAAAGTTAAAGTCAAAAATGTTTATTCGAAAATTAGTATTTTTTTATGTATTTTCATTTTTTTAGGCTCCGAGGCCTAGTGGGTAGACCGTTTGGTTCGCACTCGAGAGAGTGCAGGTTCGAATACCAGGTTGTGGCGTGTACCAATGAGATTTTTTCAGATGTCAATTACATTATACGGACGCTCTAACGGTGAAGGAAAACATCGTGAGGAACAGTGTTGCCACTTTAGTGATTTTGTCACTAGATTTGGTGAATTTTCGGAGTTGGACAGTGATATTCTAAAAAAGAAATCACTGAAAAATTATTTGATGACTTTTAGTGATATTTAAAGAATCTCAAAGAATTAGGAAGTACATATTGGCAACCCTTCGCTAAAAGGCCCAGATAAATGTTTTGGATTTGGCTTAAAGTAAAATGTACACTTTGCTGAGTAAAAATTACCTATTTTGAAACGTTGCTCTAGACAAAGAGAGTCGAACCAGCAAATCGTGGCTTTAAAAATCTTATGCTGTTGTCTCTTAATATTGTAGTGACTGCACAATTTTACACAAACATGTTTTTCTGAGGTTTCTATGTCTAAACATATTTCAAAATATTTAAAGTATCAAGATAATTTTTCGACTATACTTAAAGTTAACAGCTTAAAATATATTTATAAATTTGCCGCCAATCTATTGAGCCACGCCGCGCCGCGCTATTCCCACGACTCATTGGTTCAAATGAGAGCTACTTAATTATTTATCTTAGGATGAGAGTACTATAATAAGTTCGACTCTATATACAATAATTCGCCACGTGGTAGAGCCATGCTTCGGCACGAATTGGGCCGGCTCGACCGGAGAAATACCACGGGCTCACAGAAAACCGGCGTGAAACAGCGTTTGCGCTGTGCTTCGCCGAGTGAGTGAGTTTACCGGAGGCCCAATCCCCTACCCTATTCCCTTCCCTACCCTCCCCCATTACCCTATTCCCTCTTAAAAGGCCGGCAACGCACTTGCAGCTCTTCTGATGCTGCGAGTGTCCATGGGCGACGGAAGTTGCTTTCCATCAGGTGACCCGTTTGCTCGTTTGCCCCCTTATATCATAAAAAAAAAAATGTGGTCTTGTGTGTGTGTGGTGTGGTTTCAAATATGTCAATTTGAAACCACACCACACACACTTTTTTAACTTACTTTGATTACTACTACACTACGCTACATTATAAATTATTTAGTGAATTCTAGTGATTTTTTTAGTTTTAAATATTCCCTAATCTGGTGATATTTCAAAATAAAACTAGTGAAAAAGTTTTCTGCGAGGTGGCAACACTGGTGAGGAAACCCGCACGTAGTTGGCCCCAGACGTAGTGACCAGTTCATTCCTCTGGACTAGGCTGACTATGTTGTGAAAATGCCGTATGTGCTTGGGCAACCATACGACATTTAAAAACCAACTGTCCCAGGCACTACTGTATTTCAAGAGTAGATACTTCGCTCTGAGTATACTGTGTAAATCATCATTAACGGATGTAAAGACCTAAGTTTAATTTTTATTTTTATTGTTATTTTCTGTATTTTCTGTAGACAGTATAAATATTTGTAGGGTTCCGTACCTCGGAAAGAAAAAACGAAACCCTTACTTTGTTGTCGATCCGAATGTCTGTCAAGACCCTTTTTCTCAGAAACGCGTGGAGATATCAAGCTAGAATTTATACCAAATACTAAAGTCTACGGTCCCTTAGAGCTGTGAAAAAATCAAACTTCTAAGCCAACGCAATAAAAAGATACAGCCGTTAATGCCGCAAATTTTCGACATTCGCAAACTCAAAACCTACAGAGTACTTACCGTGAACTAAGAATCTTGAAATTTGGCACGTAGTATCGTCCCTTAGCACATATAAAGGGAAAATTACGAAAACAGTAAATTTTAAGTTACATCATATAATAAAAATATTTTTAATAATTTTAAACTTTATACCCCTTTCCTCATGAACGCGTAGAGGTATTAAATTGAAATTCATATCAAATACTCATGTCTATAATACCTATAAGCTGTAACAAAATCACTACAGGTTTGTACGGAACCCTCGGTGCACGAGTCTGACTCGAACTTGGCCGGTTTTTTTAACCGATCAACAAAACTCAATGTAATCCATCAAAATGTTCAGACAAGTCGTATTAATTCATTAATAAGCGCATGATATCAAATACTGGGTTTTCCTTAAATAATGTTTTACCAGCAAGTACAGGGTACGTCACTACCTTCTCTGCAGCAAAGAGAGAATTCTTCTACCGAGAGAATGGAATTCAAGCAAGCCGAAGTCCCCTAATTAGTAACCTCTGATTATAATTCATAACATATTGCTCACGCTACACCCACAACGATACACGCTACTTGCTACACTTCTCTCCAATGAAGAAGATGGGACCTTCACTGGAGAGATCAGAGACGTGATTCGTCTCGTCTTGATTTTTATACCACCAGTACGAATAAAAGACCCAGTCAGTCGGAATTGTATTCTCCCATGCGTCCGGACGCTACCACGTAGAGAAGAACCTCAATTCTCGTATTTAAAGTAGACTTTCATTTTACTTCATTAGTTTTGTAAATGTAGTGGCATGTTAGCGTGAACGGATTTTATGACGCTGCGACCAATCAGAGCGCGTTTCACGTTGGTTTAACGTTCATAAAATGGGAAGTTGGGAGTATAAGCGTATCGGGACTTGATTGTAATTGTATTAATGCAGGTTTTATTTAGCAAAATTGCCCCTCAGATGTTAAGTACTGACCAGGATGGTTGATGGGAGCAAAAATATGAGATCAAACAGTCGGTAAAACGGGTTAGGCGACTGGTTAAGCGAATCTCGCCCAGTCGAAAAATCGCACTAAGGCCAGTTGTTAGCTCTGAAAAAATGATAGAGGAGTTCAGATGATAATATTCTGAATTTATTTTTATGACTACATCGATCTGAGAAAAAACTAGCAATCAACTAGCCCACTGATGTATACGTAGATTCTTATGTTCATTTAATATAATAATGATATTTTTTATTACATGAATTACCTGTATCGGTATTTCATAAACAATAATATAATCTAGCCTAGCTAAGACTGATAAGTAATTTTACATCAACTTAAGTTGCTTAGTAGAGTACCACTAAGATCGTGTACATCTCTAAAATTATTAAAGACACGAAATGTTTTGTCCTCTTTACTCTCCTGACTATGCTCGTGTTGACGAGGAGCTGGATAACATTCACGTCATGATGATGAAGTCTTTTTTCATGAGCTTCAGCGTAGTTTTTGATAACAGTTGAGACTATAATCTACTTTAAGATCTCGTTGTAGGTCTTCATTTCTAATGTACCAAGGTACACAATACCTCTAAGCACTTTGTTTTGAAATCTTTGTTTAATCAGGATATTTCTTTATTTGATACAGACCCATAGCTGAATATCATAAGTCCAAACAGGCATGTGGACTTGTTGATACAAGAGTATTTAGTCATGTATTGTTAAGGTTGACTCTTTTCTAAGTAACCAGTATCAGTACCATGTACCTGTAGCGAAGCTCCATCTCTTCGTATTTCTTCTTAACATAATCTTAATAAGCTTTATTAATTCAAATTACATTAAAAATAGTAGGTCATAATAATATTGTGCGCATCGAAGTGTTTACGAGAATTTTAAATTAATTAAAACATCATATCTGTGAAGTTAACCTCGCAATAGCTGTTAGTAATTATAATAGTGTCGTTGCTATGTCTTATTATATAGGCACATGATGTTTACTTAAAATATTATACTTTAAATGATACAATCTTGTATCGGCAACAGCTACAAGCATTATCAAATACCGCATTATTGAAACGAGATGTTTGATTTTGGGCCAGCTCTATGTACACCACATAGGTAAATAGGAAAAAGTATGGGAATTTCTTAAAAAAATATTTAAAAAATTAGAGGGGAAAATGCGTACAAAAATGATTATTTGAAAAGTTTTTTAATGCGATAACCATATTTTTAGGTCAGCCATGGCAGTTGCTTTGACATGACTTTTGATTTAGTTGACAATTTTAGGAAGAGACGTCTTCTTGAACATATATAATAACCTTAAATATCATATACGTCTTTCTTGGCCAAAAATAATTTAATTGTCAAACTAACACTTTGGATAGTTCTGATCTGATCCGCCATGTTTTATTTTACGTTGTGTTGCTCTCCTTGACGAAATTAATTTAAATGTACATTTAAAAGAAGTCAAATTAAATAAAATAAAAAATAGGAAACGGTTACCATATTATTATGTAGCTACATTTACATAATATATTGTACATAGTCCTGGCCCGCGCCTCATAATTTCTAAAACATCTCTTTTAGTACCTATGCATAGAGTTTTGGGGAACTAACATTGGTCTAGCTAGGTCATTTCCAGTGCAACAATAATTATTGCAAATTTGAGTATAATAAAAATTTGAGTATAATAAAAATTTGAGTATAATACATATATGTATATAATATTTCACTGGGTATAATATCAATAATTTCGACTCCCTTATATCAGTCTGATTGGCAGCTCGGTATGCGTAAGTCTGCGTGTAATTTTTGCAATGTTTGGAAATTCCGAATGTGGTGGGTTCTAATCCCGGTAAGAAAAATATTTTTGTGATTTCTTTTATATTTTTTTATTTATTATTAATTATTTTATTGTTCTACTAAAACACCAAGCAAAGCTCAGTTTCGCAGGTACTATTTATAAGATGCGTACATTTTATTGAACTGCTCTTAAAATTAAGGTTTGGATCAATCAAGTATGTAGAGGAAATAAGTTAAATTAAATTAAGTATCTGTAAATAAACATAATCAATCAAATTTTCCACCTGGCGCGAGTTTCTCACGTCGGTTCTTACTTCTTCTCGCCAGGCTAGTTTCCGAACTGTTGGTAGGCATCTTATAGGGCAATTCTATAAGTGTTATTTGTTAACCTATGTGGAAATAAAAAAAGCGACTTTTGAGTTGAGTTTTAATAATAATTTACCCAGAACTGTTTCTAAATAACTGCAAATGGTTTCATAAATTTCGAAGTGTCTTATCTATTTCCCAGATTATCATTATCAGAATGTTGGTGGCACTTTGATCATTTTAGAAACGTACCTATCAAATAACATGTAACTTTTCAAACAAAAATTAAATTATAAATCTGTTTACATACAGAAATTCAATAGACTTTGGCCAGCCTGCAATCAGACTTGAATCAGGTGATTTTGAAGTCCAAAATAACCAATGATAGATTACAGAGATTTTGGAGTTTCCAGTAGCATTAGTATTGGTAAAATATATTAAAAATATGTTTTCAGTTCTTAAATATTTATTAAAAGACTTACAAGAAATACGATTATCACATTCTTTTGACTGAGTTTCGTTGCATCGTTAATTCTTGCGTTACTTTGAATCCAAGATGTGTAACGAGACACGCGAGCATTGACACCAGGATAGCTGGCGAGAGCGCATTCTTCACCCCAGGAACAGACACCGACCACGACACCGTTGTGGGTGAGGGGACCGCCAGAATCACCCTGGCACTGATCGCAACCGCCGACATCGAGCCAGCCGGAGCACAGCATGTTGTCGGTGATGGTGTAGCGCAGCTCGGCGTAGCGAGTTCTGCATCATGAAAAGGTGTCTTTGAAGAAGAGTAATGTGATAAATTATAAAGCTTAAGTGTTTTTAATATAAGTAGCTTTAAGAATTTGTAGGTAACTAAATATATTATTTAGAATAATTATTCAATAGAACATCCTAAGATGAAAGAGCTAGATGTACTCTACTGAGACTGTGTGGTATCATCTGTCGTGATGCAGTACTTAAATTTATAGACTAGGGGCTTACCCAGAGAGCACCCCAACCGATAGCCCGAACAGCTTGGTTGTCAGCGATGTTGTAATTAGCCCCAGCGATTCTTCCAGATTGGACTTGTTTATTGAAGGTAAAGGTGGTAGCTGAGTGCATGATAGCGATGTCATTGTCTAGAGTGCTGCGGTTGAAGCTTGGGTGGTTGATGATAGCAGCCGTGTTGGAGACAACACCACCGCTGTTGGCGAAAGTGGAGCCTACACGGATGCGCCATGAGCTTGCGGAAGGCAAGTGCCTGTAATTATTATAATAATCCGTGAAGCAAAACTTTCATTACAGTTTTACGAGAATTATGCGAACGCAGCAGTATGATATTTGACACAGTCAAAGCTTATGTTGAGGAAGAAATACATAAAACACACTACCTCAGATTATAACACACACTACCGTGTGTTCTAAACAAATAACACGATAAAATTAACAAAAATCTTACATGAAACAGTGAGCAGCTGTAAGGACGGCCCTGTTGTTGATGACAGTACCACAGCAGCTCTGGCTGAAACTACCGGCCCACCATGAAGCCAACAGAGCAGCTCCATAGGGGTACTGGTCAATGGTGGTCACCTCTCCGCCGACGATTTTAGAATTGCTTGGCTCAGCTGTAAGAATAACAAAGAGTTTAAATAAAAAATTAAAAGAACATAAAACAATCAGAAATTTTCAGTCAAAAATCAAAAAAGTACCAACCGGCCACTACTGCTAAGCTTGGAGCCAAAAGAAGGATTATAGCATCATCATCAGCCTATCGCCGTCCACTGCTGAACGTAGGCCTCCCCCAATGAGCGCCAACCATCCCGATCTTGGGCAGCCCTCATCCATCCGCTGCCAGCCACCTTCTTCAAATCGTCGGTCCATCGTGCCGCAGGACGTCCTACACTACGTTTGCCTAAGCGTGGTCTCCACTCTAATACTTGTCTGCTCCATCGATTGTCTGTCCGTCTGCAGACATGGCCGGCCCACTTCCACTTCAGCGTGCTAATTCGTTGAGCAATGTCGGTGACTTTAGTTCTCTGGCGAATAATGTCGTTACGTATTTTATCCACCAGAGATACCCTTAACATTGCTCTTTCCATCGCACGCTGAGCAACCTTAAACTTATGAACCAAGCCTACGGTGAGTGTCCACGTTTCGGCTCCGTATGTCATTACCGGTAGAACGCATTGATCAAAGACCCTGGTCTTAAGGGATTGTGGGATCGACGATTCAAAGATGTCCCGGAGCTTCCCGAATGCAGCCCAGCCCAAGCGTATTCTTCTACTCACCTCCTTCTCAAAGTTGTGCCGCCCGAGTTGAATGGTTTGGCCAAGATATACGTATTCTTGCACAACTTCGAGACTAGCGCCATTTACGACGACAGGTCTCGGGAGAACGTGTTCATTATACATGATTTTAGTTTTGTTTAGGTTCATACCGAGACCCACCCGTCTTGAAGAATCGCTTAGGCTGTTCAGCATCTCTTCCAGGTCCTGCAGAGAGTCTGACATAATGACTATGTCATCTGCGAATCTCAAGTGTGAGATGTATTGGCCGTTTATGTTCAGTCCCCGTCCGTTCCAATCGAGCGTCTTGAAAACGTCCTCCAACGCGTTATTAAACAGTTTTGGAGAGATAACATCTCCCTGTCTTACTCCTCGACGCAGTTGGATTGGTTTTGTACTCTGTTCTTGTACTTGGACGGTCATTGTTGCGGCCTTGTACAGATATCTCAACACCTCGACATATCGGCAGTCGACGAGACATCTCTGCATGGATTCCAGCACAGCCCAGGTCTCGACGGTATCGAAGGCTTTTTCATAGTCCACATACGCTAGGCAGAGAGGCTGATTATACTCCTCGGTCTTCTGTATAATTTGCCTTAGTGTGTGTATGTGGTCCACAGTGCTGTAGCCTTTGCGAAACCCGGCCTGTTCCGGTGACTGAAAGTCGTCAAACTTCTGGGTAAGACAATTCGATATAACCCTCGAGAACAGCTTATACACGTGGCTCAGGAGTGAAATGGGGCGGTAGTTTTATAGTCGCGTGTTATCGCCTTTTTTGAAAAACAAAACTGCTATGCTCCTGCTCCATGCTTCCGGGGTAGTGCCAGTGTGGATGACGGAATTGAAGAGCTTGACAAGCTCAGTCAAGACGGGTGTTCCTCCTGCCTTGAGCAGCTCTGTGGTTATTCCGTCATCTCCCGGTGCTTTGTTATTATTAAGCTGACTGAGAGCTATTCCAATCTCACCCATGTCGACATCAGGAAGCTCATCTGTAAGGTGGCGCGTGAGTCTGGCCCGTGGGTCATCTGCATGATGGGTTTGGGGTGGGCTTGTTTTTTGGGTGTATAATTCCCCATAGAACCTTTCGACTTCAGCGAGGATCTCCGGCTTCGAGGTAACGGTAGTGCCTTGTGGAGTATTGAGTTTCGTCAAGTGACAACGGGCGTTATTGGGCTTAGCGAATATCTTCGAGCCCTTATTTCGCACTATGGCTTGCTCGCGATGGCTTGGGTATTCGCCCGGCGGGTGTCGCGTCTAATTTGCTTTTTAATCTCCCGATTGAGAACTTGACGCTCAAATTTTGTGGCATTTATATGTTCTCGTCTCTTCCTCATCAACTCCAGAGTTTCGCTGGAGAGCATAGACTTGCGTCCATGGCTCTTTGGACGAAAGTACTTACAACCCACCTCGCAGATGACACGAACTAGACTGTTGGCGGTGTGGTCTATGTCCTTCGTGGTTTCCAACATGGCGAATCGATTTTGGAGTTCTAGCTGAAAGCTTTCGCAGCCTGCTTCGACCTGGGGCCGTGTAGGCCTGAGAGTTGACCTTACTAAATGCGCTCGCTCTACACTGACATTTATACTCAGGCTGCCTCTTACCAATCGGAGATCACTTCCGGTATTAAACCTGTTAATCACGGAGACATCCCTGAATACATGGCGCTTATCGGAAATAATAAAGTCAATCTCATTCCTCGTCACGTTATCGGGGCTTCGCCAGGTCCACTTTCTATGGGGCTTTTTCTGAAAGAAGATATTCATCAGAAAAAGTCCTTTGGATTCGAGAAAGTTTACTAGCATTTGCCCCCTGTGATTTCTGTGCCCATATCCAAAGGGACCTACTTTCGACTCGCCACTCTCTTGTACTCCCACTTTAGCGTTAAAATCGCCCATGACAACAGTGTAGAATGTATTAGTACCAGACATGGCTTTCGCTATGTCTTCGTACATGGCCTCGACCTCGTCGTCAGGATGTGCGGATGTTGGGGCATACACTTGGATTACCTTTAGGTAGTATTTTTTTGTAATCTTCAATACAAGGTATGCCACTCTTGCCGACAGACTGCCTATTTCTACAATGTTGCATTTTGTGGACTATAAAACCGACGCCACCTTGGGATGGTTGATGTCCTTCTCGGAAGTAGAGCGAGTGACCGGAATCGAGAGTTATCGTCTCCTCACCCTGTTTTCGGACCTCCGATAACCCCACAATGTGCCAGTTAATACGACTTAACTCTACTTCCAGCTCAGCAACGTGCTCGTTCAGCCGTAGAGAGCGTCCGTTATATGTAGCCAAGTCTAATTTTCGGAGGTGGTACCCTGCCGTCGCCCGGGGATTCTTAGCACCCCCCGCCGCGCCGTTACCGTGGCCAGGAATAGCGCAGCAACCGGGAACTGGGGGCCGTAAATCTGGGTTGTGCTGCATAGGGGGGGATTTGCCGTAGTCACCACGCTTGGCGAACGGGTTGGTGACCGCAGACTGGAATGCTTTTCACTAATAGCGCTGCTGCCCACTATCAGTTGTGGCATTTAGAGCATTCCAGAATATAGACATGGTTATACCGCCATGAAACGGTTACCGGAGCCCGAGTGGGCGAGGAAGATGTTTGTCCTCTAATCCGGCTGATATCCTTTAGTCGCCTTCTACGACACCCATAGGAAGGAGATGGGGTGGTCCTATTCTTTAGCACGAAACCACACAGGCGCACAGGATTATAGCGCGCATGGTGATTTTTTTCAAGTGCCTCTTCGAATGCTAATTTTCTAAATATGAGGTTATATTATAAGTAATTTAAATTATATAGACTACGAGTAGTTTATCTCAAAATGACTATTATTCTAATAATCAAATTTGCTACGTCATATTTATTTATCCATCGAAGTTAATTTATAACATCGGAAAAACCGTAAAGAATGTATAATATTATCTTAAGATGCTATAGAGTATAACAGGATGTCCCAGAAGTCGACGTCGTCCCTTCGAAGGCTGATAGACCAGCTCATGACTCACCAGAATATTATCGTAATGTGACTTTAGTAAAAAATCTTTAGTTTTCGAGATATTGGCACTTTTAATAATTTCTTAAAAATTACACCTCATGTCAGTTTTTAGACTGCCGCAACGACAATTTCCCGTACCTATTGTGGGATACAAATTTGTATTGCGGAATCCTGACCAGTTCTGCTATTGACCACGGTTATAAACAAAGCTAATAGATAGAGTTTGAACTTTGTAGAAAAAAAGAAAACTTTTCCCTAATCGTGATTTCAAAAACTTTTTCTCCTAACTTTCACTATCCATACTGGACAAAAAATACACCACACTAACCTGGGTTGTTACTTTAAAAAGTTGCTCATTTTATGTAGTTAGTAAAATAGTTGCTATTAAGCTACGTCAAAAAATTTTTTTGCTACTTTAAGTGCACAGAGAACACATTTGAATGTTTTTCTTTAGTTAGAATTTCGAACAAAAACACTCGTTACATTGAAATCACCCGGATGTTTACTTAAAAATTGTAGGTTGAAGTGTAAGATGCTTACTAAACTTAGCATACAACTTACAATACAGGTATATATACATATTATATAAGGCAAAGCTGATTGGCTGATGATCAACGCACAGGCCAAACATAAAGGCTAGAAATTTGAAATTTTGCAAAGATATTTCTCTAGGCATCCACTACGAAATGATTTTTCAAATTTCAATCCCCCAGGGGGTTTCAATTTCAAAAATAGGAGATGAAAGTTTATATGAAACTTAATTTCTATGAGCATTATTGGCATATATTTCGTATGAGTTGGGTACGGAAAAATAATGAATTAATTAATAAATTAAATTAGTCAGAATTTTAGAAAACGCTGAAATACAGCGTTGTCTATAATTATTCAGCCCCTACGGGAGGAAAGTTCAAAACCTAATTCTACGCAGGCGAAGCCGCGGGTAATTGATGATATATTTCATATTACAGGACTTAAGTTTTAATTTTGCTCTTTAAAATAAAAATAAAAACTCTATTCTTTAAAACAAAAACTCCGTGAACCTATCCATTTCGTAATGGATAGGTTCACGGAGTTTTTGTATAATCGGCTTTGAATCTCTACACACACATCGAGACGATGAAATTGAAGTTTATTCACAACACAAAAATATACACGTTTCAAACAAGGAATTTGTAAGTATTTGAAACCAAGGAATTTGTAAGTATTTGTATATAATACTTACAAATTCCTTGGTTTCATATAATGACATCAGTCTTACACCGCACATGCGCTGTGCAGCGCAAACGTGTAACGAATAAAGTTCAATTTTGAATAGCTATCTCAAAAATACAGCGCCGTGTCTATTCGTTTGGTTTCGATTTTGAATTGACCCTCGTCAAATTGTTGTAATCGTCTAGTACCTACTACCTAGGTTAAACTTTTGTTTACAGGAACACATTTGTCTATCAAGTCATAATATCTTATCTGAATTTACGGAATTGGTTTATTTTTGACTAATAATCGGCTTCATTTATCATATTAATCAGTAATTGTTATTTTGCGATATGGAACAGCATTGCGAAAAGCTATCAGGCGATGTCCTATCTCTTGGATTTTCCAATATTTCCTTATTTGTTTGACCAAAACTATTTCGCCTTTTGGATCTAAACGTTTATGTGCATTTCCTTTCGTTCCAAAATGTATTGCCAAAATTATTTCAATAGTTTATTGCAAATTTTAACATTATTTATTACCTGAGATTCCCTAAGGTCACTTATCCCTTTCCGTAAGATCCTTCAACCCCAAAAAGGCCCCCGGGGCGGACGGACTCACGTCAGACATCTGCCAACACGCTGTGGAATGTAACCCGGAATGGTTCCTTGCGCTGCTGAACAGGTGCCTCACTGTCGCCTGCTACCCCAAATAGTGGAAACAGACGACCGTGGTGGTACTAAGGAAGCCGGGCAAGAAATCGTATCGGGTACCAAAAGCCTATCGACCGATCGGCCCCCCTGCCTGTTCTCGGCAAAATCTTCGAGAAGATGCTGGTCGCCCGACTTAGGTTCTACTTGCTGCCCAAGATTAGCCCTAACCAGTATGGCTTCATGCCCCAAAGGAGCACCGAAGACGCCCTCTATAGGTTGGTGAACCACATCAAAAAGCTGAGGGAGGAGAAGAAAATTTCTGTTGTGGTCTCACTGGACATAGAGGGGGCCTTTGACAGTGCTTGGTGACCAGCCATAAAGGTTAGGTTGGATGAAGTTGGGTGTCCTGGGAACCTGAGGCGGGTGATCAGCAGCTACCTGAGTGAAAGAAGAGTGAATGTAACATATGCAGGTATGGAAGTGAGCAGGAAGACCAACAAGGGGTGCGTGCAGGAATCCATAGGTGGACCGATCCTGTTGGATCCCCTGCTACATTGGATGTTAGATGAGATGGATGTATTTAACCAGGCGTTTGCCGACGACATTGTGATTGTGATGGATGGTGACACGGCCTTGGAGATTGAACAAAAAGCTAATAGAGTACTAGATAGGATACGAGATTGGGGAAAAACAAATAAATTGAAGTTCACTCCCCTTATAATATCTACGAGGTACCTGTGCCATAATATCTACGAGAAAACTAAAATATGATGCGCCTCGACTGTCGATGGGGGGTGTTGAAATTAAATACTCTAAGTCACATAAAATACTAGGGCTCACCATAGACAGTGGCCTTACTTTCAACGAGCACGTAGGAGACGTATGCAAAAAAGCGATCTCGCGCTACAAACAGCGAGCCAGAGCAGCAAGAGTAGGCTGGGGGATTAACCCCCAAGTAGTTAGGATTATATATACTGCGGTCATAGAGCCGACTATTTTGTATGCATCAGCAGCGTGGGCACCCACCGTGGAAAAGATAAAGGTAAGCCCTTTCCTTAAGATTCCCCTAACCACTGATGTTATTAGTTTGATTAACCAAGACGTAAAATTAATCAATATTATTATTTTTAGCTATCTTCCGCCAAATAATACCCACAACCTGCAAGCAAATGTGTGAGTGCACGCATAAGCATGCGTAACGCACCTCCCTCCTCCCACACTGTTTATGCGTGCACTCAGATGCAAGATCGTGCAAACACCACCACCACACAAGCAACAATGTCAGCAAGATCGTGCAAAACCCCACACCACTATGCAGGTTGCAAAACTCGACGCGCGTTTCGCCCCGAACCCGGAGCATCCGCAGGAAGTGGACCTGCGAACAAAGTTCGTTAGTCACTAGTGGTGGTGTTTGCACGATCTTGCATCTGAGTGCACGCATAAGCAGTGTGGGAGGAGGAAGGTGCGTTACGCATGCTTATGCGTGCACTCACACATTTGCTTGCAGGTTGTGGGTATTATTTGGCGGAAGATAGCTAAAAATAATAATATTGATTAATTTTATGTTATGGATTTCCGCAAAGTAACGCCTGATTCTATTAACTAACCAAGACGGTTAAGAAAGAAGAATAAGCATTTTTAAATATGACAATCAAGGTTGTCAAATATATTATTATTATTATGTCGAAGTTCTTTATTCTGGGCAGTGATGGTTTTACAATCTAAATAGGGACCGTCCATTAATCACGTGATGTTTTTAACAACTTTTTAGACCCCTCCCCTCCCCCTGGTGATACGTGGTGAGGTTTTATACTACCCCCCCTCCCCCACCTAAGATCACGTGTATTTTTTTTTACATAGTAAGCAGGTCATGTTTGAAGAAAAATTTTAACTTAAAAAACAATTTAATCGAATAATTTAAGCAATTAAAACTATACAAGTCATTTGTTTTGTAAGTATTTAAACAACACTACGAATCTACAACCAATAATTATTTCGGTATGCATAGACTAGATTCGAAAATTAATACACGTGATGTCTCCTTATACCCCCTCCCCCCCTTGGTGATACTTGGTGATTTTTTTTCGGACCCCCCCTCCCCCTTTAGGCATCACGTGATTAATGGCCGACCCCATATATAAAAGGAAAACCTGACTGACTCATCTATCCAACGCACAGCCGAAACTACTGAACGGATTTCGCTGAAATTCGGGACACGGGTAGTTGTAATAACGTAGGCACCCGCTAAGAAAGGATTTTTTTGAAAAATCCCCTCCTAAGGGGGTGAAAAAGCAGTTAAAATTTTGTATGGAAACCGAACTCCACGAGGTCGCGGGGCAAAAGCTAGTTTTCTAATAAGTGTCGAATAGCTTATTCGGAACTTTTGTCGCTGCTTTCTTAATATCGAGCGACAGATACAAAACATGCAAATAAGCTATCTGCCGCTTACCAGTAGATTGTGAAACAGACCCACAAAAATACTGTGAAACAGACCCACAAAAATACTGTGAAACAGACCCACAAAAATACTTTTTCTTTTTGTTACAGGTCAGTTTGGTGCCAAGAAGATTCAATCAGTAGGTATACCTATAAAAGAACAGCCTCCGTGGTCTAGTGGTTAGAGCATTGGCTCTCGACTCGGAGGTCGTGGGTTCGATTCCTGCATTGGAACAACAAAAAATGTTGTTTCCAAGTTTGGTTAGGACAATGCAAGCTTGTCTGACAAGAGAGATGATCCATGCGTCGGATGGGCTTGTAAAAAGTCGGACCGGCGCCCGATCTCTCGTGAGTCGTATCGATTATCCGTCCCACTGGATTACGAACACACTTGGGCACTATAAAATTAATCCTGCGTAACTGGCCTAGTTTCAATGAAACCGGCCACCGTCACCGAGATCGGTGGGGAGTTATTATTATTATGCCTATAAAAGTGGCCTATGTTATCTGTGCTATTATTACGAATCATAAAATGTATTTGTTACCAAAATTATACATTTATCAGTTCAAGGAAGTGACGACATTGTGTATCAATCTAGGTGTTATTCGTATATGATTAAATTGATTTCGTTCTATTGGATAATCTTTATTGTTACTTACTTGAAAAATCTATTTTATTTTATTATGGTTCGCTCACTCAACGCAACTACATTATTTATGTCTTTTGGGGAAACTTCGTTTTCCACTCATCGTCTGTTACTGCTGAGGGGCATTAAGGCCGGCATTCACGAGCGATCCATCGATCTATTTGGCACGCTGTCGATCCAAAATCGTCCATGAATATGAAAACACTGTCGGTCCAAATGGATCGGCTCGACACGATGGAATTCCAACTGCGCCGAAATCCATCGCGCCGAGCCAATTGGCGCGGCGCGCATACGCAGGTGGCGCGCTCGTGAATGCAGAAAACCAACGGTCCGGGCGGTCTGAGCCGTCGGTCGTGCCATACGGCTCGCTCGTTCGTGAATGGTGTTACTCGCGAGCCAAAGACGCCATTTTGATTTTAGTTTGCGTTTAGCCGTTGGACAAGAAGAATTATGAACACGTTCGGTGCTGTCGACGTCTACACTCAAAATGATCAAATGGAACGGCTCGCTGGCGTGTTCGTTAATGCCATGAATTTGGCTCGGCGCGACATCGAGTATCGAGCCAATAGTGCGAGAGCCATATGGATCGCTCGTGAATGCCTACCTTTAAGATTAGAACCACGCTTCGGCATGAATGGGCCGGCTCGACCGGGTAAATACCACGACCTCACAGAAAACCGGCGTGAAATAACGCTTGCGTTGTGTTTCGCCGAGTGAGTGAGGTTACCGGATAACTTTTAATATTTTGTCGGTCCGTCTGTATGTTTGTTTCGGCTTATCTCTGAAAGGGATGAACTCTTCCGAAGGCTAAAATTTTACCGGACTCTCACTAATAGATAGATGATGTGATAAGGAGTAACATAGGCTATTTTTATCTTAGGGTTCCGTTTCCAGCTAGTTATTTCATAAACTAAACAAATTTTTGCCCGTCGCTTCGTCTGCGTAAAGTATATAAAATCAACCTATAAATAACTCGGTCTATTGACAGAATATTAAAATTCGATATGTAGTTTGAAAAGTCAGAAGACGTTCTCCTCGAATATTTTTAACTATCTATACAGATAAATAAAATTGAAGTGTCTGTTTGTAACATCAAATTAACAGCTTTTCATATAATGCATCTGAAAGTATATTCGGTACTTATAAAAAAATACCATTTTCTTAAATTTTTGTCTGTCCGTCTGTCTGTCGGTCTCTCTGTCTGTTTGTTCCAGCTAATCTCTGAAACAACTGGACCGATTTTCACGGGACTTTCACTGGCAGATAGCTGATGTTATAAGGTCTAACATAGGATACTTTTATTTTAGGGTTCCGTTTAAAAAAATAGCGTTCCGTTTCCGTTCTGTGCAAACGAAGTTGCGGGAATCAGCTAGTTTATACTATAACAGAAGAGAGCAATTCAGCATTCAAAAAATAAGACACAAGTTTTAAGCCATCTAGACTAGCTACCTAATTATAATAGGATCTTTTTACGTCCTGTATTGGATACGTACTTAAATAATTCAAGCATAATATGTATCTTCTCGTAATATAGTTTGTACAGAAGACCATGACACGATTTGTATATGATAGATATCATAGACGCACCTATACTATATATTTATTATACCTATACGAGGCATGTCGATGCAAAAATTGTCCCCACTCAAATGGCCCCACTTCTAGGGTTGTTTGGGGCCATTTTGACGTTTGAGATATGGTGAAATCAAGATGGCGTAACTTTTTCTAGTGTGAAGATATTTTGTTCTGTCAAATATAGCTACCTACATCATAGCCTATCTTTAGTTTTGAAATCTTTTTTGTATACCCAATATATCTATACTTATATTATAAAGAGGAAAGATTTGTATTTTTGTATGTTTGTAATGAATAAACTCAAAAACTAGTGTACCGATTTCAAAAATTCTTTCACCATTATAAAGCTACATTCATCCTGAGTAACATAATATGCTATATTTATTGATAGAAAAGATTAGGGATCCGTACTAAAAACTTTAGTAACGTAACCCAAGGTGTGAAAAAATGCAATAAAACATATTTGTTGGTTGAGACGACCTCTGTGGCTCAGTTGGTTGAGCGTGTTGGTGCTCAAGCCGGGGGTCGCGGGTTCGAATCCCGCCGAAGGAACAAAAAGTTTTTCTTCGTTCCTGGGTCATGGATGTGTATTAAATATGTGTATAATATAATAAAAATCTTAAATATGTGTATAGTATAAAAGTATTAAATACATTTCCGTTGTCTGGTACCTGTAATGATACTTAGCACGGGGCCAGATTGACGTGGTGTGAAGCGTCCATAGATATTATTATTTCGTAGCATGCGCTGCGGAGACTATTGATGATAGAATAAAAGTATGTTTTACAATATTAAAGAACCTATCTATAACTACAAAAAACTCCGCGATACTATATATGTCCAACTATTATCGTTATGTCACAATAACCACTTTTTACATTTTAAAAGTTGATAGAAATACCGACCAAAATTCGACCATGTTATTCATACTTCTGTTTACATCCTTATCCAATTAAACATATTGTTTTCAAGACTGTTTCAATTCATGTAGATTACTTTTTGAATTGTTCTAATCGGCTATTCCATTCAATAGATATTACGAATTAAATAAGTTATAGAAAAAGAAAAAATAAACCTGAACGCTTTCACGTTAAAACTACTGAACTGATCATCATGAAATTTGGCACAGATATAGATTAGACCACGGGGAAGGACGTAGGCTACTTTTTATCCCGGGGAAATGTACGGTTCCTGTAGAATACTTTATTAACGCTTTCACGTAAATATTACTAAACTGATTATCATGAAACTTGGCACAGATTTAAGTAGACCGTGAGGAAGAACATAGGCTATTATTTATCGTTTGACATATACCTGGTGCGGGCTGGACCTTTTTTACCCGACTGCGCGACGCAAAGGAGTGGTAATGTGTTTATCAGCCTATGTATGTATGTATGTATGTATGTATGTATGTTCCTTTGAAGCACTATACAGACCAAACGCCTGGACCGATTTTTATGATTCATACGTCAATCGATTCCTCTTAGTCCGGCGAGTGTCACTAAAGACATGACGTTAGTGAAAATTCAATATGGCGACTACTGGACGCCATATTGTGAAAATGAAAAAAATGAAAGTCAACAAACTATATCAAGTGGGGTATCGTTGAATAGGTATTTAAAAATCATTTTTAGTTTCGTTTCAACATTTTTCGATTCGACTGACCGTTTAGGAACTATATCGATTTAAAGTTGGGTAACAACCATTCTCACATTCCAGTGCAATTGTGATGTAGTTTTGATGCTGACAAGAAATCCAGTCTGGTAAATAGCTAGCTAGGTAGTAGGTACTCATAACTAAAAAGTATAAAATAAAAAATAATTTAAAACATTAAAAAACCCGACTGCGTAAAAAGTGAACCAAACAAGTACGTAATGAAAAACTGAAAAGAAAGAAACAAGCACTTAGATGTCCGGTGGTCTAGAATTTTATAATATATTATTGAATTAATACTATTGAAGAAAATAAATAAAATAATATATTATAAAATTCTAGACCACCGGACATCTAAGTGCTTGTTTCTTTCTTTTCAGTTTTTCATTATGTACTTGTTTGGTTCACTTTTTACGCAGTCGGGTTTTTTAATGTTTTAAATTATTATTTTTTTAAATATAAAAAAGGTGTATGTTGTAGGAGTAGGTATAGGAGTATGTGTAGGAGTAGGTGTAGGAGTATGTGTAGGAGTAGGTGTAGGAGCAGGTGTAGGTGTATGAGTAGGTGTAGGAGTATGAGTAGGTGTAGGAGTAGGAGTAGGAGCAGATGCGGCTCGTGACCTTTTTTTTGGGTGTTCACAAAAAAAGGCTTGCTTACCATTTAGTTGTATAAAAAATCCATTCGCCGGTCTTTTTGGTGAGCGAAGACCTCTATCACTTTCTGGTGAAAATCGGATATGGAATTTATCTAGCGTTTTTCTATGCTTATCAATTTATCATACACAATGCATGCAAAGAATTTATTGGTTTCTTCACAACCACACATCCAAGGTGTTTATAAATACTGTTCGGGTTTAAACACACGCGTAAAAGTTTTAGTTTTTTAGCACATTTTTGCGTCAGGGCGATTTCAGGCTGCAGTGGCCCCTTTGCTTTTAGTTCGAGACGCTTTTCTATAGTCTTTTCACAGTATTTAATAAAATATATATTGTATTGTTGCATTTTTACAAATAACGCACATAAACAATTTTTTAAATAGCGGAATATCACAAAACTGCCGTATTCGCGCGAGTAGTGTAGTGACCGGTGACGATGAGACGCAATGTTTGTTTACATAAGATAGGCAACAGCGCATAATTAGCCACATGGCACACCACAGCAATTGTCACCTCGCCGCGATCTGGCAACGTCGCGTCGTAGGAGCGGCGCTCCAATTTAGGCTAATTTCTCATACGAAATCTTTTGTTTCACGTACCGGGCCGTGTCGATGTTTCTCTTTCGCACTCATTGATTTCAGTACCAGGCATTGTACTGAGATTTTTCTCATAGGAACGCAATCGCGAGCGCTCCCGTGAGTAACGAGTAACGACTTAGCAAATCTTGAAATATGCTTGAAAACATTTTAACTTCTTACGTAGTTAATTAATTCTAGTAATTAATAAATACTATTATGTGTGAATGTGTATGGTTAAAAATATATAGGTGGGTAGCAGATTAAAAATACATTTTTATTATGTACTTAGTTACTATTTTATGTAGGAGTGCACTGCACCAGCGCTCTTTAGGACGAGCCGCCTCTGAGTAGGAGTAGGAGTAGGTGTAGTCATTTATTTATTCCAATTCATATTTAAGACAAAACAACATCTGTCGGGGTTAGCTAGTTATGTAGTTGAAACGCAAGCAATTTAGATTAGGAAAAGTTTGTTTCTTTGTATGCTTTTATTTTGTTTGTATTGAATAGGCTCCGAAATTACTGGACCGATTTTGATGAAATTTGGCAAGATATAGAGTATAATACGGGAAAGGACATAGGTTACTTTTTATCGAGGAAATAGTACGGCTCCCGTGAGATTACTTTAAATGGTAAAGTTATTTAGAGTCCAATTGATTTTTAATAAAATACCCTAGGTTAAATTTATAACACCCTCTTTTTACATCGGGGGTTAATAAAAAGCCTGATAATGAAACGAGACCACGAATCATACATTTTGTCAAAGCAAATCGATGTGCTTACATATTCAGAAAACGTGCGTCAGTAAAAGATTAAAGGTCATACTATAATCACATTTATCAGGCGAGCTACTGAGGCTGTATAATGGAATTAGGCTTGCGCCTCTGAAATGTTGGAAATATATTTTCTATTTAGGTTACTAAGGCTCCACTACGATATTTAATATTATTCTTGGGTAATATTGAGTTATGAGTTCTAATAATAGGGCAGGGGCATAAAAAACTACACTATGTATGTTTTAAAGACCTTCAATCTATCATACATAGTGTTGGTACATAATAGGTTGGGGAAAAAGTCTTTTCGCATTATAGTATATATTATGAACTTGTCATAAAATATCTTGGGCTATACCAATTGTATCTGGCTGATTTTGGTATCATTAAAAAGTTTTAATTTTACAGAAGACAATTCCAAATTCAAATTAGGTAAATTTGAGATTTTCATTTGTTTTTCTTATTGTTAAAATGAGTGACTCTTATGAAGAATTTCGATACATTTTAAAATTTTATTACAAAAAAAGTAAAAATGCAACACAAGCCGCGAAAAAAATTTGTGATGTTTATGGACCTAATGCAGTATCTGTGAGAGTAGCGCAAATTTGGTTTAAGCGTTTTTAATCCGGAAATTTTGATATCAAAGATGCACGTCGCTCTGGTCGCCCTGTTACGGACAAAACTGTTGCCATTTTTGAAAAAGTGGAGCAAGATCGGCATATTAGTAGTTACGATGTAGCTGAAGAACTGGGGATTGACCACAAAACGGTTTTGGCGCATTTGAAAAAAGCTGGGTACACAAAAAAGCTCGATATTTGGGTGCCTCATGAGCTCACTGAAAGAAACTTAATGAACCGTGTACTCATTTGTGATTCTTTATTACGACGTAATGAAACCGAACCATTTTTGAAGAAGCTAATAACTGGTGATGAAAAGTGGATCACGTACGACAAG
This sequence comes from Glaucopsyche alexis, assembly GCA_905404095.1. NCBI lineage: Eukaryota > Metazoa > Arthropoda > Insecta > Lepidoptera > Lycaenidae > Glaucopsyche > Glaucopsyche alexis. Next base: position 20,473,389 of record FR990051.1, on the reverse strand, counting down.
AACGTGCGAAAAAGATCGTGGTCAAAGGCCGGTCAGGCTTCACAGACTGTGGCGAAACCCGGGTTAACTCGCAACAAGGTGATGCTGTGTGTGTGGTGGGATTGGAAGGGCATTATTCATTATGAGCTGTTACCGCCAGGTAGGACCATCAATTCTGAACTGTACTGCGAACAACTGATGAGATTAAAGCAAAAAGTTGAGAGAAAGCGGCCGGAATTAATCAACAGAAGGGGTGTGGTTTTTCACCATGATAACGCTAGACCTCACACATCTTTAGCCACTCAGAAAAAATTACGGGAGTTTGGCTGGGAGGTGTTAATGCATCCGCCGTATAGTCGTGACCTTGCACCTTCAGATTTCCACCTGTTTCGGTCGCTGCAGAATTCCTTAGGCAGTGTCAGGTTGACAACACAAGAGGACTGCCAAAACCACTTGTCGCAGTTTTTTCATCAGAAGCCCCAAAAATTTTATAGCAATGGGATCATGTACCTACCAACAAGATGGCAAAAAGTTATCGAACAAAATGGCACCTATATACTTTAGTCACTTGTAAATAAACTTTATAAAAAAACCTTTTGAACTTTTATATAAAATGCGAAGAAACTTTTTCCCCAACCTAATATATAGTTCTATTGGTCCTAATTACTTCGAAAAGGAGAAATTATTTGAACTCATAAGTAATTTTAAATAATTTCCTAATACTTTGCTTTAAGGAAAAAAGAACTGAAAATTTAAGTTAAACATTTATTTATTAAACATTTATTATTGGAGACAAGTCACAATCGTGAATGCCTAAATTTACAAGAACGAAAATTTAAGCATTGGCCTGGATCCAAGCAGTGAATCTGGAGACACGAGCGTTGACACCGGGGTAGCGGGCGAGAGCGCACTCATGGCCCCAGGAGCAGACACCGACGACGACACCATTGTGGTACAGAGGACCACCAGAATCACCCTGGCACTGGTCGCGACCGCCGACATCGAGCCAGCCGGAGCACAGCATGTTGTCGGTGATGGTGTAGCCCAATTCGGCGTAGCGAGTTCTGCAGGTGTTCTGGTTCACGGTCCAGATCTGGACGTGACGGAGCTGCTCAGAACTCGAACCACTAACCTATAACAAAAGAAGTCACATATTATTATCAACAAATACTTACTTGGGAGAGTTTGGATTTGTGTCCCAGTTTATAGAGTTTAGATAAGTTATTTTTGGTCAGTAAACTTCTAAGAGAATAGCAGATCTACTTTTGATCATCAGATACTTTTGAAGAAGTTGCTTTTACAGTAACTTCTAACAATTTTTATAGTTATCAATAGAAATACATACATTGAATAATATGTAGAAATGAAAATTATAATAATAGAAAAAATAAATGGAAATGAATTGCTTAATTGTGAATTAAGAGAATTGCTATAAATTACTATAAGATTGAGCAACTTCTTCAAAAGCCAATTTTTCATAGTACCTACGATTAACTTAATGTGGCCATTTAAGACTAAATAATTGGCCTTAGACAAACGCAGGATAAAGTCTAATTATTGGAGTTGACATTTCAAATAGTAACTTACGCTAGTAACTCCCCAGCCGACAGCCCACACAACTTGGTTGTCAGCGAGGTTGTAGTTGGCACCAGCGATGCTCGCAGTCATAGAGTTAATGGGGGTGGAAGTTTGAAGGATGGCTACGTCGCAGTCAAGATTTCTGCGGTTGTAGTTGGGGTGCACGATTAATCTGAAGGTGTTGTAGACTAAACCACCGCTGTTGGCGTTGGTGGAGCCGACACGGAATCGCCAGTTAAAGGCCGCATCACCGCTGTAAAAATATGTATACCGCACTTATTATCAAAAGTCTAGTTAGTCAATTTTGCAGAAATAGTGCGTAATTAGATATTTTTTTTTTCAATTTTAGTAATTAATTATAATAATAATATTATATTGTTCTTACTCGACGCAGTGGGCAGCTGTGAGGATGGATCTGGTGTTTATAACGACACCACCGCAAGCTTGTGTGTAGGAAGTTCCCCACCAAGAGAAAAGCAGAGCAGCAGTCGCAGGATAGTTTTCAATACTTGTGACTGAACCACCCACAATTCTTTGTGGATTTTTTGGAACAGCTGAAAATAAATTGCATTTTAAATATAATAATTAAAAAAAAAGAAAACTTGTTAGATCGTTTATATTTAAGCGCTTTAATTAACTTTCTTATTAAAAAACCGGCCAAGTGCGAGTCGGACTCGCGCACCAAGGGTTCCGTACAAATCTGTAGGTATATAAGTAAAAGTTCACCCAGCACGACAATCAAGTCATAGTAGGGGTAGTAAGCTTAAAATTATTAAATATATTTTTATTATATGACTAGATGTCCCGACAAACGTTGTTCTGCCTTAACTATGAACTGAAACTTACCGTTTAAACCTTCCTTAAACAATTACGATTATTTTAAGATCCAAATTAGCCAAATCGGTCCAGCCATTCTCGAGTTTTAGCAAGACTAACGAACAGCAATTCATTTTTATATATAAGATGTAACAAAAAATTTACGGTCTTCGCAATTTTTTTATCTGTGCTATAAGACGTTGCTTTGTACCAAATTTTTAAACTCTGAGTTCACGGGAAGGTTTTGATTCCTTTGCGAATGTCGAAAATTTGCGGAAATTTGCGGCATAAACGACTGTATCTTTTGATTGCGTTAGCTTAGAAGTTTGATTTTTTTCACAGCTCCGAGGGACGGTAGACATAAATAGACATATTTGATATAAATTCTAGCGTGACTAACTAACTAACTAACGTTAGCGTTTAATTTACAAAACTAAATCCACGCGTTCCTGAGAAAAAGGGTCTTGACAGACAGACTGACGGACGGACAACAAAGTGATCCTATAGGTTCCGTTTTTTCCTTTCGAAGTACGGAACCCTAAAAAATATGAGTTGTCTAGATTTTCATATTCCAGTACATTTATAAAGAAAGCATTGTGAAATATTTTAATGATTTACTTAATGTCAACAAAATGTGTGTCAACACACTTCCTTGTAAAACACAAATGAAAAATATTATTTACAATTTACTGTCACAAAACGCCATAACTCTTTACAAGTTTGAAGCTCAAAATAATTTAATAATAATATCTAATAATCAGTATTATTATTTTTATATAATAATATATATTATTATTTGTATATAATAATAAAAATAATAATAATTTTAATTTATTTTCTTACCGATCAGTGGTCATCTATGCGCTAAAAACAAATTAAAAAATATAAAAATCTAATTACCCGCAACAGCGGCTAGACCGAGGACCAGTAGCAGAAACACAGCACGCATTTTGATAGCAACTTAATGAGCAATTTGAGTCCAATATATACTTCCCAAATTTAATTGTTATCAATTAATCGCGTATATACTTATCTGTAACATGTTATTTCAGCTGACAACGCCTGCATAGATCCGTTTCCCTTAATTTTGCTTTACCTAAGCATCCCTTGTATTATTACATAAGCTACTAATTCGATAGCAGCGAAATTTTGCATGCCAATATTTACAGTTTTTCCGACGCAGCTATTCACAGAAAAATATTTTTTTAAAACTCACCTCCCATCACCCAAAAACAGGAGTTCAGTCAGTCTGGTTAGTTTTGGAATGCGTAAAAAGCCCCGAAAAAACTCATCCTTACTAATTTTATAAACGTGAAAGTTTGTATGTATGGATGTGTGGATGTTTGTTAATCTTTCACGCAATAACTACAGAACCGATTTTGACGAAATTTGATATGGGAGTAGTTTAGACTCCGGATTAACACATAGGCTACTTTTTATCTCGAAAAAGGCAAAGAAGAAGGGGCATTTTTGTATGGAGCCCGTCCCCACTACTGTAGCACTACAAGACATAATATATCTAATGAAAGGGCTTAAAAAGTGTGTCATTTTATTGTATGACGAAAAATCTCTAAACCATGGGAGCAATAATACAGGTATTACTTCACCATTTCATAGAGCAGCTAAAAGGGAAGAATTTTTGGTTATATTTTGATAAACTGCCTCTTAATTTGAAGAAATGTATGGAATAATAATAAAATGATAAAAAATATAAGCTCTTTCCTCAATTTTTTTGCACATGATTACTTTCTGGAAATTGTTCTTGCGATACTATCGAATGGTGCAATATACAGGTGTATTTTTTTTTTCTTCACAATTTATGGGTTCGAATCCTGGCTAGGATAATTAATTTATCAAAAATCTAATGGTGCAGTTTAAGTTTTCATCAAGTCGGACTCGACATTCCGTAGGGCTAAATTGCTATTCCTAATTTATTTTAGACTAGCTGATGCCCGCAACTTCGTTTGCGCAGAACTAACGGAAGCGGAACCCTATTTTTTAAACCGAACCCAAAAATAAAAGTAGCCTATATTAGACCTTATAACATCAGCTATCTGCTAGTGAAAGTTCCGTGAAAATCGGTCCAGCCGTTTTAGAGATTAGCCGGAACAAACAGACAGACAGACCGACAGACAGACGGACAGACGGACAGACAAAAATTTTAAAAATTGGTATTTTATTGTAAGTACCAAATATATATTCAGATGCATCAAGTGAAAAGCTGTTAGTTTGAAGTTACAAACAGACACTTCAATTTTATTTATCTGCATAGATGTATAGATAGATTCTCTTTCACTGCCTAGAAGAATAATACCTACACCATGTAGCTACATGGTGTACCTAGCTAGGTACTATATAATATATATTTTTTACTTTTTTTCTGTACCTAATCGTTTTAAAATTATTTTTACTTGTAATTATATTTATTTTAATGTAATTGTTTTATCTGCATCATTAGATTTTACATAAACCAATTATGGGAAATTGGTTTCGCCAGGATTCGAACCCGAAAATTAGAAAAAAAATACATTCTGTATAATGGTGCACATTCAGCAGCGTTACAAGTAAGAATCAATTTCCAGAAAGTAATTATGTGCGAAAAATTTGAAGAACGAACTGATTTTTAGCATTTTATTATTATTACATACATTTCTTCAATATATATGAGGCAGTTTATTAAAATACGACACTTTTCTGAAATTTGATGTATACCATTACTTCCCAAAAATTGTTCCTTATTAGCAACACTATGAAATGGTGCAATAATACAGAATGATTTTTTCAACTTTTTTTAACCTTTAACCCTTATAAATTTTTTACATTTAACGCATTTACCGTCGCCGTACGCAATTGGGTACACCTACAAATTTAAGTGTAGAGTAAAATTGATCATAATTAGAGTGATTATTTACAAGTTGCCTTATAAAAGGATATTTGTTTACTTTAACAATAAAACAGGAATATATTTATAATTATTGTCACTAGCCACAAACAAAGTTGATAGATTTTGAGCTTGCACGTGTAAGGTTACTGTTTCGTATGTTTCGGTGCCTAATTTTCAATATACGCTAATTTTACTATTTCAATTTATAAAATACACCTGAATCTGTAAAATAAACATAAATTGATAGCTTTCAAACTTATGTCTGCAACGATATTGTTTGTAATACTCTGCTGTACCCAATTGAGTACAACGGCCGAATACGTACAGCAATTTTTTTTCATAATTTTGTAATTTATAATAAAAAAAGCTAACATAAGCTGTAACAAATGTTATTTAATAATACTAGATAGGTATTGGCAGTAAAACTCGAATTTTGATTGTGTCCCATACAAATCAATACATTTTCGCAAAAGAAGGTAGGTTTTTGACATAATATATACATAATAGTAAGCTTGTCCAAAAGCCTGGTTCTCATGTGCCATGAGTTGAGGCACACGTCAAGGGAAATAATAAAAATATTAACACGCTTTTCGATTTTTCCTTCAAATTTAATGGATGAGATCGACTAATTTCAGTACAAATTTTACTAAAAATATGCTTAATTTACTTTTTAAAGCTTTGGAATCAATTGAACAGTGTTTTATTTCTTTAAAAGAATCTATATTTATAGTAAAATAATGATAAAAAATATTTTTTTACAATAATTACAGTAAATTGCTTGCACCCATAAGGCGCCATTGTACACAAATGAGTACACCCCCTTATAGGGGGGAGGAATAATGTTTTTGAGATTTTTTATTATTATTGTGTTTATGTGGCTTATATGAAATAAGAAAATGTACATTTTATTAATTTTACTTTGCCGCCTTTAATTTGGCGGTAAATGGGTTAATACGAGTATGTGTCTCGTAGTGCTACACGGATGGGGATGTTATGCCCCTTCGTCTTTTATCGCTACAAATGTACGCGTGTCCTATGTATGTGTGTATTTATTTTTGGGCGTACGAAGTTGCGGGCACAATACATCTAGTAAGATATAAATTGAATTTAGGATGCACATATCTTTATCGCACATATTATAATTAAGAAAGGAATATAGACTAGAGTGTTTAGGACAGCGGCCTCGCAACGAAATAACACATAGTGAGTGCATAAACGAACGCTTATTAGTGATTAAAACATTTATACAGTGATTAAAAACATTTTATAAACCCTAAGAGCGAAAATCTTGTGAAAATGTGGTAATTTTCATAGCAACAGTGTAAAATAATTTGTGGCGGATCAATCAGCGCACAGTCTTGAATCGCGCTATTGAAGTTTCTGAAGTTCGGAACTATATACCTATATAAGACAGCTGAAATGTATACAATTGGGCTTCGGCCTGACCGGGCATACCACTTCGCTCGGTCGAAGATCTCCCTTTGGGGCTCACCACTATTCCCACAAGTTGTTTTATGGTGGTAAGTTTATTTTGATCGTATTTTTAAAATCGTAGCTTATTTTAACTTAATTCTTTTATATTGTGTAAATAAAAATGACAACTAAAGTATATATTAAAGCGTAAAGTAAATGGTTTTAAAATTATAAAGAAAATAGTATAAAAATACATGGCTTTTGGTTGTACTTGTAACTTTGAACGTGACTATTCGTAATTGTATATAAGTATGTGACTATGTTATAACTTATATATGTAGAAAAGTAAATAGTTTCGCAAAATTGTTTTATTGTCCCTAGCTCATGGAAAATAGGAGAAACTGCGGAAAATAGCCGTATAGAAAGGTAAAAGTGAGATAGAAGATAGATCTGAAAGAGGCGTATTGGTGCGGCTCTCTACGGCATACGGCATTGCCATGAGCTAGGATAGTAAACAACTTTTTGTGAATTATGTTCTCCTCAAATTGGTGGTTTTATTTCGCCTCGCTCTGCCTAAATCGGTGTAACCTTACTATCTTCGAGTCTGATTTGAGACGGCGCGGCGGTGGGAAATCCTGTGGAAAATTACAGTCCCATACATACAGTCTATGTTCCTTTCTTAATGTCAGCCATTGATCGTAGTTATATAAATAACATTAGGAAATAATCGTCAGTTTTGACTGTAGGTAGAATATACACCTACAAGGAGTTCTGGTACGCGGTTACGTCCGTTAAAGTTATGACTTTACTGATGCTATTTAAAAAATATTTACTTATTTTGAAAGTGACATACACTTTAATTTTCTTCATTAGTATAGATAAAGATGATAATCGTTTGCAAGTTATCAACTAATCTTTTCATTAATCATAAGTCATAACACATGCCTATATAGTGTACACTGTAGGTACAGTGTGTAGTGTAAACACAATAACAAATTACATCGTTACATTATGAGTATAAGTGACTCAGGAGTCAGGACCAAAACAAGTGACGGACGATTATTCCTTAAAACTTTATTGCTAAACAGGAAAAATATATGTTAGCTTAAAATTCACATAAATATCTCACTGCAAATATATACAGGTGTTTCCTAGTGTCGATATCATATTTTTGCAATTTAAATTTAAATTTTTTGAATAGAAGCGCATATATATAAACGGGCCAAAAGTTCATCACATGGAATTCCATCATTATTTTTTTTTAGATATTTCGAGCCTACCGTTTAGATCGTTGAACATACAATATACCTAATATATATATATTAGGTATATTTAGAGATGGGCAACGTTTTTATGCCCGGCGGGCGGATTGGGCATTTATCGGGAATTTTGGGCATTTATATTTTTATGCCCGATAAATGCCCAATAAATTCCCAATCACTGGGCGTACAAAAATTGACACTGTATTCGAATAATTTATGCTAGAAAAAGCTAAAAAACAATCGAGAACACATTGTTATCGATCGCCGACTCAGAACACACCGGGTTAATTTATTTTCAGGTGTAATAGTTAAAGGTTAAGTAGAAAAACATAATTTAATCTGAATAATTATTAGTCTTTATCACAATTACTTTTAAAATCGTTTGAAATAAACTTTTATTATTGGGATATAATTATTCTTGTGAACAAAAAATAAGTTGGTGACTGCACATGGCCATACTGTTTTACTGAATTAATATGTTGGCGACTAAATTACTAAACTGGTGAAACTGGTACTCACGTGAAAAAATACAAAGAACGGCAGTTAAAAAGTGGCGAAATTTAATCCAAACTTGCAACGAAATTTATAACTTGGCGACTTAATTTTCGAGTTGACAACCACTATATGTAAGCAGCTATAAAACCAGATTGAGTTGATAAATTAACGGCTGCTACAAGTTAGCTTACAGGCTACGGAAAATCATATTACCAATAATATCCAAACTCCAACAGTATCCAAATACTGTTGGAGTTTGGATATTATGATATGGGAATTTTCATTATTAATTTACTTTATGTAATTTATCCTTTTTTTTCACATATATTATATTATTATAGAGAAAGCATGTCGAAGTTAAAAGTGTCCACACTTAAACTGACCCACTTTTGGGGTTAAATAATCTGGAATTAATTAAACAATATTTAAAGCAAAAACTAACGTAAATTAATAATTTAGGCCATCTTAGGAAACAAAATATTAAAATATTCAGTTTACTTTCTAACAAAATATTTATTCCCAGATAAATGCCCACGGGCGGGCATTTATCGGGCATTTATGGGCATTATGCCCAATCTGCCCAAAACGCCCGGGCGTTTACCCATCACTAGTTATATTGTATGTTCGTATAAAGGCCTCTTATTTTTGGAAGTCGGTTTGACAATTTTTTAATTCAAATGCTGGAAAATCATTATTCGAATGAATACGAATATTAGTAATAAACTGTAGTGCATTTATATGACCTGCATATATGTATTAAAGGTCTACCAGAATCTGATGGCATTTAAAAAAAAAATAAAAAATGTGATTTTCATATGGCAATGTCAAGTATGACCCGTCAAATCAAAGTACGTGATCTGTCAACCGCTGCTAAAATTTTGTGATTATGTTCTTGGAATTTGTTGTTTTTGTGAAAATATCCAAAAAGGCAATTCGATCTCAAGCGAGAAATATTGTTTTCTATGTCTATAGTAAAATACAGAAAGAAGAAGGTGTAAATCGAACTCAATCTTATAATTTAAAGTTCGTGGTAGAGTTGACCGGTAAGTTAGAGTGAGTTGTTTTGATACTTTTAGTTTTTTTATATTTTCTTAGGTAATTATTGTGACTTCTTTAAATGTGTTTCCAGTACTACTATAAGGTGAATCGTAGCTGAAGGCACATCGAATGATGGTTTGTCTGGTAAAATGAGGAGAGGAGGAAAAAAGAAAATCAACATAAGACAGTTTCGATTTATAGTTGATTAGGAATAAAGTAAACGAGTTCTATACAGTTCGGAAGGAAATTCCAACATTAAATAAACTGTTGCCAATTTAATTGTATGTTATTCGTAATAAATAAGTATATAAAGTAATTCACGATTGATTTATTTTTCATGAAATATCATTATATTACATAGTATAAAAACAAAGTCCCTTTTTTGTCTGTCCCTATGTATGCTTAAATCTTTAAAACTACGCAACGGATTTTGATGCGAGTTTTTAAAATAATAGTCTTTAAGTATTTAATAGTCTTTAAGATATTATAAGATTATGGTAAAATTTATATTCAAGTGCGATAAATAAAATACTTATTATGTAAGTATATTATCAAGTGGTCGCGCATGTCGTATCGAGGTGATTTAACAATTTGCATTGGGCAAACCTAAAAACATGTTCAATATTGTATCAGTAGTATATTGCTGTAAGTAGGTAGAGAATTATTCGCCGAAGTTGTTTTTTCTCCAAGAACACTATTCCACGCGGGCGAAGCCGCGGGCAAAAGCTAGTTTTCTATATTATACACCGAACATTCTTCACACAGCCTTATTATAATAATTCATGTTCAATAATACTAAAGACATAATTAAAAATTAACCAGTATCAAGATCGTTTAATCCAATTTCCCCAGTATTGCATACTACAAATTTTTTTTTCCCTATTTGCCATGAGATTCTGGTACACCTATAATAATAAAATTTGAAGTGTTTCACAAATTATTCACAAAAAATCAACGTATTTTGAAACAAAAATCTTCTTTTAAGGCGCAAATAGCCCCCCCCCCCCCCCCCCTAAAGCTTAAAAATCGCTCAGTTTGAGTCTTAACTACTCCGAAAAATGGGAATAAAAAAATTTAAAAAAATATACATTTCACACTTCAATCCTTTATCTTTAATATCATCGTTAATTTTTTTAATAAGACGAAGATTAATATTAAATAAATTAAAATTAAGTAGCCCTGTTTTCAGACTTCTTTTTCTATCTACTTACTACCTAGTACGGCTATAAAGATGCTTCTTTTACGAAAATGTGAAGAATATATTTATCTAACATTTCATCGTTGGGTTTTTCGAAATACCGTTTTGTTTTCAAAAAATACGTAAATAACTAGTATTTTGTGAAAATATTCGTAAGCGGTGCGTGCGCGGGTGCGCGGGACAGTGAGCCGCTGACTTTCGTACGAGGAGGTTGTGTCAATCTCCGCGGTGCCGCTATTTCGCAATCGTTTATTTTACTCTTGAAATAATAGGGAACAACATGCCGTAAAAAAATAAATTATGAAAACCTTAGCGAGCACTCTGCCTGCGATAGAATGAAAATGTTCGATCGTTGAATGTACTTTTTATTGTATCGATCGTTGAATGTACTTTTGAATGATATAAAAACACTTTTTAGGATTCATTGTCATTTTGTTTTGAGAGCACCACCTGCTTAAGCTGTCTAAATCATTTTGTAATAGTGACGAATCTCTAAGTGAGCGAACGGTTCTATATAGTTTTAAGTCGTCGGCAAACATTGATAATTTGCAATGTCTTATTACAAGAGCGATATCATTGATAAATATAGAGAAAAGCACAGGTCCTAAGTGGGAGCCCTGGGGCACGCCAAATGGAGCATAATAGAGTAATGATTCGAATCCGTTGATACTCACAAATTGTACTCTTCCTTCAAGATATGAGGCAAACCAAGCCAGCAATGCGCCAAAAATACCACATGCCTCCAACTTAGATAGCGACAATGCGTGATCCACCTTATCGAATGCGGAAGAAAAGTCGGTATAAATCGCGGCAACCTGCAAACCTGAATCAACCACATGTGAAATATGTGATGTATAAGCGAGGAGATTGGTCTCGGTTGATCGGCTTTTCCTAAACCTATGTTGGAAGTCGTTGAGAAAAGGTTCAACATGTAGCGAAAACGTTGGATAAATAAGACGTTCAAAGAGCTTGGAGAAACACGATAAGATACAGATAGGTCTATAGTTAGAGACGTTGTTTTCATCACCCTTTTTGTGAACGGGGACTACACGAGCTCTTTTCCAAAGTGATGGAAACTTACCAGAGCACATTGAGCGATTAAAAATATATGTAAGAGGGTATACCAGATTTTTTCCACTTTTTTGATAAATATAGGCGGTATGCCATCAGGCCCGTGCAGGGTGCACCTTATGTACATCAAGCTTTTTTATTTCTGCAATCACCTGCATTTCGGGTATGCTAATATTTCCCAGCGATAGACCATTACAAAGTACCGGTCGTTGAGTCTGATTATTATTAGGAACGTAAACTGAGGAAAAATGAGACGCAAAAAGATTGGCGATTTCAGGACCAGTGTTAGCGATATTCTGATCAAGGAACATTTGGGCAGGTATGTGGGAATTACACTTACGCTTGACCTTAACATAGTTCCAGAAGGCCTTTGGATTGTTATGAATATTTTTTTCTAACTTGTTTTTGTATTCCATGTAACATTAATTTGAAAGTTTGTGACAAGGCTTCTTATAATGTCAAATTCTAGCTTGTCTCTAGGATTATTGTATTTTAAGTAGCGACATCTAATTTTATTTTGTTCACGTCTGAGTTTAATAAGGGGCTTAGTAAACCAGGGCGGATATATATACTTTGTCATATGTACTTCACAAAAAGTAAATATCATAGTGATTATTTTGATTTTAGTAGTGAAAAGAAAACAAAATGTATTGAAATAATTGTATTGTGTTTACTTTAAAACTTTATTAAAAGTATCACAAATAATACGATTCTGAAGCTCTTTTGAACCATTGCAGTGGCATCATTTGTACTCGTACTAGTATTTCATGCGTTGCTCTGGATCCAAGCAGTGTATCTAGAGACGCGAACGTTGACACCGGGGTAGCGGGCGAGAGCGCACTGTTCGCCCCAGGAGCAGACACCGACAAGAATGCCATTGTGGTACAAGGGACCACCAGAATCACCCTGGCACTGGTCGCGACCACCGACATCGAGCCAGCCGGAGCACAGCATGTTGTCGGTGATGGTGTAGCGCAGCTCGGCGTAGCGAGTTCTGCAGGTGTTCTGGTTCACGGTCCAGATCTGGACGTGACGGAGTTGCTCAGATCCGGGGCCTTGAAACTGCAAAAGTACATATTATAACATTTTAACACTCTTTGGCTACAAAATTTTAATATCTGCATGTGTTAAGATCGTAAGCGCCTTCACCTACGCGCCGCAGCTCCGGCGGCGTCGCCAGAATTTGTATGGATTTCACCTCCAGCGCTGCGGCAAAAATTATATATTATGTCACGCGTGCAATTGTAAGGAGAAAGTTTTTATTTGACAATCTGTCAACATATTATAATATCTCTAGTAATATTACAATTTATCGGTTTTTACATTTTTACGGTGACATATACAAATGGCGCCATGAGATCTGCGGCGCGTATGTAAACATACTTAGAGTAAGTTTTGATTTGAACCTAATCGTTACTGTCGCGCCCTCAACCTTACCGTTGAACAGTACCTAATCTAGCATGATTTTCCGTACCTTATCATGTTATGTAGATTGTAGGTATTTAACTTATTTGGAACTGAACTTACTCTAGTAGCTCCCCATCCGGCAGCCCACACAGCTTGGTTGTCACCGAGGTTGTAGTTGGCACCAGCGAGGCTGACGGCACGGACTTGGTTGTTGAAGGTGAAGGCGGAGGCAGACTGTATAACCGCGAGGTCGCTGTCCATTGTGCTGGGGTTGTAGCTGGGGTGATTGATGATTCTGTTGGTGTTGTGGACGACACCGCCGCTGTTGGCCCAGGTGGAACCTACACGGATGCGCCATCGCAATGCTGCATCACCTCTGAAAAAATGAGATCGATGGTTAAATCATTTAATCGTAATATATTAATCAATGCTCAATAAGTATGTTTTAGTATTTTGATTATTTTAAGATAAGTAATTACATATTAATAAGTTATTACGTATATTATTATATTAGTAAGTAGGTATATACGCCCCTCACTAACTAATGGATAACATGCTTAGTTTTTTTTTTTTTTAATTTTTTTTTTATTGGCTTTTCGAAAAGTACATACATAGTCTGCACTAAAAGTATCGGGAATGGAATATTTCCACTGTTCCTGTCATATTAAAATCTTTTTAATTTAAAACTCCTTGGTTTTAAAAATCGAATACCGTTTATTTATTTAAAAAAAGATTCTCGGTCTTGTCACAAGGTCTTGTCAAACTTGTTTAAGCGGGGCATTCACTAGACGGACATGCCCGCGGGCAAGCCTGTAGGTATGCCCGACAGGCTTCGCTACTATTAGGTCTGTGTAGTGTATTACCGTCGCGGGCCGTCCGGCAGACTGCCCGATGAAGTCCGCGAGATCTCATTTTGTCTGGGCGGGCACGGGCATGTCCGAATGTGAATGCTCACCGCGGGCCGCCTGTGCACAGACGTTGAATGACAGCAAGCCGAGCAGACGTCCGTTTATTTAATATTTGTTTAACTTGCGGAGCATATTTACTTTCTAATGAGTTTTAATGACAATAAAATATTCAATTTATTATTTACAATTGTATGCAAGTAATCGTTCTCTTGGAGTCACTAACAGCCTCATCTTGGTCTTTTGTTTTGTAATTTTAGGCGCGATAATTTGTAGTAAAAATTCAAATGACTATATTATAGAGTCATTTGAATTTTTACTACAACTTATCGCGCCTAAAATCTGTACAATAGGGAATATGCACGTAATTTTTTCATTTTTTTATATAGGTCTATCTTGTTTGGTAAACCGCATGGTAAAATTAGTTTTTTGGTATCATTAAAAATAACGAAGATATGAACTTTTAAAAATAGTCTATTAGACAGAGAGATCGGACGTGTACCGTGACGTCACATAACACGACTTTCATAGAAAGTTCATTCTAAATTTCGTGAGGCTAGAAAGAGATAGATTACAAACTTTGACCGCTCAATGCTCATATCTTGCTCATTTATCAACAGATGTTGAAATTTTTTCCGCCATTTCCTTTAATTTTCAGTCTAGTATCATATTATTATGTTTTAAGCTATTTTTATATTTTCTGCATATTCCCTATTACTTACGTATGGAATATGGATATATTATATCCATATTCCATACGTAAGTAATTGTACAGTTCGCCTGGTTCTTCAATTTTTAATTCTTAAGGCAAATTTATATGACTATACTCGTTTCTATTCTGATTCCATTTTTTGCATCAATTCTTTTTCCTTTATTTTCATCTAAAGCAATTTTTCGCCTTTGCGTTGCCATATTATTGTGCACAACTAATCGCGAAGCCGTTCCAAAGCAAACTGATCGGCCTGTGTAGTGTATTGCCGCGACAGACTTGCCCGGACAGACTGCCTGCGGGCATGTCCGTGTAGTGAATTCCCCGCTTAAAGCGGGGAATTTACGTTGAGAAAATGGAATTGACTCGAGAAAATTCTAGAGCGATGATTTATTACGACTTTCGAAGTGGTTTAACACAAAAACAGTGTGTTGACCGGATGATTTCTGCATTTGGTGATGAAGCCCCATCCAAAACCACAATTTATCGCTGGTTTGCTGAATTTCAACGTGGACGTGTCAAGCTCAGTGATGATCCCCGTCAAGGTCGTCCAAAAACTGCAGTCACCCAAGAAAACGTTGATGCTGTGCGTAAGCTGATTGAGGAAGATCGACATGTGACATGTCGCGAAATTCAGGCAACTTTAGACATTGGCATGAGTCAAATACAAATAATCTTTCATGAACAATTAGGTGTAAAAAAGTTGTTTTCTCGATGGATACCGCATTTGCTCTGTGAAGAGCAAAAAGCGGCTCGCGTTACTCGGTGCGTCAGAACTCTCGAAAGATTCCACGCAGGATCCTCAAATGCTGTATAAAATATCGTATCAGGTGACGAATCCTGGATATACGCGTACGAACCCGAAACAAAAAACCAGTCACGAGTTTGGGTGTTCGAAAATGAGTTAAAGCCAACAAAAATTGTTCGTTCACGGAGTGTTGCAAAAAAAATGGTGGCCACGTTTGTCTCCAAAACCAGCCATGTTGCGACTATTCCTCTTGAGGGACAAATAACGGTTAATGCAGAATGGTGTGCTAACATTTGTTTGCCACAGGTCGTTTTTGAACTCCGTAAAGAGAACTGCAACCGCCGCATCATCCTCCATCATGACAATGCGAGTTCTCACACCGCGCACAGAACAAAAGAGTTTTTAGAGCAAGAAATCATAGAATAATTAGACCACTCGCCGTACAGCCCCGACCTAAGCCCTAATGATTTCTATACTTTCCCTAAAATAAAGAATAAATTGCGTGGTCAGAGATTTTCATCACTTAAAGAAGCTGTGGACGCCTACAAAACGGCCATTTTGGAGACCCCAACTTCCGAATGGAATGGTTGCTTCAATGATTGGTTCCATCGTATGGAAAAATATAAATACATTTTTAAATAGTAAGCAATCCAGCGAGGTAACTCTCTGAGCCTTCTAGGTACTCTGCCTGGTGGAGACGACCTGGGAGATTTCTTTTTTTTTTTGTAGCCTTTTAAGTTTTGGAGTAGTTATAATTATCTTTTTTTAGTATTACTTTTATAGTTTGTAAATATTTTAATAGCTAGCTATAGATATTAAACTGTATATTTTATATGAATAATACTTATGAATAAATGAATTTATTAATAGTAATGTTGTGTCACTTCCTTGATTCCCGAAATTTTCAGTGCCGCCCTCGTAATAAGCCAGGAAATTCTTTGTTTTTCAGGAAGTATTTGCAATGGCATATCCACGACCAACCGTTGACGAAATACAGTAATCACTTAAGTGAGATCGTTACACATAATACAAAATTGATTATAGTAGGTAACTTAAATACTGTGTTTATATATAATATCATTGTTTTAAGATTTTAACAGTAATAACTGTTAAAATCTTAGTCCTGTAACTTTTTAATTTAGCAACTGATTACTTTTTGCATTTTTCGCACCATATTTATAATGCTTTTTGGAAAATATTAGAATTTTGGTGATTTGAAACAAATTTATTGATTAAGTAAAGTTATGTATTAAAATTGAATAAATAAAAAATACACTCACATGGTGCAGTGAGCTGCTGTGAGGACAGATCGGTTGTTGAGAATGGTACCACCACAAGCTTGGATGTGGTTTGATCCCGACGAGGAGAACAGTAAAGCCACGATAGATGGGTAACTTTCGATGTTGGTGACTGATCCTCCCACAATTCTTTGTGGGTTTTGTGGGACAGCTGAAAATAAAATTAATTTTAACGTTATTTAACGTTAACATTAGCACCAACGCACACAAATAAAAAATTTAAATTGCCTAGGTAGGTATCTAACAATTCAAGTCGATCGAGAACTTACAGAATTTTATCACGGTATTGCCTACTACAATCATAGTGTCAATGGTGCTTTATTCCTATATTCAATTAATATTAAAAAAGACGACCTCTGTGGCTCAATGGTTATGTGTGTTGGTGCTCAAGTCGGTGGGTCGCGGGTTCGAATCCCGTCGAAGGAACAAAAAGTTTTTCTGTGTTCCTGAATCATGGGTCATGGATATGTATTAAATATTTGTATAATTTATTACAAATCTTAAATATGTGTATAATATAAAATTATTAAATATATTTCCGTTGTCTGGTACCCGTAACACAAGTTCTTCGAGAACTTACCACGGGACTTGGTTGACGCGGTGTGAAGCGTCCATAGATATTATTATTATTATTATTATTGTCAAATTAAAATACTTGCCCATTACGGCGGCTAGGCCGAGAGCCAACAGTACGAATACACCACGCATTTTGTTATGCACTTCACTAACTTTTTTTTGGATATGCCAAAAGATTTTATACTAACTGCACACGTAACATTATGATGATTTAATCGCTTACTGACTTTGAATTTATGGACCCATAAATTATTTATAATCTAACGATAAAACTACACGCGTAATTCTTGATAAAAAGATTATGGCAAACCCCTCACGAAATCGAAAAAAGTCTAAATCCAGCTTTCTCATAATAGTTACATAACATATTATGTAACTCCATGTTCAATTTTCATCATTATTATTAGGTATATATTTTACTATATAGTAAAATCGTTTCACAGAATTTTTAAAAAAAGTTTTAATTTAGTACAATCAAGCTCTTCAATAAGGAGACCTTCTAGAGATTTTACTCTTCTCAGTAAGGACCTCAAAAAACCCAAACACACCATGCTTTCATTTGATACCCATATTGTAGGAGTGTAACTTTAACTGCCATGTCAGTCACATGTACCTGACAAACCATAGTATTTTGCTTTGCCTGGCCTGGCAGTTAAAGGATTAAAAATGACTTGTCAACCATCTTGAGTAATTCGCCATGTTGGATTTTTGAGTTATTCTCAGCAAGCCCTTGCATTTGATACCCATATTGTAGAAGTGCATTAAAATTACTTGTCAGACATCTTGGATATTCCGTCATGTTGGATTTTCGAGTTGTTCTCAGCAAGCCATTTCATTTGATACCAATATTGTAGGAGTGCATTAAAAATGACTTGTCAGCCATCTTGGATGTTCTGTTATGATGGATTTTCGAGTTATTCTCAACAAGCCCTTTTATTTGATACCTATATTATATTGTAGAAGTTCATTAAAAATGACTTGTCGGCCATCTTGGATGTTCCCTCATGATGATTTTTTGAGTTATTCTCACCAAACCCTTTCATTTGATACCCATATTGTAGGAGTGCATTAAAAATGATTTATCGGCCATCTTGGGTGGTCCGATATTTTGGATTTAGAATGACGTCACTTAATTTTTTCGAGTTATTCCCAGCAAGCCTTTTTATTTGATACCCATATTGTAGGAATGCATTAAAAATAACTTTTCGGCCGTCTCGGATGTTCCGTCATGTTGGATTTAGAATAACGTCACATAGCTAACCATGCATTGTCATCCAAACTTAACGTGTATACAAAATTTCAACTAAATCGGTTGCAGAAATCTGCTTCAAATTGAGTTGCGAAATTCTACCCGAAATAATTACATACATAGCAAGATAAATAAAAGCTTTTAACTAGTGAACATCTCACAAAATTGCATGTTATTTATTATCAAAGTGTAGTCGAATAGATTTCAAATGAACGAGAGGTTGATGGAGGCTTTAAATAATTTGTAAAAAAAAACA
This sequence comes from Glaucopsyche alexis, assembly GCA_905404095.1. Lineage (NCBI taxonomy): Eukaryota > Metazoa > Arthropoda > Insecta > Lepidoptera > Lycaenidae > Glaucopsyche > Glaucopsyche alexis. The sequence continues at coordinate 20,454,507 of FR990051.1, read as the reverse complement.
ATATTCTCAACTATACTAATATAATAAAGAGGGAAATGTTTGTTTGGTAGTTTTTTTTTTGCATGGAATAAGCTTCGAAACAACTGGACCGATTTTGATGAAATTTAGCAGATATGTAGAGACCATGAGGAAGGACATAGGCTACTTTTTATCGCGGAAAAACGTACGGTTTCCGCAAGGTTAACTTTTGCGCGCACGATTCCGGGGGCAACATCTAGCAAGATATAGATTGTTTATCCGGCGATAATTTATTTTAAGTATGAAGAACAAAATTAAACTAGAATTTCCTAGAGAACTAAACTCTTCTACAAGTTACTTTCTAAAAGTAATTTCTACATATGATTTGCGAATAAAGTCGCGTGGTTTTGAAGTACCTATGCTGTTTATCGAATAATTTATTGTTCTATACTAAATACGAGATTATCGTTTATGATTACTCGTAAAAGTGGTTACCATTAATGACAATGTAATTACTGATAGCGAGAATGATTAACGAGCTAATAACGTGGAATCAATATTTCAGACAGCCATATATATATCACGCCAACAAGTGGGCTGCAGAAAAGAGGATAAAACTCACAACTTCGGACGTCTCCACATCCTCACATGTCCCACCTTTCCCGCATACTCACTTATCCCACTCGTCTCCTGCAAAATAGAATAGAATAGAATAGAATCATTTATTTTCCAGGAAATTGGTTACAAAGATGTTTTAGGTCAAAATCTCACATATTCTACTTTTCACAATTACTCAGTGCTCATAATATATCCCACTCGTTGTGACACATTGTAACATATTCTACTTGTGAGCATGTGTGACAAGTCTACACACATGCTCGCATATCCCACTTGTCTATAGTCGACTAATAAGATGTGGGAATGTGTGTAGACTAGTATCTAATACTAGTGTACACACATTACCACATCTTATTAGTCTACACACATTCCCACATCTTATTAGTCGACACACATTCTCACATATATTACTAGTCTACACACATTCCCACATCTTATTAGTCGACACACATTCTCACATATCTAACTAGTCTACACACATTCCCACATCTTATTAGTCGACACACATTCTCACATATCTAACTAGTCTACACACATTCCGACATCTTATTAGTCGACACACATTCTCACATATCTAACTAGTCTACACACATTCCCACATCTTATTAGTCGACACACATTCTCACATATCTAACTTGTCTACACACATTCCCACATCTTATAAGTCGACACACATTCTCACATATCTAACTAGTCTACACACATTCCCACATCTCCCTAGTCTACACACATTTCCACATCTTATTAGTCTACACACATTCCCATATCTTATTAGTCTACACACATTCCCATATCTTATTAGTCTACACACATTCTCACATCTAACTAGTCTACACACACTTTCACATATTATCTCACTAGTCTATACACATTCTCACATCTCACTAGTCTACATACATTCTCACATATCTAGCTAGTATTCACACATTCTCACATATCCCACTAGTCTACATATTATCGTATATAATATCAATTATTACACATGCACACATACCCCACTCGTCCCCACACCTATCTGGTATGATTGAAAAACGAAAATTACTGTTCAAATCTTTATGTTATTTGTGACATTTTTTGTTAAACCAATGATTTTACACGCTCATATATCGCTCTCGTCACCGCAGGTTCACACATATTCCACATTTCACACATGCTTACATATCCCACTCGTCTCCACACATTCTCACATATCGCATTTTTCACACATGCACACATACTCCACTCGTTCACACATCCCTACACGTTCCCACAATTCCCAAGTTGTTTCTTAAGTTCTTCACTTCGACTACATTTTTTGTTCCCCGAGAGTAACTTATTTAATTGTAAAACTTACTAAATACCTATATTTTCTTTTTAGTTTTTCCGCCTAAACTGATTATTCGTAGTTGTTTTATATTTTTCTGGAAAATGGAGTTTATTTATAAAAATATATATTTTATATAGGTTTCTTTGCGAAGTAAAAATGTCGATAGAATCTATATTGTCATGAAAGGGCTTTGTATTTTGCGGTTTGCCAAGTAAGTCAGGGAACTGCCCATGTTGTTTTATAAGCTGGCACTTGTAAAATCCTCTGGTATTTTTTTATTTGAAAGCGGACAAAAGTATTAACAATAGACACATAATATAATATAATTTTTAAGTATTTGCTACTGATATTGGAACCCTAGTACCCTAGTCGGCAAAAAACGTCCGTAACGTTAGATAAAACCGTAAGATTTTGATGTATTGTGATATTCTGACAGTTCAATAGAACCAAGAAGCAAAATTTCGCACGTATTTAAACATTCGGTATGGTCTAGCGGCTAGGATACCTACTTCTCAACTAGGAGGCTCGGGTTCGATCCACTGTATCGTAATTAGCTTTTTACGTCAGGGGTAAAATTTGGGGAAAATATTTTTTAAAGTGTTGGTATCACTACCCGTTATCAATGAATTGCGGGAATCATCGTCGTCGTTTAAAAACCGCACTGTAAATAGAATTCTGTGCTAATGTAATAGAGCATAAAATCGAACACACGAGTGTCGAGCGTTTCGCTTCACTGCACCGTACCAAATCCGTGCGTGTGTAGCGACACCAACTTCGGTCTCCGGATATGGTTCGCTGTACGCTCCGTACCAAATCCGTGCGTGTGTAGATAGCATAACAAGCTACAGTGGGGTTAGCAGGAACAATTCACATCTACGTATTCGTAACGTTATAACGCGTTATTCAAAGGAATATAAAAATTATGACAGCGCCCATACAATAATTGACATTTGATTGATCAATATCATGAGCGACAGTAAACGTCAAATAAAAAATTGTATGTATCTTGTCTCTTGCCAGTAACGTTATCGAATGAAAAATGCTTGAAAATCTGTTAAAATCATGACAGCGCCTATACAAACATTAGCTAACGTAACATTGCCGCAGTCAAATGTTCATGCTAGGCCCCCGTTACACGACATAATGATAAAAGTTGGGCAGAGCCGGTCACCACGTTCATAATAAACTTCGGCCCCTCAATCGGTCAGTACAGTTCATTTGCCTCAGTCATATGACTATTATCTGTGAGTGTTTGGTTTATCTTGTAAACGAATGACCATGACTACAATATGTAAACAGACTTCTGTTTTTTATCACTGGTGCCCCACTTTTATTGGAGAAAACGATAAAGATATATAATTACACCCATTTTCCTGTGAGAAAATTTTATGCAATTTTTATAATATGTAGTCTATTCACTTTTTTTGCACTACTGAAATGTTTTCAAGCGTTTGAACTTTTAGTAACTTTATTTCGGAATAGGGAAAAAAATCCTCCTTTTTTCCCTTTTTTTTTGACATTTTTTAATTCAAGGATTTAACGGATTTAACGGTTGGTACCTACCATTGACACGTTAACCTAGTCCACTGGCATTGCGCATGATGATGCAGTGTTTAAAATGCATTAAAAATCTTTATCACTAGATACCGTACATTATGCTGGAACAAAGACCTATATATTATAGACGCGGCATGTCGAAGCAAAAGTGGCAGGGACATATTTTGTGTTCCGCCGTACAATCAGTCCGAATTAAATTGAATAATCTTCTGTTACATGTAAGTCATATAGCTGTTTATTTTAAAATCAGTGCTGGAATAAAACGCGATTTAAAAACGTACGGTATCTAATTTGTAGTAAGATTATCTAATGTTTTTAGTGAAATTTATCTATGTTTATACCAATATTATTTATAAGAGAAAAAGTTTATTTGTTTGCTTACGTCGAATATACCCTGAAACTATGTAGACCACGGGGAAGGACATAGGCTAATTTTTATTGCGGCAAAATGTACGGTTCCTGCGAGATTTCTTTTAGCGCTCACGAATTCGCGGGTAACATCTAGTAGTTAAATAAGTCCTAGAAATTCTAGGTAATTAAAATACTCACTAGTGGTACTTTAAATTCATTGAAGCTTGGTGACCGTATCCTTTGAATGCTTATACGCTAAAGTACCTACTCGCATACAAGTAAGTGATAGTATTCTGCACAATGAAAACAAACAATTCATATGAATAACTACAATAAAGATAATATTAACAAAGACACTTAGTTCTGTACCCGGTACCGCACGAAATGTACCCATCCATGTATTTTTCATGTTAATCAGTAGGGGTTAAAAGGTGACAATAATTACTTCATTAGTACATTGCGGAGTGTTGCGGATTCGGACTAATTTTGTGCGCCCGGCCCGAAATGCCGGAGAAAGACAGTTACAGTAACAGTGATTACATAATCGTGCCACAAGGTGAGGTTTTTTCATTACTAAAGGTAAAGGATGCAAACGGAGGACCTGCGAAACAAGCTTTAGAACTTCAAGTCACAATAGGAAACGTGTATTTGTTTTAAATCAGTAAAATTTTTATATTTTCCAAAAGCCAACATAAATATGGACCGAGAAATGCAAACAGTATTCAGATGCAAAATTAAAAAGTTACAGGACTAAAAAATGACGATTATTTTTTGGTATGATCGATAAACGAAAATTACTGTTCAAATCTTTATATTATTTATGACATGTTTTGTTAAAATAATTAAATACTTAGGAACAAAAATTCAGTAGGTATTTAAGTTACTAAAATATATTTTGTATTTATAAATTTTTATGCATTTTCAACTGCTGTGACGTCACTCGTGCATAATTTTTGTATAGACCGTTTTTAATGCTCTCCAACGACCTCACTTTTTCGACGTAAACGGTTGATCGTAGATATGCCATTGCAGACACAATATTTTCTGGTTTATTATGTACTTTTCGAAAAGCCAAAAAAGACTTTGCATGTTCCGCACTAATAACACAAACCCACGTATCAAATGATAAACAAAATACAGACTGTCAAAATATTCTTTATACATCAAATAATATTATTTTTTTATTGACCCAGTTAATAAAATTACTATGGAAAATGTGAAAACTTGAAATGGCGTCGTTTTTAATGACACATAGTAGCTGTAGCTCTGTTTGCATAAACTTGAGTTACATAAGTAATAAATATATTTTAGAGGAATCTTAACTCAACAAAAAACGTTGTTTTTTCAGTGAGACGTACAAAATTGTCTGTAAGTTAGATATAGAAAGCCCCCAAATTATAGATAGGTTTAGGTTTAAACAATTTCTTATCAAAAAGAAAAACAAAATATTAATTACATTATAATATAAAGTCACAGGTATTTGAGAACAGTGGAAAATTTTAAATTTCGAATGATCTTCACAATATTATATTAATGAGTGCATTTTGCTAATAAAAGCCGGGTTTTCACAATACGAGTACGCTCGGACCGAGTGCGCCCGTACGAGCCCACTCGGAACTTGGTTTTCACAGTTTTGATTTTTTGAATCAAAGTAGCATTTGATTTCTAAACACACAAGATGACGACGACTGATTTGTTGCTCCGAGGTGTAGAAATTGTAGCAGATATGTTATTGGCTGAAGTAGAAAATCACGGGAGGGAAATAAAAAAATATAAAATAACGATTTGGACTAGGAAATGGATTTAAAACGTGACCAGCTGGGCGCTTCAAATAATTTTATTCGCGAAGTGCAAGAGGAAGATCAAGCCACGTTAAAAAAAATGAGATTAAATACTGAGCAATTTAAGTATCTATTAGAAAAAGTAGCGCCAAGAATACAGAAAACAGATAGGTACCCATAATTACGAGGAAAGTAATAGCAGCTATACTTAGTTAAACTTCAAATAGTAATAATGAGATATTTAGCAGCTGGTGACTGCTTTCATTCGAAAGTCACTATCGAGTGCCAAAAGGTTTAGTTTCACGTTCTGTCCACTTTTTCTTTAGCTCCGTTTTAATTTTCTTAGTTGACGCCATTTTGTTTTTAAAATTTCATCCGAGTCAACTCGTAAAAGTAGAGCCGCGCCCGAGTAGCCATCCGAACGCACTCGGTCCGAGTGTACTCGTATTGTGAAAAACCGGCTTTATGCGCCTTTCCTTTTTTGCTGTTTTTTTTTTTAATTTTATTTGTGTATACTATTGTTGTATTCATTTTATGATAATGGTTAAATATTGGATATAGGATATTGGCTTCTGTAATATTTTTCAATGTTCAGCGACCCCTTACCTTACTGTGCGTATTTTATTCATATATAAAAAATATAATTTGTGACCAAATTGCCATACCTAGGTATAATATTGTCACCGTAAAATTGTAAAAATCGTTAGATTGTAATATTACTAGAAATATCATAAAAAGTCGACAGATTGTCAAATAAACATTTCCTCTTACAATTGTACGCATTATTTTTCGTTATATTGTAATATGTACCGATTGGTTAAACGGCAAGTCCCCGCGCCGCCATATTTGTTTGCTTTCTCATAATAATAATTATAACGAAAAATAATGCGTACTTACAATTAATTGTAAGGAGAAATTTTTATTTGACAATCTGTCGACATTTTATAATATCTCTAGTAATATTACAATCTAACAGTATTTACAATTTTACGGTGACATCATCATTGTTCGATATGATCGAATGTATTTTCTTGAAAGTGTCGTAATCTTTTATCTAGACAATTTATCGATTAAAGGATCAAGAAATACTTTTCAAATAGTCATAATTCATAGATGTTGCGCGAGACATCGAGCGAGCAAAAGGAAATCCCACAGGAACCGAGATTTTTTCCTCAATACAAAGTAGACCATATCCTTCCCCGTGGTCTATTCTATATCTGTGCCAAATTCAAGCTTCCAAACCTCAATTCAAGCTTCAGTATTGTCAGATGGTGCAAACTAATACTTTTCAAATAGTCATAATTCATAGATGTTGCGCGAGACATCGAGCGAGCAAAAGGAAATCTCACAGGAACCGAGAATTTTTCCTCAATACAAAGTAGCCCATATCCTTCCCCGTAGTCTACTCTATATCTGTGCCAAATTCAAACTTCCAAACCTCAATTCAAACTTCAGTATTGTCAGATGGTGCAAACTTCTCTGGGTATTAGTAATAAAACAAAAAAAGTAATCCGAATTGTCAAGCAGTGAGTAAGCTGATAATTGTCATTTATGTCAGATTTCACACAAAAAAATTAGCTTCAAATCGGTTCATCCGTTTGGCGGCTAAGATGCCACGGACAGACACTCAGACATACACGTCAAACTTATAAAACCCCTTTGTTTTCGTCGAGGGTCAAAAAGATGGTCATTGTTGTCGTCTTATTTCAGAGTGATTTCATCAACTAGTTACTGCAATATATTGCAATACCTAGTTGACGAAATCACTCAACTCAACTTAGCAATTTGTGGATTAGATTGTGATCTTTTGTTTACCAAATTATCAGTCACATGCTCGGAGGTAATCTCTGGATAACCTACTTTTATATTGTATAAATGAAATTTTCACTAGAAAACATGTAAGTTTGTACATAAAATTCAGTTTTAGCTGTTGTGTGATATGCGGCTGTTATCGGGACAAGATAAGGACGGCGGTGCAGCGGAGGCCTGCCTTAGAGGTCAGTGGCCAAGATCTATACATCTCACCCCTTACCTCGGTGTTCCAATAGTTACAGGTTATGTTAGCTGCCAGAGTAGGAACTGAAGATACCATCTAGAAAAGTGTATCTAGTAACACAAAAAGATATCAAAATAACAATTTTAAAATTGTACAAGTATCAATTTTAGGGCAAGTATTTGATCTCAATCTTGTTAACCTTATCTTAGATTCAATCATACTTTTTGTAGGTCAGACTGATAATTTCTATCGTTTGATTAAATCTGTCACCAATTTTCAGTCTTAAATAGGCATTACGGTAAGTAGTTGACCAAAACCTTAATTCTCCTATTAACTATAAATGAATTTAATTTTGAGTTTAAACTTTTGACGTTTTAAATGAGAATACAATTTTGCTGTTTTATCTTAATTATGTCGTGACTGCATCGAAACTGTATTATTGTAAGATAGCAGAATCGACTACAAATTTATTAAGTACACAAAGATAATATATCATTGCATCATAAGTTAAACATAAGCTTAATAGTTAGAAAGTATAAAGCTTAATAATTATTCGGTTGTTGATATAAATAATAAACTGATAAAATGATTGCGTCTTTTTGCAAGTATAAAATTAAAGAGGAAATTATATAACAAATTATAACACCAACATAAATTAGTGGGAGCAGTAGATTTGTGGATTTTTTTATGCATCAGAACTTGGCTTTTATTATTTCCATGATTGTTTTCTTATACTGCCATAAAAGAGATGTTTGATTTTTGGCCAGTTCTATGTACACTACATGACTACATAGGTAAATAGGAAAAAATTATGGGAATATCATAAAAATACAAAAAAAATAATTTGATGAAGGGTACATGCGTACAAAAATGATTTTAGGGCGGCCATGACAGTTGTTTTGACTTGACTTTTGACGTAGTAGACAGTTTTACGAAGAGACGTCGTCTTGAATGTCATACGTCTTTCTTTGTCAAAAGTCATGTCATTGACAAAATGACATTCTTTAGTTATTTCTGATCTGATCCGCCATGTTTTATTTTACTTTGTGTTGCTCTCCTTGACGAAGAATTTAAATGTACATGGAAACGAAGTGAAATTAAACAAAATAAAGAATAGGAAACGGTTACTATATTATGTAGCTATATTTACATATACTGTACATAGGGCTGGCCCAGGCCTCATACACTTCTTGAACATCGCTTTTACAGAAAATGTCTCAGTCCGATTTTGGGTATTTTTTTTTTCAATTGCTAACTCGTAGGTACGACACATTCTGACTAGTGGATTAAAGTAGCATGTTACATTGTAGATTAGAATACTGCATGTTGTTTACTGCAAAATTAAGTTCAGACTTCGATAAAACTGTTTAATAAGCGTCAAGATATGGAGCAGAGAATCGATAATTGATTGATGAATTAATTACCCGGGACCCCTTCAACCTGACTGACTAGCATTCAATTACCTGACTAAACAATCATTCAATTACTACTGCCGGCTTATTTACATAGGAATTTACTCGAAATACATTTTAGCTCGCTTTGGTCTCCTCATCACACTCGCGCCACTAATATTATTGATGTGAGTTTGTGTATTTTAATACTAGCAGTCCCGACACACATTGTTCTGTCTTAAATATGAACTGGAATGAACACATAACTATACCTACAATGTAACCAACGTCCTAGTCCTACATCTACCTCTACAACCCACACCTATTTCAATATTTCTCACTGTTTGAACCTTCCACATTTATTTCAAGAAAATTAGCCAAATCGGTCCAGCCGTTCTCGAGTTTTAGGTCCCTCGGGAATAGGATAAAAGGTATCCTATGACCTTCTCCTGGTCTTAAGATACCTCCCCACCAATTTTCATCCAAATCGGTTTAGCCGTTCTTGAGTTATAAATAGTCTAAGTAACTGCCAACACGCCCGTCTTTCACATAAAAACTTCTGATTGTATTTGAGAGAAATTTGGAACAAAGCCTTAGTTTACCATACCTATAGGTTACTTTCTGTCCCGGAAAAATTTATCTGATAGATTGACAAATTACAATTTCCGCGAACGAAATAAAACATTTGTTTTGTCATCAATTATTGTCTCTCTCCTTATAAAGTCATTCAATTTTTGTTCCATAAATGGCTTTAAATTTACTTTGAACAAAGTGGATTTATTGCAGGAACAACCGTTGTTTATCCTCTAAATATGTATCAAACGCAAATTATGTAAATTCGCTAAATGGTTTAATGTAACCTACATATTACGACCGGGTCCTGATGAAATAAGATTCCCTTCGCCTTGGCCCTGTACTCTTTAGGGTCGGCCGTTAATTCAACCTTTATAGGGCAAATAAACTTCACCAAAGTTTCGCCGAACAAAATTATAAGGGTACTTTGCTAAGTACCATTATAAAGTAGCCGTTTGTTTTATTTTAAACGTTGTTTCAATTTATTCAAGGTATTCTGACAGCGAATTCGGATTATTCCATTTGTTTCTCTGAAATAAATTTTCGGCGCGCGAGTAAATTGATAATCCAATAATCTACTCCCGCTCAATTTATTGGATGCAGAATTATCTACTACCATCATCATTGTCCGTTAATGTAGAAATCTATACTTATCTAGTGTGTCTGTCTGTCTGTCTCTCTGTGAACATCTGTCTGTTACCTCTTCACGTTTTAACCTCTGAACCGATTTTATGAAATTTGGTATATACATACTTTGGGACCCGGGAAAAGACATGATGTTTTTTATCCCGAAAAAGTAGTGTTACACCGGGAATCGGGAATTTCCCGGGCGGAGCCGCGCGCAAAAGCTAGTTTTATATAATACTAGATGTTGCCCATGACTTCATGTGCGCAAAAGTTACTCTAACTACTCTTAATGTACATTTTTCCACGTTAAAATATCTATTTCCTACCCCGTAGTCTACTCTGTATCTGTGTCAAATTTCATTAAAATCGGTCCAGTAGTTTCGAAGCCTATTCGATGCAAACAAACAAACCTTTATAATATTGGTATATAAATTAGATTCAGAACCCGTTAAAAAACGTAAACAAGTGCAGTACTTCAGTACAATTTTCATGCATTAAAATTAAATTATAAAAAATCTTAACATTAATATTAATTAATAAATTAAAAATACTGTAATGTATTCCTATTTGTTTAACATGACATGAAAGACAAACTTTTAATAATTTCTGCGTTGACAAATGAAAAAGTTGTTCAATTTTGGAGAATGACTTTCGCAACGGCATGGGTTATTCATGAACCACGTCACAGGGTCACGAGTGCGCGTCACTCACACTTGGCCTAGTTGCCGGTCCCCAGGCACGTAAGACCTAGATATATTGGGCTTTACTTACTTTAATTTAGTTAGCCGTCTATAAATTAAGTGACGCTCAAGTCACATGCTGTCCTTGTCATTTCGGCTGGCATAGACAGCGACAATCTGTGAATAGGAGGCCTCTTAATTTTGATAAGCGTTTCAGCATTCGGCAGTAAGCGTCGCTTATAAACACATCGCAGCTCGAGAGTTAGAATCCTACCAAGGAGAAGATATCCAATCCATGGGAAGCTGCATAGTAGCTGCATACTCAGCCCCGAAATTTTTTTGAACGCGCCTATCGCTAAACTCCGATTTTATCTCTCTTTCTCTCTCTCATTCAATGTTAAAAAGGAACAGATAGATCCTAAACCGAAGCTCAGCGTTAAACGTCGTTTAAGTACGTTGGTGAAATTGGGACTTAGTTTGTTAATTTAATGAGAACATATTATACAGTTTAGTAATCCCGAATAAGATTTCCAGCCATTATGTGGTCTTCCACTAGGATTAGTTATGAGAAAAATGCCACATTTATTGTTCTGGGTTTTAATAAGCTAAATGTACATATGGGATCACGTTCACAAAGGTACTAACGCGCTTGAAATTAAATTAACTTCGTAATGAAGTTCTCTCCTTTGTGTAACTCGTAGGTACGTTTTGAACATTAATTCCGTTTTACTGCAAATCCTATTTACTGTGCTGTTTCACGGAATGTTCTCGTTTTTGTACAATTGGCTGGCAGCAGTGGTTATGTCCACGAGGATACTAATTAGCGTTATTTACAGGCGAATACTAAAACGCAAATCAAAATTAAGATACCTCCTTTTGACAGGTTGTGGATTTTCTGGGTCATACATCAATGACCCAGAAAATCCAAGTATTAAATATGTGTATAATGTAATAAAAATCTTAAATATATGTATAGTATAAAAGTATTAATTATACCTCCCGTTTTCTGGTACCTGTAACACAAGTTCTTCGGATACTTAGCACGGGGCCAGATTGACGTGGTGTGAAGCGTCCATAGATATTATATTATATTATATTATATGATCGTACAAATCGGATTTCTGGGGACACATTTTAAGATAACGAAATTGACAAGTGTCTAGGAATATACAGGACGACCACCATCGTAGCTTTCGGGAATCGTAGGTTTTCATGCATCGTCTATCATTTCCATAGAAAAACGACGATAGCTGATAAGTGATCACCATAAACAAAATGGTTTTACTGTACCTAGGTAAAATGCAAAGTTGTATCAAATAATTTTAGCTAGATGTTCCAAAGAAAATATTCAGAACATCAAGGCATCATTATAAAGACATTGAATATTTCTTATAACGTTAGTCACTGTTACAAGAACCATTGTACTCGGAAGATGCTCATTTCGCATATTTTGGAGAGCGCTTCACGTCTGCTAGCTACGACGCGACGTTGACTTGACGCCGCGTTGTTACAATTTGCAACCAACAATAAGAGGTCCTTTACTTTCTCTCCCATTCTATCACTTCTAAATGATCATCGAGAAAGATGGGAATTTTTTTTTTTTATTTAGATATTTATTTCATCACAGGAATAACAAATCATACCTAGTATTAGACAGCGAATTACAGAATCTCACGATTTTAAGACAGATTTTATGTAAGAAAGTATCGTGAGCTATATGTACAATATATATTAAGTTATTATACATTGAAAAACAGAAAATTACTATTACAATTTGAATATACCTAGAATATTCAATTTATTTATGTTTAATAAAAATTAGGTAAATTCTGTGACAACGTATTTATTTATATTAATTATATGTTATGCAAAACGGAAAGTCTTTCATCATACATTATTATTATTAATGAATTTTTGAGGTATGTATATTTATGAACACTTAATAGTGTCTAATTAGCAGCTAACACTAAAAAAATAAAAATTAACAACGAGCATTTGCTTATTAATAACTTATACGCGCGCCCTTATTTATAAAATTGACGTAGGTGCCGGCTACGACTATAAGCGAAGGTAGGTCGGTGTTTGGCCTATATTCCATCTCGCCCCAGCTCGTGTAAAGTGTATCTATCCGTCCCTGTCACCCGTGACGTCATAACGCACCCCCTATGTGTGCGTGATGCACATGGTAAATACTAAATACACAGGAGTAGATGCAACAGTTAAATGAAACCACTGGTCAATACCATATTAAATTAACACAATTAGTCTCCCAAACAACGCTGTCAACAGAGCAATTACGAGAACAATTCGTTTGAATGAGTTTATTAATTGAGCTAAAAATAGATGAAAAGGAAAATTTTCCTGGGAATTTCCATCCGAAAAACAATATTGCAGTACGTAAGTGAAAGGAAATACATGTTTCGATTACCCTATTTTTCAAATTAAATGTCTGAACATTGAATGCTGTGCGGGTTCCCGCAGGAACGATTCGCCAGAATGTTGCTTATTATAACTTTTATCACTTTTAATTATTATGAATATATAATTTAAAAAGAATATATAGATATTATAGACGAAGCATGTCGAGGCAAAAAGTGTCCAAAATCTTTTTAAGTGTGGACACTTTTTGCCCCACTTTACGGGTTGTTTGTGGCAATTCGTCATCTTGACATTTTGACATATTTTGCTCTTCGCATAATAAGCCTTGGACTATATGAAACTGAAACCGGAAAACCGTAGAGAATTTTGAGCATTGAAAATAGAAATCTGTACTAACATATTAATTATTGTAGAGTTGAAAATCGAACACATGAACGTCGAGTCAAATGTCAATGTCATATATGACTCGAAATTTTCAACTCTATTATATTAGCGTAGATTTCTCTTTTCAGTGCTCTGAATTTTCCTCAGCATTCCGGATTCCGCGGCATATAGTCCCAGCCTAATCATTTCGCATAAATTTGGCAAAATCTTCTGAAATCAAGATGGCCAAGACGTAACTTTTTTTTGTATGATCTTTTCCCTCAAATGTACGTTATACTTATAGCCCATCCTTAGTAATATCTTTGATATTAAAAGTTTTAATAAAATTTTAAACACTCCATCTATTTATAAGCTAACCTGACAGACGTTCTGTCCTGTCTTAAGTACGTGAGAGTAGGATAAAAAGTTGTCTAGGACTTATTCTCGGACCTCCCAAATAATGAAATTTTTATTTTATTGAAACACAAAAAAAATATAAAAATCGGTTAAGCTGTTTCGGAGATGAATACTAACACTATGACACGAAATTTTAATATATCAGACTCGATGTTTAACCGTAACCGCGGCGAAAACCGTACATTTAGCCGCGTTAAAAAGTAGCCTATGTCCGTCCCCGTGGTCTACTCTATATCTGTGACAAATTTAATAAAAATCGGACCAGTATAGTTTCGGGGCCTATTCAATGCAAACAAAACAAACAACAAATTTTTCCTCTTTACAATTTTAGTACAGATTACGTTACATAACATTGATGGGTTCGACAAAAGCTTTTTACAGATCAGACATTTTGCTCGCTAAAATATTCAATTCCATAAGGAAATAATAAAATTACCATTTACGAGCCCATAAATTGCAAGTTCTGTCGATTCCTCATGGATCCTATCACCAGGTCTAATATAAAGACTTCTGGTATAAGATTTATTTCTCATTTTGTCGACATCTGTGGCTCAGTGGTTAGCGCGTCGGCGCAAAAGCTGGAGGTTGCGGGTTCGAATCCCGGCAAAAAACAAGGAGTTTTTCTGTGCTCCTGGGTCTTGGATGTGTATTAAATTGAATAAAATCTTAAAAATATATAATATATTATGTAGTACAAAAGTACTAAATACATAGATATATAATATTAAAAAGAGGTAGATATTTTATAAAGCGTAAAAATTAAGACTCGAATTGGCCCGAGTCGGGCCAATTTTGGTTAGTGTGCTCCGCGAATAATAGCGTGTTCTGTGATATTGTGCGACATTGACACATTGACACGCGTCCCATGTCAATGTGTGTCGTGGCACAGAAATATTGTCAGTTTTTTAAGGATATAACGTATCTATGTAATAATTAATCAAAGACTAAATATATTTTCGTCTGGTAACAAGTTCTTCGGATACTTACCACAGGATCAGATTGACTATATAATGTCTCCGAAAATCAATTACGGATACCTACTTCGGGCACATGATCCATCATCCACTGCTTATGTAAAGACGTTTAGGCAAAAAAATAATTGTCATGCTCAAAGTAAAAAATCATCTCATGTATGGGTGACTCTCCGCAAAACGCAAACTCGCCCATATATTTTTCTAGTACGACAATTATTTTTCTGCTTAAACGTCTTTACAAAAGCAATAGATCATATTCCCAAAGTATCTGTAATTGATTTTACCGAACCTTATATATTTATAATCTAACGAAAATTAGTGTCTTAAATTTTGGGCAGAATATTCGCGTCGGAAGTCTATCAACATTTTACAATTTCACTAGTTTTATTACAATCTAACAGTTTTTACAATTTTACGGTGACAGATACATTTAGTGTTTTTTCAGACAACAGCGTGGATGAAAAATTGATTTTCGATAGTAAACATAATTGTTGTCCTATCAAATCTGTATTGTAAAACTGAAAAAAAAATATAATTAAGAAATTAAGTTTTAAACTTTCATCCCCTATTTTACCCCTTGGGGGTTGAATTTTAAATCCTTCCTTAGTGGATGCTTACGTCATAATATGAAGAATACGTGTGGAAAATTTCAAATTCCTAGCCTTCTGTGTGCATCAGTCAATCAGCTTTGTCTTTTATATAATACTAGACTGAATGTTGCCCGCGACTTCGTGCGCGCAAAAGCAAATCTCGAGGGAATTTGGCCGCAATAAAAAGTAGTATATATATATATATATATATATATATATATATAATATTATCTCCTAAACTAATTTAAATTTTAAAAATATAAGCACATACCGACCTACATAAGTGTAGTATAAATCGATATTACGATAAAATTTGAACCTACATTGTTCGACTTTAGGGTAAATCACCAACAGCGTTTATATGAAAAAAATAACCGACTCTTAGAGTAACCGGTAGATAAGTAATTAGTACAGATCAATTATTCATGCCATTGAAGTAATAGCAATTTATTAAATAATAAATTATCTAAGTAAATATTGAAGAAGTAAGCGTAATATATGTGCTTCAGATTAGATTTAGTTCGCTATATTTCCGAGAACCTTTTCTGTCGTAATTTTGTTGGTCATACAAAGTGCCACAAAGTAACCCTCATCTATATATCATTTTCCCGACCTTTTTTTAAACCGTTCACATTTTTCTTCATCACGTACACATTCAGACAGTATTATAGCGTTTATAGACTAGTGCTTTTACCTTTGAAAATGGTCAAAAGTGAAAAAAAATTATAGTTGGATGAAACCCGTTGGAAAAGGAAGAGAATATAACAAAAATTAAAGGAAAAATAAATAAAAAGATTTGAGGTCGGTAAGTGTAGGGGGTGAGTTTTAAAGGGTAGAAAACGGTTTATCTACTTTAAACTACAAGTCCTATGGAAAAAAGTCACATGGCAAACTTATAGGTAATAGAAAGATCTACAACTTTAGTAATTACTTTTTTTTCACATTACCTCAAGATTTATGTCATCATCATCATCATCATCATCAGCCTATCGCCGTCCACTGCTGAACGTAGGCCTCCCCCAATGAGCGCCAACCATCCCGATCTTGGGCAGCCCTCATCCATCCGCTGCCAGCCACCTTCTTCAAATCGTCGGTCCATCGTGCCGCAGGACGTCCTACACTACGTTTGCCTAAGCGTGGTCTCCACTCTAATACTTGTCTGCTCCATCGATTGTCTGTCCGTCTGCAGACATGGCCGGCCCACTTCCACTTCAGCGTGCTAATTCGTTGAGCAATGTCAGTGACTTTAGTTCTCTGGCGAATAACGTCGTTACGTATTTTATCCACCAGAGATACCCTTAACATTGCTCTTTCCATCGCACGCTGAGCAACCTTAAACTTATGAACCAAGCCTACGGTGAGTGTCCACGTTTCGGCTCCGTATGTCATTACCGGTAGAACGCATTGATCAAAGACCCTGGTCTTAAGGGATTGTGGGATCGACGATTCAAAGATGTCCCGGAGCTTCCCGAATGCAGCCCAGCCCAAGCGTATTCTTCTACTCACCTCCTTCTCAAAGTTGTGCCGCCCGAGTTGAATGGTTTGGCCAAGATATACGTATTCTTGCACAACTTCGAGACTAGCGCCATTTACGACGACTGGTCTCGGGAGAACGTGTTCATTATACATGATTTTAGTTTTGTTCAGGTTCATACCGAGACCCACCCGTCTTGAAGAATCGCTTAGGCTGTTCATCATCTCTTCCAGGTCCTGCAGAGAGTCTGACATAATAACTATGTCATCTGCGAATCTCAGGTGTGAGATGTACTGGCCGTTTATGTTCAGTCCCCGTCCGTTCCAATCGAGCGTCTTGAAAACGTCCTCCAACGCGTTATTAAACAGTTTTGGAGAGATAACATCTCCCTGTCTTACTCCTCGACGCAGTTGGATTGGTTTTGTACTCTGTTCTTGTACTTGGACGGTCATTGTTGCGGCCTTGTACAGATATCTCAACACCTCGACATATCGGCAGTCGACGAGACATCTCTGCATGGATTCCAGCACAGCCCAGGTCTCGACGGTATCGAAGGCTTTTTCATAGTCCACATACGCTAGGCAGAGAGGCTGATTATACTCCTCGGTCTTCTGTATAATTTGCCTTAGTGTGTGTATGTGGTCCACAGTGCTGTAGCCTTTGCGAAACCCGGCCTGTTCCGGTGACTGAAAGTCGTCAAACTTCTGGGCAAGACGATTCGATATAACCCTCGAGAACAGCTTATACACGTGGCTCAGGAGTGAAATGGGGCGGTAGTTTTCTAGTCGCGTGTTATCGCCTTTTTTGAAAAACAAAATCGCTATGCTCCTGCTCCATGTTTCCAGGGTAGTGCCAGTGTGGATGACGGAATTGAAGAGCTTGACAAGCTCAGTCAAGACGGGTGTTCCTCCTGCCTTGAGCAGCTCTGTGGTTATTCCGTCATCTCCCGGTGCTTTGTTATTATTAAGCTGACTGAGAGCTATTCTAATCTCACCCATGTCGACATCAGGAAGCTCATCTGTAAGGTGGCGCGTGAGTCTGGCCCGTGGGTCATCTGCATGATGGGTTTGGGGTGGGCTTGTTTTTTGGGTGTATAATTCCCCATAGAACCTTTCGACTTCAGCGAGGATCTCCGGCTTCGAGGTGACGGTAGTGCCTTGTGGAGTATTGAGTTTCGTCAAGTGACAACGGGAGTTATTGGGCTTAGCGAATACCTTCGAGCCCTTATTTCGCACTATGGCTTGCTCGATGGCTTGGGTATTCGCCCGGCGGGTGTCGCGTCTAATTTGCTTTTTAATCTCCCGATTGAGAACTTGACGCTCAAATTGTGTGGCATTTATTTGTTCTCGTCTCTTCCTCATCAACTCCAGAGTTTCGCTGGAGAGCATAGACTTGCGTCCATGGCTCTTTGGACGAAAGTACTTACAACCCACCTCGCAGATAACACGAACTAGACTGTTGGCGGTGTGGTCTATGTCCTTCGTGGTTTCCAACATGGCGAATCGATTTTGGAGTTCTAGCTGAAAGCTTTCGCAGCCGGCTTCTACCTGGGGCCGTGTAGGCCTGAGAGTTGACCTTACTAAATGCGCTCGCTCTACACTGACATTTATACTCAGGCTGCCTCTTACCAATCGGTGATCACTTCCGGTATTAAACCTGTTAATCACGGAGACATCTCTGAATACATGGCGCTTGTCAGAAATAATAAAGTCAATCTCATTCCTCGTCACGTTATCGGGGCTTCGCCAGGTCCACTTTCTATGGGGCTTTTTCTGAAAGAAGGTATTCATCAGAAAAAGTGTATTCATCAGAAAAAGATTTATGTGAAAAATTCAAATAACTGTTTTGTTTTTTATTTTTATCTTAAGTATATAACATTTTTTTACGAAATTTGGTAAAAACTCAACTTTATATGTTCCAAATATACTGTAATATTTTTGATTTAAAATATTTATTTTTTCAACTTATTTTGACTTAATATCGAAAAATTAACCCTAATTTTCAATCCAAAATTCTCACGTCACAATATGAGCTTTTTTAAAAAAGTCGGTGGGCTTTTTGTTCTTTAAAATATTTCCCTTGTGATAATATAAAAAAATATATACATTACCAATAGTAGATGTTCTCCAAAATGCAAAGAAAAGAACAGGTAGCAAGGCCCGCCTCGAAATAATTATATCGCCACTAAAATCAGTCCAGTAGTTTCGGAGCCTATTCAATGTAAACAAACTTTTCCTCTTTATAATATTAGTATAGATAATGGAAATCTCGATGAAATTTGGTATGCAGGATGTTTTGGGCGAGAAAAATCGATCTAGCTAGGTGTTATCCCTGGCAAACGGCGTATTTCTTAATTATTGTATCTTGTTTCACGACGTATCGTTTAACAATATTAAATCAATAATTTCGACTATTAATATCATAAAAATAAAAATTATCCAAAATGGCGGCGATGTGGTTCGCCACCCATCACGTCTCGTTTCTCGCGGAGGCGAAAAGTGGCCCACGGAGAGCCGCTTCGCTACGTTAAATGTAAGAGGAGGAATGGATGGTAAGAATGAAAGTGGACGAAGCGAAACAAGTATGTAAGGATCGTAGCAAGTGGAAAGAAGTGGTCTCTGCCTACCCCTACGGGAAAGAGGCGGTATCTGCAACTCTGCCTACCCCTACGGGAAAAAGGCGTGATGATATGTATGTATGTATGTATGTATGTAATATCAGTCCGAAAGCATGTGGTATACAAGATCTTTAAGAACTAAATCAGAAATACGGGGCCATGGAAGTGCCGTACCGCCCGCGCCCGTGGTGTTTACACCTGAATGGATGCACATTTCGGATTTTTGACATTACACAGCCCACCTGGCCAAAATTTTCTTAGTTATTTTTTTCTTTTCTGTATTCTATGATATATTTTTTTTCTTATTATTATTATTTTTCACGATCCCGTAATGTCTAAAATTTTTGAATAAAGATTTATTTATTTATTTAAATAAGGTCTTTAAAACTTATAAAATAACCCAGGCATTAATAAATAATAGGTTACCCATACTTACCTATTACAATTTTTCTCTGTAATTTCTATGTACTCGTACTAGAACACCGAGCAAAGCTCCGTCTCCTATTTTTATTTATTATCATTAGAACCTAATACCTATACAAATAATATTATTTATTGTTTCAGGTATGTAACAAGAATGAAAATGGGTTTGTACATAAGCAGCAGTGCGAGACAGAAGAATCCTATAAAAATAATAATTATTATCTTAAACATATTATATTATTACCTACTTGGTTTTACTATTTTAGCTAAGAGCCAAATGGTAAATAGCGATAAATATTATATATCAATCAAAGACGATATATGTTTGGTCTCGCTGGTAGAGCGTCCAGCGAGACCAATGATTTGTTTATGTTAACAATTTTATTACAATTACAAAAACCAACATTTTAAAAATTTAATATACTCAACTACATCAAAAAAGGAAATGAACAAAAATTTTAAAACTTCCATATTTAAATGGAAAGCGAATTTTATGAAACTTCCAGGACAGTAAATAATATTAAAAACGAGTTAAAATTTCATCAGGCCTTCATTGGCCGCCCGGTATCGCGTCTAAAAAGAAAATTAAAAAGCACCCGGGCGTTCAGCCGGTCAATCCATTCACCGGGTGAGTTCAGCAGAATTTCCATTCGAGTCCGTTCAGAATTATTTTACCTCTGATGGGATATTTATGTCAACGACATAAGGATTATTGTCATAGAAACTCCAAGGTCGAATAAGTCTGAACGGACTATAGCATCCATTTCGCGAAACTTCGATTAATAGCGAGTTTAATATATTTCATTGGGTCTAATTTGCGCGTGACGTCAAGCGAACACTAAATAGGAATTAAAATTAATCCGATTTAGCTTTATCATAATTCTATACTGTAATAATTTACAATCGAGATTACGAGCAGGTATTACAATATAATCAAACGCTACAGTTGAAAAGTGTTATCTATAATTGCTCACCGACTTATTTAAAAGACTTAGTTTTGAAATGTTTTAAAAGAAGTGACGACCACAAACCAAAATGCTATTAGATTGTACAATCTCATTTTCATTTCATTTTCCGTACCTAATTATTTTTAATCAGATCCATGGAGAAGTGGAGATAATAATCAACTTTTTTTTATATATTTTATAAATTATATATAAGAATATTCGTTAAAATTAAGTTTTTACCGCACCTCCTGCAGATATACGACCTATACCATTGTAATCAAAATTAAGCTTACATCTAACCTATTTTATCTTTGATCGCCATGGAGCATTTTCCATGGTAAAATTCCTAGTGTTATTGTAAAAAACACTGACTAAAAATAAAACTCTCTAAACGAACGTTACAAAAAAACTGACGAAAACTGGTTTGAGTTTTCCAAAAAAAATCCGATGAGTGAAATAATGAGTTAAAATTTTCACTAAGTTTCAAATAAAAATATTTTCGCAAAAAAGAAGGAAAAGTGAACGAATTAGACAAACCGAGATTGCTATTTCCTCCAAAACGATTTGATGTAACCTCGGGAAATACGAAATCCTGGATTTTATGTCTCGCATAAATATTCCTACTAATAGACCTATCTCGTGTATTTGCGTATATACTCGTATACTTAAATTACAAGTCTTGTATTTTGTACGATCAATATTAAAATAATTATTAAAATTGTCTTTAATTTTGTCTTGCGTTTAATAAAATTAGTAGAGGACGAGTAGGTAGCTGGGTAGTAGTTTTATTGGTCCATGTTAGTAGGGACATGTATTTGTAAAAATTATCCGGTAGTTTACTGTACTTATATATATGTCACCGTAAAATTGTAAAAAATATTCTGCCTATAATTTAACATATTATTTTTCGTTAGATTATAAATATATAGTAATGAATCTTTCGATATATTTTTACAATCTCGTTAGTTATTTTACAATCTAACGGTTTTCACAATTTTACGGTGACATATACACGAGTGGTAAAAACTGTTTTATTAGAACTAAATAAAGTAAGAGTTTCACGAACAAGGACGTGTCATAAATAACGTTAAATTATGCGTACAGTGTCAAAAGTTTAGCCTCCAGCCTCTGTAATAAAGCCCTTATTCCCTCGTAACATAGTTGCTAACTCCAAAATACCCGTCTTATCTCACGAATTAAATTATTATTGAACGTTAAATTTAATAAGTAAAGTTTTGAATAATTGAAATTTTGTTTTGTTCCCATTGTTCCACTTCCAGTTTTTGTTTGCAGACTTCGCTTTGTTACGTGAAAAGGTAACTTTCGTTTATCATTAAAAGAACCTTCAAATTATAAACGGTGAATGGATTATGAAATATTCGAATAAAGAAAATAATTTCTTGAATATAATATTGTGTTACTAACCAAATCTTTGGTCTAAGGAGTACAATTTAGCCAAAGAATAATTATTATCAAAAAAAATCAAATCATTTTTTTTTTTATTCTAAGTTGGTATTACTATACTCTTTTTGAACGTCGATATACATGATGCCTACCACCGATTCGGGAACTAGCCCCTAATTAAGATACCCGTCATTTACTTGTCTTACCCGAATGACAGCTCGCGGCTATGTGGGCATGGCTAGACATCAGCGGGGGCCTGTCAGCGCACGCGGGACGTGGTTTACTTAGCGGTTGACGTGTTTCACGGGGCTGATGTTTTAGTGTGTTGACCTAATTGACAAGGTAAGGTCTCCGAAAATCAATTACGGATACTTCGGGCACATGATCCACTGCTTATGTAAAGACGTTTAGGCAAAAAAATAATTGTCATACTCAAAGTAAAAAATCATCTCATGTATGGGTGACTTTCCGCAAAACGCAAACTCGCCCATATAAAGAAAAAAATTTTTTTTCGAGTATGACAATTATTTTTCTGTTTAAACGTCTTTACATAAGCTGTGCAGCAGCAGATCATATCCCCAAAATATCCGTAATAGGCAATCGGACAATTTTTTTTTATTGCATAAATGAATAGTACTCTTAAATATGAGTAACTTCTCAGAAGAAACCGTATATCAAAAGTCAATATTTTCAAAGGTACAGCGATTTGTATAAAAAATTTCGCGAGCCTCCTAAAAACGCTCCATACTAAAGTCGACCTAAAAATGACGTCACTTGTATATGAAGTAGTATGAAGTAGTATATGAAGTATATGGCCGCAGGAATATATTTGTAAATATCTCCGATAATTGTGCGGTTAAGTTCATACTTACCATAATGAATGTTTTTGTATATGATGTGAGTAAACTAATGATGTAGGTTTTGATTACCAATTTCGCAAAAAAAAAAAATTTGGTATAAAGACTCACGAAATTTTGTATACAAATCGCTGTACCTTTGAAAATATTGACTTTTGATATACGGTTTCTTCTGAGAAGTTACTCATATTTAAGAGTACTATTCATTTATGCAATAAAAAAAAATCAGTCCGCTTGCCTATTGATTTTACCGAACCTTGGCGCCTAGACAAATTACCTTCGTTAAAATTCGGAAAGATCTGTCGTATCGACTTCTCTTTTGAGATCACGACATTTTGTCCCTAGACAAACGCACACTGTTGTTCGAATCGCAACAACGAATTGCTCAAACGTTAGTTGTTTATGATTTCAAGAATTTAGCCGTCAGTTGTGAAGTTGTCAAATGTCATATATATTTTTTTTAATTATTGATGGCGTTACGGCATAAAACTATTTGTCAGTGTCAAGTTAAAAAGGCAGACAACTAGATTTAATGTAGGTACCTATATGATTTCAACACCGTATTATTTTCAAGTCTAATGTCTAGTCAAAGTTCAAAATACAAATTTTGATACAAATAGTCAGTGCAAGTCAGTCGATTCAGTAAAACGGTACCTAGAAGTTTTATTGAAAGTTCCTAGAGTGTTTTGTATAAAATGGAATCAAATTTCAAGTGTAGATATTTACAATAAGAATAAAGTAGGTACTTATTTAACAAGGCCGATTATTACGGTTGTAAGGCTGGAACATGAAGCATAGATACCAGGAGTCCGAACGGTATAGGCTTTTTACTAATAATTATGTACACAATAATAGGACCAGATCTTAGTTCTCTTTTCTGCCGCTAGGCGTGCGAGACCGACGAGTACCAAGTGTTGCCAATACTATTATACCGAGTGTTGCCAATACTATTATTTATTACAATTATTTTTAAATTACCGTTAGGCAATTACCGTGTTCTACGGTATCTATTTTTCGAGAACAGTTTCTAAGAATTTCCTAAAACTTTTATATAATAAGATTTCAATCTTTCCAGAGCTGTCAATAGCAATTTTAAACTTCCCGCGTAATTTCAAACGAGTGCATGTCGAACCGTCGCGCGCTCTACCGGCAAAAATCTGTCCCAGTTATTGAGACCATTATTTTAACATTACGTTCGGACTCCTTGTTAACTATACTTCGTGGGCTGGAACTTCAATATGCACCGAAATCCGAAACACCGGGAAAAATTCAGAGGATTATAAATTAGACACACAATTGGATAACTGTTTATCTATTGTATGACTCCAGAGTTCTATTTTGAATAATTATATTATATAATACATTATTTAATTAATTATCTTCTAGTTTTCATTGATAATACAGATTTTATACAGATTTCTTGCCAAATGGTCATAGGACACACATTATAAACAGATTTTAAGAGATTACACTAAAGGCCATACTCACGGTGCGTCCAGCAAATCCAGCACTGGTACTATTATGAATTTTAATATTATCCGGTGTTCAGCATAAAATATGTGTACAGTCTGACAAGGATCTTTTGGCACGTGGACAAAATCAGAACTAACATCGCCGTCTTGTAAAATGTCACTTTTAGTATTAAATTGTATTGTTTTGTAGTTGCGACACTTACCTTTTGGCACGTGGATAAAATCAGTAATAACATCGCCGTCTTGTAAAATTTCACTTTTAGTAATAAGTATTGTTCTTATTTGCGACACTCACGCCCCCATCCAAGTGCCAAAAGATCCTTGTCCGACTGTAATGGCGTATCTATTGTCTTGCGAATGATACCATCTAATAAAAAAGAAGGAAAAGGTTTTAATGTAAACTGCATTTTTATTTAGTATTAAATGACTATTTCTAACTTTTTTAATTAGAATATGATATAGTTATAAACATTTGTTAAAATAATAATAAAGTACACTCGTTTTATCTAAGATTTTTCAAGTTACTTTTTAAAAATACCAACATTTTTCTGGTTGGCAACATGCAAGAACGAGACACACGGCCTCCCTTATGGCTATCTCGCTCGGCTCGGATTTGCCTCTATGATACGTGCATTGTGAAATATACTCTATTACCAAGGCAATACAGTTCTTTTTAGCAATTACAAAATACGGAGTCTTCTATCCTTAGGACTATATCCATGTCCTGGTAAAAAAAAAACTGGCCAGAAGAAGAAGAAGATGAAGTACAATTATTTTTGTTTGTTATCAAAATAACAATTTACCTAACTTAGGCCTTTACATCCGATGATGGATGATTTATACAGTATTCTCCGAGCGAAGTAACCACTCTTGAAATACTGTAGTGCCTGGGACAGTTGTTTTTTAAATATCGTATGATTTCCCAAGCGCATACGGCATTCTCACAACATAGCCACCCTAGTCCAGAGGAATGACTAGTCAATACGTCTGGGGCCAACTATGTGCGGGTTTCCTCACGATGTTTTCCTTCACCGGTAGAGTTGTCACATACCTTTTGCAAACCTTCATAGAAATCCCTACCTATGATACAGGTTCCGGCTTCCCTTTGAAGAAGCAGCCTTCGCCACTGATAGTGAGAAGTGATATAAATCATAATGTAATTATTAATGTATCAAAACCGCTTCCAACCTAAGTTAATTTGTATTCATTCTGTGACAGGCTCTAACTAGTGCGTGTAAATAATAATAATTATTAGCTGTGTTGATTTTTAAATTGTATAATGTTATTATTGGTTATGTGACTTGAGATAAAACTAATTATTTAAAGAAATATCTGCATTATGTAATTCCTTTGCAAGAAATAAAAGTATTTTTACATTTTAAGTTTATTTTCTTACTAAAACCATGTAAAACTTACTTTAAAAAGTAAAATAAAATGTAGATACTCTTGTATTGTTATTATTTAATCAATCCTAATACGGACACTTGATACGGCACGAATTATTTAGTCACAAATATACTATAGAGATTAAATATTAAGTATTTAATTGGTTAACACTACTTGACTGTTTATAATAGGTGTATAATAGCATAGATATATAATATTAAATTTGTAATAATTAATCAAAGTATAATAGCAAATATTTCAAAACTTTTATGAGGTGTTTGTGTCCTTCTAACCCATTTATAAGGCGAAGGTGTTGAGCATCGATGACAATAAAATATCATTACATTGAAAAACTTATAAATTTTAATTACTAAATACAAATCTTTATTTCTAAGGAAGTTTCAGAGAAACTTGCTTAATTATGAACTCCATTTGGTACCTAAATTATAGTAGTAATTTAGGTACCTACTATACACCTAAAGATTGCTTTCAGCTGATATAGTAGCGTGTAAAGATTACAAACTGCAAGTAAGCTACAAATTAAGAAATTTATATTTTAACAAAGTGTTGAATTATACTTGAATACAATGAATTACATATTAGGTATTGACAATAATTGTGATTTATTGAATACTTTAGATTGAATTCTTTTGACTTTTTGCAATATAGACTACTAGCAGAAGGTGTTTTATAGACCGTTTAGGCAACTTTAGGCAAATCATTATTATTTACAAATAACAGCTGATCAATAAAAATCCGCCATATTGTTCGTTGAGGCGATAAAGGTAGCTATCTGGGTATCTTTATCGTTAGGTCGATAAAGATAAAGATCACGATCTGCTAAATGTCACTTACGGCCGCTTGTCTAGGCATTGTATGGAGAAACGCGTTAGAGCAATTCGTTATATGGGTGCATCGTTAGCGTATTCGTTCAAAGTGGCTGTTTGGCTACCAATTTTTTTAACGATACGACTGAATATGTCATTTAACGCACGCTTATGTCAATCCCATACATTTTTTATTCACGAAGTTCGCCGTCGATATTATTTAATGCATCTTGTCTAGCCCTCCTTATATAATTTCATTTATGGAAAAATTGTCTGACGCGACGTTTGAAATTATTTCGGTGTCAACCTTAGGCGTACGTCCAGGATGGCTGATATTCGCCTTTGCTTGAGCTGTCATTTGT
Organism: Glaucopsyche alexis; assembly: GCA_905404095.1. NCBI lineage: Eukaryota > Metazoa > Arthropoda > Insecta > Lepidoptera > Lycaenidae > Glaucopsyche > Glaucopsyche alexis. The sequence goes on along the minus strand of FR990051.1, from coordinate 20,427,177 downwards.
AGTGTTCAGTCTGTGGTTAAGTATAGGTACTCTAACCCCGTTACTAATAAACTTTGTGTAAGCTTTTAATAGTTATACAGTGTTTTGTTCACGTCGCACAAGTGACATTTTTAATTCGATTAAAGAAGACAAAACACTGTGTAACTATTCAAAGCTTATACAGCGTTTATTAGTAAGGCGGCTAGTGTGAAGTGTCGGCAAAATGATACTAAAGATACATCTACAGAGTTTTTATATGAATTGATGCTAAGCCTAATATTCTCTTTATTTAATGTTCGCCTATACCCGCCATTTATTTATGGTAATTATTTAAGGTAATTATTAAATACTAGCTGTTGCCCGCGGATCCGCCCGCGTAAATACAGTATCCCTTCGGGAACACTGTATTTTTTCGGGATAAAGAATAGCCTATGTTTTAATCCAGAGCCTAAACTACTACCATACCAAATTTTATCAAAATCCGTTCAATAGTTTTTGCATGAAGGAGTAACAAATATCCATCCATACATCCATCCATCCATACATCCTCACAAACTTTCACGTTTATAATATTAGTAGGATTTTAAGTCGTCAGTATCTTAACACCAAAGAAAGTAAAAATGTAAATACGATATCCTGATCCTCCGAAATATACTTTATTAGGTATTCAGATAGCAACCGACTGCTTCCTTTTAAGTACAAGTTCTGGAGATTCGAAAGCTTTTTAAATCGCCTTGAATTTCTTCCCTCCCGACTACGACTCGAGTATCATTATGTACTTAGATCGATGGTGTTACAAAAGATCGATGGTGACTATGCGTCTGACATATTCCCACGATTTTGCCTCACAACTGGGAAGCTTAAGCGTAGGTTAGTATTTCCCAGAACAATCTTAATATCGTGTCTATATTTACAAACGTCTACAAAAATCTAATAGTTCCAACCTCAGATAATGATTTATGGTCAAGGATAAAGAAAGACAAGACTAAATTTACATAACACTTAAAAATAAAAAGATAAAATATATTTAAAATGTTTCCATTACAATAAATAAATATTTGTAATTACGAACCGTTTCCACTGTTTTGTAACTTGTAAGTGATGGAAGTTAACATGAACCGGGATCGGAAAAGCAATTTGGGTGTGGATGAAAAAATTAATCCTTCATTCAATAGGGTATTTTCCAAGTTTTTAAAAAGTATGTCAAATTGTTCCTAATACCAAAATACATTAGCAGTTTGAACCATTATTTGTGAATTTCTTTCTTTTCCTTGCAAATTAGCCTAAAAGTTTAAATTAATATTATAGGCGCGAAAACGCTATAATGAGTTGTCATGACGTCACATTCTTGTGACATTGTAACTGTCAAGTGTCAAGTGTCAAATTACACTGAAAATGCCAAATCCCAGAATACCTACTATTTACGTTTTTAAATAAGTTTTAAACCTATTAAAAATGCCTTATAAATGGTGCGTAGTGCCAAAATGCACTAATACGTCTATTAAAACACCGGGGAAAATCTTTGTGACCATACCAAAGAACACTGAAATGCGGAAAAAGTCGCTATTACACTACGGCCGCTGTATCTTGACGGGTCTGAACATAGGCTCTGCGAACTTTAGCGCATGTACAACTCGTGAAGAAAACTGTTATTGTATTATTTTTATATACGTATGTACTAAATTTTCCTAATACAGTTGACCAATTAGTACCTACAAATAAAATAAATACGAAAACACTTAGAAAAAGTTATTGCGCAACCTTCTGCGCGAAGTTCAGACTCGCCAAGATACATCGGCCGTATTGTACTCGCTGACGCATGACGTTAATGATTCGATGCTGGCTATTCTTTATGGAAATCGGGAAGACATTAATAAAAAGAAGAATAAGTACAAGAATATGACGTCACATTCCAATCTCGTGCGTTTTTAGTCACGTGGTCAAACGTGAAAAATTCATAATTTTATTTTTGATATTTTATAAAAATCATATATATTTTTATGTAAAAAGTTGGTTAAATTGGTTTAAATTAATGTTTAGCGAGAAAATATCAACAATCTGATGTATATTTTCATCATAGGATAATACCCTATTACGTGGGACGCCAACCGTACAAATGATATATTCGCTAAGCAACGAGATATATGTATATTGTATACCGAGTACCGACTCTAGGTATAGAGAAATATTCCTATCTATATCAGATACTAGCTGTTGCCTGCGGCTTTGCCCGCGTAAATATAGTATCCCTTGGGAACACTGTACTTTTTCGGGATAAAAGTAGCCTATGTTTTAATCCAAAGCCTAACCTACTACCTTACCAAATTTGATCGAAATCCGTTGTTGTTTTTGCGTGAAAGAATAACATCCATCCATCCATACATCCATACATCCTCACAAACTTTCACATTTATAATATTATACTATGATTTAAACATAAATATTTATATAGTATAGTAATAAAACATTTATCCAGTAGATAAGTAATACAATGTGTTGTCCTTGTCTTATGCGTTAGAAATGTTGCTTGACAGACAAGGACAAAACATTGTTTTGCTTAACTACTGGATGAATATTTTTATCAGTAGGGGATAGGAATCCAATGAGAATTTCAGCCTACGCTCTACGTGTCAGATAGAGTTGTAAGTGCGTTTGATAATAATGAAGCAATAATCCTTCTGCTAATATAAATGCAAAAGTTAGTGAGTATGGATGGATAAATGGATAGATTGATGTCTGTTACTCTTTGACGCAAAATGTACTGAACGGATTTTGATGAAATTTGTCATGGTAGTTAGTAGTTTAAGCTCTGGAGTACCTAACATATAAGCTACTTTTTATCCCGAAATAGTACAGCGCTTCCTTGAGATACTGGCGGATATTAACGCGGGCGGAGCCGCGGGCAACAGCTAGTTTACTATATTCAAAGTGCAGTATCAACGCCGTTAAACTTGTTGCTCTGTGCAATATTGAGGCGTTTGTCGCGTTCATTTTCTTTCCAAAATTATGGCTCAAACTAATAAGTTTTCACTTAAAAGTGACTAGCTATTGCCCGCGGCTCTGCCCGTGTAAATACAGTATCCCTCGGGAACATTATAAATAAATAAAATCCATTTATTTTCAGACAACATAGTCCATAAATAATAATAAATAATATAAGAATTAAAACTTAGTACTTAAACCAAAACTTATTAAAATAGTTAGCACGCTCCCTATCTCGCTACCCTAACATTATACTTTGTCGGGAAAAAACTAAACTACAATCATCATCATCGAAATCTGTTCATTAGTTTTTGCGTGAAAGAGTAACAAACATCCATCTATCCTCACAAAGTTTCACATTTATAATAATAGTAGGATTAGTAGTTAACAGCCTCCGTAGTGTAGTGGTCGCATTGGCTCTCGACTCGGAGGTCGTGGGTTCGATTCCCGCATTGGAACAACCAAAAATGTTGTTTCCAAGTTTGGTTTGGACAATGCAGGCTGATCACCTGATTGTCTGACAAGAAAGATGATCCATGCGTCGAATGGGCATGTAAAAAGTCGGACCTGCGCCTGATCTCTCGTCAGTCGTGTCGGTTATCCGTCCCAATGGATTATGAGAGTAAAGGAAGAGAGAGTGCTCTTGTGTAACTGTGTACACACTTGGGCACTATAAACTTACTCCTGCGTAACTGACCTGGTTTCAATAAATTCGGCCACCGTGCGTCACCGAGATCGGTGTGGGGAGTAGGATAAGTAGGATATATAATTTATATATCGTCGTATTAGTGGTGAACAGAGCTAAGCCACACTTTTCAGTAAATAGAACTATTAACACATTTTAGTTCAGAAAATACCAAAATTTTGCCTAGTGAAAAGATCTAAGTGATATTCCATCTCAAACCGTTTTTTCTCTGAATTGTGAAGGAAAGCTATCTGATTCTATAATACTTTTTACGAAGGAAGAAACTCCTAATCTGCTTAGATTTCTTCACTTCTATAAAATATATATGGTCTGGTGGGTTAGATCAGTTCACCTCCAATACGACGATATGTAGGTAACTTCAGAATGGTAGAATAGCAATTTGCCATCCAAAAAAATGTTGCCGCCATCTACTGTGGGCCTCATGACAACCACTACTGCGGGCCTCATGACAACCAGCCGATTACTTTGGCGGTCATTAGGTTAATATGTTTCGCCATCAGTGATTACGATATACTTGTAGTGTTAGTAGACTCATATAATAATAGCCTAGTTATTTGATCAAAAAAAGGTAATTAGTTACCTGAATGCTATGCTGAAAAGTTTCGCGGGATTTAAAAGAGTATTCTGTGTCCGTCTCCTGGTTCTAAGCTGCCTGCAGAGCCGTGCCGCCCCTGTATGCGATGTGTGCGGCGCACACAGGTGCCAAGACGATGAGGGCGCCGTGGTCCGCCACCGTAAAGTTAAAACATGAAGATTCGTAAAAATAAGCTTCATGTGTTTCGCACACAGGCGCTACCGGGGGTCGGCGCGGTCCTGGCTGCCTGCCTATCAATTTTTAGCCAAATCGGATCAGGTATTCTTGAGTTATAAATAGTGCAACTACATAATGTGTACTTAATGTGTACATAATATACGACTACATACGAAATCCTTCGTTTTCATTCAAAAGGTTTTGGGAGAGTGGCGCTCACGTGACACGTCGCGTCGTCAGCTTACATTTAAGTTAATCTCTCAGTATTTATTTCCATTTAAATGTTTTAAGCAAATAAATATTACTAGCCGCTGCCCGCGGCTCCGTCCGCGCAAATACAGTATCATACGGAAACACTATACTATTGCGGGATAAAAAGTATCGTATGTTTTAATCCGAAGCCTAAACTACTACTATACCAAATTTCATCGAAATCCGTTCAATAGTTTTTGCGTGAAAGAGCAACAAACATCCATACATCCATACATCCTTACAAACTTTCACATTTTTATTTTTAGTAGGATTCTCAAAAAGTAAACGCTATAACTTTTGATCTGACCAATTCTAATAAAAACCTAACCAAGAGAACGTCAGGACATGACTATGGAGTATTTCATAACTATCAACGCGTAACGGCTTTCTTTGAATTACTTCAAAAGTTATTCTCTGATTTAGCTCAAAATAATTTTCCTACAGAGTTTTTAGCATGATCTATCAGCATGGAATGGAAACTTAGAAGTTTCTATCTCCTATAGTTCAGAAATGACAGTGGGGGGACCAACTTATAAACCACTTTGGTGGCCGAATACTCAGAAATGATCGACTTTGCAAAGAAAGTCATGGATGAAACCTTACCTTTATTTAAGAATACCTATTCAACGATACCCCACACATTTTTGGGGTAATTTTGGCATTTAATATTTTTATATCAAATGTCAAAATTACCCCAAAAATGATGGCTCACATTTGAAGTAAGGTGAAAACCAAGATGGCATCACTTTTTACTGTATGAAGATTTGTTCTGTCGAATAGTCGTCGTACGTCATAATCTATCTTGAGTTTTGAAACCTTTGACTATGGCATACGTTTACGTCTTTTTCTCTTCTAACTTAGTGTATTTTTTTACAACATCGCACTACTAATTTCACATCTATATCTATACCTACTTAATATAATAAAGAGGAAAAGTTTGTTTGTTTGCATTGAATAGGTTCCGAAACTACTGAACGTAGAGTAGATCATGGGGAAGGACATAGGCTACGTCTTTTTATCACGGAAAAATGTACGGTTCACCAATCAAAAATCACCTGACTTCCTATCACGTCCTAAATCTCACAAATTGAATTCCAGGGAGTTGCAGATCAACAATAGCGTCAAATATGAAAAGTGGTCCAAAAACAAGTCTACGGCTTTTAAAATATAAAAATAAATAAATCTTTATTCGACAATTTTAGACATTACAGGACAGTACAAAAAAACAGTAACATCATAAAAAAAACAACAAGAACAAAGAATACAGAAAAAAAAATAAAAGATAAAAAAATGTTTAGGGTTACATACCCAAAGTTACGTAGTAACTATTTATTAATCTGTGACCAAAGGGTAAAAACGGTTACCCTATTACTGAGACTTCGCTCTCTATCTGTCACCAGGCTGTATCTCATTAACCGCGGTAGCTGGACAGTTATCGCAGATAATGTAGTTGTATTGCCGCTATAACAAATAATTAAAACAAAATAATTATTACTAATTATCCCATACAACGAACAAGATTTTCGTGCGCAAGTTCGACTCGCACTTGGCCGAAAAAAACGTTTTTTTTTTTTAATTATTATCAAAGGATTCAATTACTCTATATACGCATTCTTGTGTATGAAAGCGTTTAAGCGACAAACTCGTTAGCATAATACGTCCAAACGCGCCTTATGAATAAAGATGATCCGCGAGCTCACAGGGCACAGGCTGCAAATGACGCCGTGTTCTGATGTGTCGTAATAAAGTATGAGTCACAAAAATACAAGTTATTACAACCTTATAATATTACTAGACTAACTTTTGCCCGCAGCTCCCCTCGGGTAAGAATCCCACGGGAGCACTTTTTCGGGTAAAAAGTAGTCTTAATTAATCCAGACCTTTAACTTGAGATTTACTGTTGCGGTACCGCTAAAGAAATAAATATACCTTTATTTTTTTATTGCATCGTCGTACCTTTATCATATTACCACCCCAACCGAAATCATTTCGGTACCGAAAAAATGCAAAGTAACGACGCACTTTTATCCTTGGTGTATGTCTACTTGTTGTTTTAAACAAAGCAGATACAAAAATTATTGGCAACCTGCGCGGCGGGGCAGGCAGGAGTCGGGACACGAATGTCAGCCAATTTCGATCAAGGACCAAAGCAACCAGCATTACATACCGGCAGCAACAGGGTACAAAGAAAACCTTTATTTTACAGATTTAGGTATCTGAAAAATTATTGATATCGTCATTTTGCATTATCAAAAATAGAGGTACCGTTATTTTAAAGTATTAAATATATTTTTCGGTTATTAAATCCCTGCCTTTAACTACTAATATATAAATACCAAATTTCATCGAAATCCGTTGTTTTTTTTAACTTGAATTTATATTAAATTAAACTAAATTTATATATTTCTTTTATATTTAATATATTCAATTTCATTGGTCCGCAGATTCCACTTTTACACTGTACAATAATTTTCAATGTTTTATTATTTATATGAGTTACGAGTACTGTTTACGAGACGAAAATAATGTAATAATACACTTATGTTATAAATATTAATTGCTCAGTTCCCATTATTATAATAAATTATAATTATTGTATTAAGTTTTTTTTTCTACATAAAGCTAAAGCAAAAACGTTAATAGCTACCACATGACTGCCACGGAGTTAGTCACATGACTAAAATATAAGAATAATAATTTTTCCGTTCGAAAAAAAAATAGTACCTACTGACGACGACGTGTTTGTATGACTTTGACAAAAATATTCACTATTATGTGCTTAAAATTATGAATCGATTTATTCGTCATAAATTGAAGTAGGTATTATTTTGTAGGTTACATTGATAGCATACTTCTCTCTCGGTTCTGAATTGTTATGTTTATGTATGTTTAATTATTTTCATATGTAAAAATGTATTGAATGTAATGTAATGAAATGTATAATTATATATGGAATAACATAATATTATAAAGACAAATTTATTTTTTCGTTCCTTTTTCAAACTTTTGCAGTCAGATTATACAAATTCTCTTAAAACATAAATTTTGGAATATGGATTTAATTGAAGAAAATGATGGGTACTACAACCCTATAAAGTATCAACATCGACTTAACCTATAGCCCTCTATATTACCATACTAAAATATGGCTAACGATTCTAAAGCAGCAGTATTAAATGAACAAGAGAAACGTGAAGAGCAAACCTCAGCGCTGACCCAAATTTCAGTCGGCATAAATTCGAACGTCTCCACTCCGCTCTCGACCTGAGCGACAGCTATTGTCCGCTTCCAATAAGAGTCGATATTTTCATTGAAGACTGTACGGGCACCGGAAAAATTAATGTAACATTATCTTCCCATATTTTCTAATATCGGTACCGTCGGAATCCCAGGAGTCATTATCGTCAGAGCAAATAGTATTGCAATGAACGTAGACGATGTTGCTATGGACACAGATTACTGAATTGATAGGTAGACCTACTTCGTAAAGCTATCGAGATCTCGTTGGAGATGGGAATATTTCCTAGGATGACTTTCTTTCTTCTGAATAATTTCGTTTCGGGCCGCAAAAGAGTGATAGATTTCCTTAGGCTGGGAGCACGAGTATTCCTTAGGGTGAAAAAGGGGTTAAAATTTTGTATGGAAACCGAACTCCACGCAAAAGCTAGTTAATGTGAAAACGGCTTTGGTCAATTTTTTTGTCACTGTCTTCTTATCGAGAGTAGACTATAGTTGATGTGGTGGGCGTGCAAAAACGTCTGTCCTTCTAAAATCTAAATTCTAGAAAATATACAATATCGACAAAGTTCTTACTCGACCAATTTCTTAAACATTTCGTTGACACTAGGACGCCTCAAAATATTTAAAACAAAAAGTGACCGCAACGACTGCAGATGTAGTTGAGCTACGTATTTACGCATATGTGTGCGTACACACGATTCGACGGCGCTGTTACACGATTTTCATCTTATGCCTGGTGGAGCGGCAACTTATTCGATAGTACCTAGTTCTTACTCTATCTATTGTAATCGGGTAATGACGACGTATTACGTTATAAAAGTAACCCGAACTGCGCTAGAAGCCGGGATTACAGTTTTTTACATTACATAATCAGCTCTTCTCGTAAGGCTTCTAAGTCACGGGGATTTACTAATTTCCGTTATTCTTGAACCCTTACTGTGGAAGGCCGCGGCAAGCGTCTTAGCTTTCACTCTTCGAGAATATTGTTTGTATTACGATTAAGTATGTACATATGATTGCAACAATTTTTAACAAGAACCTGTAATTTGCAAGATTTTTATGTGTAAATATTTGTTATTATGTTACAGTTTCACGTCTGTGTGACGTCATTTTAAATTTAATATTATGGCGGTTAACAAAAACAAGCAAACTATTTATTTATATTTTATTCCATTCCCGTTATACGGGTGAAATGAAAAGGTTTACAGATTTCAGTGTAAAGTCACTTTACTTTTTTTCTCATGTTGTACCAGATATTTTAAATATGTATGTTCAAAAATGTCAAATAGAAATTGAGATTGGGGGGACTGGGGTATAATAAATAATTATTAGGCTTGTAATATGATTGGCTCTTTGATATTGAAGAAATTCAATATACAAGAATTCTATATTACGGATGATTCTCATAGTCGGTGTAATATAAGTTTCTGATAAAAGCTAGTATTGTTAGAAGATGTTTCACATACAAAAATACTTTTACGTAACCGTAGAACTGCCAACTTTGTGTTACTTTTTGTTGTCTCGTCGGCAAAACACGCCAGTATACAAGGTTTGGTAAAATCAACTACGGGTATATTGGGTATATTATTATCTACTGCTTATATAAAGACGTTTAGGCAAAAGAATTATTGTCATACTCAAAGTAAATAACCTAACCAAGAGCATGTCAGGACATGTCTAAAGAGGGTTCCGTAACTATAAACGCGTAATATGCTTTTTTTTAATTACTCCAAAAGTTACTGTACGATTTGGTTTGCAACAATTTTCCTAAAGAGTTTTTAGCATGATCTATCAGCATGGAAATTTGCAAGTTTCTATCTCCTATAGTTTAAAAATGCTAGGGGGAGGACCAACTTACAAACTACTTTGGAGGCCGATTACTCGAAAATGGTCAACTTTATAAAAAAGTAACGTATGAAACCTTGCCTTTATTTTAAAAGATCTATTCAACGATACCCCACACGATGGGGTAGAGTGAAAAAATATTTTTTATCCCCACTTCGCATGTATGGAGTAGAGGTGGGCGCCGCGCCGCCATGCATGTGCCGCCGCCGCCGCCGAGTATCCAAAAATTCGCGCCGATCGATGTCGACTCAAAAAAAAACAGGCCCGCGCCGGGCGCTAGGCGCCGGGAGCGGGCGGGCGGGGCACGGGGTGCTGTGTAGTAATGGAAATTAATGCTATTTTTCATTAATTTCATTAGCATGCTAATTTTCATGTCTTACCATGCTACGTGCTATTGCTATGCTATTTGCTAAAATCGATTTTTAATGATCATAAATAGCTGTGTTTTGTGAAATGATAATGTTTTTTCATTACGTCGCGTCGCTCATTAAGTATTAACATACAATACGAAAATATTAATAAATAACCTAACCAAGAGCATGTCAGGACATGTCTAAAGAGGGTTCCGTAAACTATTAAGTTTACTATACACTATAATAGTACACTATAACATTTTAAACATATATGATAAATTAATAATAATATTATTATGTAATATTATGTATTATTTCTTTATTATTTTGAATGTTGATTAATAATCAAAATATATAGTGAATACTGAATATACTACCAGATGTTCTTTAAGATTAATTTTTATTCGATTTCGTCTTTCGATGATATTAAATATTTTAAAGAGTTTTTATTAATTTTAATATTAGCTAATTCACTTAATATTTGATTAATATTTGATTAATATTTGAGCATATTTAAGTCTAAGACGATATCACCTATCTCAATGTATAAAAAATACAATCGGATACTTAATACTTTTATACTATTATCAGTGAGGTTTTCGATAGCGTGATACAGAATTTAAATCCAATAACACAGCGACATCTAGTATTATTTTTCAAAAACAATCGACGATTTAAACAGCGAATAGCGCCATATTGTTTTCGTAAAAATACTAGCAAATTGAGGTATTAAATTATAATAAAAACCAATAATACTATGGTAATTAATAATACATATTAATGTGTTTTCAGTGTTATTAAATTATTGTAATAATTGGTAAAAGAGGCACATATTCGTAAAATTAATTATTAGGTAATTAAAATTTTACATGTGTTTCAAAACTTAGCTCTAATTCTGGTAAAGAAACATAAATTCGCAACAAGTAATATAATTACTGCAGCTCAGTTAATCACAGTGTTTGACCTTGAATGTAGGTTCAAACCCGACAGCGTGTTTTAGTTATTATTAATTAGTTTTTTTTTTATTAATTATTAATTTCAGTTTTTTTTTTAAATTATGCAACCAATTTTGAAACATTATTTTAAATAATCATTTCACATCATGTATAATTATTCTTATTTTGCTTAATGTTAATTTGTTTTTCTATAATTGCTCTAGAAATAGAAATTATGACGCGATTTTGTTCAAAATAGTTTTCCTAAAGAGTTTTTAGCATGTTCTATCAGCATGGAAATTTGCAAGTTTCTATCTCCTATAGTTTAAAAATGCTAGGGGGGGACCAACTTACAAACTACTTTGGAGGCCGATTACTCGAAAATGGTCAACTTTATAAAAAAGTAACGTATGAAACCTTGCCTTTATTTTAAAAGACCTATTCTACGATACCCCACACGATGGGGTAGAGTGAAAAAATATTTTTCATCCCCGCTTCACATGTATGGAGAGCCACCCCTAAAATATAAAATTATTACTTTTTTATGATCCCGAAACCGTGATCTATACACAATCTATAATTACACCAAATCTCATCAACTTATATTCATAATTACAGGAGCTAGAGGCGCGGACAGACAGACAGACAGACAGACAGACAGACGAACAGAGCGAAACTATAAGGGTTCCTTAAGTATTACGGAACCCTAAAAATGGAACCTAAAAGTATGCAATTAACTTAAAAAAAAACTGCAGAAATTTGACTGAATTTAAATGTATTTTCTCTTCTCACTCGCTCGTATTAATTCGTGGGGCATCGCGACATCGTGAACTCTCGGGTCGCGTTCGCATCGAGTCAAAATTATTTCGCATCGGATTTTAGCATTAGCAACTAGCAATGTCATGGAATACTCATCCCAACTTACCTGTCCGGTAGTTGTGGTATAGTATACGGGTATGCGACCCCGGTTTCCCTAGCTATTAATGTCCTATCCCTTACCCTCCTGGGCGGTAATATCCTACATTTCCTATTTCCCACTCTAACTTACCAATCTTCCCTTCCACATCACCTATCCTTCCCTTTCCCTATTCCTGCCCTCCCCACCAATCCGTGGAAACGCAACGGATAATCATAAAAATAATTCAATAATCCAAAATGGCGGCGATGTGGTTCACCACCCATCACGTCTCGTTTCTTGCGGAGGTGAAAAGCCGACCATGGAGAGCCGCTTCGCTACGTTGAATGTAAGAGGAGGAATGGATGGTAAGAATGAAAGTGAACGAAGCGAAACGAGTATGTAAGGATCGTAGCAAGTGGCAAAAAGTGGTCTCTGCCTACCCCTTTATGGGAAAAAGGCGTGATTATATGTATGTATGTATGTAACTAGCAATAGCACGATAGCCAGTTAGCACTTAGCGCCGCGGTGCGAACCAGCGCGAAAAATTGCGTTTTTTTTTATAAAAACAGCTACGCCGCGGCGCGGCGCCGCCACGCCGACCAATTTCCCCCGGCGCGCCGCCGCCGGCAAATTTTAGGTCGGCGCCCACCTCTAGTATGGAGAGCCACCCCTAAAATATAAAATTATAATTTTTTTATGATCTCAAAACCGTGATATATACACAATCTATAACTGCACCAAATTTCATCAATTTATATTCATAATTACAGGAGCTAGAGGCGCGGACAGACAGACAGACAGACAGACGGACAGAGCGAAACTATAAGGGTTCCTTAAGTATTACGGTACCCTTAAAAAAATCATCTCATGTATGGGTGAATCTCCGCTCAACACAAACTAGCCCATATACAGGTGTAACAAATATAAGTGATAATACCTTAGGGTGTGTACGTGTTCCTAATAGAGAGTTCACTGTGAAAGTAGCAGCACTGAATAAGCAATTTTTTTTGTCACTTTTGTATGGGGAAACTCGCGACGCTGGAGCGCTTTCCCATACAAATCGCAAAAAAAAATTTGCTCTTTCAGCGCTGCTACTTTCACAGTGAACTCTTTATAAGGAACACAAACACACCCTTTAGTATTATCACTTATTTTTGTTACACCTTGCATAGGAAGTTTTTTTTTTTTTTCGAGTACAAGTAGAACAATTATTTTTGTATCTAAACGTATATTACTTAGTAGTAGATAATATGCCCAAAATATCCGTAATTAATTTTACCGAACTATATAAAAGTTTGAAATTATTTTACTCCTCATTTTCGATGAGATAAAACTACAGTACATAGACCTATTCATACATAGGCTTTAAGTACATACACTTCAAAAAATCATATTATAGATTGAAATCTAGAAAGATATTCGTGTATTCTTATTAAATAACTTGATTAAATTTAAAACTAAACCTCATTATTATTTCCATAGGAAATAAACAACAAACAACTTTTTACTTCTAACTAACTCCTACTGCAACCAATACTACTATTCTGAAACTTCTTTTAAAGTTTTGTGTCGCTTGCCTAAGCGTAGAACTCTACTATTTAATTCGCTTCTTTATCAGAATTTACTCACACTATTTCAACTGCTGAAAGAAACAATAATAAAAAACACCAGCTACTGTCCCCACTTCTGGGGCAGGCATCTCTCCATAATGTGAGGTGAATGAGGCTGTAAGTCCACCATGCCTATAATTGCAGGTTGACTTTAAAAAAAAAGAATAATTATTCCTGCCAGTCCGTTCCAAGTAACAAAAGACAGATAACTCTGCGCTTATCACTGGCTCTGGGTTTCGTCGCATGACCGGCTGAACAATGGTAGCTATCAGGGCTTGATTTACTTCCCGCCCTACGCCCTGTTAACAGCCAGTATTCATATATGAATTGCTCCCGTTTTATATAACCCGAATTGGAGAATCAATATTTTCATAATATTACTCTAATTGTCATGTATAAGAGTTGTCTGTATATATTATAAAGTTTGTGAGTCCGAAATCGGAAATAAAGGCAATCGTTTCAGATTATGAACGCCGTATGGCCGTGGCATAGACTAAAAATTTATACTTTATTTCTTAAATCTGTGGCCGAGTTTTATACACGTGGTGATTATAGTGTCCGACACGGAGTAGCAGTTGTTTTGGCGGCTGAATATACGCTTGATTAATGATTAAGCAAAAACTGTCTGTTCGCGCCAGAGCGCGACGTTTATAAACTGGTCACACAGATCGTTTAAATCGGCCAATCACGCACGAGTATTGGCTGTCAGCCCTCAAAGCGCTGTCAAGAGAGTGACGAACATTTGCTCCTGAGATTTCGCCCGCGCCGGAAGCATATACCGAATTACACGAAACTAGTACCCGTGACGCGTCTGCGCATCTATATGTGCGATCCGATCTACTAAACTCAGCTCGCTAGCGACACGCGATAAACTACCGATAAACTCCGCTCAGCTGTGTAGTGCCTGCTGCAGAGAAGACTCCGCCCATATCTGGAACTACCGCTCCAGCCCACCATCAAAGGTCAGTGCTAGTTCTATCCTAAAATCTCAGCCCCAAAACCCCAATTCCCGCGTTTACCTACCTGCTCTCAGCTCATAGTCGCGTATGCGCACAGTTGCGCACACACTGTCAGTGCAGTTTTATAAGATTCGTGCGAACGGAGGTGTATGATATTTGGCACAGTTTTAGTTTGTGTGGATGAAGGTGTGCAGAAAGCTAATACTTTTCAAATAATACTTAGAAATAAATAAAATTAATAAAAATGACACCAACACACACTACCTCAGATTATTAACATACGCTATAACCTGACATAGATATAATATTTTATGTTACACGTTGACGTTTGTCAATCTGTCACAACATTTACAATGTTTACCCGACTATGGTAAAGCCAAAAGGAAGGGTAATGATTTTGGCAGTCTAAGTATGTATGTTTGTTCCACCGTAGCGCCTTAATTATTGGTCCGATTTTATTAAATGAGATGTCAATAGATTCGAAATAATAGCTCGGGTATATATAGGCTATGTAATTAACGTCGAGTCGAGTTATAGATTTTTTTTTTATAAAAATTTTAGTTATTCTCTCTGAGAAGCAAAAGAACCCTTATAAACTTCAAACTTTAAATATGATATTATATATTCAAAATTAAGTAAACATTATGGGCGAATTTCGAACACAAGGAGACCTCTAGAAATTAATTATTCAAAGGGTACATTTAAGCTGGTTGATACATCGTAGCTTAACCCTAATGAGACGTCTAGAAAACACAAAACCTAACGCCCGTACTTGCTACGAGTTCGAACATTAAGCGTCTGGTCGATATTACCTGAGTATTACACAAAGGAAGATTATAATGCTCAACCGCGGCCCAGCGTCATAAAGATAACTAAATTGCGCTCGAGTCTGGAGACTTACAACAAAATGTACTTGCGTTCATATTTCATGAACTTACGCGGTTTACTACAATTTTACAGCCCAACACAAAGTACGTACAGCTTCATTATATACTTTGTAGATGTTATGTGCATAATTTACAACTTTCGGGCAAAAGGAGATAAGCGGTCCAAACTAAACCAAGTGATATTTTTAACGCAGAGTTTTGTTACGAAACAGTGGAGGATCTACGACTCTTTCGAACCGGGGCAAAATCTTTATATGACTCCCCCCCTGCCCCCGGTTTCCCCTCTACGACGTTTTCGAACCGGGGCAAAAACTTGTTATGGTGCCACCCCCTGCCCCACCTCGGTTTTCCCTCTACGACTTTTTCGAACCGGGGCAAAAACTTGATGTGGTGCCACCCCCTGCCCCACCTCGGTTTTCCCTCTACGACTTTTTCGAACCGGGGCAAAAACTTGATATGGTGCCACCCCCTGCCCCCGGTTTCCCCTCTACGACTTTTTCGAACCGGGGCAAAAACTTGATATGGTGCCACCCCCTGCCCCACCTCGGTTTTCCCTCTACGACTTTTTCGAACCGGGGCAAAAACTTGATATGGTGCCACCCCCTGCCCCACCTCGGTTTTCCCTCTACGACTTTTTCGAACCGGGGCAAAAACTTGATATGGTGCCACCCCCTGCCCCACCTCGGTTTTCCCTCTGCGACTTTTTCGAACCGGGGCAAAAACTTGATATGGTGCCACCCCCTGCCCCACCTCGGTTTTCCCTCTACGACTTTTTCGAACCGGGGCAAAAACTTGATATGGTGCCACCCCCTGCCCCACCTCGGTTTTCCCTCTACGACTTTTTCGAACCGGGGCAAAAACTTGATATGGTGCTACCCCCTGCCCCACCTCGGTTTTCCCTCTACGACTTTTTCGAACCGGGGCAAAAACTTGATATGGTGCCACCCCCTGCCCCACCTCGGTTTTCCCTCTACGACTTTTTCGAACCGGGGCAAAAACTTGATATGGTGCTACCCCCTGCCCCACCTCGGTTTTCCCTCTACGACTTTTTCGAACCGGGGCAAAAACTTGATATGGTGCCACCCCCTGCCCCACCTCGGTTTTCCCTCTACGACTTTTTCGAACCGGGGCAAAAACTTGATATGTCACTTGACGTCGCGTTTGACTTTGACTGTTTGAATTTGTTCGGCTCGGCTCGGTTAAATGTGACGGGGATTCCCCTGGTAGAAAGATCACGTACACTACGCACGTCTTCAAAAACAAATTTACTTGATCTGTTAAGATGCGTTCATAAATCTATTAGTATGTGTTTAAAAACTAACTAGGCGTATGGAAATAGAAAAGTTCGTTTTTCAAACATAATATTTTAATATTATGATTCGATTACTTGATAAAAACCTATAAGATTGTAGGAAAAGAGGCTTTATATGTGATATTTTTTCGATATTTTGAATTCTTGTCTCAAGGATTTGACCGATTTGGCTCCCCATGAAACTGTCGCCCGGGGCAAGTGACCCTAGTTGCCCCACATAGATCCGGGGCTGTTACGAAAAGCATAAAGAATACTCTTACCTACGCCTGTATCTTCTTAGATTAGAATTTAGAACTATTGTGTGCGGCAAAAAAGTTTATTTATTAAAATAATGCAAGCATCCTGTTCTATTTTAATGTATTCTGATAAAATGTAGATTATAAATTGTTTTTAGCGAGCGTTGTATGAATAAGTAATTGTTTTGTTTGTTCATAATATTGTCATCAGCCAATGCGCAAAATGTAAAATCTTTTATTCATAACTTTTTCCTTCCTTTTATGAGTTATTCAAAAATAACATCATATTGTCATTGAAAATTACACATCGTAATCTACTCTTTAATTTTCATATTGTGATTACAGTCTGATTATACCAATATTATGTTACTTTAAGTTTTGACCATTCATTCATTGTTTACGCTCAACTCTTATTATTTGGTTGTCTAAAGACCATACCAAACTTCATTTATAACTAATTTAACTTAACGTAATTTCTTAAAGTTTTTTTTTTATGAAATCATTATTTTTTGTGGAACAAAATTTACTTTTATATTTCGATGAGTTCGAGATGAAAAAGTTAGAAATTTCGTCAAGTACCTATACTGAGCTCTCGAATTCGTTAAGAAAAGGTTCTTCGAGATCCCAGAGGTATGTTCGAAGTTGAGAAAAATTATCTGCTACCAGTCCCTTGAGAGTTGAGAAGTCGAACATAAGTGGAACTCAAATTGGAACTTACTTAGAATTTCATAACATCTAAGCGTAGATAAGAAATACATACTACATACTTAGGCCTTTGCATCCGTTAATGGATGATTTATACAGTATTCTCCGAGCGAAGTAACTCTTGAAATACTGTAGTGCCTGGGACAGTTGGTTTTTAAATGTCGTATGGTTGCCCAAGCACATACGGCATTCTCACAACATAGTCAGCCTAGTCCAGAGGAATGAACTAGTCAATACGTCTGGAGCCAACTATGTGCGGGTTTCCTCACGATGTTTTCCTTCACCGTTAGAGCGTCCGTATAATGTACTTGAGATCTGAAAAAGTCTCATTGGTACACGCCACAACCTGGGATTCGAACCTACACTCTCTCGAGTGCAAACCAAACGGTCTACCCACTAGGCTACGGAGCTCTCATACTATTTATCTATATATTATATGGTGAATATTCCAACTGAGCGTAGGAGACGAGGATCAATTCTGCTAAATTAAACCAGCAATAATACAATTACTAGACACGCTAAAACTGTCAAACATTATTCTCGTAAACGTTTCTGATTGGTCATAACTTCACAAAGTCAGTTTACGATAACATGTCGCTTCACTTATAATACGATCAAATTAAAATAAAAGTCTACTTTAGATACGAAAAGTTCTGCAATCAATTCTGGGTTCGACACACAAAGGTCAGAATGGAAATGTTGTCAAATCAAGCAGTCAGTACGTAATAGTTAACAGTCTGTCGGTCACGCTGTCGCAGAGTCGGGCGACTTGGCCGCGTGCTGCGGGCCACCGGCCACCGGCCACCAACTACCGCTACATGGCCAGTTGACACTTGACAGATAGTGCGGTGTTGATGGGCTCCATCTCGGCTCTATTACTGCTATCTGTATTGTATGTCATAACTTTTAACTCTATTTTCTCATATCTTCATCTGCGTTAACCCAGAAAATAGTAATGAAAATAATGTTCAATTTTAGGGACAACAATACAAATACTTTGTGGCGGACTAATCGGCGCACAGTCCTGAAACGCGCTATCGAAGTTTTCGCAGCTCGGCACTATATATACGACAGCTGAAATGCATACAAGTGGGCTTTGGCCTGACCGAGCATACCACCTCGCTCGGTCGGAGATCTCCCTTTGGGGCTTGCCACCACATTCCCACAACTTTTATACGTCTTTGAAAAACTTTTGGTACTATAGCTGCAGAGATAATGAGATTTCATATATTGAGGAGTGTAATTATCCAGTTAAAATTTAAAGATCTAAAGTTTTCAACTATTTCGCGGGACGAGCAGCCGCTCCATTTAGTCGGCAATCGAAAGTCAGATAACCTCGGAAAAGTCTCGAAAGGATTCGATTTACTTTTAAGCAGATCTCGACTCGTGATTCGTTCTCCTAATGTTATTTAACCGGCCGTATTTCTCTTTTATTCGAGAAAAAAATCTTAGCGTCGCGCCTAATGTCACCCGGATAAAAAATAGCGAAATAAAACGAGAGTATCGTAAATCAGTACGGGGAATAGAAACGTTCGGCGTCGGGCGGGCGGCCGGCGGCGGGCGGGCGAGCTGCGTGCGCGTGCGCGGGGCGCGGGGTGCGGCGCGCGGGGGGCGGCCGGCGCAGCCTCCCGGTGCAGCACTCGCCCGCGACCCGCCGCCCGCATCGATCCCGGATCAGCCCGGCCGAGCGAGCTCCCGCGCGACCAGTGCGCTCGTCGCGCCACGCCACCGCGACCACCGACCACCACCTACCGTTAGCCGCTTGTGCCGAGTGCAGGTTGTTATGTGCTTACGTAACGGGAACATCTCGTGTGCTGAGTGACAGATTTTCGACGAAACCGTCTCGACTCCACTTCAATAATGCGCAAATATTAAACTATTGTCGTAAATCGATTTTCCATTTGCGTATTGTGATTTTTGAAAATCAAATTTCGCGGTTACTATGACATCTAGGCTTCTCCCGAATGGCCCGTAACACAAAGCAAAGTTTACTATCGCTCAATGATATTCAAATTAAATAACACCATTATTTTTCGGAGCTTCTGAGTTTTGATAATTTCATTTTCTTCATGTTTTTAAACTTTGGCGATAATTTGTTCGTGAGTGATAAACATGATACCAAGGAATCGATAGGTTTATACAGCGATAAACTCATTCTAATTTCAATTTAGACTTGAGAAAAGTACTCAGTTTTGATCAACAAACATGTAAACGAGAAACAATTTTGACCACTACAAACCTTAAAAAAGAAAAAATTAAGCAATTATTTGCCTTATTCGACGCAAATAGAGCTTAATTTTGTGTGTCTTAATGGTCGCAGTTTGCTGCTGTACCACACCGCGACAACCTCCGCTAAGGATAAGCTGATTTTCACACGCTTAGCAGTTAGCAGTTAGCACTCATTGTCCGATTCACCTTATTATAGTTATCTCCGGTTGCTACTTTAGAACAGGTGAGTCGAAAAATCGTCTCATCCATTATAACAAAAAGGTTATATTATTACAACTAATATAAATAAATAAGATTAAACAATAAGAGTGCTTTGAATTTGTAATATAAAAGAATGCGGACCTAACATCAAAATTTTAAAATGTTTTTTTTGTGTCTTCATAAAACCATTTTCCAGACTGTTTATTCCATAACCAATAATATAACTTTATTTTCTACTTTTAAATGTTTAAAGAGCCCTGTATTCAAGAAATTTGACTATTGATAAGTTTCCTTTTTTCTATGAATTTAAAATTGCTTAAAATCTAGATGAAAGAACGAAAATTGTGTTCACTATAATTGACAACGGAACTTATTCAAATTCGGGCCAACCGACGCGCCGACGCGAAGCTACGTCGATTTTGGGGAATCTAGGAATTTTACTATTAAATATTGAAAATACTACTAAACATTTAAGTATATGTTGGTTAAAATAATAAATATAATTATTTTTTTTTCTATTTAAACACCTCTTTGAATAGGTTGGCAACAATATTCGACCGGGATCAAAATCTTAAAATATACATGTCTGAGGTTAATGTGAACCATGAAATGGGAAATTTTCCACAAATTGCATTTAAATATTTTTCTTAAAAAGCATCAAAACTAAATCGAGACGATTCCAACCCGCAATGAGTTCATAATATTTGGTCAGCGATGCCGGCGGGAACGGCTGCTACGGTCACAGCTATTATTTACACTGCAGTATAGAACCAAGGTCTTTCAAATTGTTCTGCCACATCTTAAACCGTAGTTATAATACGCTTATAATATTCACGATAATATCTTCAACAATTGCTTTGTTTTATTATGCCGTCTGCATCAATTAAATGTGTTTATGTTATTCAAATACGTTCACATAATATAGTGCTTACATAATATTGAAGTCATATTGTAAGTTTGTTTGTATCGTATGCTCGTCTACGGTATTTTTCAAGTTGTTGATTTAACATGCGCGCACGCATTGTAACGTCTGTGTCGCTTTCAGTCGCGTCGTCAGCAAGTGGCTGACTTCTATAATAAATCATACTTACAAATTTTTCGAAGCACCATAAGTAGGTACTTTTACAGTTATTTCGTTACGCAAACCAATAGAAGTAACTTTAAAATTCATCATTGGAACTCAAGATTGGTGGTACTACAACTGAGACGCTTAAACGATGGTTACTCTGCCTCAAAGACTCCTGCTGGTAGGAAGTAAGAATCCCTTTCAATTAGCAAGAACCTTTAAGGTCGAGCCTCCGTAGTTACTCCAACGATGACTCCGCATATTTTTCAAGACGCCACTAATTTGGATATTTTATGTGAAGATATCGATAAGTTTCTTCCAAATAATTTACACAGTTAATTTATTTTTAAAACCTTATGTTTTTATCGAATATATTTAAATCGAAGCAATTCAAAGTAAACAAAAATAATAGTGGTACGCTGAGATATAGAATATTGAGGAACAAGTGAGAGTAATTTACTAATCGTGCAAAAATGGTACTAAACTAATTAAATTCTAATCGAAAAGATAACTAAGCTAAAGATAAGACTGGTAAGTATTTCTGAAAAGATTGAGCTAAGAATGAAATCATGAGAAAAAACCTGCAATCACTTTTAGGAATATCAAGTTATACCATGTTTTTGGTAAATTCTGTAAAACATAATAAAATGTAAAATACATGAAGTGCTAAAGATTCTCGTTTGAATATAATATAAATGTTTTGAAATTATTTCACTGCAATTGCTAACCAAATGAAACAAGAATTATAAATAAGTATCTACGTATACAATAATTTAACTTAATAAACTTGATTAAACTTTGCAATAGTACTGGAAGTTGGTTGATTTTTTTAACGATATAAGGAAAAAGAACGCGATAATATTATAGTTATTTGGACGTAAACTTTTTATAATCTTATTCAAATACACAAAACCACAGTTAAGTATGCCTTAAATAAATAAAGTATTGGCTGTTTGCTGATAAATTAGTCACAGATGATACAAAACGTGTGGGCAACGATAAAAAGTCAAAGCCAAGAGGAGACCAAAACTTAAGATCTAGATATCATAAGAAAAAGACTTATTTATCCAATAATAATAATTATTAGGTAGTAAATACAACAGAGAGATCTAATTTTACAAACACAATATGTTTGCAAAGTCAGATCAGATCTGGCTTAAACTAACGATAACTTTTAACCAAGAAAGTTTTAATCACTAATCTATACATATCACTAAATATTATATAAAAATGAATGTCTGTCTGTCTGTCTATAGAATCGTAAACTATGCATTTGATCATGTGATGATCTTTAGCAAAGTTGTTGTGCATGAGAGAAGGTTCTTGGACCTTTTTTTTTTTAAATAATGGAAAAGGTGTAGGTCGTAGGAGTAGGTGTAGGTGTATGTGTAGGACTAGGTGTAGGAGCAGTTGTAGGAGTAGGAGTAGGTTTAGTCATCTATTCATTCCAGTTCATATTTAAGACAAAACAACGTCTGTCGGGGTCAGCTTGTACTCAATAAAGGTTACATACAGGCTTTCAAATATAGGCTTCATGTTCATTAAAAATACTCAAATATTACTTTTGATGAAAACCAAACTTGAAGGTAGTGAGTAAGCAAAATTTGTTAGGGAAAATAACTTGGCACAAAATGAATTTTATATCCTTAACTTGTAAATTAATTAATCATCATCTGCCAAATAAAATAACTTTTATTCCACACAATTTGTATTTAATGGCATAAACCCCCTACGCTTTAGATTCTAAAACCTTGCGACGCGACACTTTAAATTACATAGTTACCTTTGGGTATTTTACATTTAGTTCGGCACCACAAAAGAAGTGTCAATATTTAGATTGGATAATGGAATCTCTATACATTTTTAATAAGTATTCCGTGGAATTATGACTAACTATTAGAACTAGTCAGATGGTTCACGCTTTTCTATCCGTGTGAATATGCTTAATTAATATTGATGTAATACGTTGTGATCATTAATGTTTCGTGCGCCGGGAAAATCTGTCAACGTTCATTATTATCGGTCAGGGAGTGGTCGGTCTTCACGTTTGTTTTACGTTCTGCAGTGATGAAAGGCGCCGCGTTAATAGCTTAATTCCCTTCGCGAAGATAGATATGGCTTCAGAAAAGGAGAAAATGGCCTCCGAAACGAAATCTCCCTCCAACAAGAGCAATTGCACGTCGCCTGGCAAAAAAGGTAAGCTTTAGTTTTTCACAGACATTTTTTTTTAAAGAAGGTAACAATTAATAATTATACTTGTCAGCTAATATCCATAGTTATATGACCAATCGCTTAGATTAACCTACAAAATAAATATTAAGTACCAGTTTTTGGTAGGAGATTTCCGAGCAATTGGAAGTGAAAGTGAGAAAATTTCGTGTCTTTTTTGTGAACATGTATCATCAATATCACCAGGCGAGTGTTATCCATGTCACACACTTCCATCACGCTCAGACATTCGCGTTGCCGAAAGACTGTTGAGAATTTTTTGCCGCTCCAGTGCGGTGCTAGTAGAGCAAATATTTTAAAACTCAACGGGCTATGACTTATATTTGACAGAACAAATCTTAATACAAGAAAAAGTTACGCCATCTTGGTTTTCACCATACCTACTTCAAATGTCTAAATGGCCCCAAAAATTTGAAAAGTACCTAACTGGAGTTACTGTTTGCCTCAATATGCCTCTTCTAAAATATATACGTCTTTAATAGAGTCGTGTCACGTCGCGTCGATCCACTGCTACGCCTAGTACAGTCTTACCTTTAGTGCACTTTAGTACTTATTTTCGATTTTATATACCTAATTTAACCTATTTTTAACCAAAAGTTCCAATTTCCACCGTATGTCGTAAAATTGAGTATGTAACTTAACGTTACATTTAAAATAGTGCTTCATATTACACCGCCAGAGGTGGCCAGAGTCACGGGAACTGTTAGCGAATTATATACTAAGCCCTATGTTTATATTTAAGTGTATGAATTTGACAATAGCTTATTAGACAATACAGCACTAGACCTTTGTTGCTGCAATAGACAAAGGGAACATAAGCCAAGCGGGTCTTTATGAAATTCAACAGTAGCAAACTGAACTATTTGTTACTGTTGCTGCCGTCTGTCATGTTTTGTGAACTGTAGTCTGTATTCCTAGTAGTCATTGTCCAATGCAATATTATAATCATAGTTGATATAAATTATAGTAATACAAAAATCCTTCAACAGTCTCCATGGTCTAGTGGTTCGGGCATTGGCTCTCGACTCTGAGGTTTTCCCGGTTCCCGTATTGGAACAACTAAAAATGTTGCTTCCAAGTTTGGTTAGGGCAATGCAGGCTGATCACCTGATTGTCTGACAAGAAAGATGATCCATGCGTCGGATGGGCATGTAAAAAGTCGGACCTGCGCCTGATCTCTCGTCAGTCATGTCGGTTATCCGTCCCACTGGATTATGAGAGTAAAGGAAGAGAGAGTGCTATTGTGTACTGTGC
Organism: Glaucopsyche alexis; assembly: GCA_905404095.1. NCBI lineage: Eukaryota > Metazoa > Arthropoda > Insecta > Lepidoptera > Lycaenidae > Glaucopsyche > Glaucopsyche alexis. The sequence goes on along the minus strand of FR990051.1, from coordinate 20,402,548 downwards.
ACACACTTGGGTACTATAAAATTACTCCTGCGTAACTGGCCTGCTTTCAATGAAACCTGCCACCGTCACCGAAATCGGTGTGGGGAAGTTATTATTGTATATGTATATTATTTAATAAGACAACATCAAAAAGAATTTTGAAAATCGGTCTATAGACGGCGGAATTGTGGTCTAACATACAAAAAAAATAAAAAATATGTATACAGTCGATCGTATAACCGCCTCCTTTTTTTGGAGTCGGTTAAAAATAGATTTTCCCTTGTTAACGCATGCATATTCTCATTCGATAACGTTACGTTACGCCGCTGCCTCGTTCCTGTTAGGTCCACTGCTAACAAACGTAAAACAATATATTTTGTGGATAAAGTAATGTAGCAAATATTATAATATAGCAAAACATGATAAAAACGAACAATGTATATCATTTGAGGGGTTTCTGTTGTTGTATGCCGCGTGCTTCGCGTGGAATCCGTATTAACCAACAACAGTCAACTACCGTATTATATACATTGTACTCAGTACTCTTAACTGATATTATACTCACGCTAATAATATTGTGCACTCCTAATCAGTAGTGGAAAACCAAGAGTAATTTATAGTATGCGCGTTCACTTTCCTCACTTTTGGCTGACCAACAACTTAGATATTTTCATTCGTAATTGTATGATTTATACACTACTAGCTTTTGCCCACGGCTCCGACAGATATTTTCATTCGTAATTGTATGATTTATACACTACTAGCTTTTGCCCACGGCTCCGACCGCGTTAATACATTATCCCGCGGGAACACTACTTTTTCGGGATAAAAAAATATCCTATGTACTTTCACGGGACCCAAAGTATACCAAATTTCATAAAAATCGGTTCAGCGGTTAAAGCTTGAATAGGTAACAGACAGACAGACACACTTTCGCATTAATTATAATATTGGTATAGATTTTACTTGCGAAGTAACCACTCTTTAAATACTTTAGTGCCTGCGACAGGCCGTTTTAAATGTCGTATGCATAGTGCATGCCCAAGCAGATACGGCATTCTCACAACACAGTCAGCCGTGTCTAGAGGAATGAGTAGTATACGCCTGGGGCCAACCATATGCGGGTTTCCTCACAATGTTTTCCTTCACCATTACAACGTCAGTACAGTGCAGTGTTGCCAACCTCAGGAAAGCAAATAGCAGTAAATGGTACTTGAAAAAACAGCAGAAAACAGTAAAATAGTAATTTCAATACATCAAATCTACTGTCCGACATAACATTCGGAGAATTGATAAATAGTTATACAACTACTGTTTGATTTACCACAAATTGAATTTATTTAAGGAATTTCTGGGAATTGTAACGTATTATCAAAATTTAATTTAAAATAATTTTCCAAATACAAAATAAAGCACAGCTATTCTTGTTCCACATAATATTATACTACAAATGTAGCTATCCTGTTTTACTGTAAGTCAAAAGGATTGCCTCAGTAAAGGGGGGATTTCCTATGCTACAGCCTGCAAGAGGCCCGCTATTGATGACAATTCATAATTGTAAAAAGGCGCGTGACCGACGCATACGAGAACTATTTTTATTGCTTTCTCTAAAAGATTATTCCGGTTTGACCTGTTGGTTATGACTTATTTCCATTTGTAATTAATTATTATTTTAAAAACAGTAGAAATACGAACTAAAACAGAAAACAGGGATGTCAGGCCGAAAACAGTAAATATACTGTTAAAACAGTAGGGTTGGCAACACTGGTACAGTGTACTCTATATATCATATGTATGAAGATCTGAAATAGTCTCAATAGTTTTTTCAGATTCTCTCATTCCCGCCTGGGAATCGAACTCTCGAGTGTTAATCAAATGGTCTACCCACTAGGCCACGGAGCTCTTAAACTACATGTTCGAGTGATTTAGTAGATACGTCTTGTGGTAAATTGCAGTACTTTATGCGGTTGAACATGCCCCGGACGTTTCAAAGAGTTCGGCTATTTTACCGCACAGAAGCGGGCGGCCCGCACAGTTAATCCCAGTTTCTGAAGCTTCAAAGAAGATTACAGCTCGTCCGAGCGATGCCGGGCCTCTCCGACGATAAAATTAGTCCCCAATCTGTTTGCACACAGACTTTATATTTATTACCTTTATAAATTCGTGCCAAACAATTTTAAGCACTAAAAGGCGAATTAATTTCCAACTTTGTGCGAAAAGTTACCGTGGCAACAAAACTTGTATTAAATTGTTTGAGTTAGTTAAAATGTTATTGTACTATAAAAAACTGGAGACTTAATAATATTTGCTTGGTAACTAAATCTATAGAAGCAAATATCCTTCGTTTAATTGACATAAGCGCCTTGCACACGTAAATTCCGGACTGCGCGTTGGAAACCGCAAATCACGGAGGGATCTCGTTCGGTTTGGACTGCGGATTGAACTGTCATGCTAAATATCAAATTAAAATCAAAACGCTCGTATGGACATGTCAGAATGGACTGTCAGACCCGCGAAATTACATGCTTATTTACGAGCGAGGGTTGGAATGGCGCGTGCTGTTTCCCGCGGTCCGAATATTAGGGCCACACCTACACGCGACCTTAAAGATTCAAAACTGAACTTTATTCACTACGCAAAATGATACACTTTTCATTGCGAGACCGGCGTTGCGCGCTGCGTAAAATGCGCGCAATTCGAATTATCTTCTTGTGCGGTGAATAAAGTCTAATTTTGAATCGCTAACTTAAAAATACAGCGTTGAGTCACGTCTCGTTGCAATATGAACTGACTAACACGTGCAACGGGCGCTATATAAAGCTCTTTTCTGACCACGCTATACAGTATCGCTTATAGTGCGCGATAATGTGAGAGGCTGCAGTGGCGAGGGGTTCCTAATTCCTATAACTCCATTCCTATCGGCTTCCCTTGCCACTTACCTTTTGCAAGCCTTCATAGAAATCCCTACCTATTATACAGGCTCCGGCTTCCCTGTGAAGAAGAAGCAGCCTTCGCCACTGAGAGGCAGCTATATATTTTATATTTTAAAATATAGCTTTCTTTGTCATTACATAATACACTAGCTTTTGCCCGCAGCTTCGCTCGCGTGAAATTGGGTTTAAGGCAGAGGGAAATCTTGTTCGGGAAAATACCAATACCAAAATTGAATACATAATGGTGTAGGCACTGCACAGCCGTATCAGTTGTCTTTTATTTGAATGTTTCTTGCAACTTCGTAGGTACACTCAATAAATCTACCGGGAACTGCAAAATTTAATAAGCTGCAAAAAGTATTCTGTGTTAATTCTGGATAAACTACTACCATACCAAATTTCATCAAAATTATTTACGTGTTTTCTTTACTGCACTTTATGGCATGAAAAACTAAACATATTATTATGTACCTACATACAAACTTTCGCGTTTAGGTATAATATTAAGTAAGGATTTTTTTGTACCCGATAATTAGTATTTTAACGATTTCGAGAATCTTTTGAATGGGAAGACGTTTTGGACTTTGAACTTAATAAAAATAATTTGGATTGTGATCGCCCAACCTAGTTGGGACCACGACAGAGTTTGAGAGAAATATGAGTTAGCAGTACGACCACGAAGCCATCAAGCTTCTCATTTATTCCTCATTTTATAATAATAAATTAATGATTAGGTTAATACCTAGGTAGTTTTAACTAATTCAAATATCTGGTTATTTTATAGCATTTTATACTATGTTATTCTTTAGACTGATAAAATTTTTTGTAGGTATGAACCGATTGAATTGAAATACCCACACAAAATTATAAGCAGAGCTATCCTAATTCTTAACATCGTGGAACCCGTAAATTTTCCGCGATAAAAAGTGAGTTCCATGTGTTTATCCAAGGGCTAAACAACTACGGTAACAAATTTTATAAAAATCCGTTCCGCAGTTTCTGAGATTAGCGCGCACAAACGTAAGTACATATCAAATATATTTTAGGAAAATCTTAAAAGTCATTGTTTTGGGTTAAAATATTCTACTGAAATAGTATGTAATTAATAAGTATTATGAATATAATTAAAGCAGCAATCGCAAATATTTAGGTGCCTATTTTTTTTTCATCAAATGTAACTTTCACATTCTTGTCAGATTTATTTTTCAACATGATGACAATATATTATGTCAAAATAAAAATAAAGCTCCCCACTCACGGGCTATCGATTGCTTCGATCAAATTGGAAATTAATTCGTATTTGAAAGTAAAGTGCTAACGACAAACTATTACAAAAAATGATTAGTGTAAGACCTACCAGCTAGTTTTTGCGGTGGGGGTCAAAAGTTCGAACAAAATTTACGCGTATATATACGAGTTTCATATAAAAACTATAGTAAGGCGGTCCTAGGATCTCAGACTATATTTAATTTTTATCTCAACTGATTTACTTGCAACTACGAATCCAGTAAATGTTTAAATTGTAAAGACTAAATCGATCGATCACTTGTGAGTGGGAGCTTTAAATCAAAAGCACTAAGGAGTATTTATATCAACTTTAAAGCAAATCGCTCCCAAACAACTTTCTTTCCCTTTTTATTCCCGTTAGGGGACGAATTACAATAAACTATGATACATGAATTCCATCAATTCTGTTACATAATGTTTGTGCAAAATATGAAGTAGATTGGACCAAGGAATCACGTTGCCCCATACAAACTGTTTTCCCCCTTTTCACCCCTTTAGGAGTCGAATTTCGAAAAATCCCTTCTTATCGGATCCCTACGCATTACAAAGAGCAAGCCCTGCAAGTTTCAGGTGTCTACGATCAGCGGTTTAGGCTGTGCGTTGATCCGTCAGTCATTCAGGACAAAGGATTTTATATATATAGATTACATATTCGTGTATCGGGCATCGGAACTCATCAATGTGAAAACGCTCTTATGCCGACGACATAAAAGCGTGCCTCTACGTTATCGTGCGCTATACATAAACCCCTTTACTAATAAACGCTGTATAAGCTTTGAATAGTTATACAGTGTATTGTCTCCTTCTATCGAATTAAAAATGTTACTTGTGTGACGAGAGCAAAACACTGTATAACTATTCAAAGCTTATACAGCGTTTATTAGTAAGGGGGATAAGCGATATCGTATAGCGTAATGTGAAATACGCTTAATTCTCACTCCCGACTCGGTTCCTGATATTTGCACGTCATCTTCCCTGTCATGGTTATGGAACTCAAATGTTCAGTGTAGATTTAATATTAAAGTACATCTGAATTAGTAAGCGTAGTAAATACACGAGGTATATATTTGTTATTCCATAGCAGGGAGACATTTAAAATTCAGCCGCTTGACCTATCTGCCAGCGAACATTCGTGAAACATTTATAGCTTAAACTGAACACCGTTTAGCTACACATTTTGACATTTTAAATTACCCAGCCTAGCTTACTAATGACATGCACAAATTAATTAATTTGTCTAACAAAATGTTATGCATATTTATCATGTTCGATCAATTTGGGAAATTTAATTTTTAATATTAGAGTACAATTATTGTCCAACAATTAAATTTAATTGAATTTTAAACACTCTTTACAGCCGCGTTTATCTACGTATTATCGAACAAGTTATCGCTTGACCAGACATAAGATAAAAATCGCTTATCAGCGCCGATGAATCGTGCGCACGCACACATAAGGTACTCAGGTGTTAATAAGAATTTCAACCACGTCTGCAGTCGATGCGGTCATTTCTTTTGTGTTTAAATATTAAGAGTAACTAGGTCGCTAGTGCAAAGGAAAATGTTTAGCAACTGGTCGAGCAGAAACTTTGCCGATATTAAGAAAAATTGAAAGGACTTAACTACGATGCAACGTTGACCCAAATCCAGTGCCTTTTGATGACAATGTTTGTATCATCAAATTCATTATAATATTACAAGCTGTTTCCCGCGGCTCTGCCAGCATAAATACATTGTCCCTCGGGAACGCTGTATTTTATCGGGATAAAAAGTAGCCTATAATTTAATCCAGAGCCTAAACTACTACCATGCCAAATTTAATTGAAATACGTTCAGTAGTTTTTGTGTGAAAGAGGAACAAATATCATACGTCCTCACAAACTTTCATATTTGTAATATTAGTAGGACTATCTTGGTTATCATGTTCTAGTGTTTGTTACGTACCTGCACCTATATTATTTTCAATGAACTAACTCTCCAAAACACAAAGAAAAATAACCGTAATAAACATCCCAACAGTGCCCGTAAATCATTCAAACGACCTGTGTTATTGAATGGGAGAAACCTCAGTATTTTTAAGATAAAGTAAGTAAATGTAAGAAGGAGTTCTTACTTTTCTTTGACACCTACAAGTAAAACGGAGAAAAAATTAAATAAGGGAAGTATCTAAATCCATAATTTGTGCATGTGTCACTTTTATTGTTACAATATTATAATCATTATTGCATATTATTATTGCTTATCAATAAGAGCTCCGTTGCCTAGTGGGTAGACCGTTAGATTCGCACTCGAGAGAGTGCAGGTTCGATTCCCAGGTTGTGGCGTGTACCAATGAGACTTTTTCAGATCTCAAGTGCCTACACTATACGGACGTGACGCTCTAACGGTAAAGGAAAACATCGTGAAGTAACCCGCGCATGTTGGCCAACGACATTGACCAGACATTCTTCAGGACTAGGCTGACTGTGTTGTGAGATTGCCGTGAGTGCTTGAGCAACCATACGACATTTAATAAACCGCCTGTCCTAGGCACTACAGTATTTCAAGATTGGTTACTTCGCTCGGAGAATACTGTATAAATCATCTAATAACGGATGAAAAGGCATAGTTTTTTATTATTATTATTGCTCAAATATAAAGATATAACTCTCAGAGATATTATATATTAAGAAAGCCGAATTTAAAGATTCCAGTTATCTATACGGTAAGAATGTCTAGACATTCGACCGATTACTTTTTCTATCAATTGGCTAATTCACCTCGCCATTATGTAGAATAATCATTTTTAAACATCATTTAGGTAACCCCAGAGGCTAAATTTTTAAAACATCATTTGTTAGTTAAAGCTATCCCACTAATATTATAACCCCCTTACTAATAAAAATATTCAAACAGTGGATAAGTAATACAATGTTTTGTCCTTAACTGATACGTGGGAAAAGTCGCTTGACAGACCTTTGACAAAACATTGTATTGCTTATCCATTGTGTAAATATTTTTATTAGTAAGGGGGTAAATGTGAAAGTTTGTGAGGATGGATGGATGGATGTTTGTTACTCTTTCACGCAAAAATTAGTGAACGGATTTCGATGAAATTTGGTATGGTAGTAGTTTAGTTTAGACTCTGGATTAAATCATAGGCTACTTTTTTATCCCGAAAAAATACAGTGTTCCTGAGGGTACTGTATTGACGTGGGTGGAGCCGCGGGCATCAGCTAGTGTTACATAATTTACGATCCTTCTTCACTCCCCGGGGTAGAATTCAGCTTCGTCATTTCCTTCCGGCAAAGTTTGTCGCTTGCCAGCTAATATAACGCCTTTTGTTGTTCTGCAAAACATAATATTTATATCGTGGTATTTCTAGTGTTTGTGTAACTCTACTTTGAAATCAAATGAAGGTTTATAGAGACAAACTCTAGATAGTACACAATTTGTCTTAGATCCTTCTCTTTGTCCGTAAGATCCGTAACTACTATAATAATTGTGAAAGTTTGTGAGGATGAATAGATGGATAGATATTTGTTACTCTTTCACGCAAAATCCACTGAACGGGTTACGATGAAATTTGATATGGTAGTCATTTAGGCTTAGAATTTAAACACAGGCTACTTTTTATCCCAAAAAGTACAGTATTCCTGTGGGATTCCCAACACTATATTTATGCGGGTGGAGCCTCGGGAAAAAGCTAGTTTTAGGAACAAATCTGCTATAAAAAACTACTATACTGAACCTAAAAGTTTGTGAGGATAGATAGATATTAGATACATAGATGGATGTTTGTTACTCTTTCACGTAAAAATTAATGAACGGATTTGTTGTTTGGTATGGTGACGAATGAAATTTGGTATGGTAGTTGTTTAAGCTCTGTATTAACACATATAATATGTTACTTTTTGTCCCGAAAAAGGTACAGTGTTCCCATGGGATACAGGATACTGTATTTACGGGCGGGCAGAAGCTAGTTTTATTATATTTTATCAAATAAATAGAATTCTAAAGAGCAGCGAAAATGTTTTAAAGAAATATGATAAGCACGCTCACCCTTAACGCGAGTGAACCTTAATGATATTAGACAAAAAGATGAGAAAATACTTGAGCATGGGCTTCAGTTTTGTCACGGGTCGTATAATTTTTAGTTGCGGAGAAAAATTAGGGCAAGGGAATGGCTTTGTACTTGGAACCCGGCCAACTTCTCTACGCGGAGTCTGAAAACAAATCTTATAGAAATCAAATCCGAAATTTGACCTGAATCTGCTACAGCCCCCGACTGGTGACAATACCATTTTATTGCGTTTAACATCAGCGCCATTATTGTCGTTGCTTGAATACTTCTATATATTTATTTATTCTTTATGAGACTCATCAACAGCAAAACACACAAAAACATTATATATTTAAGAAACATTTTATGTAATGCATACAATTATAGACGTGTACAACATTCATAAACAACAGTAAGTATTTAATACATTAATTGATAACTAATATTATATAAAAATGTCTACCCCGTCACAACATGGGTCTTGGGCAAAGAATATTTATTACTAATTTATGTCTAGTTATTATTATTATTCAGTTAGCTCTCTTTTTCTAGTATATAGGGGCTCGAAAAAATTGCAAAAGTTATAAACAATTTAGTAAAAAACAAAAAGGGATATGGTTTTTTGAAAATATCTCGGAAACTATTAAATATATCCGAATTTTGAAAAGAAATCCTTAAAGAAGAGGAAATTTCCTAAAAAAAGTCCTATTAAAAGTCCTCGGAACTCTATTACCAATATTTATAATTTTATTTTAGAGGTGAAAATAGCGCTAAAAGCGGATGATGCGCGTCCCGCGCGCGCTTACCGATACCGTGCTATTTATCTGTTCGTCTTTCTTAAATCTGTGGACACAATTTTAAAAGTATATGTATTAATACTCGTGGAATAAAGTAAAGTCGTAATTACACTTGATATAAGTAGAATTTTCTCAAACAATACTTCGAGCAAAAGAAAAGATAAGATCAAATAGAATCAGCAATATCGTTTCGAGTCTCCTCAGGACTGAGCTAAGAGTTTTTAAGGTGTAAAAGGTTTCGCCTTTGTTAAAATTTTTAGGTCAAATACAACTTAAAAATTTCCCACGCTACAGCATTTTCACATCATTAAAGAAGTAAGCAGTTAAGATAGAACAATTTAGAAATGTGTCAAAATTAAATGCCATTTAGTTTTAAAATCTGGCATTTTCACAATACAGCAATTCGACCTTAAATTAATGACATCATTGCGATAAGCGATCAATATTAGTAATTTTCAAAGCAGTGAAAAATTACTCTATGTGTTTTGTCGATAAATAATCAAGATTCTAGTTAAGGGAAATGTACCTAAAACTATTTCATTTAAAGTAAGTAGGTATGTTGGTTTTGCTGATTGAGGAATTTAAAAGCAATCAAAAAATTTTGAAAAAAAAATGGACATCCTTATCAAAATGCGATCACCAAAACAAAATTTAAATCAAGTGCGCCTTGAGAAATCAAGTTGCCTACATGTATACTACAAATTTAGAATAATTAGGTATAACCTATGATTAATTATTACATAGATCATACGTTATATCCTTACAAAACTGACAATATTTCTGTGCCACGATACACCTTGACATGGGACGCGTGTCAATGGTCAACGTCGCATAGTAACACAAAACACGCTATTACTCGCGGAGCACACTAACCAAAATTGGCCCGACTCGGGCCAATTCGAGTCTTCATTTTTACGCGTTTATAACATATCTACCTCTTTTTAATATTATATATCTATGGGTATAACAATTTGATATCTTTTTTAAAGAAAGAGAGCTTATTACGCCGGTTCTTCTCGCCGGGCTAGTTTTCGAACCATATGGAAATAAAAAAATGTGTTTTCCATGTAAAGTTTTCTATTTTCCTGGGGCATGAATGTGTAATTAATATGTGTATAATATTAAATTATTAAATATATTTCCCTTGTCTTAACACAAGTTTTTCGAGAAATTACCAGTTACCACTTGATCAGATTGACGTGGTGAGAAAGCCATAGATATTATTATAATCATTGTATCTCATAGTATTTTATATCCGGTTGGGCGGTAAATTCCAAGTAAGTGATAAACTAAAGCAATAATCTTCGCGCTGGACTTACGTGAAGTTTCGCTCCGGAGATTTGTCGGCTTACAGTTTGGCACGGGTCGAGGGGCGCCATTTCTGCTTTTTATACTTATTACTTATCTCTGGAACACTGTTCATTTATCTTTGAAGGTTTTTTGTGTTTTTAGTTTATGAGCCAATTAAATTGAGGAGGGATAAAGGTTAGGCATTTGTGTACCAATAAAATGTACCATACGTGCTTTTGAATTTATTATTTAAACAATTTTTGTTGATAAATACGCAACGGATTTTTATGCAGTTTTCATGAGTCCACGGATAGTTAACGTGTATGTTTTTATAGTACATACATACATACATATAATCACGCCTTTTTCCCGTGGGGGTAGGCAGGACCGCCTCTTTCCCGTGGGGGTAGGCAGAGACCACTTCTTTCCACTTGCTACGATCCTTACATACTTCTTTCGCTTCGTCCACTTTCATTCTTATCATCCATTCCTCCTCTTACATTCAACGTAGCCAAGCGTCTCTCCATGGTCCGCTTTTATAGTAACTCTGTAAATATAGTTCTCATTTATAAAATGTACCAATATTTTATCCAAATTCGTGATATCCATACCGACATTAAGTAATATGTCGCTCGTACGATATTATGCCATATATTTGAATACCTCATCAAGTGCTGGGTCGAGAAATCTGGGACAAAATTATATTCCTCATACAGTTACGATACACAAATATAGAGTACGTAAGTCCCAAATGCTAAGAGAGTACTTTTTAATCACAATTCACAAAATTAATCATTATTAGCGATACATCTTTTATCTATCTATCTATCTATCTGTTTTGATGCCTTTAAATTTTATCTATGTACTATCGAACAAGTTACCTCTCGACCAGGCAAAAGAACAAAATTTCTAAACACCGCCGTCGAATCATACACATGCACACATACTCACGTCTGCAGTCGATGCGGTCACTCGTTTTGTCTTTAAATATTTTGAGGCGACCTAGAGCAAAGCCTAGAATACTAATAGTCTGAATGAAACTGCTTTATTCTATAAGCAAAAATACCGTCTTTTAGTACCTACAGTTCCTCTTAATAAGTTACTATTATTATTGCTAATTACAACCTATTCGGTCTGAGATTACAACAATATATCTCGTCACTATCCTCCATAATGCAAGTGCACGTTCAGGCTGACGGATTAAAAATAACTAAATTGCCGATGCTGAATCCGGATGCAGTGGACGCACCCCATCGGCATTTTGTAAATGCCGACGCTCCGTCCGCTCCGTCCGCTCAGATTCCGATGCAGTGGACGCGCAGCTTTAGGCCGCATCGATCAACGGGGATTTGCCTAATCCCGAGTGTTGCCATTAAACTTAATTTGTTTCTAATGTTGCCGCTATCCCTACACTTCTACAAAATGAGAATGTAGTGATAAAACTTAAAGATTTGGTTTATTCTAGATCATACTGAATACAATATACCGTACACTACCGGTAGTTTGATGTCAACTAAACTTAAATTAAGTCGAAACCAATAAAAAAGCAAGTGCAGCATATAGAACTATATTTTATAGGGTTTGGCATATACATGGTATCATAAGCGTGCCATCAACTTCTATGGCGCTAGACGCGCCAGTAATGTTGTTCGCAGCCACGGCGTAGTCATCGACAATGGGTGCCGCATTGAAATGACATACATACATACACATTCCTAATTCTTTAAAGGGATATGTACCAGGCAGAGGCGTAAAGCAAATATTATGTAGCCCACTTCTTGCCCTCGAGCGCACTCGTTTTCCCGTTACGCAATAGCAATATCGCCGGACCGGTAACGCTCTTATATCATTTTTTTTTTCATTTATTCAGAACACATACAGTCTTTATCAGTAGATATTACATATACAAACATTTCCTAAAGGTTCACACCTAAGTTATAAAATACATATTATGTAGTTGGATGAGCGCGGATCCCAGTTTGGTGTGTAGTGTATAGTGTATGTGCGCGATGTGTATAATTTGTGTGTGTAGTATGTGTGTCTGTTTAGGGCATTTGGGCTTAATCCCATTTGGGAGCCGTTTTAGAACCCTAGCCCTACGACAAGTCTTCAGAAACTAGTTCCACTAGGGTTCGTGTTTATGAACATGAGGTGTGTAAGTGTTTGTGATATATGTGCCCGTATTGTAAAATAGTTATTACAAATCCTTTTAAATCCTTTATGTCGTCGGCATTTTCCCATTATCCAGTCCGTTAACCGATATCGTGCTAACAATGACAAAGACAGGTACCTATATGTTTCATATTAAAACATAAATAGTTTTCTTTCTCATGTCTTTGGTAATATTTAGAGCGATAGACGATATCGCAATTCGCATAATATAAAAACGATTTAAGCGACGCATAACGAAACACATCGAGTCGCTCGGTATTACCTAACCATGGAGTTTATTTAAAGTAACTCTGGTCTAAAGAAAGTAATAAGGACTAATTGAAAATCTTTTGTGCGTTTAGAAACAGATATTGAGTACAGTATAGAACTTCAGTCTTCAGAAGCGCATACTCACCGAAGTTATCCGCGAAGTAAAATAAAACTTGACGCTTTACACTGAAACTCGGGTATCCAGCCGGCGCTCATAACATATTCTTGTAAATACGTGAAGCTTTCTTCTCGAAACTTTATCCAGTTCTCGATATTACTTTTGCATTACCAAATTATTAACTTTTCAACATCAGTATCTCCGGTAATTTAAATTACCTATCTAGTAATAGAATTTAATTATTATGTCTGGTAATAGCAACGTTCTTTTTATCCAAATGTCTCGTTGTCGATCAATTTAAGGGCTGGGTCTTTCGCTCTTTATGATTATTACCAGCTTTTCCCCGCGGCTTCGCCCCATTAAATATAGTTTCTGGTATCCCACGGGAATACTGTACTTTTCAGGATAAAAAGTAGCACAGCCTAAACTTCTACAATACCAAATTTAATCGAAATCCGTTCAGTAGTTTTTGCGTGAAAGAGTAACAAACATCAATTAACTTTCACATCTATACTAATATTATAAAGCTGAAGAGTTTGTTTGTTTGAACGCGCTAATCACAGGAACTACTAGTACGAATTGAAAAAATATTTTTGTGTTAGATAGTCCACTTATCGAGGAAGGCTTTAGGCTATATAACATTATGCTAAGTTCAATACGAGTGGAGCACCAATCAAGAATGTTACAAAATTGTTTTTTTTTTCCTTTTGAGAGCTTTCGCTGCGTACGCTGCGGAAACGGTTAAAGTTTCGCTAAAATGATATACATCATACGACAGAATTGTTCCCATTTAAAAGTTCTACAATATGTCTATCTTTTAAGGTTGGCTCACTACAACCTTTTTATTGTAACCAAATTTGTTTTAAAAGTTAGCATTATTTGTGAAGGTGTTTTCATAAAGATGATATTAATTCTTATCCAAGTAAATACGTTATTCATTACAAGTATTTAATCTAGAAGAAATTTACCGTTTACATCATTTGATTTCAATGAGTATTTTAGAAGATATCGCAGTAATAGAATAAAAAATCGTGCAATAATAATGTGCGCGGCGCGGGCGGGCAGTCGTGAGGTGGAGCGCTTCTCCTTGTACGTAAATGAAGTCGCGGGTAAATTTTAGCGATATCCTAAAGTAACTATTCCACGTGGATGAAGTCGCGGGCAAAAGTTAGTTTATAATGATTCTAGCTGTTGCCCGCGGCTTCGCCCGCGTAAATATAGAATCCCTCGGGAACACTGTATTTTTTTTTTCGGGATAAAAAGTAGCCTATGTTTTAATCCAGGGCCCAAACTACTACCATAGCGAATATGATCAAAATCCGTTCAGTAGTTTTTGCGTGAAAGAAGAACATACATCCATTCATCCATACATACATCCATCCATCCATACATCCTCACAAACTTTCACATTTATAATATTAGTCGGAAGTAACGGTCTGCTGGGATGGGATGGGCTGCTTGTGAGCGTTTTCACATTACCTGATAGTATATCGCTTGACAGGCCGAAAACGATTATACGTATATCTTTAGCATAAGTGCGTTTTCCCATAATCCAATCCTATATCCGATACCGCGCTTATCGAATCATGATTATCGAATCGTGAGTCATGACAAAGGCAGATATGTTGTTTGTTGTTTCATATTAAGCGCGCAATAAGCGATATCGTATGACGTATCGCGTGAAACCGCTCAGACATGTTTTGTCTAAAGTAAGGCCTCTTATTAATCGAAAGAACAGAAACCGTAAAAAATAATTACCCAGAAACCGTTAAAAAAATAAAACAAAAAAAACTCATTATTAAATTCCAAACCCATAAATTATATTTATAGTTAAGTTAAAAGCCGTTTTAGAATAATCACTACAATTTACACACAGTATTCAAATCATGGAGTTATGCAAATTATTTATAATTTTTATATAATATTATCTTAATTACTAACAAGCTAATATGATTAAAATTCAAGGTAAACCATGTTTCGCAAAATTATAGTATCATCTGATTTGTTAATTTGTATTAAAATAAAACAGTTTCAATTGTTGATCGAGAACTGGAATCAATTTCCTCCTAAATGCTTAGTACCTTGCAAAGCAAATTAATATTATGTTCTAAGGCCTCACTAATAACTAATAATAGAATCGTAAGACTACTTAGTCTTAAGATATATCCCTACTCGATTGCGTCCCCATTGAACAAAAGTAAATATAGACATTAGACAATAAAGTTACTCACTCATCTACTATTACTATATTACTATATTATTACTACTAGCGACCCGCCCCAGCTTCGCACGGGTACAATTATACTGATACTAATACTACAGATTGTCTTTAAACCTTTAACAAAACGGACGAAATCTAGTCAAAACAAACAGAAACAAATTAATATAGTTACCTACTAAAACTCAATGAAATAAGTAGATGGGTATACTTTTATCCTATGAAATACCATAGATCTAAACTCCCCCCGCACGCGCACCCCCGCCTTGGTGACGCCCACTTCGCAACAGGCCGTGCAGCAGAAATCGTAACATGTTAATTTCGCCATAACTTCAAAACCACACGTCCAATTTCAATCATTCAAAGACCAAATATTATCTAAATAAACTGTACTTAGTGATGAAATAATTTATTTTGATAAGGATTAATAGCATGAGTAAAATAAACGCGTTTAAATGTAGTCCAAAAAAAATTCAAGATTTCTAAATAAAAAAATGGATGTTGTGCCTCACTCGACATAGATAGGTATAGTGTGTCGCGGACTTTTTTGTAGATATTTATAAGATCTACAATTGATTAGAACATTTTATGGTTCTATCTTTTATAGTTTAGGCAGCGTACGCAAAATAAGTAACTTTTCTGGTTGATTTTTTACACCTTGTGTCCGAAAAACCCAAATATTTTACGGAACCCTATTTTTTCCAAAATAAAATATAGCCTATGTTACTCGTGGATAATGTAGCTTTCGAATGGTGAAAGAATTTTTGAAATCGGTCCAGTACTTTTTGAGCCTATTCATTACAAACAAACAAACAAACAAACAAACAAACAAACAAACAAACAAACAAACAAACAAACATACAAACAAAGTTTTCCTCTTTATAATATTAGTATAGATTACTATATTACTCATCTACTCACAGGTACAATATTGGAGAGCGGTTGAAGTTTTAATTAATTCGAAATAAATAAACGCAATCGATGCTAAATATAGCCTTCTGTTTGCGATCACAGAGTAATATAATTATTATACACTCCCGGCAAACTCGTAGATGATTCAATTAACATCCACAAAAGGTACTCGTATCAAAGAACGAACCTCATTAGAGAAGAAAGGTCAGCCCTTGACATTCTGATACAGCATTATTAAGTTACACTTTATTTCGTGAAGGGCTCTTCGTTAAGTCAAATTAATACAAACCGTCTGATCCGGGCGCTCGACGCTCGAGTCAATATGAGATCTCGCTCACATTTCTCTAATCAAAAACTTTGAAACCCGCCTCATTCAAAAGTTACTCGCATAAAACACGTTCCGCTTCGAAGAATCAATAATTTAAATTATTCTGAATACAAAAACCTACTTTGCATACTCTGATCTAAGTGGAAAAGTGAAAAGAAATTTAAATTTGTAATAAAAGCTGAAATTTCGCTCGCTTTCGAAGGATCGTATTTACCTACGTAATGTTATAGCTGATGTAAGCCATACTCTAATAACTCATTTTTGAGCACTTCTTATTGATTTTACTTTACTATTTTTAATGCTTCTCTTTCCCATTTCTTTACCAAACAGGGATAGAGTCAGTTCATATCGCGACAACACGCGGCGCTGCATTTTTAAGATACCTAAGTATTCAAAATTGAACTATATTCACTACACAACAAGATACACGTTTCATATGACATCAGTCATACACTGCACATGCGCTCTGCAGTGCTCTGCTCAACTCTGACAATGCAACGTGTGTAATCTTGTTGGCAAATAATTCGATTGTCAATCCAGTTGAAATGACAATATTGATACCACTTGAAAACGAAGTATATTGCTAACAATACCAGCAGGGCCAGAAGTATCACCATTGTGATGCTGATGTTCGACAAATGATATTGTAATTGTTCTGTAGTGGCACTAGGAGCTGATCCGATCCCATTTTGATTTATTATTACTTCTTCTTTCTTTGGATAACTTGAATTGCACATGATAACTTAAATTACATATTATTTTATTTATTTGCACAACTGTTTAGTACAACTGCACTGGATAGTCATGGAGACAGTCACGGCATTATTCTATTTCAAAGTTTATTCAAATGCAATTCACACGCGCGTCCTCAACTTGACGCCTGAACCTGAGACTCCATGGCAGGGTCGCCATGTGAGGCTGGGCACATATTTTATGTGAATTAAAACACTTGACAACTCGTGTAATTGAAGTTCAATTTTGAATAGCTATCTTAAAAATACAGAGCTATGTCACGTATCATTTCGTTTCGGTGTGAATTTACCCTTAGTTTAGTTTTCAATTTCATTTTGATTGGCAGCCATGTCAGGCGGATATGAGTAATGCTTTCCGTCTGAAACTATTAATAATTCTCCTTTAGATGTCTATAAACCATAACATAAGTACTCGTACGTGCCTATATGCTTAAAGGAACTCTGTAAAAGCATTTATTAACATTTTGTGTGCATTTTAGTTTAGGTATTTAGTTCTAAATCATTTAGTCAATCACCTCATACAAGATGTTCAGTTAAACATCTTCTGACTTTTGTTTTAATTTGCATTTCAGTGCCACAGGAGAACTGCACTAGATATTGCATGAATTGTCTGATAAACACAATCCACATGACCAAACCTGAGCATAAAAATGTACACAAACCATGCATTTGACGGTAAGATTAACTGAACCTAGTTTTAAACTAACACACCTCTACTAACTCACCCAAAAATATAACATCTTTTTTTATTAAGTCACTCAAACTTCAAAGTTTTGAGTTTACACTAAAAGTTAATCGACTAATCTTGAGCCACAGTTTTACTTACGTTTTATAAACAGGGTTTTTACATTGAATAAAATACGAAGCAGTACCTAAAGTGCGGTTATAAAGCACGTAGAATTTTGTACGTTGACTTATCACCACTTGTATCTTTCACTCGCGCACGAATTTATTGCTATCGCCTTTATGCAGATACGCAATAGCAATAAGAATATATTTGTGCGCGAGTGAAAGAAACAAGTAGATAGATAAGTCAATGTACAAAATCCTACGTGATCCGCGACCGCACTTTTATACGCTTTATCACAAAATTATTCGGTATTGGTTCTTGAAAAATTAGGATAGTGTTAATTTTAATCATACATTTATCTGTTGTATATTTTTCAAATCATTAAAATACTTGGACCCGTCGACTTCATCACGCTGCACGCGTATCATTGCTCCGTAGAAATGTTTTTCTTTTTACGGAAAAATTTACAAAGTGACAGATTGATAAAGCTGTCATTATGTCCATAACATCCATTAGTATGTCTATTATTGTGTAGACAAAACGCATTTCTTTGTCAGTCATGCTAAACTGCTCAATAAATAAAAAGCAAATGTGTATAATTTGTTAGTATGAGGAATTTGAAAGTCAAACTTTTGTGTTGAGTGTATTTTTGTATTTTAAATTATACATAAAGTTTTACTGTTGCTACGTATTCTGTACACGTCACGGTTTGTTTTTTGGCAAAAGTACGATAAAAGGGAATGCTCTAAGCATTTCATTTAAATTTGTGATGACAAGTCAAACTTGTTACACGACACAGGCTGTAATGGTTGGCGACGCACTCCCCGCAACTTTGTCGTTAGAGCCCTCGAAACTTTGCCCTGTGTACGTCTATCGGTTACAACATTAGGGAAATATTAATTTTGATACTTTCTTCTTGAAATATTGATATTGTCGAGAACTTTGTTTAACTTGAGCTATCGACGACATTTATTAGTTTATTTCTTATTGGCTGCTCGGCTGTACAATTTGTATATTAATTTTAAAACGAAAACTGATTTTCCTAAATGACGTTAGTTCAAAGATCACTTTAGACAATCAACTCTGCTATTAACGAAAATAGGCACCATCGGAGTGGGAATATTTTCTAAGCTTTTATTTAAAGTTAGCCAAAAGAAACAAGTTTGAAAATAGTATATTTAAGACTGTGAACTTCTACATAGGTTTGATATGCCCATACGTTGTCTCATGTGTTGAATTGGCGTTTAAGTCACGAAACATAGATACCAGGAGTCCGAACGTAATGTTAAAATAATGGTCTCAATTTAGGGGACAGATTTTTTGCCGGTAGAGCGCGTCCCAGTCTCAGAAGCACTCGTTTGAAATTACGCGGGAAGTTATGTTGCTATTGACAGCTCTGGAAAAAATATTATGAGAAACGTGGATTTAAATCTAAATAAATAATAGTTTTAGGAAATTCTGAGAAACTGTTCACGAAGTATAGATACCGTAGAATACGGTAATTGCCTAACAGTAACTTAAAAATAATTGTAATAATTAATAGTATTGGCAACACTCGGTACGTAACAAATTCTAGCACAGCCAGTGGCAGAAAAGAGAACTAATATCTGGGTCTATTATTGTGTATATAAATACTAGTGAAAAGCCTATACCGTTCGGACTCCTGGTATCTATACTTCGTGGTTTAAGTCTTATAATAAACTTTAATATTGACTTCTTTATTAACAATTTACTTTTTCTTTTTTCCAGGCGACACTGACGAACATGGCCTGCCCAAAGACAAGGACAAGGGATGCGATACGAACCTCTATCTCTATCATGTAAGTTACTTATTCTATAATATAATTATGACAATGTCTGTGGCTCAGTAGTCAGCGTGTTGGTGCTCAAGCCAGGGTTCGTGGGTTCGAATCCCGCTGAAGGAACAAAAAGTTTTTCTGTATCATGGGTCCCTGGGTCATGAATGGATATTTAAAACAAATATCTGTATAATATAATAAAAATATATATGTTTAATATTAAAGTATTAAATATACTTCCCATTGTCTGGTCAGGCTGTAACACAACACATTTGAGTATTTAGTAAGTGGCCAGATTGACGTGACAAAGTATCCATAGATTCTGTGAAATAAATGATTGATTTGATTTAGATATGAGTTATTACTCGTATATTATTACCCGCTTACTACTAAACGCTGTATAAGCTTTGAATAGTTACACAGTGTTTTGTTCACATCACACAAGTGACATTTTTAATTCGATTGAAGAAGACAAAACATAGTGTAACTATTTAAAGCTTATACAGCAAAGAGCACAAAGGAAAAACATTTTACTTTATAAAAACAGAGCAGCTTTAAACAGAATTGAAATAAAATATTTAACTATACCTACTTATTATAGCTTAAGAACTTATTATAGTTTAAGAACTTATTTCGCTTTAAAAAAAGGTTTATTTTAAATAATTTTCCGAGGTATCTACCCACGGGCTATTGAATATTTAAGCTATACCAAAATACACTTTCCTTACACCTTAAGTAAGTTGGAATTATTAACGAAGCATCGGTTGACCCTCATCGGATCAAGATAAGGCTTACATGTATTATGCAAACATTACCTTCGCTAATATCACGGGCTTATATTAGGGTCAGCTCAGTTTACACCGCGACAATATACGCCGCTACGCTGCGCTGCGTTTTGAAGGTAGCTATTCAAAATTGAACGTGTTGCTACACAAAAAAATTTCATATGAGATCAGTCATACACTGTACATTCGCTGTGCACGGTGCAACCTGACATTCGAACTCTTGCATAGAAACGTGTATCTTCTTGTATAATGAATAGAGTTCAATTTCAAATATCTTTCTTTATTTTTTATTAATAGACACCAGTCATCAATCATCATACACTGCATCTTTCCTAATAAATAAATAAATAAATAATTTCTCTATCCTAATTTATTTCGGAAAATTTCGTATTATCTGTTTTTTCCACACAAAAATACGATGACTGCCGAGGAACGTTAAGAAATTGGTTGCAATGTTCCTACTCGGTAATCGGTATACATGTAAAGACAAATATATTTTTCTTTTTTTAAATTTCCCGCCATAGAGCCAACCATGTTATTAGATTTATAATTTATAATCTATGAAAAGAAGATGGCCTTATTTTGCATCTAAAGCATTTTGTTAAACGAAGCAAATTAATTATTAATTGTTAGAGAATATTAGAATATTTTGATTTCGACGATTATTGGTTTACTCATATATAGGATCCATAACATTAAGTGTCGTTTCTTTTCAGGTAAGTTTTACTGTTGCAATTCATATTGTGCACCTATGTATAGAATCACGTGTAAATTTTAAATAAAAACTTATTTTCAGAAACTCAGTTATGTTATGGTTATTTAGAGAATTAATTTGTCTTATATACATATGGCTATGAGAGCTAAAGTCAAATTCAGACAAGTTTTGCGTGTTTTCCGTAGGTAGTTTTCATTTTTTTTATATTAAAAACTGGCTTTTCGGCTCCGCCCGCGTGAAATTAGTTTTCTTTCACTGTCACTCTAGGTCAAATCTGTTTTTTCCTTACGTGTCTTTATCTTTAAAGGAGTATAGACATACCCCCTTACTAATAAACGCTGTATAAGCTTTGAACAGTTATACAGTGTTTTGTTCACGTCACACAAGTAACATTTTTAATTCGATAGAAAGAGATTTTATTAGTATAGAATAAGTAATATTTGTACGGAGGTAATCCACACGCAGTTCCATCTCGCGTTGTAACTCAATATTACGCCCCTCATAAACACGTTAAGACATAAAACTTTTGAAATTAGAACGCTCGTGTTCGGGCACCGTATCTCGTTTCACATATTTATGACTCTTGTAACATAAAATATACTTTCTTGTGTTCCTTTAACTGTATTACTTTCTGTGCTCGTCGTAAAGGAGGATGGGCATTCTGGTCTACCTACTGTACCGGTGTACCCGTTTTTTTTTTTTTTTGATATCGCAGGGGAAAGGTCGTTACGCCTTTCCCGGGAGATATCCCGGGAATATGTGGGACTCCCGACGCGACTCGCCGGTTTACCCACCAAAACTGAACCTGCGGATTGCCATCAGCCGCTATATTGGGAAGTGTCCCGGATCTGTCTAACACAGGACACCCCCCGCGACCGGCCGGTCTACCTCTATAGGGACCGGACTTCCACCACAATTAGGGACCACTCCGATAACCTCGGCGCCGGGACTAGCCAAGCCGGGGAGGTTCCCATCCTCTCCCGGAGCCCCGGTTGGACAGGAGACTATTGGAGGAGGTTCGCATAACGACGCCTCCTCACTTCCGTCCTACGCCGGCGGAGCGGAACAGAGGATGGATCGTTCTCTCTGTCCCGCTCCGCGGCCTCTTTCTGCGAAATGACGGCTTCGCAGAAAGAGACCGCCGCCTGCCAGGCCTCATCGCTCTCGAGCATGCAACGCACCACACTCGAGAGCGAGAGGTCCCGCCCAAGCACTGCCACGAGATCGTGGCGCTGCACGGCACACGACGTCGCACACCTCTAGGGTGTGCTGGGCCGTGTCCCCCGCAGCGCCACAATGGTGGCAGGCTGGCGTAGACTCCCTCCTGGGTACCGGTGTACCCTTGTGTGTATTGACTGTTGACACCCAACCCATATTATGTTACTTAAAATATCTTTTTTTGTACTTTAATTCTCCATAATTATGTCATTTACAAGATATTTTTTATACCTTTTTCCTTTGTGTGACAATTAACGTGGGCGTTTTTTTTTTTTTTTTTTGTGGTCGCCAAAAACAAAACAATAACACAGTTTTTATTACCTTTACGTTGATCGTACGTAACATTATTTGGTACTGAGGTTTTTTTGCGTATTGTCTAAATACCCTATTATTTATATTTATATGGTCAATAAAGGAAATATTATTCATAATAAGCCCTTTTCAATAACATATGTATGACTTATTCGTATTGAGTAGGTAGACATGTCGTTCATACATTTTTGCCCATCCTCCTTCTGTAAATAATTATTTAAAAATTACATTAATAAATAATAAACATTATCACAATACATCATAAACAAATTACATTATTTTAGCAGTATAACCTTACACAAAAAAAATACACCGTAAGAATTTCTCCGTGAAAACTGTGTGAAAACTTTGTCCTAAATAAGGACACATTTATTTAAAACATATTTAAAAAGAACAGATTTCGATGTTATCATACAAATATTTAACTAGCCAGATTAACATAGTTATATTTTTGAGCCAAATAGCCCGTATTAGTAGATTTTATTTTTTGCCGTGGAATTTATGTTTTTAGGGCTGATTTTTCAATCGTCAGATAACTCTTATCTGAGGAATAAATATGTAACTTTGACAGATTTTGTATGAAAAATATGTCAATTTCACATATTTATTCCTGTAACAGTTATCTGACGATTGAAAAATCGGCCCTAAGCAAATAAAGCCACAGGTAGTGGCTACTCTCTAGTACCTTTTTTCTTAAGACTCTACTTTTTTAATCTTCTTATAGATATCAATACAACTTTACATTCTGATGTGGCGTACCGACGAACAAGGCTACGAAGCTACGAGGCGTGTAATACAACAGCTCGTAGCGCACGTAGCCCGCTACGGCGTAGCGCTAGGCGTGTAGTGGGTTACGAGTTTACGACTTACGTAACGGGGGACATAATATCGTAAATCTCACGGCATTTAGATATTATGCGATTTTCGATATTCGATGCCAAGAACCCGATGCGAATTTTATATGCAATTTTCAGGTACGTCGTTCTGTAATTGATGCCTATCGGATCGGAGCTTATTCGATTTGGAGTTTATCGGGCAATAACATTAAAACGGCGCGTTTTATGGCCCCGACAGCTTGTTCTAACATACTTAAGGGAATATGGAATACTTTCGTGTATAAGCAAACAAATAAAAACAAATGTTTATCATACTGTAGCATTATTCGAAAACATTGTTTTAGGAAATGAGTTATCGTATACCAATTTTTAGGTACCTTAAACGGTGTAGCGATTAATATAAATATTAATTTTGCACTTCTGTTGTAACCACGTTTAATTAATTTTCTGTCTGTTTAGTTATTCTCACGTTATGTTATTCATAAAGCAGAACTGAAACGAAACCAGTTGTACCAAAAATTCCAGCCTGCGGTTTCTAAAATTTCCATGCTGAATTGATCAACATCGAATTAATAGAATATGCAAGTGTCACGCATACAATAGCATAAAAGCTTTTTTTTTTTTATGAAATAAGGGGGCAAACGAGCAAACGGGTCACCTGATGGAAAGTAACTTCCGTCGCCCATGGACACTCGCAGCATCAGAAGAGCTGCAAGTGCGTTGCCGGCCTTTTAAGAGGGAATAGGGTAATAGGGGAGGGTAGGGAAGGGAATAGGGTAGGGGATTGGGCCTCCGGTAAACTCACTCACTCGGCGAAACACAGCGCAAACGCTGTTTCACGCCGGTTTTCTGTGAGCCCGTGGTATTTCTCCGGTCGAGCCGGCCCATTCATGCCGAAGCATGGCTCTACCACGTACAAAAGCTTGTCGATTTCCATTAAAGATACGATAAGTTGTTTATGTCTGGGCAAGGTTTATATCAATATGTCAGGTTGGCAGTTCAAGTCTCAAATGCACTGCTAATGGCGCCTCAAGGATTGTGTCTGCACCTCGATAGACATCTATTATTTATATATTATGTCACCGGAAAATAACAAGAACCGCAAACTTATAAATTTCCTAAACCTTCGTAGGATTCTAAACGAGAGATAAATTGTAATATTTTACGCCCACATTTTCGCAAATTGATAAACTTACCAAACTCCCGCGTAAAATAATAAGTAGGCAATAACCAAACCCCAAGTACGCTCTTATTGGTTGAATAAGTCTGGACACAAGCATTGCCACTGTCAACATCTACCAATCAGAGAGCAGTGTATTATTTGCCGTATTTTAAGAAGCGTAAAATTAAAAGCTCTTCTGTTATTGGTAGAACTGTTTAGAATCCTACGTAACGAATATCCGTTAGTTTATAAATTTACCACGAGACGTTACAAATTGATAAATTTGCGAATATGTGGGCGTAAAATAATACAATTTATCTCTCGTTTAGAATCCTACGAAGGTTTATAAATTTCCTAGGAAATTTATAAACTTGCGGATCTTGTTATCATCCGGTGACATATATATCACATAAAATTGTAAAAAGCGTTAGATAGTAATATAACTAGCCAGATTGTAAAATGTCGGAAGATTGCTAACGCGTACATTTTGCTTACAATTTAACGCATTATTCTTCGTTAGATTAAAATATATCGCAAAGGATCTTTCGATATATTTTCACAATCTTCCTAGTTATATTACAATCTAACGGTTTTTTCAATTTTACGTTGACCTAAAGATACTTAGTGACGTCACTTTTACTTTGAAAGTCGGTTTTAATTTTTTGTTTAAAAATAATACGTTCTTAAAATGTAAAATATCAAAATTTGAATTAATTTCGTAAAAGTAGATATTGCCCGCGTAAAAACACACATGTAAAATAAAATCCGCAGAAACTGCACATTTTGCTGCGATAAAAAGTAGCCAAACTGTGCCAAATTTCATCAAAATCGGTCCAGTAGTTTCGAATGGAAACAATCAAACAAATCCTTCCTATTCAAAATATTAGTATAGATTAATTGTACCAACAGGGATAAGTGCATGAACAATTTAATTTTCCTAAAAACCCGGACAATCAGTCACGGATTACAAGCCACAGATAAAAAATATAGTTTTAATTAAAATGAAAGGTGAAATAAACCGAGCTGAGTAAATTAAAACAAAATTTAGGTAATACAAAATTTCATTTGTACACCTGCCGATGAATTTCTTAATAAAACGAGTCTTATAACTTTAGCTGAATATACCCCTTAATTAATAAGTTCCGACAGAAATTTAATTAAAGCGGGGCAGCTCACCTTAGTGTTTGTAGAATCCGAAGTTATCCGGAGCGGATATTGAAGTAGCCGTGATCGATCGGCGAGCCCCAGTGGAGGCTTCGGCGGAAAGCGACAAGTGTCATTCATAATCGCACTTCGATTAGATACTAAGTGCTGCCACACTTTTGTCGAAGACAGTCTATGGCGGAAATCTAAAACATGTTGGTATCAACGTTCGCTTATTTGGTTGCTTTATCAAGCCATAGAATAATTAATTTCATCATAATATAAAGCAAAACATTAAACACTAATTTCATACTTTCTATAATTCACATAGACAATGAATAATAATATGTTAAATAGGCAAGCGGACTGATTTTTTTTTATTGCATAAATGAATAGTACTCTTAAATATGACTGAGTAACTTCTCAGAAGAAACCGTATATCAAAAGTCAATATTTTCAAAGGTACATTTGTATACAAAATTTCGCGAGTCTTTATACCAAAAAAAAAAAAATTTTTTTTGCGAAATTGGTAAACAAAACCTACATCATTAGTTACTCACATCATATACAAAAACATTCATTATTGTAAGTATGAACTTAAACGCACAAATATCGGAGATATTAACAAATATATTCCTGCGGCCATATACTTCATATACTACTTCATATACTATAACCTACAAGTGACGTCATTTGTAGGTCGACTTTAGTATGGAGCGTTTTTAGGAGGCTCGCGAATTTTTTTTAAAAAATCGCTGTACCTTTGAAAATATTGACTTTTGATATAAGGTTTCTTCTGAGAAGTTACTCATATTTAAGAGTACTATTCATTTATGCAATAAAAAAAATTGTCCGATTGCCTACTAAGGTTTAAATACAAATATGTAAACCCAATCTGACTACGGCTACAAAGCGAATATAACTGTAGCCAAACGATTCTAGTTAAATACTTACCCGATCGACTTTAGCGTTTAAAATCGTGAATCTTAAAAAAGGTATCGAGAACATGGTGTCAGTCTATACATTTAAAGCTTTTCGAAGTGTGCCCAATAGACCGTGAATAAAATACGTGTTTGAAACCGAAGTCGAGTGAATCTTCAACGACTATCTGTGCAGTAGAAAATGCATCTTTTGAAATATTTACTAGTTTAAAAATCCAATGGAAAGTATTAATATATGTATGTCATGATAAAAGAAGTCATATAATATATGTGTTTGGATAAAATAAAGACACCGTGGTAACGTATCACGTTTTTGGCTGTAAATATCTGAAATAAATATCAGATAATCATAAATCTCCAAAAAATCAAAAATCTCTAGAAGAAGCAGAGAATCTTAAACCTTTACAAGAAGCATATAATCATAAACCTGTATTACGGTTCAGTGCAACTGGATTGCATCCAGTGCCTGCAATTGAAATTAGTGATTGCAGAAAATATCAGCTCGGAAACCTAACATTTTATATAAAATATCTTGTTCAATGGAACATTTTATTTAGCTTCCAGGAGGATATGAAGACGTAATATTAAACAATATTTAAGTTTGAAATACAGACTTTGCTTTGTTCGATGTTGAAGACGATAATAAGTATGTTTTTACAGAATTTCCTGATTAGACTTTACCCGTAATGGGTATCCTGTTACAGCAATTATTATTATTATTAGCCTATTGTCTCCCACTACTGGGCCTCCTCTCTTTTCTTCCATAAATCTCGATACTTCGCTATGGTCGGCCAGTCCCTATCAAAAGCATCTCATTCGCGGCGCTACCTTTTTTGGGGTCTGCCTCTATTCCGCCGACCAGTAGGTAGCCACTGCAAAATAAGATCTATCCGCAATAACGCACAGCAATTAAACATTTTTTTTTTTTATAATAACTTTTAATAACTTTTGTCAGAATTACAACAAATCAATTTGAATCTGGAATATTGCAACAGAAACTAGCTTGTCAGAAAAGTGTAATTTGTTTCCATGAGTGAGTGTGTATGTGAGGCTTAAAATACATTTATGTTAAATACGGTATCGTGTCTTTAACACTTGATAAATGACTGTTTCATTTCAGGACGAACTCGAGGACAGACCTCGAGCGGCAACCTTCCTCAGTTCCTTGGCTGACTACTCGAACACCATCCCAACGGCTTCAGCAGCAGACCCCGATGCACCGAAACCCGCCCCACCGGCCCGCATGGGCACGCTCATAGGAGTGTACCTCCCCTGCATACAGAATATCTTCGGCGTGATCCTCTTCATTCGTTTGACGTGGGTAGTGGGCACGGCTGGCGCGATACAAGGTTTCCTGATTGTACTGACGTGTTGTTGCACGGTAATTTCACATGCTTAATTTAGCGTCTATAATAGTTTCTATTGTTTCATCACAACTTAATTAATTAACGGTTTAAAATACTTCTACAGACAATGTTAACGGCGATATCGATGTCTGCGATTGCTACGAACGGCGTGGTGCCGGCCGGCGGGTCTTACTTCATGATCGGCCGCTCTCTCGGACCGGAGTGTGGCGGCGCTGTGGGCATGTTGTTTTACACGGGCACTACACTGGCGGCTGCTATGTACATCGTAGGAGCAGTTGAAATCGTCCTGGTAAGTTCAGATTAGTGCTGAACAATTAGGAAACGATTTTGTCAGATTCCGACAGTATTTTATGGTCCGGATACCGGATATATTGACAATGATGGATATTATATTTCCGATGAATTCACGTAACTGCTATTAATCCACATAAACATTTTATCGTCCTATAGCTATGGTTATTTCGTTTCATATTTTATTTCGACTTAATTTATAGTTCGAAAGTGCTCATGCCAAGCGATTAAATGTATACTCAAGATGTATTTTATTTTCTCTCGTTTATGAAACTGCACTCTCGTGTTAATGTAATCATCAATTGCTACCAACAGTTACAAATAGTATAATACGTCTTGAACTTCTATACAAACAAGTTTATATGATAAACATGAAATCATTACAGAATTACGATAAAGGGTAGATTACAATTTAATAACATATCTTAATAGAAATTGTTTGTTTTAGACATATATGGCCCCGTGGATGTCAATATTTGGCGACTTCACAAAGGATCAAGAGGCGATGTTTAATAATTTCCGAGTATACGGCACGGGTTTACTACTGATCATGGGTATGGTTGTGTTTGTGGGGGTCAAGTTCGTCAACAAGTTTGCAACGATTGCGCTCGCCTGTGTCATCTTGTCAATAACTGCTGTATACGCTGGAATCTTCGTTAACTGGAATGGAAATGACAAACTACAGTAAGTTATTAATTGAAATAATAAGCAATTACCAGCTTTTGTTTCTAATTATTCGATTATTTAATTAACTACTTTGCTTTTAGGATGTGCGTTTTAGGAAAGCGCCTGCTAAAGGATATAAATATTGAGAATTGCACTAAGGATATAAATGGTGAATTGCATCAACTCTTCTGCCCTAACAATATTTGCGATCCATACTATAAAGACCATGAGTTAAGCATTGTACAGGGCATAAAGGTAAGATTCGAAACATAAAGTTTAAGATTAACATCATAACAGTTAAATATTAATACACAATACATTTAGATATAATTTCAAGAAGTACTAGTAAAATGATAATGATATCTTAAATTATAATCTTTCAGGGTTTGGCCAGTGGAGTTTTCTTTGATAATTTACAAGATTCTTTTCTTAATTTGGGACAATATATTGCATATGGAAAGGAACCGGAAGACATCGAACAAATGGAGAGGCCTACATACAATCAAATATACGCAGATATATCGACAACATTCACTATATTAATTGGAATATTTTTTCCGTCTGTCACAGGTATAATAAAAATAAAGCAATTTGATCCTTTCGTTTATTTTCAATGGCATAAACATAATAAGAAGTAGGTTACTTAATATCTTTGGGAGAGTTAGTTTTTAAAGTTAGCTAATTAAAGTTCTAATTTTCAGGGATCATGGCTGGATCTAATCGTTCTGGTGATTTGGCTGATGCACAGAAGAGTATTCCAATAGGGACGATTTGCGCAATTTTGACGACATCTACGGTTTATTTATCTTGTGTACTTCTTTTTGCGGGCACGGTCGACAATTTATTGCTTCGAGATAAGTACGTAAATTATTATTTTTTATCATATGTATCTTTGTTCTTATAGCCTCGTACATAGCCAGTATCTTGAGTAGCGTCTTCTCTTCCCGCTTTACCTTTTCCTTTTCCCTGTTCATCAAAACGCTCCTTATGTGATCCTGTATACTTTGAAGTATCGGTCATTCTATCAACGACGTTTGATTTATCTGCTTTTGTAGCATTAGACGTCCCTGGAGACGTGAATTTTGAAAGTTTATCTTTAATAGCACCAGCTTCTATCTTGCATTCTTTTGCCAATAAGTCTAAGAAATCTATAAACTGATTGTAATCAATTGTTTTTGACTTAAATCGTGCAAATATTATAGCAGTGTTCGTAGTTGTAACTTTTTTTCCATCTATTACCTTTGCTTCTTTTAACCACTTGTCGATATTAGTTAAAGTAATTTTTTTACCGTCACTACTACTATTACCAAACTTTGCATATTCTTTGAAAGTATTTTCCATGACGGAAATATATAACAGTGTTAATAATTTATTTACATTAGGTAACTAGAATTTAAATGTAGGTAGCGTTTGTTGCTTTGGTTTGTTGATCTTTTTGACTGATAGCTACGACTGTCATTACTGAATTATTAAGCCAACTTGATGTCTATTGCGTTTTCAGGTTCGGCCAGTCAATCGGTGGAAAACTTGTTGTGGCTAATATGGCTTGGCCAAATCAGTGGGTCATATTAATAGGATCTTTTCTATCAACGCTCGGAGCTGGGTTGCAATCTTTAACTGGTGCGCCTCGTTTACTTCAAGCAATTGCAAAAGATGAAATTATTCCTTTTTTGGCACCATTTGCGGTTTCATCAAGCAGAGGGGAACCAACACGGTAAATATTTTTTCTGAAGTCTATTTTTGAAGTGAAAGACCCACATCATTAGAAATTTTTAAAAAAATATTTATTTTTTCAGAGCCTTGATATTGACAATGCTAATCTGTCAGTGTGGAATTTTGCTAGGGAATGTCGACATTCTAGCGCCTCTACTTTCCATGTTCTTCTTGATGTGCTACGGATTTGTTAATTTAGCTTGTGCTCTACAAACGCTTTTGAAAACACCAAATTGGCGTCCTAGGTTCAAATATTATCACTGGTAAGATATTTTTACAAGAGCGATATTTACTACCTACTCACAATATTATGAAATATCTAGATTGTTAATAGTTTTATTTTTTTAACAGATAAATACAAAATAGACCCCAATAATAAACCAAAAAATTAATACTAAAAAAGAAAACCTATCTAAATAAAATCAAATAAGACTATTAATAATTGTCCTTTTTTTTCCAGGTCGCTTTCTCTTGCGGGTTTAGTTCTATGTATCTCTATCATGTTTATGACGTCCTGGTTTTATGCTCTTATTGCAATGGGTATGGCTGGGATGATATACAAATACATTGAATATAGAGGGTAAATATTACGTTCCAATCATAATTGTGATTTCAAAAAATTATTGCATGCTAACACCAATTTTACATTCTAGGGCTGAAAAGGAATGGGGTGATGGTCTCCGGGGTTTGGCTCTATCTGCCGCTCGTTACTCCTTATTGCGCCTTGAAGAAGGACCTCCTCATACAAAGAATTGGCGCCCACAAGTTTTGGTATTAGCCAAGTTAAATGATGATCTAAACCCGAAGTATCGCAAGATGTTGGCGTTTGCTAGCCAACTGAAGGCTGGTAAGTAAAATCATAATATAAAACCACAGAGACCAATTATATAATGAACCTATTGATGGCTAACTGAGTATATAACAATTACAGGTAAGGGTCTGACGGTTTGCGTTTCTGTATTGGGCGGAGATTTTACACGAAGATCGGGAGAGGCATCTACAGCTAAACAGAATCTGCGCAAATGCATGAACGAAGAAAAGGTCAAAGGTTTTGTCGATGTTCTTGTTTCGCATAGCATATCTGATGGTTTGAGTTACTTGTAAGTAAAATATTCCTGCTACACTTATATTTATTTTAAATCAAAAGGCATAATAGTATAGTATTATATAATTACTAATTAGATATAATATAAAATATATTGTTTTATATTTAAACCGGTAAAATACTTTGAGAAATATCTAGCTCGCCCCGCTCTACTAATGATTTTAATACCAATTTTATAACTCTTGAATACGATGTAGGGCTTATACAGGTAATCCTTTCCGACCCAGCTTGGGAACAAGCTATTATGCTTTATAGAACTTTTGCCAGTATCGAAGATAGTATAGTGTAGAATATATTTAAGTATAGGTTACAATGGGATTGACATATCTTTAGATACAAATCCCTAAATAAAAATAGATAAAAAAAACTTGAATACGTATAGAATTTTGCTTTGTAAACTCCGCTACTGAGTTTTTTAAATGACGAGACTTCAAGACACAAAAATTATACTAAAAAACATATATCTATACATTTTTCCATAAGTGCTTACTTAATAATATAATTTTATCCCTTTGTGAAATTTTTTTACCCTTAACTTGAGCTGGGAGGCCCAAGGCTCGCTACGCCTCTGACAAAATCTATGCAAATATTTTAGAATCCGCAAAGATCGTCTTGCCTATTTCAATAAGTACTCAAAAATCCACTAAGAAATCAAAAATTTTAGTGTACAAACCACTGGCTTGGGTGGTCTGAAGCCGAACACCGTGATTGTGGGTTGGCCATATGGATGGCGACAATCTGAGGATGAGCGCACGTGGCAATCGTTCCTACAAACTGTAAGGGCTGTTACCGCGGCGAGAATGGCCATGCTCGTGCCGAAAGGAATTAATTTCTTCCCGGATTCAACTGAGAAGGTATAATTACTAATAACTACATGAATACAAAAATAATTTTATACTCACAGTTTATGCAAAATTTTACTGTTAAAAATAAAAGGTTTTCGAATAGCTACAGTAACCAAAATTTAATTTCGTATGTGATAAACAGGTATCCGGCAATATAGATATCTGGTGGATAGTTCACGACGGAGGTATGTTGATGCTACTGCCATTCCTCTTGAAGCAACACCGCACGTGGAAAAACTGCAAAATGCGCATATTCACCGTCGCGCAGATGGAAGACAACT
This sequence comes from Glaucopsyche alexis, assembly GCA_905404095.1. NCBI lineage: Eukaryota > Metazoa > Arthropoda > Insecta > Lepidoptera > Lycaenidae > Glaucopsyche > Glaucopsyche alexis. The sequence goes on along the minus strand of FR990051.1, from coordinate 20,369,503 downwards.
CTATTCAGATGAAGAAGGACTTGAAGATGTTCCTGTATCAGCTACGTTTGGAAGCTGAAGTCGAAGTTGTTGAAATGGTAAATGTTTCGTTTTCGTTATCCATCCATTTGACTGTATGTAGGCAAAATGAAATGCCTAAAGTGAATTTATAATTTCTAAATGCAACGATTGATACGGCATATAACATTCAAAATAAAGCTGTAGTTTTGGAATAGATCCCAACACAAATATACCAACTAACAGTATGAATAATTGTTACAGACCGACAGCGATATTTCCGCGTACACCTACGAGCGTACTCTGATGATGGAACAACGTAACCAAATGCTGCGTGAACTGAGACTCAACAAGAAGGAAACACTTGGCATGGTCAGTACACACGTTTGTTATACTCATTACAATGCAACTGTCAATTGAGTATACTAACCATTAAAAGCGGTGTAAAAATCTCACTTGCTGTACATAATACATAGTGAAGTCTGCTTGTCTTCAAGATATTAATTATCATGTGTTTTCTGTCGCTGCCAACGCAGATGCAAAATTTGGTGGACTATCACGAACAAAACGCTGAGGAGAAGTTACCTCTGGTAAAAATATCGATCAAGTCCACTTTTTATAATATGCATTTTGATATTTTTTTCCTAATTTAGAAATAGCTGTTGCGTTTGAAAAATCATCTATTAGGCTTCGATGGTCCAATATTTCGCAAGTATCTATATTATTTCTCTTCTTTAACTTTGCTTTTACCGAACATGGGGATCTTGTTAGTTTAGAATAGTTTACTTGTCTGATATGCATCATCATGTCATCCGAATCATTTAGGGCAGATTCATTACTACTATTTTGCTACGTCTTTTAAATTTAGCTTTCGATGTTTTTCTATTTCCAACCTTTCCTAATCACTTCTGTGGCTTCTTGCACTGTGTCTTTATTCAATGTTATAATGTAATTAATGTTTACCCTTTATGTACATACTTCATCCAATATTCTTTACTTTGTATGTGTTCATTTATATTTTACAAATCATGTCGATTTGAATTATTAGATTAAAATAGACAAAATCCAATAAAATAATTCATTCTTTTAAGAATACCTACGTTAAGGTAAGTTACTAAATTATAAAAATAGATTTATTTCATTTACAATACAACAAAGTTAATAGTAATACCTGTTTATCATAATGTAAATGACTTGAAGTGGTATCTCTTATTTAAGGTGCAAGCAATCGTAGATCACCACCACGCTGACGTGAAAACCGCTAGTAAAGTCCGCTTTGCTGAACCTGGATCCGACTCCGCTGCAGATGACGCACCCTCACCTCCGCTCGCAGAACTTGAAGAAAAAGACAAAGACGATAAGGTGAATATTAAAAAAAAATACGATAAAACAAACCTTTTCCTTAAAAACCAAATCAAACGATGTCTAAAATCTGCAGGTAGAATCTGAATCGTAGAATATGTAATAGACATTAATGACTATGAATACAGTAGCAGGCAGATATCCGCAGATTATAGACATTAATTAGTGATTGAGCTTGAAATCTGTATTGCTTATAAAGAAAGATTTTTTTGGAAAGATGTAAGAATGTAGACAATTAGTGTTTGAAACTTCTATGATAATGACGTCCATTTCTCGGCGTTGCGCACCTCATAGCTAATGATAAATTCATTATATATAAGGACACCAAATATGTCTGCAATAAAAAATAATTGCAAAAAGTGTTATAAAGGTATACAGAAGGAAAGTTTCAAACCTTTTTTTTTCTGACTACAAGATTCTAAAATGATGTTGATTTTATGATCTTCGCTTATTTTTCTAATTAAAAACAGCAGAAAAACTTAAGTGACTGCATAATATTTTTTGCAATTTGATAAATGAAGGCCTACTTACAATTATAATAATTGAGAGTAGGACTTGAATACTGGGTTACACGCTTGTTATTTTTATTTTGATTACGACACCATAACGCACAGATTGTGTTTATTTGTCTCATCAAAGATGTATCGATTCGAACTTGAGGGAACGGGGAAATTTGGTTGCTATCCAGCAATACACAAAGGTCGCCCGAACCTCAAATGAATCCTAGTCAACTGACTTTAATGTTGTATTTTCTTTACTTGGTACCTTTCCCTAGATCCAAAAACATTTTTATGTATTTATTTCTCCTTTTTTTAATCACATTATTTTTATTTCTAGCATCAAGTTCATAATTAAAAAAGAAATTAAAAATGTGAAATTATCTAACTCAACGGATAATTTATTTTTATGGTAATCTGTCTCGATTATACCTATTTTAATTTTATTATACCGAATCTAGCTACTAATTAAAAACTAAATATTTTATTTTTTGTTGGCAAACCTCTAACCTACAAACAAATGATTTTGTAGATTCGGAAGCTCCAACTTGATTAAAATAAGTTGGAGCTTCATCCATTAGGATTGTCATTTGGCCAAACATTTTGAAAATTTGCATAACGCTATTTCTTCGTGAAGAAAATACAACCACCGCATTAACATTCTAGTGAATTCACTTATTAGGCAATCTATCGTTATAGCTAACTATAACGAGTCCTAGCGAATTTACACACGGTGGTCATATGTTTGGCGATACTTCATTCACGTTGTATTTTTCACTTTGATTTGTCACATCACATTAGTTTTAAATGGATGTTTAAATGTCCGTAGTCAGCTATCCTTTAACAATTTAAATAATATATGACATCCCGTGTTTCATTCGCTTGAATCTATCATGTGCAACTCTTGGTGCGGTTCAAAAACGTTCACTTCGTTTGGAAACGATGCGACGGATTGGTTGACGTGGTAGGACGAATTTCGAAGTAGTTTGTTGCACATAATTGATTCAATGTGGGACTCGCCCGATGAACGCTCGCAGTGTGAGGACTCTCCGTCGCCGACCGCCGACGAGAAGCAAAAGGAAAACAATGCCAACGGCGACGCCCTCAACCAGAAGCCCAGTCTGCCGCCTATCACTCCGTAAGTTTTAAATTGGTTTATTCTGGTAAATGTAAAATTAATAATTTTTACCAATAAACTCTTTATCAGGATTTAAAAAGTAATGACAGTAAACTAACTATAATTATATAATCAAAACATGGATTAAAAAGTAACGAAAATAAATTTCAAAACGTAAAATCAAATTAAACAAACATTGCATAATAAGTATATAACATTTAGATTCTAATTGTGGGGCGCTATTTGTGTTGAATCTTACAAACTCAAGACCATAAACGACCATTTTTTTACTTATTATTATGTGTGTGTGTGTGTGTGTGTTAGTGACGAGGGTACCGTGCGGCGAATGCACACCGCCGTCAAACTGAACGAGGTGATAGTATCCCGCTCGCACGATGCACAACTGGTCATCCTCAACCTGCCCGGACCACCCCGAGACACCAAACTTGAGAGAGAGTCTAATTGTAAGTATGACAAGTTATAGTTTGATATGATGAGATTCAGTACCTAAATATTTATCAACACATAAATGTCAAAATCAACAGGTAACTCAGTTCTTTACAAAATATCTATTAGATAGTTTTTCTATACAATGTGAACATTGAAGTAGAGTTGCTTTTGTGTAATGATAAAAGTGTTGACGGCCTCTGTGAATCAGTGGTTACTGGTTAGCGTGTCGGCGCTTAAGACGGGGGGGTTCGAGTCCCGCCTAGGGAACGAAAAGTTTTCAATGTTCCTGGGTCATGGATTGTATTAAATATGTTTAATAATTTATAATATGATAAAAATATTATATGGTATGGTATACATACGTATTAAATATACTTTCTATTGTATGGTCCCCCTAACACAAGTTCTTTGGATACTTAACTTGACGTGGTGTAAATCGACCATAATTATATTATTAGTATTATTGTTAATTGTTTGTGCAAGCTTCATTATATTCCCTCAAAAATCTGAGATTTCGTCTAAACACACTATAGAAACTGACATATTATTATTTTCCGTTAAAGACATGGAGTTCTTAGAGGTGTTGACGGAAGGTTTGGAGAAGGTGCTGATGGTGCGCGGCGGGGGCCGCGAGGTGATCACCATCTACTCGTGAATGCCCTGCGCGCTGCTCACTCCACATGGCAATATTATTCTTACACGTGTTTCTGAACTGTTAGTGGAAGCGTCCCCGTTCGGGCGCCAAATGATGTGTTTCGCGTTCTCTTGTTTAGAAACAATTCGGTTTCAACCAGTCAAATCTACGTCGCTTGTGGTTTCCGTATGTTACGCATATATTTTGTTACGATTATTGAAATTATATTATAGATTCATTTCGATATACTTGTTAGATCTAAATTTTGTTACGTTTGACGGTTAGAATAATTTATGAAAGATTTGTTCACTGTTATAGCGTAGATAAGTGTATGATTGTATCTAATTAATGCCTTAAAACTGATAGTTCTAAGTTTGTTTCGTTATTACTTAGTAGCTAAGCGATTAGGTCTCTCGGAGCCACCGATATCCATATCGATTCATTTTTACTATTGTTATACTTCCCTTCGAATTTTTAATATAAATATTGACAAAAGCGTACGCACTATAAAAAGTATCTGTACAAAATAACTGTAAATAGATGTTTTGTTAAGATTGTAATGTCTGCTCAACTAAAATAACTCGACCTGAAAATTCATGAGCCCCTCGTTTGTAATCTTTACCCAAATAGATTAGATCTAGTCACTAACTGTCATTTGAAAATACTATTTAAATGCTACATCGACGAAAATTTATCGATTTTAAAACTGACAACAAAATTGTTATTATTACTTTATAGTTTTGTATCTATTTATTTTAAGTTAAAGTAATCTGAAATAATATAAAACCAAAAAAAATGGAAATTGGGACAGGTGGTAGGCTAGTCTGTGAAAAGTTGAATGGAATTCTTGCTCTTATCTAGCCTTAAATTAGAAAGAACTTTATGCTCTACTTTTGGCAACACTTGCATGTGATAAAACGAAGATCAGCAACTTGATGCAATAAATCGAAAATGAGACTATTTAGATGACTATCCTACACGACTTGTTAATCAACTTTATGGGCGATTTCCCTTTAGTGAATACTTAATGTTGTAAGCATATTACGCACATTCGCGTAGTTAGATGATTTCTTACTGTGATCGTCAATAAGAGTAACGCTCTTATAATACGGAAAGTATTTACTTGGACTTCATTATTTCCTTCGAGTACTCTAAAATCGTTAGTAGTGCAAGTGATTACTTCATTAGGTATAATTATATACAGAGGTCCGATGGGAGTTTATTCGAGTTCAAATGTTGCCTTTAAACAGAGTTTAAGCAACATATAAAATACAAGGACCTCAACTAACATCCTAATTATAAGAGTAAAATAATTGCGATTAAATTTACCTATAGGAACTAGTTTCAAAATTCACTATGAGAACGAGTGTAACACACTTTTTAGGAGCTGTATTTCAATGAAGATCAGGCATATTACTAAAATTTTGTAATAATACGTAGGTATATAAGTATTTCAATACTTTAAGTGGACCTACTTTAAAACCATCTTTTATCAATGAAAATGTTTTACATGTTTTAAATATTGAAATTGATATCAATAAACGAGCGATATATTAAGTTACAAATAAACTTTAAAACTTTATATCTATACTATGTTTGGAACACCAATGTATGTCATTGTGAAATTACAAAACCATAATGTGGTTCCTATAAAAATGGTTGCACAAATACCCACTTACATTTTAATATGTATCTTTAAGTATAAAGACTTTATGTAAATCGAACTATAATACAAAAAAGTCAATTTCACTCATTATTTTTTATATTTGTGTATTTTCATCCAGTGTTGAGAACTTCAATTAGTAATAGGAACCTATTATATCATCATCACATAAGATTTCAAAGCAATAGGTCTACTTCAAGTACCTAACTCCAGGAAATGAGAAAAGTCAACCACAAGGATTTAAATACACAAATATAAATCTTAAAAAATAAGAAAAAATAAAAACGTTAGGTTACTGCCAAATAGAAATCGATGTTGTACATGATGTTAGGTTGTAACTGATAAGTAATGGTAATTAGGCTAAAACGTTCCCAAATTTCATGTCATTAGTTTTATTAGACTTATTTAAGTAATAGAATTTTATTAACTAGTGCATGTCTTTTTGCGATTTTAAATAAATACCATAACCTACAAGATAGATTAAAAATAATACCTAACGTAAGTAATTTCTGCTGTAATAGACTAATACTTAGTTTCATGTGTGTGTCATAAATTTCAAACTTTATGGAATATACAAATCATAATAAAAAAATACTTTGTGATTGGTTTAGAGCTACGAATACAGTACTTATATTATAAAACAGCTTATTCGATCAGCCGCAAACCACGTTAAAGTACCTAATGAAATCAGTGAGCAATTTACAATTTATAAAACAGAAACACCGTTTAGTCGCGTGCCTATTACATGATGTAGCTTAACGCGAACAAGCTCCCAAAATTATAGAAAAACAATTATGATACCTAATTACTAGATAATAATTAATTTTACACTTGAAAATATTTTACTAAATACGTCGATAACGGATTATCTATGTTATTGCATGCAGTCATTCTTGTAGATATGCGCTAAAGTTACAAAGAAATGTAAATGACGGTAAAATTTGAAACGGTCAATATCCCGTTTGAAATGGGAAATATTGAAATGGTGCCATGCAGTATTTCAATACTCCCTCTCGTCGAGTCGTAATATATTACTTTGAACATTTGTCTTGTATCCATGCTATTGACCGTACCTATTAAAGTTGATAATAATTACTTTCATGGCACGCAAAGTTATTTATTAGGTACTTATACTGATACATTGTGAAAGGATGTCGCATGTGTTTATAATGCGTCTGTGTGGTATTAGAATATGTCGTGATACTTGTGTGATCAAATTAAATGATTTTAATTATATTATTATCTAAAACATTATTATAATATTAACAGATCATATATTATAAACAGAATATAATTCAGATTGTATTGATTTTAAAGTTTTGCCACTAAGTGTCGAACTGTATGATTCGTAATAACAAATGTTTATTTTTCTCGAATCATATAAAAATAAAAATTATTTCTGTTAAAAATATGTATTTATACACATGATTTTAAATCATTATATCTATAAATTTTATTAATACTAAGATAATACATATTAAAAGAATATTATGTACCTATGTCTGTCTCTCTTTGGTAGGTAGAGATGCATTTAGTAGAGTAGGGTTTTAAAACTTAACACCAAATTCGGTTCTGATTATTTGTAAGTACCTAAATAGTTATTTAAAATAAATTACAATATTTTAATTATAATCCAAGTGGCAATTTGGTAATTCAGTGATACAAATACTTTTGATGGTTTTGCTTGAATTGGACGTAGCGACAGCAAGAGTTCGGAATAACTACCCTCCAGAAAACGGTTTAGTACCATTCACTGTAAATTATTTTTAGAATATTAACAACGGAAGTAGGTAACTTAAGTAATTTTTAATTCTTATTCTTTAGTAGGTATCAGTGACGTGGGGTTCCTACAACTCCATTCCTATCGGCTTCGCTTACCAGTTGCCTTTTGATGACCGTCATCCAAATCCCTATCTATTATACAGGTTAAGGCTTCCCTATGAAGGAGAACCAGCTTTCGCCACTGGTATTAATTTTTTAGGTACTGAAGCAAAAACTTCTAGCTCTATCTTCCGTCCCTTTCCGATATTATTCCGAATAACTGATGTTGCTACGCCCATAATGTTTGATTTTAATTTACTTCAGCCATATTATTCCTAAGATTTTATAGTATTGTGTGCCAAAAGTCACGTATCGACTTAATATAATATTGTATTACCACTACATATATAAAATACGTATAAGTGCATAAAATACAATTATCCGCTCACAGTTTATACCCCTTTACATTATTATTTTTATATTAAATTTGGATTTAATTAGCACCTCCTTTTATTAAAGCTTTATAAGGAATATGTTTTCCCAAACCTAGATAATAGAAACCTACATTCGTTAATCTCTTGTCTAGGATCTACGAAATATAAATAAAAGTATAGGTATTAGGTACCTAGCTCAACCTACCTATACTACTATGATAATTCAAATGACTTTAACCCAATATTTTCTCTATGTTACGATACATGCATGCAAGCTGTACGTTTCTAAATACACCTAATATTTTGTATCCTAAATTGCACGTAGAGTAAAAGTATTCCTACTTTTGAGCTAGGCAAAGAAATGTAATTTGAAGATTCGCTGAAACTAACTTTATCGAGTGTCTTGTAATTTATTAATATATATACTTAATAATATGATCTACGTTAGAGTTTAGGCTGTGAGCCGATTAAACACATTCTTCAAAATTTTATATTCAAGCTAGAGTTACTGTGATACACGATTTGGCTATAATTATACGTTTTCATTTGAATCATCCACTATATTTTATATTTCATTTATATTTTAGTTACATACGTATAATAATAATCAGTGCACCTATATTTTCTATGTTTGTATTATTTATATTTTGTATTGTCAATAGAATAGGCGTCTATAATGTACCTTCGTCAAATTCTATGAAAATAGTGAACTGGTATTTGAATTTATCGTAACGTTTAAACTTTCTGAGAAATATGTATGTTCTAAAACAAAATGTTTCGATCTTAATAATCTTTTAAAGGATTTTTATGATGAGAACGATTTAATAAAATTACTAAAATATTAAAATAACGTTTCAAATAATGATCCTAGTGAATTAGTCTGTGAGTAAATTAAGAAAGATGTTACGAGTATAATAAATTAAATTAATGATAAATTAGTTTTATTTTCCGATTTCTACCAATAGGCAATATATTAGGGTTGCCACATAGATGTATAATATTAAAAAGAGAGGTTGCCGTACTAGACATACGAGACGTGACACTGTCACCGTATTTAAGTATCACGTCTCGTATTGTTACTTGTCCTGTTTTTGTCCCGTTTATCAATCTATACTAATATTATAAAGCTGAAGAGTTTGTTTGTTTGTTTGTTTGTTTGTTTGAACGCGCTAATCTCAGGAACTACTGGGACGAATTGAAAAATTCTTTTTGTGTTGAATAGTCCATTTGTCGTTGAAGGCTTTAGGCTATATAACATCATGCTAAGCTCAATACGAGCGGAGCTCCAATCAATAATGTTTCAAAATCGGGGTGTTTTTTCCCTTTTGAGAGCTTTCGCTGCGTACGCTGCGGAAACGGTTAAAGTTTCGCTAAAATTATGTATGACAGAATTGTTCCCCTTTAAAAGTTTAAAAAAAAAGAAGTCCGCGACAGTATATGTCTATCTTTTAATGTTGGCTCACAATAACCTTTTTATACTTACCAAATTTGTTCTAAAATTAAGCATTATTTGTGAGGGTGTTTTCATAAAGATAATATTAATCCTTATCCAAATAAATGCGTTATTTATTACAAGCATTTAATTTAGAAGAAATTTGCCATTTACATCATTTGATTTCAATAAGTATTTTAGAAGATATCGCAGTAATAAAATAATCAGCGCGCAATAATGATGTGCGGCGCGCTGCGGGCAGTCGTGAGTCGCGGCCAAGCGCTCCTCCTTCTACGTAAATGAAGTCGCGGGTAAATTTTAGCGATATCCCAAAGTAACTATTCCACGCGGACGAAGTCGCGGGCAAAAGCTAGTATTTCAATATACACGTACTTAACCCTTTGACGACCACGGGGAAACATGCTTCCCTAACAAATAATTAGAAAAATATCAAAAGTTATAAGGCCAATGCCTAAATACTTTTCTTTTATTAGTGGTTGAATGTTAACCAAGGAATTTGTAAGTATTATGTATATAATACTTACAAATTCCTTGATGTTAACCTAATTATTTTTTTAATGTCAAAATAACGTAGGCATTGCAGTATACTTTTTATAGACATCGGAAAATAACAGTTTGCTTAGCACCTTTTCAGTATTTTTTACAAAAGTTTTTAGTGACGTTAAAGCGTTTTATATTGTTTTTATTGAGCTAAAATTATTCCCTGGTAAGTAATTTGATATTTGAGATATTCTTCAAAACCGTTATTTATGATTTATATTGAAATAAATCGTCATAAACCAAAAGGGAAATCAGCTTCCTTATGGTCGGTAAGGGATACTAATTCCTTCATATATTACTCTATTGTATGCACAATTTATATGAAATTATTTGTATATTCTTGTATTGAATTGAAATTACGCTGGATATTTTATCGATATTGTAGCGAAATATTATATTCCGTCACAGAATTACAGATTCCGTAAAGGATTTGAGATATATAACCTCAAGAATTATGAAATTCTACTGATCTTGGTCGATGGTAGTAGTGAGTAGTGATGAATAAAACGATTTGCAACTCAAAAAAGCCGTAGTTATTTTGATGCATGGTAATGATCAAGAAGGTATTGAAATTGAAGGTGAATTTCAAGAACACATTCCTCCTTCACCAACACCATCTACAGCTGTCTGCCCGTCACCCATGAAGCAAATTATAATTGCTCCATGGTGTCACCGGATTCGCTCGGTTATCAAGTAAATATATAGTTTTTCTATGGAAGTCTCTACTCCTAATTTATAGATATTAGGTTGTTTCATTTGAGATTTGGTCTACATAACCTTATATGTATAGAAGTACCATTTATGACCAACATTATGCCATACATTCGATTTGAACAGGTACACTAAAATCTACATTTCTTTAGTAGATAATGCAGAAGTTAGTGATGAAAAAAGAGTTATGACATGGATTATCGTATTCTCTCAATGATAGCTGCAGTATCGACTGCACCTGATGGTAAAATCCCCTTTGTAAAGTACAAGACTAAGAGGATTTTTGTTCTATGTAAAGTCTTCTTTGTTATGCTAATGAAATACACTGTTTGATTAGGTACTAAGTAATATCTAGTTTTTATATTGTAGTTATATATAAATGAATACTTTTCCTACAGTATTAATAAAGTTGAATAAAAAATACTTCAAATATTGGTAAAATATCGAAAACGTAAAGAAGCTGATGCAAGGCTAATGTGTTACCGTTATGGACCATAGGGAAAATTGCTTCCCAACAATTTCCAAAAAACCTATAAATATTTTTTTGATTTTTATTATAGATTATGTTTATTATGTGCATAATTAACTATTTTGTACAACTTTCATATTTATATACCCTCCACCTTTGAGTATATAACCACTAGAGAGTTTTAGCCAGCAATCGCGTGTCCTTTTTCTGCTTGTGTGCATTGTGTTAGTGTACGTGCAGGGATGTAACGTATATCGATATAATATCGATAAACTACTCGACTTTTATTTGGTACCTATCGACGTTTGTAGATATTTTTATAATTCTGAATTTTTATTTTATAAACACAATTTTAAGTTTTATGTCATCTATTTATAATGTGTAAAACTCATTGGGTACCTTTTTAATTTAAGATATAGGTATTTGAAATTAACAAGATTTTATTAGATGTTTAGATTAGTGTGTAAAAAATAATATATACTTCTATACTAATATACTAATGAAAGGAAAAGTTTGTTTGTTTGCATCGAATGGGCTCCGAAAGTACTTGACCGATTTTGATGAAAATTTGCACATATATAGAGAAGACAAAAGTGTCCTACTTTTTTGCGGCACGGCATTTCTTTAAGCGCGCACGAAGGCGCGGGCAACATCTAGTAATGCTGATAGCATCGGCATTCTTTATCGATATTGTGTATCGACGCAATAGCCAAAGGCGAGTAAAATGTATGAAATAATTAGGAGTAGGTATATTTCTTTCACACTATTCAGTCAATTGCGTATTTTAATTATAAAATAAGTATTATGAGAAAACGATTTATTAATAACTATTGACATTAAATAAAATTACTCCCTATATCTACCAATTGAAAGTTTACAATTCCTAACAATTCTGCACTATTATAATAGAAATAGACCGTTCATAAATATTTTTAGCCGACTTTAAAAAAAGGAGGTTCTGTGTTCGGCTGTATATAATAATTTGACGACCTCTGTGGCTCAGTTGGTTTAGTGTGTTGGTGCTCAAGCCGGAGGTCGCGGGTTCAAATCCCGCCGAAGGATGTGTATTAAATATGTGTATAATATAATAAAAATCTTAAATATGTGTATAGTATAAAAGTATTAAATATATTTCCGTTGTCTGGTACCCGTAACACAAGTTCTTAGAGAACTTACCACGGGATCAGATTGACGTGGTGTGAAGCGTCCATAGATATTATTATATTATTATATAATATATAATATGTCACCGTAAAATTTAAAAAACCGTTAGATTGTAATATTACTAGAGATATTATGTTATGTTGACAGATTGTCAAATACAAAATTATTCTTACAATAATTGTACGCATTATTTTTCGTTTTAATTATTATTATGAAAAAGAAAACAAATATGGCGGCGCGGGGCACTTGCCATTTAACCAATCGGCATGGTAAATATTACAATGTAACGAAAAATAACGTGTAAAATTGTAAGAAGAAATTTTTAATTGACAATCTGTCGACATTTTATAACATCTCTACTAATATTACAATCTAACGGTTTTTACAATTTTATGGTGACATATATACAGCCGAACACAGAACCTCCTCTTTATTAGTAAGTAAGCCTTAGTAATACCGACCCGATAATATTATATCCCTACGGACATATACTACCTATCAGGAATCTGGAAGGCCGGGGAAAATTCAGAGTATTGAAAATATAACTCTGGACTGATAAAATAGAGCTGAAAATCGAACACACGAGTCTCATGTCAAATCTGACAACCCAAAAATAATGCGTTCGATTTCCTCTCTTTCTATTGTATTAGCATTTTTGATTAGCATCTAAATACATTGAGAGATTAGCTGAGTCAGTCAGATTACTCACTTGCTTGGGGGCCTAGCAGGAACAATTGTCAATTGCGTAAACGTTACGTTATCGAAAGAGATTTGTATAAAAATTATGACAGCGATCATATTGACATTCGATAACATTGCATTTACGCACCTGTCAATTGTTCCTGCTAGGCCCATATTTACAGGAATAAAAGTGCTTTTCGATCCGTACCACACCAATAATGTGAAAGACCTATGTGTTTCATATATTTTACTTGCCCTTGCATGGCTATTGAATATCGACTACTGTATCGGCATTCGATACCGATATCGTATTCGATCCGGATCGGATAATGTCAAATAATTGGAAACTAAATAAAAAAAATATGTTTAAGAAAGTATAATTATATTATTGTAAGTCTTCTTAATTGTCCGGTAAAACAGAAATATCTTCCCCGTATCAATACCGTCACACCAAGCTGTCTCACTGGTGGAACACACTCTTCTAATTTTCGCATCTAACTGCTTCAATCTATTCGCCTCTTCTTCCGGAGCATTTCCGAGACCTAATAAAACCGTTTAGTAAAAGTTTATTATCTTTATCGATAAACTCTTGTGTCAGTAGAGTACATCACTCAAAATACGCAGAAAAACAAAGCTTTTATTTTGCACAAATTATTACTCATTACGTGATATTCATCATTAAAGCGTGATATAGTACGAAAAAGGGTTCGTTAAATTTAATGATTATCTGTTTATATTATAAAAATACTCATTATTTAGTTCACAAAACATTGTTAAAACATTACGTGTAAAATGATAATTCCAAGTATTTGACACCTTCTGTCGTCATTCTTGAGGCACAATATGCAGCGGCACAACACATATTAGATGTTTTAAAATTAATATCTCCTTTACACATTTATTTTCATTTATAAAACACAAAATATACACAGAGCTACTGCTCTGCAATGGCCTACTGAGCTGGCCATAACATGACACGAAACCCGTGTTTATACACCGATATAGGGTAAATACGCTAAATGTCGGCCACTTACGGATTTTCTCACATTAGATCGCTCCGGATCTATCAGTTTGCAACGAAAGGATAGCTTGTTATACGGTTTTAGACAGGTTGATAAATCTATTTTATATTTATAGGCATATGGTTGACTTTTCTACTAAACGGAAGAAGTATTAAGGTTTAAATGCGTCGAGAACGAAAAAACCTTAAAGTCGGCCGTTCACGGCCCAATGGTCGGTCGCGTTTTTCCCAAATGTCGGCCGGGCCTATTATAATATTAATAAATTATATTAATACATAATTCAATTTTGAGACAGCAAGTTTCATAAATGAATTGAAAAATGACTACCCAGTACCTACACAAACAATGAAAAATACAAAAGTAATCAGCCTGTAAGTAGCACTCGATTCTTAGGCTGGCCGACATTACGATCTTTAATATTTCCAAAGTCGGCCCCTGTTTCGTATAGCTTATTTCTCGAGATTCAGCTAATACCACCCCGGCCGGTATTTGGCGATTAAACGTAAAATAGATTTATTAACATAAAAGCGTTATAAATTTTACTATTAAGACAATGGAATTCGTAGTATTGGACTTTATAAAACAGACTGCATTTATCTTAAGTCGGCCCCGGCCGAGATTCCGATTTACAGTCGAAACTGATATTCTAATGGCGGCCCCCTATTTTTCCCTAAAACCAATACGCAAAACGTTGAAAAAACTATCTCAAAATATAGTTAAAATATTTTTTTTGTGATAGCAAAGCTAAAAATCAAAAAAAGAAATGTCTTGCCGATGTAATATCAATCCCCGAATCGTCGGTATTCACAGCAAGTAAGCTGCTTTGACTACGAATTTCAATGTTTCAACGGCGCTATCGCTTCTGACGCTCAGTGTGCGAAGAGCAAGTGACGTAATCGTATAGTAACGGTTTGCACTTGAAGAGTATGAACTAAGCTTGTAATTTCAGTGGCAAAATTACCACTTAATTACCTTTTGAATGAATGCAAGCTGAAAATGTGCAGACGGCCGAGGATTGGAGGGGGGCCGACGTTTGGCGTATTTACCCTAAGCTCTTTCATTCGCTCGTATTGATACATCGTTAGTGAGACAGAGCAACAGAAAACAATAGTACCAACTTTCAAAAACTATGACTCCGTCTTTAGAAGTCTTTGTCCTCCACTTTCCTTATGGTCCTGAAAGGGTTAAGTAAACAAACTGACATAACAGCAATGGCAACCATGGAGCAGAAATGGCTGAAATTTTTGCAGATACCTACAGAGCATTTAGATCAGAAGTCATGTCTATTAAAGCTTTGTAAATATGTATTTCCGATTCCCACCCACAACGCAAATGTTGAGAGAATATTTTCTCTTATGACAGCCCAATGGACGGGCGAAAGAAATAGAATATTGATTGACACAGTTTAAACAATTCTAATTTTTCATCAAAATAAAATTTGAAACAAAGACGAATTTTATTTTTAATAGCGCCCAATTTTACGAATATGCCAAAACACAGAAAGACATAGGTAATCAATAAAGTAAAATCTACGTCAATATAAGACTGGGCGAAGAAACAGGAACCCCTTCCTGGTGATCTCCTCAACAGTAATTTATGAAATGGTTTTCGATTAATTTATCATGATTGCAGTGAATTGTTTGTGTTGTCATTGTTTTCCATTGATTTTTTATTTATAATAAACCGTTACTACCCTTATTTTCAGTTTTTATTTATTTGCCACTAATAAGTCCCGTATTAGTTCTCAACAATAATGGCAACCCTACCAATAGTGTAAGATTGAATAAGTGCGCACGTAATATATTACGCGTGTTATAACACGGGCGCACGGCGGAACCATGGTTAAAAGCAGTGATATTATAAAAATAAACATTTCATGTTATAATTTTTTATTTTTGTAACAAGACTAGCATTACATTTTATTTACACCGTTAAATATCACATTTAATGGTTAGGAAACCATGTTTTAGTACAAATTTTGTACTTTTGATACAATACATAAAACAATAAAATTACAGTTAAAATAAGTAGATAATGGCTGTGTTCCGCGGAAAATAGCGCTAACAAAAAACGTATGCAAAATGGCGACCGCTGGCACTAAATAAGCAAAATGGCGGATTATGTTAGCAGTATTGAAGTTAGCAAATGTGTCCTGGCCGATAACCTGTTTTTCTCTATGGCGCTAACAAGCACTATTTTCTGCGGAATACAGCCATTGATTGAAAATATAACAAAGTATTAACCATGGTAAACTTAAAAAAATCTAGAACAATTATTGTGATACATGTAAGTATTGCAGACTCTAGACAGACATTTGTCAAATCAGAAGACGGAATTAATGGGTACAATATAACTACAAATACAACATGTAAATTGTAGTATGCAGTTGTTGGAACTGCACCTATAACTGTATGTAGTCTGTCTAGAATCAAAAACAATTTTTTAAATAGAGTAATTACATAAACTTACCTTAGTAACAAATCAGACAATTGGAAGACATATTTTCTATTTGGACAATATCACAAATTGGTCAATTCCTTTTCTATATTTTCTGTAATGTAATTCTTCAATAAATCTTTATCTTGAGAAGCAAGTAATTGGCTTAGCATAAAATACTTCAAGCTGACAACTTTGAGGCCGAGTATTTTCATATGCCTAACCCTCATGGCTTGTGGACCGATTAAGGTTTTACCATCAGAGCAAAAATGTTCAGGTAAGTGTATCAAAATGGCTGTAATGTTATCTGACTTCATTTTCTATTTAAAATTGCTGGTACCAAGTCCAGGTGGGTGTATCATTACATCTATTATGTAAGTATTGTCAGAGCAATAATTAGGAATAGGCACAGCCGTTGAAAAACTTTTCAAGTCTCCAATAACATCAACAAGAGTGCTACTAATTTTTAATAGCATATTCTTAACTCGAGTATCTTGTGTGATTGGTGTGTAGCACTGATCTTTTGGCAACATTGGACTAGAAATTGTCTTACATTCTAATGACAAAGCAGTGTCTATTAATTGTAACTTTTTGTATGTGTCTGGATTGTAGACCTTAGCAGCGTAGCTGGGATGGAATATCTTGTTTATAAGTTTCAATGGATGATGTTCAAGATACAAAAAAGAAAGAATTATTAAACACATATCATCAGCAGATACTTTGACAAATTTGTTTAAAAGTAACTCTTCCACTGAATTCCAGTATTCCAAACTATTTTCAGGTTCTGTAAAAAGATATCCATGAGGGTAAATGAAACATTTCAGGAAACTAGGTGGCACATTATCCATATTAGATAAAAAATATTTACTACATGCATTCAATATAGGCTTATTGCATATTTGAAATTGCATGCAGTAGTTGTATATTCCGGCTATAAATACATGTGAGGTTATTTTTGGGCCTTTCAATTTCATATACTTCTCAATTGCTGCAACTACTTGATCATCAGAATATTTTAAGTTAGTAAACTTTGTAACAATATCTAGTATCTCATCTTCTTGTAGACTGTGTATATTGGCATACAACCAATGGCTTAGAACTGTTAATAATTGCATTGAAGAACACTTTTCTACGATCAAAACATTAAATATATCTTGCATTGCAGGAAATTTTATCTTGTTCCATACTTCTGATAACTTCTGCTCTAACAGAAGAAACATTGTTCTCTTACTGGCTTTTAATCCTGGTAGGAGGTTGAACATATGAGAAATATTGTCTTCATTAATATATTTTTCTTTATCTATAAAGCCAACCCATAATCTATCAATTGTATCTTTGTATTTTTGATCTGCATTTTTATTTATTAAAAATGTTGCAAATTCACATAGCTGATCTATTGTCAATTTATTATCAATAACTCTTACCATAAGCTCATCGGAAAATGTATGCTTAAATGGTTCCATGATCACTGAATTTGTTTTGAGAACATTCAAAATTGTTTGCGTGTCTTCTGCTTTCATCACAACCTTCTGCAACTTTTCTAAAATGGCACCTTTAGCAAAATTTATGTGTACACTTCGCTCTTCCAGTTTATATGGAAGGAATTCTTGTTCCAAATCATATATTCTCTCAATAGCACCAAGAGCAATGTTAGGAGTGATTTTAATACATTTTGTAATTAATGAAAATACCTCACGCAAATCTTTACACTGCTTGAATTCTTCCTGAATTAAATCGTAGCTGACCGATTCACTTGTGTTCTTTGATAATCCAGATGTTTGTGTATAGTCTAAATCTTTTAATTTCCTAACGAGTACTGGTAGTTCATGAACGTTGTAACCATTTTCAATCAGGATTGTGCTATTTGTAAATTCAGGATGGTTTGATTTATCGTCACTAGAATTTCTGGAAAGGGCTATCAATTGATATAGTGAATTCCCACTTCCGCAACCAATTATGTTACTACGAGCTTTTGAATATGATCTCAACAGCACTAGCGTCATATTTTAAGGGTTATATTGTTACAAAATAGCATAGCAGATAGAAAATAAAATGTTTTAAGAGTACACAAAATACAACAGAACAAAATAAAAATAGAGATGTCAACCATAGAAAAAAGTAGGTATACATGTGTCAAGATAGGTCAAGATCTATGGTCAAGATCACGAAGTATAGATAACAAGGAGTCCGAACGTAATGTTAAAATAATGGTCTCAATTACGGGGACAGATTTTTGCCGGTAGAGCGCGCGACGGTCCGACATGCACTCGTTTGAAATTACGCGGGAAGTTTAAAGTTGCTATTGACAGTTCTGGAAAGATTGAAATCTTATTATATAAAAGTTTTAGGAAATTCTTAGAAACTGTTCTCGAAAAATAGATACCGTAGAACACGGTAATTGCCTAACGGTAATTTAAAAATAATTGTAATAAATAATAGTATTGGCAACATTCGGTATAATAGTATTGGCAACACTCGGTACTCGTCGGTCTCGCACGCCTAGCGGCAGAAAAGAGTACTAAGATCTGGTCCTATTATTGTGTACATAATTATTATTAAAAAGCCTATACCGTTCGGACTCCTGGTATCTATGCTTCATGGTCAAGATACACAACTGTCGCCTTGTGTATCTTGACACATGACAACCAAATGACAACAATTTTTTTTATGGCGTCGGCTTATCACCATTTGCCAGTGTCAAGTATCCGCTCGGGCGTCGCGCGGCACATAAATACAAATAAAAACCACCAGGATGGGCGTCGGCCGGCACATTTGCCCATTTTTATTGCTATATTTTCTGTTTATTCTCATTTGTAAATATCCGGATTTTTATCTGTGATTGAAATTTATTTACTTAGTACAGGGATAAAACAAAGCTGTTATAGTTTTTTGTCTTTGCTGTTATACTCAATAATAAAATAAATAATTGTTTGTCTCAGAGTAAAGAAATTTGACACCAATTTCACTCCACTCCACTAATCATTGATGTTTGGTTAATTTTGTGCACAAATCACGAATTTTTTTATATATATCGTTATTTGAACACGTATTTATTTAATTAAATAAAAACTTTCGTATGCGTGTGATATAAATTTTCGCCATAATTTAGCTTCAAAAACCAACATTAAAAAATTCATTTCCAGTGAAATCATGTTTGATATTTTGCATTATGTAGTTTATATTTCTTTTAATTTATTTTTTCATTGTGTAGAACGATTCTTCTAATTTCTAAAAATGTATAATGTGCCAAGGTTTTACTAACAATTCAATAATAAAAATCGAAAAAACAAGCGCGGGTGCCTTCTGGCGTATAATACCGCGTAACGCTCAAGGGGGGTCATGGATTTTTTTTTTACATTGGCCTGTTTTGTTATTAAATAATATGAACAATATATCCACAGAATGTAATTAACGCAAAATCAAATTAAAAATGTTTTTTGTTTAGTTTAAAACCTAAGAATTGGGAAAAAAAAAACAATTCTTTTGTGTTCACATCATGATTGCTTTTATTCGTTAAGTTTTTTTTAAATTCCAGTTACATCATCATATAAGGAATTTATTCTATTTTCTAAATATATATAACATGCAATAGTTTTAAAATCAATTGATTAATATAATCTTGAAAAACCGGAACCGGAGAAACCGCGCGAACGTCTTCAGTGCCGGACGCCGGACCCGCTGACACCACCCGCTTTTAAAATTTTAACAGTCCGACGCCCGAGAGGGTTTAAACTTAGGCCTTTGCATTTTCATCAACGTATTTCTAAATCGTCAAGTCCAAAGTCTAGTCAAAGTTCAAATAAATAGTCACGGTAGTCAATCAGTCAAGTCAGTAGATTCAGTAAAGTGGTAGACGCTTTACTGAAACTTCCTAGGTAGTTTTGGCGGGAAACCCAATTTAGCATGTATTTTGTAGTTGTATCACTTTTCCACCCTAGTGCACCTCAACGAATAATTAATGGTTAATATTCCACCAATATTACACATTAAAAACCGAAATAACATGAATTTAGAAAAATAATACAAAATTACACAATATTGCTGATTGACATTCTCGGCGAAAAACCAACAATGTTTTCCATGGTGGTACAACATTTTTGCCAGTCTCAAAAAGTAGCGTAGATAAATACTTATAGGCTTTGGTCTTTGCTCAAAGATAAAATTTGGTCAAAACCATTGCAAGTGTCAAGTTGAAAAAGTCAATTAAAGGAAGTTTCTTAAATTGTCATTTTACTGAATCGACTGACTTGACTCATTGACTGCACTGACGATTTATTTGGACTTGACTTGACGATAGAAAAAATTTCCCGCCTCTGTAACTTGACGCTGCACAGTGTTTTATAAACCCAAAAAAGTGACATCGTTTTTTTATTGCAGTTCTTTAAAGATTAGATCAAAATAAATGCGAGAGTAGATTTCCCGATTTTCTAGTGTGCCTAAATCCGGAGATAGAAGCCTTCGAAAATGCGAAATTTTTCACCCGGATTTACAGATAAAAATTAATTAAAAATTACTGGTGCATATTAGCATCAACTGGATTTATTTCATCGATGAAGACATTAAAGACGCACATAATTCAGTTACAAATTTTATTTTAAGTTTATTAGAAAATATTTTACAATCACTTTTCACATTTTAGATTTTATCTAATAACTCGAATAGTTCGCAAAATCGACATTTCTTTCTAATTCATAAATTTAGCTAATAACTTGGTCTACACACATAAAAAAAATCAAAGGTCGATCTCGTGAACTAACAGAGTTAAAAGCATTCAAATATTTTTCGTAGGGTTGTCACTTTAACCCGGATTAGATAATATTATGAATTGTAATATTTTAAACGAAATTTTAAAACTTTATGCATGAGCCAATATTATCATAACGCTAGCATGCTATATTAACCAACAAAAAAAAAGAGATTATCAATTTGATATTATAGGGATTGCGTCATTTTCATATAATATGGTGATCTATAATGTCTTTCGAATATTAACGCATAATTTAACACAATTTATGCATAATTCGAGTAAATTAAAAATGATAAAAAATTTTTTTTTTTGGTACTCACATATCTTTTGTTGGTAAGTTGTAACTATTTAATATAAACGTCTGTCATAGGCAGAATTGTTTTTAGTTTACTTATTATACTTATTTCTTTGCATTTCGACTACATTTTTGCAACAGACGTCCCACGCGTTTATGAAACTGTAATTTAAAAACCCAAAAATGACATCGTTTTTTCTACGGTTTTACAATTCTTTAAATATTAGATTTCGTCTCATTATATTTACTAGCTTTTGCCCGCGGCTTCGCCCGCGCGGAATAGTGTTCTTGGAGAAAAAACTTCTTCAGCAAATAACTTCACTCACTGCTGTATACTTCTGTATACAATATTGAAAATGTTATTACGGTTTCGTACCCGATGGGTAAACACAGGACCCTATCATATCAATGCGATAACGATGCGACGTGTGAGACCGCTTGATATATTATTATATTAAAAGGATGATTATTATACTAATAAGTAATATTATAAAGAGGAAATGAATGTTTGTTTACATTGAATATACTCCGAAACTACTGGAAAGATTTAGATGATATAGATTAGACCACGAGGATGGACATATTAGGCAACTTTTTGTAGCGGCAAAATGAACGGTCCTCAGGAGAACCGTACATTTTGCCGCTTTCCTTTAGATGATATGGATTAGACCACGAGGATGGACATATTAGGCAACTTTTTGTAGCGACAAAATGTACGGTCCTTACGGGAACCGTACATTTTGCCGCTTTCCTTTAGCGCGCACAAAGTGGCGGGAAACAAGAAGAATGTAATGAGTATGGCGGGAAATTTAATTTAAATAAAGTCTATTATTCATCTTCAGTTAACAATATTTTCTGATCATATCTCATCAATAAATCCCAACATATCGCTTCTTCAATTCAAAAGTACCACAAGTCAAAAAAATGTAAAAATGTTTTTATTGCAAAAATACAATTGTAATAGTTCATATTTTTTTATTCAAAAATACACTCGTTGATTCCTCATTTTAAGACACATAAACAACACAAAAGTTTTTTTTGAATTATTGCGTTTTACGTGCGAATTATAATCTAAACCACCATATTTTGAGTTGCGCGTCGACAATCGAGCTATAAGCATATATTTTTTATGCAAGAGTACCCTAACTCAAAATAATATAATAATTCTGAATAATTTTATACAGAAAAAAAACACATTTCGTAATACTTCTGTTTTGAAGAAAGGATTCATGTAAGTAAGATTATATTTTTAAATCAAAACCACCATATTACAAAAAGGGGTTGTTTTGCACCGAAAATATACATAAATGAACTTAAATTTTTAAATCAAAGTTAACATACGAGACAATATTATATTCGTTTTCCGTTCAAATTATTGAATAAGAGGTACCATAATTATATAGTAATATAAATAATTAAATATATGTTGTTTATTTTGAATATTAAAAAAAACATATAATTATTAACATTTTAAATAAAAATTACCTCAGGAATACACGCGTTTTGAATTTAAAAATTTGTTTTAATTCAAGACTGTGACTAAATAATGTTTGTTTTTTTGTCCATTGTAATCAATGTCGGTTATTATAAAATTTGTACTGCGTTTTTGTCCTTACTAATATTATAAACGCGAAAGTTTGTATGTGTGGATGAATGGATGCATGGATGTATGGATGTGTGGGTGTATGTATATGGGATATATGTGATGTACCTATATATGGATGTAGAGATGCAGGGATGTATAAATATAATATTACCTATATATTATTATATTTGTTACTCTTCCCATAAAACCTTCTGACCGAACCTTACATTTTTTACAGAATATGAGTAGGTATACACAGAATACTCAACATCTTACAAAAGGTAGAAGATAACAGTGGAAGTAAAAGTGATAATCTTAGAGATTTTCAAAATCTTCCGCAAATTTAGAAAAAATATTAGAAAATATTGGTTAGCCAGTTTGTGGATGTTTTTGGAACTGCGTGTTCAATGATTATTCCACTATCCAAAAAATATAGCTCGAGCTTTAAAGCTTAAAATCATCGCCCATTTATGTACTAACGAAGACAGAGAAATGCTTTATGTACTTAACTCCCGACACAAAAAATATATAAAAAAGTAAATAATAAGTTTCTTAATTAATGTTGTTTTTAACCGACTTCCCAAAAAAGGAGGCGGTTATACGTTCGGCTGTATATATTTTTTTTTTTTTTATTTTTTTTGTATGTTCAACGATTACTCCGCCGCCTGTGGACCGATTTTCAAAATTTTTTCTGTGATGTATAGGGTGTAATCCCAAATTGGTCCTTTTGATATCAAAGTGGTGACCTGATGATGGGATCCATGAGGAATCGAGGGAACTCCTCGAAATTTATATGGACACATATGGTGATTTTGACTTTTTCTGAAGTAGTTCAAATATATGCTACCAAAAAGTAAGATTTTGCTCCAAGGTTTACCCTGGATCCAAAAGTACAGAACAGAACTCCTGGCTCCTTATAGATACATGTTTGGGGATTTCGGCGTTGTTTAAAGAACTGCAAGCATATGCCACCCTGTCAGTTAGAGTAATCATCATCATCATCACCACTATCACACCATACATCGTCAGATTATGATGATATAAAAGGTATTTCTCATAGTATTTTACACTAACACGGATATCTTTGAACATTAATCTGCCGTTTATGGACCTATTTGCAAAATTCTTTTGTTGTTGTAAAGGGTTTAGTTCGAAATTGGTCCTTTAGGAACTAAAGTGGGAACCTGATGATGCGATCCATGAGGAATTGAGGGAACTCCTCGAAATTTATATCCGCACATATAGTGATTTTGACTTTTACTGAAGTAACACAAGCATATGCTACCAAAAAATAAGATGTTGTACCAAGGTATACCCTGAATCCAAAAGCACTGTATAGAACTCCTCAGTATTTAAAGATATGCGTTTGGAAATTTCGGCATTGTTTAATGAACTGCAAGCATATGCCACTTTATAACTTACAGTAATCATCATCATCATCTTAATAGCAATACCTTATGGAAGCTTGGCGCGTATTCAATTATACATTCGATCGTTTAGTTTAGACGTTCTTAAGACGTATTAATAATAACTTAAGAAAATATATCTCTAAAAATGGTGAAATTATTATTTTTAAACAAAAAATTAAACCGACTTCCAAAGTAAAAATACACAAAAAAGTATGAAATAAAACTTAATCTCTAAATAATTCCCCTTTCAAATTCGGCTAAAATTTTTACTATTTCTCTACTCAATCTTATTAATTTTGAAGTCGGTACCAGCAAATATGAACGTAAGTTCTATAAAATATTGTAGAATATTGTTTGGGCTGGTACCGATTTCAAAATTAAGAAGATTGAGTAGGGAAATAGTAAAAATTTTAGCCGAATTTGAAAGGGGAATTATTTAGAGATTAAGTTTTATTTCATACTTTTTTGTGTATTTTTACTTTGGAAGTCGGTTTAATTTTTTGTTTAAAAATAATTATTAATTATAACATTTTTTTATTTGGTTTCTGCGAAGTCCGTTCTATTTGAAATTCTGATAATACCCATTCTACCACTGACCAATTGACCATAAGTGTAAGGTTCCTTAGACTTAATAGATACAATGACGCGAAGACAACTATAGAATACATTTTGACCATCACTTATAAAATTTGCATACATTTTTTAATGTTATAAGCGACGTTCCAGTATCATGCTGCAGCATCAGGTGCAGATTATCACCATACATAATTTACAGATTATCATCCTATTCATTGGAGCCTTTTTAAGGAGCCCAAACACGATACGTCTGCTGTATGTTAGTGATATCATCAGGTGCAAATGATCACTATTTATCTATCCTATTCATTGAGATCACTAAAATGTTCCTTTATCACATTTAATATACTATTCGTATTGTAATAATTAGATATAAGATAATAGTTATTGTTGATGTAAAAGTAAGAGAATAATGGTCTAAAACTATTTTTAAAAGTTTATGTCAAAAGTCTTTGTTTTATTTAAAGTTTAGATTTTTTAAAACTTTTTTGCGAAATAATTTGGTTTAAATCATTATTTTAATATACTTTTACGTTACTTTTTCATCGTCTTAAAAGAACTGAAACATTGTTATGATTATATTGAAACAATTTCGAAGATTTTAGTTTGTTAAATTGTAATAATCTTTGATTTGATTTAAGACTCAGACAGTACTTAAATTACTTTATTATATTCTACTTTATTACTTTATATTGCATGGCGATTTTTAACTTGTTCTTCAAAAAACATTATTAATACAATTAAAATATTCATCACTTGTGGTGGTTTTATTCCACATTTAGTATATTTGAAGCATTTTTTTTTATATTCAAAAGTAACTTATTTGCTTATACCTCCTCTGGTATTCATTTTAGTATGTTACTACCTACAACATATAACAGTGCTTAAAAATACGCTTCCAATGATGTATAACATGTATATATTAGATATAGAACAAGTAAGTATTGGACAAAAAAAGGTATTCATTTTCTTTGATTGGCTCTCCTGTAAAAAAAGGTAATCTTGACTTGTGGTAGTTTTCAATTGAAGCAGCGATATATTCATTGGCTTTCAGTAAAGCTAGAGTGGCAGCAGGCAATGGCTGTTTTATTTATATTTTTTATTGAGCTGTGAGTGTGCAGCAATTATTGGATCTGATGACATGAGCTCTATGGAAAATATCGTGCATAAATTTATTTCTATCAAATTTTCGATATAACATCACTTACAAAAAATGGTCCTTGCTAGCAACACTTTCAAATGGCACAATAATATAGGACGATATTTTTTAAAACTTTTTTGTGACTTTCAATGTATAATATCCCCGTTCATACTGAGTTTAAAGAACAATGGCTTTAGCAAATTTGATTTCTTACATCAGTCTAAAACGAATTACAATGTTTGATTTATGGCCGCCCAAAAACGAAGACTACAAAATCGGCATTGCTATTTGACAACCCTAACCTCAATCCGACCTGGTAATACGCCGGGTGTACGTATAATCGTCATAACTCTGTTAGTTCACGAGATCGACCTATGATTTTTTTTATACGTGTAGACCAAGTAAATACCTATATTTATAAATTAAAAAAAAGTGTCGATTTTGCGGACTATTCGAGTTATTAAATAAAATCTAAAATGTTAAAAGTGATTGTAAAATATTTTCTAATAAACTTAAAATAAATTTTGTAACTGAATTATGTGCGTCTTTAATGTCTTCATCGATGAAATAAATCCAGTTGATGCTAATATGCACCAGTAATTTTTAATTAATTTTTATATGTAAATCCGGGTGAAAAATTTCGCATTTTCGAAGGCTTCTATCTCCGGATTTAGGCACACTAGAAAATCGGGAATTCTACTCTCGCGTTTATTTTGATCTACTCTTTAAAGAACTGCAATAAAAAAACGATGTCACTTTTTTTGGGTTTATAAAACACTGTGCGCTGGCAATGCACCTAAGCCTTACTGCCATTTCGAAAAAAAAATCTGATCGCCATTTAGGAAATGTCAATGTCAAACGTCAGTCATTTTTTAAACTTCCTTGTTGCTTGTCGCGGATGTTTGGTTTCTGAATCCAAGTCTCGTGATTTCCAAAGTTTATTCGAAGTTGTAATGTTTATCTAGGTGATTAAGATAATGCTATAATTTTATAATTGGGCGGCAGGTTTGTGCATTGAACGGAAATATTAAATTGGTCTAATAAAATACATCTGTGCTGTAGTTAAACTGTTTGAAAAAAAATAACACAATTTCTGCAAAATTAAAGATGAATTAATAAATCATTTAAATGCTAATATTAGATACTTATTTGCATAAATGTTTAAAGTCATAAAATAATGTCTATTAATCTATGAATAGTGATTAGTGAATAGTTTTTAATAAATAAATATAGGTACCATTAATAAGTGATTCAATAATTCTCAATCACCTCATACTTTATTCAGGATTTTTTTTTCAGATCTAGTTAAGATATTCAGAATAAAAAAAATGCCAGAACAAACAAAGGTTAGTAATCACTTAACCAGTCTACATTGAACTTGAATATGATATAAGTAGAGTACTGTGTATTTATTTTTGGCTTTTTGTGTATCTACTTTACTAATATTATAAGTATTACTCAAGTCATATGCTAGTTTATAGCAATACTATGCAAAGTAATTATTGTTTTAATTGTTTAATGCATATGTAATAGGATACTATGTGTGAGGACAGTCATTAAATTCTAAATAATATCCATTGCATCTGTTGACCATGCACACTGGTACTGGCATACAATCATACACCCACACCAGTTTCATGTTTCATCACATGTACAGTGTTAGATACATACATACATACATACATATATATAATCATGCAGCTTTCCCATTGGGGTTGGCAGAGACCGCCTCATTCCTGTAGGGGTAGGCAGAGACCACTTCTTTCCACTTGCTATAATCCTTACATACTTGTTTCGCTTCGTCCACTTTCATTCTTACCGTCCATTCCTCCTCTTACATTCAACGTAGCAAAGCAGGGGTCTCCATGGGCCACTTGTTACAACAATGTTACAAAGTGCTACTAACTTGGCCAGGATTTTTAATTTTTTAGTATTATTTGGGTTTTTTAATTTTTTTTCAGGGGCCTTCATTTCATCATCAGTGAAATGGCATTAACTTTTTGTAAATTAATAAATAAATTGTTTGTAAATAAAATCTATATAGTTACTTATAAGAGGTTGCAGATTCCATCTTTCCAATGTTTGAAATTACCGCCTCAAACTTTTGTACCTTGTTTTTTAATTAAACATTTCTTATCAGCCAGCTCAGTATGCCAATCTCTTGTTTTTTCCCCAAATAGATAACCAACAATGAGAGTCTCTCCAAACAATAACAATGGAACCATAAAAACTTGTAAAAAGATCATAAAACACTCATCAAAATTATATTGTATTGATGATAACTCTACGACCTGACTAGCTTAAATTAGGAACTATTTTCCTACAAACTAAATTTCTCTATTCTTGGATTGAAAGGAAGGAACATTTCTATCATCTATGGTGTCATGCTATGCCTGCTGGGCATAGATTTAATAGTGAAGTGTTGTTTTTCTTCTCCTTTTGCTGATTATTACTTTAACATGACATTTCTTATCCATTAGATTACATTAAACCAGAAACCTCTTCTAAACAACAAATTTTAGATAAGCTTATATCTCAAATGGCTACTCATAAAGGATAAAAAAAATCTTGCACAAATAATACTTTAGATATGCATCCAGGCATTAAAATCTAAATGTCTATTCATTCACTTGATAACATTATTTTTGTTCAATGTCTTCACATTCTGTTGTTTTAGATGTCGTTTCAAGTGAAGTGGGGTATTGCCGGCGACGGTATGATCACACACGACTTCTTGACAGCACTGGGCACGCTTGCCCCGGACCAGCACAAGGTCGTCGCGATCGCCGGCAAAGACCTAGATCGTGTGCACAGATTAGCCACGCTTCATAACATAGGAACAGCTTATGAAGGCTTCGAGTCTCTAGCACGCGACACAAATATTGGTACGTTCTGAATAAAGCCGTATACACAGACAAAATAAGTACAAAACATGGCGCAAAGTGCAGTGTTAGCAAGTGTATGCCATTTTTTTTTAGCCTAGACTGTCCCACTGCTGGGCAAAGGCCTCCCCCAATGTCTTCCAGGTATCTCTATTCTGAGCCACTGCTAGCCAGCCTGGCTGGTGTGCATCCAGCTGTGCATATCTTTGTCCAGCGGTCGGGATGCATTCGGCTGATGTGTCCTGCCCAGTCCCATTTAAGCTTCGCTCCCTTTATTCCCACGTCTGTGATGCCTGTTTTAGAGCGCAGCGTGGTGTTTTTTACTCGGTCCGCTAGTTTTATTCGTATGCCATTGACGAATAACAAACAATGTTCGTCAAAAACATTCGAATTAACGACCTAATATTTTGGTTTTCGTTCGTGTGCTCGCAGCTTTTCATGTTCATATGCGTATGATAATGTTTTTCTTTACAGATATAGTTTTCGTTAGTGTACTCAATTTGCAACATTTTGAAATGGCGAAACTGATGTTGGAAAACGGTAAACATGTGTTATGCGAGAAGCCCATGGGCATGACGTACAAACAGACGAGGATACTGGTGGACTTGGCGCGGCAGAAGAAACTGTTTCTACTCGAGGGCATGTGGTCGCGGTTCTTCCCGGCGTACGACGCACTGGATAAACACATAGCTACGGGCGGTCTGGGGGACATCTACCACATTAACATACAATTTGGCGTCGAAATAAACGATATTGAAAGGAATCTGTGAGTACACAATATTACCCCTAAATACTATTGGACATTACATTAGTTTTGGGGATCCTTCCCACATCTTTAGGCCCCGAGAGCATCGCAACCGACTAGAAGTGACGAACGCGAAACGCAATTTTACACATTAGTACGTCGCGTCCCTATATCCTCAGACTAAGAAACTCATAATCGTCATTGTCTAATCCACTAACTTCTTAATCACTATTAGTGGATGCAGAATGCGTTTTCTGAATGTGCAACGGATTTAGTATATTTACTCCATTCCGATTTATTCTGACCGAAACGTAAATAAACAATGCTATATTACTATGGTACTATATGATCCGGTGTTCGTAAGGTCGGGGAAAATTCTGAAAATAGAATTCTGAACTAATAAAATCGAAGCGTCGAGCTGTCATATATGTAAAAGGCTTTGACATGGGCTGTGTGTTTGTTTGTCTATTCTATTCGTTTATTGTATATCTCTATTAGCGCAGAATTCTATTTTCAATGCTCTGAATTTTCTCCGGCGTATCGGATTACGGACAATATATACCCCGACTATAGACTGTAGTGATGCGAAAACATACTTTTTATACTTAAATCAAGTAAGTATGATACTTCAAGATTCCAGTGAATGTGTTACTAGGTGCATAGTGCATACCTACATTAAGTGGTAGTGTGAGAAGTATGGTGAATTAAGAATCTGGTTTGACTACAATTTCTTCACACTGAATCGAAATGCGGCATAGTATATCAGGCTGACCGTTCGTCTAACTTTTTAACCCGCTCTAAGAATTTATTGAGTCCCATCATTGCAGAATGAAAGACCTAGGCGGCGGTGCAGTGCTAGACCTGGGCATATACATGCTGCAGCTCCTACAGTTTATATACAAGGAGCCGCCGACGGACATAATGTGTACGGGGCATTTGAGCAAGGCGGGCGTGGACGAGTGTATATCGTGTGCGCTAAAGTACAAGGACGGGAGGACGGCCACCATCGCCGCGCACACCAGAGCCACAATGACGAACAGAGCTGACATCGTCGGGACCAAAGGTACTGTGGCAGTAAGTATCTTTTCTTTTCTGTTATAGTAGAGGGCAAATGACACACGAGATGTTAAATGTGCGTGACCGGTCTTTTAAACTATTTACTCTAAGGGACTTGAGTCTTGTGTTAGTAGGAGAAAATTCTGAATAGTCTATTGTAAGGCCGTTGTACGCGACGGCGGCGACCGGCGACCTTTTTAAACGATACTAAGTCTTATAAGTATGTAGATAAAGAAAATTATTTCAAACTGAAGGTGCGCGTCGAGTCGCTGCTTTTCTTCTTCAAAAAGAGCTATAAATAGCTAATTCCATCATTTTCACTCCAAACACCTGTCACGAGTTTCCTTGCCAAATGAAGGTCTAAAAGTAAAACTGGTCCAAAAGTAATAGCCATTAGGCTATCGGGAGGCCAGCCACGCGCTTCCTCCTCCGGCGACTGCTTCTAAAGTTTATTTATCTGTGGGTGTCTTTGGCTAGTACTATACTGTGTATGTACCGTGGTATTTACTATGTACCTACCTAAATACTTAAGAAAAATATTATGAATAATATTATAGTTATTAAATCTGATTTTCCGTAATGAGTTTTTTTTTTATATAAAATATGAATATTAATGATAATAATAATCATTATTATAGCCAGATTCTCAAAGCAATTTGCATAAAAACAAAATACAAATGTATCTTGTTTTCCTTCAGAAAAATTGAAAGATCACATCTTATTATTATTTAGTATAGGAGGCTAGGAGCCCCATTTTATAGAATAACATAGACATACCGAAAATATTAAATACCACACGAAATCTGTCCACCGTAAACCAAACATAAACCACAACCGGTAAATGTTTCTTCAAAAGATAATCTTACACAAACGCCGTGTACCACATTAATTCAATGTCAATTTTTTAGTTCGAGGTCTCTAGATATGATACCTCAATGCAAAACACTAACGCGAATTCGTCTTATCATTTCATTTAAGGCAATAAATCCACTGTGGCTCAGTGGTTATCGCGTTGCTCTTCTCGAATCCTGCCAGGCGCCAAGGAAACAAAAAGTTTCCTGTGTTCCTGGGTCATGGATGTGTATTAAATATGTGTATAATATAATCAACAGCCTCCGTGGTCTAGTGGTTAGAGCATTGGCTCTCGACTCGGAGGTCGTGGGTTCGATTCCCGCATTGAAACAACAAAAAATGTTGTTTCCAAGTTTGGTTAGGACAATGCAGGCTGATCACCTGATTGTCTGACAAGAAAGACGATCCATGCGTGGGATGGGCATCTAAAAAGTCGGACCTGCGCCTGATGGCTAATTTTTACCAGTTAGCCAAATTTTCGGAATAATAAAATAAGAACCGACAAGTAACTGGTTTATAAATTGCGAAGGTTATAATATGATTCATATATGAAAACTAGCTAAGTTAGACCTTAGGCTACAATATATTATCACAGCCTATATAACTATTACCTACAGTCGTCCAACGGACACGTCTAGACAGAGCAATCGTGCGGGGCGTGCGGGGTGAGAGAGGGGCGGTAGCGAGCCCAAGCTGCCATACACTCGCTTGGGACACGTCAGCCGGGGTTGACGCTTTTTAATTTGATTGTTTTAAGTGGTTTGCGACAGTGTTTCGTTTGAGTTGTATGTAGGTACTTATTTACAATGGTCAATTATATGAACAGCTAAAGATTAATTTTAATACAAAACCATGCGCCCGTTTCCCGTCAGAATTTTTAATAAAATTGTATCTACGTATGAGAATTTACTAACTACATCGTCAAATTCAACAATCGCAATCTAAAAACTATTAAATCCAAATGTCGAAAATACCTTTCAGTTTCGCATTTGTAGCTTTTGCAGGGTTCGTAAATATCCGATATTTATAATAAATACCAAAATATCAGATATCTTTGATAATTGATATATATCCGATATTTTTGATTTTTTGATATTTTCAAAATTACATACAAATCTCATAGGTACTCTGATATGTTTTTTCGTAATAGTTGAATCGAAATAATTTGTATGTCTGATAATTTGAAGATAGGGAAGTAAAATTAAACTCATTTATTTATTATTGATATTAAAAGTTTTCAAATCAATTAAAAATCAACGATAGATATTTTGAGTATCAATTTAAATAAACCATAAAACCATAAAATGACTTTTGTTTATAACCAGAAGAAAAAAAGTGTATTAATTTTATCAGTCGAATTAATTTGACACATGGTATAAATGGTATAACAATAGTATAATAACAAACAAGGAATTTTCTTCCGAAAAACAGGGGGTCACGTGGGTGTCAATGCCGTTACAAGCCGCGTCGACGGCTATGATTAGTTAATGTCGTGTCAAATAGCAAGTTTTTGATGACCAAGGCTTGTGAAACTCTCGGAAAATAAGACCTGTGTTGATGTAAGATTTTTTACATTTAAAACATTCTTTTACATTTTTAAATAAAAATATCACTTTTGATATAATATATCAAGCATAAATATCAATTGATATATATCATGATATATATACGATATATATCAATTGATATATATCATGCTAACCCTGAGCTTTTGTATACCTACGCATTCTCTACATACACATACTACGAATACCTACACAAAATGTAGAACAGATTATAATAAAACACATTATTGTGAAAACCCTGCAGCAATGACGAATACCTACACAAAAGCGGCATTTCGCGCGACTTCAAACGCGTTGGACCACTGTATCTCTTTATTACACTGTGATATTATCGTCAATTATAAGTAGAAATGATTTATTACGTATTACGCGTCCCGTGTCAATATGTGCCGCGGCACAGAAGTATTGTCAGTTTTGTAAGGAATAACGTATATCTATATAATAACTAGCGGACCCGGCAAACGTTGTTTTGACTTATAAAAAGATAAAAACACTATAATTGATCAGTTATCGAGCAGGATGAAAAATGATTAAATTACTAAAATGGCTATAAAAAAATAGGGGTTGGTGATAAAAAAGTAAAAATTTAGGGTTGTAGGTAAGTATGTATTTTTAATGCCACATTATAAAAAAATAAAAACAAAAAATTTCGTCCAAAAATTAAAAAAAAAATTAAGGGTGAACAACCCAAAGAACAACCCTTATCACTTACGGGTATGGAAAATAGATAGTAGCCGATTCTCAGACCTACTGAATACGCATATAAAAATCGCTATTTAAAGCCGTTTCGGAGGAGTACGGTAACTAACATTATGACATGGAAATTTTATATATTAGATTAATCAAAGGTCCCAGTCTTAAGTTTCATGGTGACGAACGGCACCTTCAATGACATACACCCACGACATTCGAATTCGGCCAAGAGCGAAGAAATAACTTACAGTTTCGGTCATTACCACTTCATGACCTGTTATGGGTCTTCAAAACCAGCCTCAAATATCATGACTTTATATGGTCAGATCGAGCGAGTCATTGCGCAAAACGAAATTGACCAGCGATCGTAATCTTGAATATTTTAGGGTTTCTTTGCCGCAGTCGAAAAGCTCTGTAAATTACTTGCGGCTGTAGCGTTCTTGGCAATTCTTGAATATTCTAAGTACACTGTACAGTGGTACAGTTACGAGTGACGAGCGCTAGAATGTGTACGCGACAAATCTTCTTTGACATCTAAACCGCCTAAATTTATTTGGATGTTTATAATTTTGTATATGTCACCGTAAAATTGTAAAAACCGTTTACCGATTGTAAAATAACTAACGAGATTGTCAAAATATGTCGAAAGATTAAAAATATATTTTATAATTTAACGAAAAATAATGTTTTATTATTTAAATTATAGGCAGCATATTCGCGTCAGAAATCTATCAATATTTTACAATTTTACTAGTTTTATTACAATCTAGCAGTTTTTACAATTTTACGGTGACATATATATATAAATGGCTCCTTGTCTACAATACCGAGTACCAATAAAAATCACCGAGTATACTCGGTGATTTTTTTATTCCGTTTCGAGAAGAACATGGCATGATTTCTGTTACAAAAAAAAAATGAAGCTTCGTCGCTAAAATATCGACTGAAGCCACAAATCTAGCAAGGTTCGCGCTCTGCGCTTACTTCTATATTTATGACTGAAGCAAAGAACTAAGGATGGACGTACATTTGACAGCACAAATCTTCATACAAGAAAAAGTTACGCCATCATGATTTCGCCATACCTCAAATGTCAAAATGGTCCTAAATCCCCAAAAGTGGGGCCATTTAATGTTTAAGTGGGGACAGTTTTTGCCTCGACATGCCTCGTCTATAATATATACGTCTATGGACTGATGTGTAGACTAACGCTCATGACTGCACATTTATGAGCATACACGCCACTTTATTACTGGACATGCTGTTATGTAACACTCGTAACTAGTAACTAATGTTAATGAGCGCCGAGCAGTCTTAATGGATCGTGCTGTGACGTCCAACATTTCATTATGTCTGACAAGATTTCAAGGGCACATAATATGACCTCTATGTTACGTGTTATTGATGTAAAATAAGTATGTGACAGTGGTTTTTTGAACTCGAGTCATATGTCACCTGTGGTACTACATATAGTACATACTTTCAAGACCAGTGGTATATAGGAAAAAACCAGTGGCAAATATTGCTTGGCGGACAAAGGTGAAGTATTTGTCCCCACGGTCTCCCTGACCTGACCCCGTCAGAAGGGTGATATAAGTTTGATGTGTTTGGATGTGTTTATATATTATGTAGCATCGTAGCTCCCAAACGGCTGAACCGATTTTGATCTAGTTTTTTTTTGTCTGATAGGAGACTTAGGGTGAGGCTACACGGGCGGGTCTCCCGCCGCGGGAAACCGCTCGACAAAGCTGCCGCAGACCATCAAACTACACGGGACGCGGTTTATCGCTGCCTTTTGTTCATTTCAACATGGATCCGCCAATGATAACTGCGTTTGCAGCTCTCATATTAATAGAATTATTAAAAAATAAAGTAAAGCGCAATGTGTGGGTGGAACCAGTGTTAAGTAATCGTTTAACTTTAGGAATATTTCATTCAATGTTCAGTGCACACCGCGATAACCCTCATAAGTTCTTCTCATACTCCAGAATGTCTGTGAACTCATTTGATGAACTTCTATCAATTATAAGCCAACGTATCAAGAAACAGGATACATCCCGCGCAGAATGACGGCGGGATAGCGGGAAACCGTCCGTGTAGTTTAAGCGTCGGTTATCAGCGGCGGTTTGACGCTGCATGCGGCGGTCGTAATTCTCCCGCCTGTGAGCCGCGACGGGAAACCGCGCAGTGTAGTATGCAGCATACAACTTCATATTAAATTGTGTCCAGTGCGGTTCAGAAGCGGTTTTCCGCGGCGGGAGAACCGCCCGTGTAGCCTTGGCCTTAATCGGGGTAGTTTTTTGACAGAGACTTATTATAAGTTTGGTGTGTGTTTATGTCTGTAGCATCGCAGATACCAAACGGCTGAACAGATTGTGATCTAGTTATTCTTGTTTCAAGGGTGACTTAATCGGGAGTATTCATAGCCATAACTCATCATCATCACCTCGCTTGCTGCTTGATAATGTGGGGGGGTTACTTAAAATGTTGAATTCTGTTTATAGCTTGAATACTTCTGGTGCCCGACGACTCTGCACCTGTCGGCGGCTAACAGTACGGAGTGGACGCTGCCGCGCGGCCGCCACCGGTTCCACTTCCACAACAGCGCCGGCCTCGCTTACCAGATACAGGAGTGCTACGACTGCCTCAGCAAAGGTGAGCGACGTATATTAACGGATGTCGCTTTTAGGCTACGTTCCCGTGAACGTTTTTTGTGGTCGCGACAGAAAAACAGCAGTGTAAATAGAACTATGTGCGGATAAAGTAGAGCTGAAAATCGTATAGAGTTGTCAAATCTGATATTTTACACCGACACTACGATATTCAGCTGTATTGTATTAGTGCAGAGTTCTATTTACAGTATACTTAATTTGGATCCAAACAGACCATATCTACAGTGTGGCCAACGGAATACCTAATCCGTTCCTGATGTCTATCAGTAGTTCGTGGCCCATGGCTATGTCACGTCATGAAGCCTTTCAGAAATCGCACGGCGCTTATAACGTTATACCCCGTCCAGACTACTCGCAAAGTAGGCCGAGGTTGGCCGAATAAGACAGTGTGGGCATGCACTTCGCTTCGCCTTTTCATACTTCGGGTTTAACTTCGTTGAGCACTTCCTCGGCCTACTTCTTGGGAATATTGTGCGTGTACGTGGTAAACATCTTAGATCGCTTGTATATTATACTCGAGGAGTTCGTAAAAGCAGACCGGAATTAAATTTTTTTAAATATTTGATGCAAAATATTAAACCTGAACTACACCCTTAGTTTTATGGAATTCTACATAACTACAAACCAAGATTGACTTAGGATATGTGATATGATTAATCTTATCATCTGTTATCATTACAGCAACCGTATTTCTAGATTTTATTCGGTAGATTTTTAAAATTTTCATAGAAATAAACAAAATCGTGTAAGTGCAAAAAAGTCACGTAACCGCCTACCAGCGATCTCACAGACCGCTGGCGAAATATTTTTATCTACCCTGCCCAAACGTGTGCTTGAGTAAACTCGCCAAGCGCAAGGGCGATGTTAATGGACGTGTAGAAAAGGTATGTAGACGCACAATGTGCTACGATACATACATTTGAATTTGAAAAAGCGTTGCGGTCTCACAGACCGCTGGTAGGTGGTTAAGGGTTAATATTCTGGTACGTGGAAGGATCCATTGACGTATATTAAGAAAAAATAACTTTATGTACGATAGAGGTCATCGATCAAACGACACTGCTCAAGGGTACATTAAATTTTGAATCATATCTACAACTAATTAGGATTGCAAACTACATCACGTTCTATATGCATGCACAAGCAATGATAAATTATTATGTAACATGATAATAAATTTGATACCGACCTAAATATGGACAATGAATATAGTAGTCAACTAAATACGATGTCTCGAAGCAATTTTGAATAAACCAATTATATGACAGGCTGACAGTAGTTGTAGTTGCCGACATACCTGATGTACATTTCCTTGTTATTGCTATGACAATAAAGTTCAAAACTCATACACCTTATTTGTCGGCGACTGTACGTAAGTATTTTAACCGACTTACAAAAAAGGAGGCGGTTATACGCTCGGCTGTATTTTTTTTATCTTATAGAATCGACTATGGCATTTGATGCCATAGTCGATTCTATAAGAATGGAAAGTGTACAATATCTGCATCTACCAATACTAACATAATATGGGTGCCAAACCTGGGCTCTAACTCTAAAACAACAACAAAAAATAATAACATGCCAGAGGAGCATGGAAATAAGCATGCTTGACTACTCAAGAAGGGATAGGAAAAGAGTAGTAGACATAAAAAAAATAACAAAACTGGAAGATGCTCTCACAAAGAGCAAAAAACTTAAATGGAAGCTGGGCAGGTCACATACTCAGAGACAAATCAGAAACATGGGCAGGACTAACAATATTATGGTTACCTCGAAGCAACATATTGAGGAAACGAGGTAGACCACGGAGACGGGCAGACGACTTCAGAAGAATAGCCGGACACCTCTGGCTAAGACTAGCCTAGGATAGGGAGAAATGGAAGGAGCTAGGGTAGACCTATGTGTCATCAGGACACGCTGATACCCAAAATTATACTACTAAACAAAGGAAATAGTTTCTAAAAACAGGGTATTTTGCTAATGGACTAATAAATAAATAAAAAAAAATTAGGAAAACAGTTGACCTAAAGGCCATCCGTGCATCTTCCCGCTAAGCGCTTAAATTTTATTTAATGCGTCATTTTTGAGCTTATCGAGCTCAAAAATAAAAGTGCGTCTAAAATTTTTTACTGGTAATTTTTCTTTCATCAGACTTTTGAGCTCGGAGAGCTCGGAGAGAAAGTTTAATAAAACTTATTTTTTTCAAATTTCGAAGTGTCATAACTTTGGAATGAATCAACCGATTTTCTCGCGATTGGCGGCAATCGATGCAGTTTTTCATATCCTTTGTAAGAATCAACAACAAACATTTTCT
Organism: Glaucopsyche alexis; assembly: GCA_905404095.1. Taxonomy (NCBI): domain Eukaryota; kingdom Metazoa; phylum Arthropoda; class Insecta; order Lepidoptera; family Lycaenidae; genus Glaucopsyche; species Glaucopsyche alexis. The sequence goes on along the minus strand of FR990051.1, from coordinate 20,330,580 downwards.
AGATGAAAAATTTCGGAGTTATTCCGAAAAAAAACTTTTTTCGATATCTCTCGAACGAATCAACGTGGTTATATACTCAAAGGAATCAACCGATTTTGACCGGATTAGCGGCGGTCGATGTAGTTTTTCAAGGTTAAGAGCTGATAAGTTTTTGGAGTTGATCGATAAAGCCGTTTAAAAGTTAATAACTTTTAAACGGCTTTATCAAAAACGCTTTTTTAAAAAAAATACTTAATAAATTTAGATTTTTTGAAATTTATCTGTCTAAATTGTATTCAAAATCTAAGTTTGGCCAAGCCCTTTCGAATGGCGCCAGCCGCAATAAAATCGGTCAAACCGTTCAAAAGTTATAAGAGGTTTACATACTTACACACACATATACATACATACAGACATAGTGAAACCCTCGCGCAGTGTTGCCAACCCTACTGTTTTAACAGTAGATTTACTGTTTTCGGCCTGACATCCCTGTTTTCTGTTTTAGTTCGTATTTCTACTGTTTTTAAAATAATAATTAATTCCAAATGGAAATAAGTCATAACCAACAGGTCAAACCGGAACAATCTTTTAGAGAAAGCAAAAAAATAGCTCTCGTATGCGGCACACGCGCCTTTTTACAATTGTGAATTGTCATCAACAGCGGGCCTCTTGCAGGCTGTAGCATAGGGGTCCCCTCTTTACTGAGGCAATCCTTTTGACTTACAGTAAAACAGGATACCTACATTTGTAGTATAATATTATGTGGAACAAGAATAGCTGTACTTTACTTGTATTACTAATATTCCCAGAAATTCCTTAAATAAATTCAATTTGTGGTAAATCTAACAGTAGTTGTATAACTATTTATCAATTCTCCGAATGTTATGTCGGACAGTAGATTTGATGTCTTGAAATTACTATTTTACTGTTTTCTGCTGTTTTTTCAAGTACCATTTACTGCTATTTGCTTTCCTGAGGTTGGCAACACTGCCCTCGCGGGAGTAGTCAGGGAAGCTTCCTGTGACCTCCGAACGTCGAGATCTGATGAGAACTTGATTTTTGCAAAACGGTGTAAAACCAATAACTTCCCGACTTGAAAATCTTAGATTTTCTTAGCGGGAAGTTAAAAAACGTATGTAACAATAACTATAATAATTATTATTATTATTTATGGTTTCTTTCGTAAAATAAATTATGTTTGTTATTTAATTTTAATAATTATATAATATAACTGATTGAGTGTACTGTGGTAGAATATAGTGGGATATTATGATTTAAAGTTTCGTTTTGAACTTCAAAACAATTTGGCGATTTTTAGGGTTCCGTAATCCTTCCTTTCTCAATAGATAGAAGTGTAATCCACCTAGATATTGCGCCCTGCGAGTTAGGTAGTCTAAGAGAAGTTTAGAATGAGCCGCGATGATAAACCGTACTACGTACCAAAAGTTTTCCAACAAAAGTTCATCATCCTAACTTTAATATTATGTATATGAAATCCAGATATTTTGGGAAACGGAATGCAAGTGCGTCATCTCTCGTCGCGCAATCGCGTCACTATATCAGAGATAAACAGTACCGGTGCGAAAACAATAACACCACTGATTTGGAAATTGAGACCGCTGATAGACGTATCACCATCATCATCATCACCACACTCCAGCACATAGGCCTCCCCCATGATTTTTCAATATGATCGGTCGCTTCCTTATGACTTCCTGCAGCGAACTTTTTCAGATCGAATTTAATCCAAACGAAAATAAAAATATTAGATTTGAATAAATTAATTTCGCATTGTATTTATTTGTTTTACGGTAACATTTAAATTGGTTGTATTACAGTGATGAAGGCTGGTTGTCCTTCATAGGGGATACATCCCCACCTATCATACAAGCTAGGGATAGCCTGTATGATAGGTAGGTATTTGGATGAGGGTCTAAAAATGTAAGTGGTAATTGAAGCTTATAGGTATGGAGTTATAGGAACCTCACGCCACTGTTGTATTATAGTGCGCTATTGTGTATTTGTTTACATTAAATTGGATCTGGTCGGATTATAATAGGAAACATTCCTCATTGTGATAACTAGCCAGTCAACCACGCTATACAGCGTGTCCCGACACCTATATCGGAGCCTTTAGTGGTAAAAAATATGGATATTTTATCGACAAATTTCCCCTCAAATTTTTATTTAGAAGTTATAACAATTTGTTGGAATCATCTCAAGCAGGGGGCCAGCCAGTCGTCTTTTTCAAATGAGAGAAAAATAAAATTTGAGGGGCAATTTGTCGATAAAAAATTCCATATTTTTTACCACTAAGGCTGGGACTATATGCAACGGAATCCGGTAGGCCGTAGAGAATTATGAGCAATGAAAATAGAACTCTGTGCTAATACAATACAGTTGAAAATGGAAGTTTCGAGTGTCGAGCTGTCATATATGACATTGACATTTGACTCGACACTCGAATGTTCGATTTTCAACTCTATTGTATTAGTGCAGAGATCTATTTTCAGTGCTCATAATTCTCTACGGCCTACCGGATTCCGTTGCATATAGTCCCAGCCTAAAGGCTCCGAAATAGGTGTCGGAACACGCTGTATAATAGTCTACTACAGTTTGACTTATTGTGACTCGATTATGAAGCCACGATTTGTTACAGTTTTTAGATTTCCGTACCCAAATGTTAAAAACGGGACACTATTAATGAGACCTCGCTGTCAGTTCGTCCGTCCGTCCGTCCGTCCGCCTGTCTGCCACCAGGCTGTATATCATAGACCGTGGTAGCTAGACAGTGGAAATTTTTGCAGAAGGTGTATTGCTGTTGCTATAACAAAAAATACAAAAAATAATAAAATAAATATTTAAGTGGAACTCCCATACAACGAACGTGTAATTTCAGTCGTTTTGTACGGAACATTTCTAGCGCAAGCACGAATCGCACTTGGCCGATTTTATTTAGTTTTAAGATCGATATAACTATTCATTATTAAATTAAAGAAAATACTTTTTTCAGGTCTGTTGGAGAGTCCAAAAATGACGCTAGATGAAAGCATAGTTCTGTCGAAGCTGACGGAGACGATGCGCGCTCAAGTCGGCGTGCTCGACTAAACCGAACCAAAGTATCCCGCGAACCAGTATTAGTGAAGTATTAGTTATTTATTACGGCCATATATGCAAGACACTTGCTTAGTACTTATTGGAAAGTGGCGGTTTCTGTGGCGAAGGATAAGTCCTCCACGATTGAAAAAAAACTCAGTATTTTTTTTTTTTCACCTTTTTTCAGCAATTTCAAATTTGCATCAACCTTCGCCACTGCTGATGCCTCCTACAAAAATCTTGTTTCATTCAAGGTGTTTGATAATAATTATACATACCTATTAAATATCAGTCTATTAAAATTATTCTAAACAATTTTTCTAAATAATGTCAGCAAAAAGAGAGCGATTTTAAGCGCCATTTCCTGTCAAATATTACTTTAGTTAAATCCCTAACTATAATAATATGACGAAGAAACTAGAAACTACAAAATGTAACCCAAAAATAATGACCTACCTACCTATGTATGTATTATCTATTAAACAAAATTGTGCTATTTAAGTGTTCATAAAAAGTAACTTAGTGCCTTATAATATATTTATTCCAAGTAAAATAAACGAAGCAAAGGTGCTAAAATAGATACATAATACATAATATTATTATTATTGTCCTTTTTTGCCATAATCATAAAGTATGTAGGGTCGCTAACGTATCCTGTGTGCCACTTTTCCATCTTATTACTATAGCAATAAAGTCCAATAGTGGTACCGGATCTTAGGCGACCGTACGATAGGCTATAATCTACTAGGTTTCTAATGAGAGTAAAAACGATTACAGAATATTGTAGTTTTACCTTAAATAGCATTTTACTCATGGCTTAATCAATGAAATGATTGGTTTTTTAATTAAAGTAATTAATTAAGAATTCAATACTTTATCATTGTGCTAAAGTGCATGAATAATAACTGAAAAAGTACTTATAATTGTAAAGTATCTTAACTTATTATTAACACGCTTACTACGAGTATAATTAAATAGATTATTTTTAGACACGACCGACCGTCATTTAAGTTAATTATCTTCTTATAGTATTAACCTGGCTACAGACGTTCTTAATTTGACATTCTTTGAGAACGTCAAATTCAGGTCGAAGGCAAAGTTTCCATATAAAACATGTAACCGTGCTTAATCTTTCAGATTCTTAAATTTCTGTGGCCAGGCTCAGCGTGTGTGACATGGTGTCTGAATATTGTCTATGGATTAAAATTCCTTAATTCAGGAAGGAATTCAGCACGTCTGTGGCGAGGCTTAATGTAACATGTAGATGTTTCCAAATAGCCAAATAAATCCAAAAAGAAATCTAAATAAAAAACGTTAAATATTATAGGAAAATGAATCGCTAGAGTCGGTTTATTTTTTCAATGGTCCTTCGATACTCGTACAATAAAAACTGTAGGTAATGCGCTTTAAATAAATTCACTAGCATTTCTCGTGAAGTTTACTGTGATGAGTAATACACGAATGTTTCAAGTTGCCTTAATAATTGAGGGTCATGGCAAACCACCGCCATAGCGTGTCCGCTTTTGGCAAAGTCAAGTTAAACGCATTTCCTTCGATATAAATAACAGCAACATCAGGCTGTCATGACCAACGTAGACGTGGGTTTTGTGTACGGAAGAATAGACAAAATGACATTGATAAAGAAAAACTATAGCGGCATACTCACGTCCAGATCCAGCCTGCAAATCCAGCACCGGTACTAATAGATTGCGGTCATTAGTGTCAATAGTGTCGTCAAAAGTTTCATTTTTGAAAATTATTTCCTACTAAAACGCCTTACTCACCGTCCAGCCTGTAAACCCAATACTGCGTCCTTGGAGTAGACTTGTGAGCAAATATTAATAATTATTGACAGTGACGTCCTATTATTAGTGACGTCTATTAAATTAAATTATATATAACGTTTATTTCGGGCGGGCATGGGGCCATATTATAAATACCTTTAACATACCTACATCTCAGACCTACATATTATAATTAGTACCGGTGTTGCAGGCTGGACGGTAAGGCGTTTTAAACGCTTTAATGCAATGCAGCACAGGACTAGGGTTGCCAGATGCCCCGTATTTCCCGGGACGTCCCGTATTTTAGGTACATATTATTAAAGACGTCCCGCCGGGACAAGCGCTGTCCCGTAAATCGAGCGATCTAGGGTTTAGAGTACTTAATACTCGTAAAAACTAATGCAATATCAACTCGGACGCGCTAAAACTAATCAAAATGTTATGCTAAAACTCGCTCGACACTCAAGATGTCAAAAAATTCCCTTATTAATTTTGTTTTTTTTTTGTCCTGGGAAAACACTGAAATTCCGTATTTTTTGGCGTATGTTTACAGTGGTCCCATAAAGGGCTGAAAAAAAATCTGGCAACCCAACACAATTTTTCTTTTCTTTCGTAGGGATTCTTTTTACGGTCATGTTGAGTGCTGATATAAAATACTTTTATTTAATTAATTTGTATACGCCTATAAAATTTCTTTGAGAATTTCTTATACGTAATAACATGTACAGTATTTACCTCGATCAACTGTGATTCAGTGTTGTGACGCAAGTTGTTAAGTATGATAATAAAATGTACTTATGTATAAAATGTTACTGGTTTTATTTATATAAATGTTAAGTATCCTAATTAGGGAAATATGAAATTATATGCACGTTTTGATTGCTAGATCTTCGCGTGTTATATATTCGAGTATTACATCAATGTAGGAGGATAACCGATCATTACAATGCGCACTGGAGGTAGTATTGTAATGTAATGCTCAAAGTCGAATGTATAATGTTACATTACAAGTGAATGCTAATCCAGGTGAGCGCCTTTAAGGCGAGGTCATAGGTTACTTTGTCATTTCCCGTCACCTAGTCTACCTAGTCAGAGTTCAATTACGAAGTGGAAAAAAATATGGGATAAAGTACACAATCCTTGACATGTTCTGAACCGTACACATTTTGAAAATAATATATAATTCCCGAGTTACAACATCTTAAAATCACCTCTTAAAAATCACGAAATCTCCTAAAACGTAAAATGTTGTGCAGCACCATACAATTTTTTTTTTTTTTTTTGATAAATAATTAGTATAATTATATATTATATTTCAACTTAAACCGAACAGTTTTGTGATTTGTACCATATTTCAAGAGATATTTAAGAAATACCTTGCAAACGCCGTCTTCTACATGAATATAGAAAATAATGCTACGCAAAAATTACTCTTATTACAATGCGCATACGAGTAGTGAAAATTATTTTTGAGCTTTGTCCTGGCCTTAAGGAAAGCCGAATGGAGAATCTAATTTTAGAACTAAACAAACCAAACCGTTTATAAAACATTTTATTTTCATATTCATTTTATTATATTATTATAAAGCTGTAAATGCATAAAGTAAATAATATAATGAGTAACATAATAAATGCAGTTATTGTTTGAAGCTCTGGAATACTTTCTGTATGAGGTTAGCACCCTGCCTCAGCTGATCTTCGGTGATGACGAGGGGCGGGGCCAGGCGGATGGTCTGCCCGTGAGTGGTCTTCGCCAGGAGACCAGCCTCTTTCAGTCTCAAACACACGTCGTATGCCGGTATACCTAGAAGAATATTTAGTATTAGTTTATCCTACTAATATTATAAATGTGAAAGTTTGTGAGGATGTATGGATGGATGTTTGTTACTCATTGACGCAAACACTACTGAACGGAATTTGATGAAATTTGGTATGGTAGTACTTTAGGCTCTGGATTCAAACATAGGCTACTTTTTATCCCGAAAAAATACAGTGTTCCCGAGGGACACTACATTTACGCGGACGGAGCCCACGATAAAGCTAGTATGATACATACTATCGTGAACATCAATGGCGAACATAAGTCCTCTGCCGCGTATGGCCGTGATCATGGACTTGGGAATCTTCTCCAACTCCTCACGGAAGACCCCACACAACTTCTCGGCCTTTTCGCACAACTTCTCCTCCAGCAACACCTGCGAAAAGTAATATTTTGCTAAAGAATGCCGGCTTGACTGGAGTGACTACGTTCAGATATAAACCAAACGAAAAGAAAAAGGACAACACAATGCTACCAATAGGCTAGGTACTTGACTCTGTTTTTTATATGTTTGTCCTCAACAATTAATAATTGTTCCGTTACCTCAAAAATAATATAATATTGTATTAATACATAAAAACCCACAAAACTTACGAAAAACGGTTGACAAGTGACGTTTATTTACTGTTACTATGACGTCACATCCGATCCGATTCAAATGATTTTATTGATGGAATGAGTTTATTTATCCATATTGTTCTCTTAATTCATAATTTCGTTTTGCTAAACCAAGTACTTACTAAAGGAAATACCCATTCAATGTATGAAAATAAATATGAGTCAAGTAGCCTATTCATATGTCACTTGTTTGCTGTGCAATAAAGAAATAAAGTTAATTCGGTCGAATTCTTTTTATTTCTTTATTGCACGCCAAATAAGTGGTTTTTAACCCCCGATGCAAAAAGAGGGGTGTTATAAGTTTGACGTATCTATCGTCTGTGTGTTCGTCTGTTGTCTGTCCGTGGCATCGTCGCTCCCATGGCATCAGCACGGATGTACCGATTTGATCTGGTTTTTTGTTTGAAAGCTTACCTGCTTGACAAATCGGGGGTTACATAATTTTTAAATTTTGTTTATTGTTAACCAAACTAGATCTGCTACCCTAAATTACCTAATTTTATGGACCTCAACTGACAACTGGGAATGGTCTTCATTTTGACATTTGAACTTTTTAAAACACCATTATAAAAGTTTTTATGTCAAAATTTTGACATTTTAATTTTTTAAATTGTGTTTTAAAATGAAGACCATTCCCAGTTGTCAGTTGAAGTCCATAAAATTAGGTAATAGAGCAGCTGAATGGAGTATACCTACATTATCTGCTGGTTGACACTCAAACTTATGACATAAAATAATACCTTGATGGCCTCCGTTGCGACGGCGCAGGCGAGAGGGTTGCCGCCGTACGTAGACCCATGGGTTCCTGGTTTTATCACCTGTAACATACGACACAACAACTTCTTACCTCTTTTTTCGACAACGGAGAAGCATGAAAATTATCACAGTTTAAGTAATGCTTTAGTTCTCGGCTTCACAGAGAACTGGTCTAATGTTGTAAAACGCGTTTGTTTCCAATTTCTAAAATACTAGCTGTCCCGCGACACGTCGTTCTGTCTTTAATGTAAACTGGAATGAAAAAATAACTACCCCCCCAACAAGCAAAGTAATCCTATAACGAAAGATTATAAGTCTACCTCTTCTTATAATGTTCTTATTAAGGCATTGGTGCAGACTGTGTCTCTTATAATAGCATAAGATAAGCTCTAACATACTCAAGAGCATTAGGATTTATATCTCAGTCAGTGACGGATTAAGACTACTTGGTGCCCTAAGCAATCTACGCCTGTGGGCCCCGTATGTTAACTTGAATCGATCTTTAAAAAGTACCGCCTAAAAACGAATAAAAGAAAATAAAAAATATAAATATCAATAGCCTAAAGCTGAACGTGGCATCAGTACTGAATTTTATAATATATTCTTTAAGCCAAATACGAGCGAGCGAAGCGAGGGAGCAAATTTTTTTTTCCATTTTACAGGTTAAAATCTGTTCAAACGTTAAACTAAAACACTAAATAACGGTGAAATTCAGAAAAACATCGGTACTAAATAATTTTATATATTTTTCATGTGAAACGCAAGCGAGCAAAGCGAGCGAGCAAAATTTTTTCCTATTTAATAGATTCAATCTGTTCCAACTTTATACTAATATTATAAAGCTGAAAAGTTTGTTTGTTTGTTTGAACGCGCTAATCTCAGGAACTACTAGTTCGAATTGAAAAATTCTTTTTGTGTTGGATAGTCCATTTATCGAGGAAGGCTTTAGGCTATATATCATTATGCTAAGCTCAATACGAGCAGAGCACCAATCAAGAATGTTTCAAAATCGGGGGTATTTTTTTCCTTTTGCGAGCTTTCGCTGCGTACGCTGCGGAAACGGTTAAAGTTTCGCTAAAATTATGTATTATAGAATTGTTCCCCTTTAAAAGTTATAAAAAAAGTCCGCGACTGTATATGTCTATCTTTTAAGGTTGGCTCACAATAACCTTTTTATGCTAACCAAATTTGTTCTAAAATTGAGCATTATATGTGAGGGTGTTTTCATAAAGATGATATTTATCCTTATCCAAATAAATACGTTATTCATTACAAGCATTTAATTTAGAAGAAATTTGCCGTTTACATCATTTGATTTCAATGAGTATTTTAGAAGATATGGCAGTAATAAAATAATCAGCGCGCAAAAATGATGTGCAGCTCGCTGCGGGCAGTCGTGAGGTGGAAGCACTTATCCTTCTACGTAAATGAAGCCGCGGGAAAATTTTAGCGATATCCCAAAGTAAATGTTTCACGCGGACGAAGTCGCGGGCAAAACTAGTCCCTAAATAAAATACTGTAAAACTAGCATGATTTTGTAATTTCAATTACAGTAAATTTGCGTAATTTTTGATGTTTCAAAATAGATGACAAAATTAAGTTTGGTTAGTCATAATATAATACTTATTTCACACTTTTTTCGTCGTACATAATTATAAAATTTTGTGATCAGTGACGTGCCCAAAATATTGTGTCAAAATATTGTGCTATAGGTTTGAGGATTCGATGGCACGCGTACCATCGGCTCACGATTCCTGTTTTAGGCTATTAATTTTATTGTTTTTTTTGTCTAAAGTACAACAGTCTTTCAGCACTAGCGAGCAGCGAATAGGCAAGTGGGAGCGGGGTTATGACTCTATTTTTTTTTTGTGCTTCTTCTGGTGCCCCCCCAGACGTGATGCCCTAGGCAATTGCTTAATTTGATTAAGGGTTAATCCGTCACTGATCTCAGTCTTATAGTTTGCTACACGACTACTTACAAAACAGTTATAGGACTTTTTTACTTATAATAACATTTCACAAGCGTATATATTCTCAAGAGCATTTGTTTTTATTACTCAATCTTATAGTTAACTACAAGATTACCTTATAAACCACTAATAGGAATATGTATCCTATAATTGTCTGCAGAAAGATTAAATAGTCTTGAAATCTTATAGTAGCATTAGTAACATTTTGCAAGAAAGGATGATGTTATAACACTCTTATCGAAGATAATTATAAGTTAGTCTCGTTACTGTCTTGTTTAAGACTCTTTTAAATGTAATAGTGCTTAATAAGAGCGTTATAAAATCAAACAACCTTATAAGCTACTTGATCAATCACATAATTAATAAACATTATACTTCTAGCTGTTCTAATTTGTCCTGAGAAAATAGTTTATTATCAGTTTATTATAGATATGGAATTGATTTCTAGCAATGTAAATTGAAAAATTAGTTAGTAGTCCGAATACATGAGGAACCCTAAACTTGTTTAAATATGGAAGAAATGTATCTTAATCGAAACTACTATAAGTACTAATTTACTTAAAATTGTTCTATAACATACTCAACGCAGAGTATTTAAAGAAAATGGCGAATGTTTGTAAAAATCATTGAAAAAATATTTTACAGTAAATACTATAACTGCTAGTTTTCAAAGCGCGTTGTAAAGTTAATCAAATCTTAGCCCACATTTACAATAAAAATGACTTCCCCGTCGAGTTCCCACATCGTAAGTATATATATTATTACGAGTGTTAACGTTATTCAGTTACTATAAATTAGAATGAAGAATACTTACATATTTAATATTTCGTTTTATCACAAGCAATAACCAAAGTTTATAAAATGTCCTTATAACTAATAACTTAACTAAGTATATTACTAGAGCATTACAAACAAGATTGCTTTAGTAAGATATTTATGTCAGATACTAATAAGAGTGTCTGTACTTAAAAATGAGTAGTCTCAGAACATTATAGAAATAATTGCGCTTCCTTAAGTATACTATAGGGCTAATTGACATTCTATAAGTTGATTATAAGAGAGTTATAAGAAAACAATGCTCCTATAACTGCACCCAAATCCAGCAATGTAGTAAACTATAAGTATCTTATAAGCACAAGAAAAAGTAGTGTTGGAGAATACTTCAAGTACTGATTTTGCTTGTTGGGCCTACAATGCAACCTACGTCCTAGTCCTACACCTACTCCTACAAGTTGTACGTTGTAGGCTACAACCTACACCTTTTCCAATATTTCGGTAGTTATAGTTTAAGCCTTCCCTGAACTTCCACAATTATTTCAAGACCAAAATTAGCCAAATCAGTCCAGCCGTTCTCGAGTTATGAGTCTCTCGGGAACGGGATAAAAATATCCTGTCTTTCTCCTGGTTTTAAGATACCTCCCCACCAATTTCCAACCAAATCGGTTCAGCCGCTCTAAAGTTTTAAATAGTGTAACTAACACAACTTTATTTAATATTTTACTATGTTAGTAAGATTAATCACGCGCCTTTTGTCCGTGGTTTGATCGTTTGCCACTCTAAAAGCATCTGGGGGCACGGCAGTGCCCCCGCCAAGTCGAGCGCGAAGCAAACACTGCCGTACCATCCTTTACTGGAACCATTTCGCCGCATTTTCAGGCCCCTATTTGAGAACCTCTGGATAAGACCAGAACGCAGAAATATTCGTCATCCAATAAGCTATAATCACGTACTTAAAATCCAAAATTTCAAGTCTGTAGGTTATTTAGTTCCGAAGTTAAGCGAAAGCAAAGTTTCGCATTTTCGACACTCACTCACTCACTCACTCATGATCATCAGAATAGAACTAGTACTTCCCATAAACTTAGAGAGCTGAAATTTGGTACAGAGTTGGGGTTTAATGGCCACATAAAGGGAAAACTATAAAAACTAGGATAATCGATCTGGGGGCACGGCAGTGCCCCTGCCAAGTCGAGCGCGAAGCAAACACTGCCGTACCATTCTTTACTGGAACCATTTCGCCGCATTTTCAGGCCCCTATTTGAGAACCTCTAGATAAGACCAGAACGTCGATCTGGGGGCACGGCAGTGCCCCCGCCAAGTCGAGCGCGAAGCAAACACTGCCGTACCATTCTTTACTAGAACCATTTTGCCGCATTTTCAGGCCCCTTTATTCTACTCGAACTTTATTCTACTCGAACATTACACAAATTAAATAAGCAAATTACACTAAAATCTAGGAAAATAAATCAATATGCCCACGTTTCTACAAAAAGAAGTGAAATCCTACCAAAAACATTCTGTAAAAAACTAGCCAAATCTCGATGGAGCTGCTTGTTTATCTCTAAAAAGTAATGAAATCTAGACAAAATCGTGCCAAGTCTAAGGTTCCTTACTACGGTTTCTTTATTATTATAGTTAATGTTGTGTGACTTGGCCGTTGAAGGGCACACAAGGGTACAAAACGGGCTCCATGACACCATTGCTCCAATACGTGTGTTGTACAATCAACAACAGCCTAAAATGAGACACTAGCGTCCAATTACCAATACCAGTATGGGCTATTATCTCGCTTAACAAACATAGGTAGTTACAAATGTAAACAAAATTGACTTGTACCCACTAAAGTATAAAGAATGTTCAACGGCCAAGTCACTCAACATTAACTATAATAATAAAGAAATCGCAGTAAGGAACCTTAGAGTTGGCACGATTTTGTCTACATTTCATTACTTTTTAGAGATAAACAAGCAGCTCCATCGAGACTTGGCTAGTTTTTTACAGAATGTTTTTGGTAGGATACATTTTACAGCCGCTCACGATTTCAAATATACTTATGTATTGTTAGTTGCAATAGATTAACCTGCAGTTGCCCTATTACTTATTAATATGGACTTCAACTGACAACTGGGAACTTTTTAATACACAATTTTTAAATTGTGTATTAAAAAGTTCAAACGTCAGAATGAAGACCATTCCCAGTTGTCAGTTGAAGTCCACAATCCTACAATACAACGCGGTATCCTTACATCCATAATGTTGTTGTTAGCCAGCACGGCGGACACGGGCAGCAGGCCGCCGCTCAGCGCCTTCCCCAGAATGAGGATGTCGGGCTTCACTCCCTCGTGCTGCACCGCCAGTAACTTGCCCGTGCGACCTGAAACACGGAAGCATAATAAGTATGTAAAAAGCAGTGGCATGGTGTTCCTCTCGGCTCCCTCCATTCCTATCAGCTTCACTTACCGCCTTACCTTTTGAAGACTTTTTTTTATTAATTGGTCCTTAATAATAAAAAAAAGACCCTCATCCAAATCCCCAAAAATATATACTCAATGAAACGAGAGAATTGGTGGTATTCCAATTGTTTCCAATTTTCGAATTCAACTAAGTAGTTGTACTAAGCTTGTCTCGCGAACCAAGCGACTCGTGTCGTGCGATCATTTGGTTCGGTTTATTTGGACGAAAATGATTCGGTCGTTCGTTTGAGTCACTGATTTTTTAATGAGCCAAGAGAACAATCGACCTCATGTTCCGTTTACGATCTAAGTAGTTGTACAATACACATCCCTATAAATCTTATAAAAATATACAGCCCTGGGCAAGTGCCCCAGCAGCAACTGGAGCACTTGCCCCGGGCGGCAGTTTCATGGGGGCGCCAAATCGGCCAAATCCTTGAGACAAGAATTCGAAATATCGAACAAATATCAAATATGAAGCCTCTTTTCCTACAATCTTATAGGTTTATATCAAGTACCTAATCGAATCATGATAATAATATTATGTTTGAATAACCTAACCAAAAGCATGTCAGGACATGTACCTAAGGAGGGTTCCGTAAACTATTAAGTTTACTATATAGTATATACTATATACTATAGTACACTATAGAATAAACGTGTGATAAATTAATAATAATATTATTATGTAATAATATTATCAATTATGTATTATTCCTTTATTATGTTGAATGTTGACTAATAATAATCAAAATATATTATATCGAATAGTAACCAGTTACCAGACGTTCTTTAAGATTAATTTTTATTCGATTTTGATGATTCATGACATTTTAGACAGTTTTATTAATTCTAAAATTCGCTATCACTTAAACATTAGATTATATTTTAGTGTATTACGATATCGTCTGATCGTCTATCTCAATGTAAGAAGAATACAACCAGTTACCAGATGGCAGATACTTAAACATATCAGCGAGGTTTTCGATAGCGTGATACAGAATTTAAATCCAATAACACAGCGACATCTAGTATTATTTTTCAAAAACAATCCACGATTTATACGGGAGACTAGCGCCACAGCGTAATAAAGAGATACAGTGGGCCAACGCGTTTGAAGTCGCGCGAAATGCCGCTTTTGTGTAGGTATTCGTCATTGCTGCAGGGTTGTCACAATAATGTGTTTTATTATAATCTGTTCTACATTTTGTGTATTCGTAGTATGTGTATGTAGAGTACTAGGAATAAAACAAAAAATATATATATATAGAAGTATTCATGAAGAGTTTTATTATAAAAAATACAAATGCGTATACAAAAGCTCAGGGTTAGCGTGATATATATCAATTGATATATATCGTATATATATCATGATATATATCAATTGATATATTTTATGCTTGATATATATCAAAATTGATATTTATATTTAAAAATGTAAAAGAATGTTTTAAATGTAAAAAATCTTACATCAACACAGGTCCGAGAGTTTCACAAGTCTGGGTCATCAAAAACTTGCTATTTGACACTACATTAACTAATCATAGCCGTCGACGCGGCTTGTAACGGCTTATGACACCCACGTGACCCCTGTTTATCGGAAGAAAAATCCTTGTTTGTTATTATACTATTGTTATACCATGTGTCAAATTAATTCGACTGATAAAATTAATACACTTTTTTTTTCTTCTGGTTATAAATAAAAGTCATTTTATGGATTTAAGACTTAAATTGATACTCAAAAGTATCTATCGTTGATTTTTAATTTATTAGAAAACTTTGAATATCAATAATAAATAAATGAGTTTAATTTTACTTCCCTATCTTCAAATTATCAGACATACAAATTATTTCGATTCAACTATTACAAAAAACATATCAGAGTATGAAATTTGTATGTAATTTTGAAAATATCAAAAATATCAAAAAATCAAAAATGTCGGATATATATCAAAGATATCTGATATTTTGATATTTATTATAAATATCGGATATTTACGAACCCTGCAAAAGCTACAAATGCGAAACTGAAAGGTATTTTCAACATTTGGATTTACTAGTTTTTAGATTGCGATTGTTGAATTTGACGATGTAGTTAGTGAATTCTCATACGTAGAAACGTAGATACAATTTTATTAAAAATTCTGACGGGAAACAGGCGCATGGTTTTGTATTAAAATTAATCTTCTTTAGCTGTTCATATAATTGACCATTGTAAATAAGTACCTACATACAACTCAAACGAAACACTGTCGCAAACCACTTAAAACAATCAAATTAAAAAGCGTCAACCCCGGCTGACGTGTCCCAAGCGAGTGTATGGCAGCTTCGCTACCGCCCCTCTCTCACCCCGCACGCCCCGCACGATTGCTCTGTCTAGACGTGTCCGTTGGACGACTGTAGGTAAGTTCCTTAGGCTGTGCTAGAGCCATATAAAGTTTTCGTAAAGCTACTAGCAAATTGAAGCTTTTATTATTAAAAGTACGTATTAAATTATAATAAATAACAATAATACTATGGTAATTAATAACACATATTAATGTGTTTTCAGTGTTATTAAATTATTGTAATAATTGGTAAAAGAGGCACATATTCGTAAAATTAATTATTAATTTTACACGCGTTTCAAAACTTAGCTCTAATTCTGGTAAAGAAACATAAATTCGCAACAATCGATATGATTATTGCAGCTCAGTTAATCACAGTGTTTGTCCTCGAATGTAGGTTCAAACCCGACAGCGTGTTTTAGTTATTATTAAGTTTTTTTTATTAATTATTAATTTGTTTTTTTTTTTTTAATTATGCAACCAATTTTGAAACATTATTTTAAATAATCATTTTACATTATGTATAATTATTTTGATTTGTTTTTGTTAATTTGTTTTTCTATAATTGCTCTAGAAATAGAAATTATGATGCGATTTCGTTCAAAATAGTTTTCCTAAAGAGTTTTTAGCATGATCTATTAGCATGGAAATTTGCAAGTTTCTATCTCCTATAGTTTAAAAATGCTAGGGGGGGGGGGACCAACTTACAAACTACTTTGGAGGCCGATTACTCGAAAATGGTCAACTTTATAAAAAAGTTCCTTATGAAACCTTGCCTTTATTTTAAAAGACCTATTCTACGATACCCCACACGATGAGGTAGAGTGAAAAAATATTTTTCATCCCCACTTCACATGTATGGAGAGCCACCCCTAAAATATAAAATTATTTTTTTTATGATCCCGAAACCGTGATCTATACCCAATCTATGACTGCACCAAATTTCATCAATTTATATTCATAATTACAGGAGCTATAGGCGCGGACAGACAGACAGACAGACAGACGGACAGAGCGAAACTATAAGGGTTCCTTAAGTATTACGGAACCCTAAAAAATGAACTTTTCTATTTCTATATGAACACATACTATGGGGGGGGGGGGGGGGGGGGCACCATATCAAGTTTTTACCCTTTGGGTACGGAACCCTAAAAACGACACGTTACTTGATATTGACATCATGTCCTAAGTTAGAGGTTAGGGTCTAAACGCGAAAACGATTCCCATCACTTATGTCCTTAATAAGCGTAAGTAAGTATGTTAATTTATTTCAAGTATCCAGCAATAAATTAAACAAATACTAACTAAAGCCAAAAACGTAATGCTTAGAATAAAAACTACCATATTTGCTAAAAGTTCTGATCGCAAAAACTAAATTTATGCGCAACAAATTAGTCCATTCTCGGATAAAGAATTATTGGAATGGATGTAGTGGTGAGTGAGTAATTGTGGTGAGTATTTATGTAATGTATTTATTTTGTTCGTGAATAATAGAACATACTTACATACATAAAAAGTTTGAAGTAAATACTTACTAAGTACTAATTACATATTTAAAATTCAAATAGCTTATAGCTATAAAGCTACAGTTTTTAGGGTTTTAGTTCGTGTCTCGGGACCCTCATGACTCATGAGTCGTGGTAACCTCATGTCCGTCCGTCTTCGGCTTACCGTCCAAACGGTTAGCGATAGAATGATGAAACTGCATGGATTTGTGTATTTACCACGTTGACACAGAATACAGAAATCATCCACGTTGACAAAGTATCAAAATAAAATCATGAAAATATTTTTTTTGTGTATCTCCCAGACGCGTAAAGTGGGGATGTATTTACACCCCATATGGTATCATTCGATAGGTCTTTTAAAAACATTAAGAGGTTACCAAGACGTTTTTTACGGATTAAACTTACCCAAACCGGTCTGCACCTCATCCGCGATCCACAGCACGTTGTACTTAGTGCAGAGCTCCCGCACCTTCCTCAGGTACCCGTCGTCGGGGATGACCACGCCGGCCTCGCCCTGTATCGGCTCCACCATGTACGCCGCCACGTTGGGATCTTGCAGAGCTTTCTGGAACCACCAAAAATATGTCATAAATGTTGCTAAGACGTGTACGCATTGTGAAAAGTTGTTGCCAAGACGAGACCTTATGGCTTGCACTTAGCACAGAGGCGGATTAAGAGCGCCGTAGGCAAACATGTCATCGGCGCTCCTAGGGGGGCTTCGGCCTGACCGGGCATACCACCTTGCTTGGTCGGAGCGCCCCTTTTTACCCTCGCGCCCCCAGGCACATGCCTAGTTTGCCTTTAGGATAATCCGCCACTGACTTAGCACTATGACAATATGATAAAGGTTTCATCGCATGAAGAGCCATGCATCAGTACCTAGTTAGTTACGTACCTACATAATATATTAACTCACGAAGCACTTCAAATACTTTTCAAAAGTACAATTTATTAAATTCTTTCCGTTACTCCCAGTTCCCACATTATTTAAAAATATTCCAAAACTATTATTTCAAATTACCTCTAATGCAGGAATATTGTTGTAAGGAACAATTTCGAAACACGGCATATAGGGTCCGAAGCCATCGTAGCACGTGGGATCCGTGGACGATGAAACCGCTGACAAAGTCCGACCCCAAAAGTTCCCTTCCGCAAAGAGGATCTGAAAATATTACGTGTTTCATAATTACCAAACGTAATCTCACCGATTCCACAAAAATCCCACCGATATTTTAAAAAAAGCTGATATTTTGACGCGAGAATTTTCGACTGAAAATTAGGGTTAATTTTTCAATATTAAGACAAAATAAGGTGAAAAAATAAATATTTTAAATAAAAAAAAAACACAATGTTTTTAGGACATAACAGGGTAAGTTTTCACCAAATTTCGTGAAAAAAACTTTTTTTTACAAGATAAAAATAAACAACCAAAAACTTGGTTAAGTATTTGAATTTTTCACATAAATTTTGAGGTCATGTGAAAAGAGTGTAAATACAAAGTTGTAGATCTTTTTATTACCTACCATTTGACTTTCTTCCATAGGACTTGTAGTTTTGCCGGAAATTGACATAAACCGTTTTATACCCTTAAAAACTCACCCCTTTCACTTCCTGACCTCAAAACGCCCGTAAATTATTTTTCCTTTTATTTTTGTTATATTCTCTTCCTTTTCCAATGGGTTTCATCCTATTATAAATTTATTTTATTTCAAAACCTATTTGCACTGGTCTGATAGAAGGAAATGCCGTATGACATTATACTATGAAAATAACTAAAAAAAACTAGTCGCGCTTAGATTCTCAACTTTTTTTGACTGGTACAGATATGTAGTAGACCACGGGGTAGGACAAAGGCTACTTTTGATCCAGAAAAAGAACCGTGTTTGATTGGATACTGCATTTACGCGGGCAAAAGCTAGGGGCCTACTATATAAAAGTACGTTCTCGTTCTGTTCTTCTATTTCTTACCTTTGCTTGGTTGTTTGGTATCTTCTTAACATCGTAGCCCCATTTCCTGGCAATTTTGCAGGCGCTCTCCCCACCCTCTACGCCCGTGTTCATGGGTAGCAGGCGATCGTAGCCCAGGAGGTCTGTCAGGAACTTCTCATACTGACCCAACTGGTCGGAGTAAAACGCTCTGCAATTATAAATGTATCATAATTATTTAAATCATAAAGAATACACATGTGCTATCAGTTATGAGTGCGTAGCGTCGGTCCAATGTTAGTGTGAGTAGAGTATAAATTCAGGTGCCAAAAAATCTAATGTGAAAAGATATTTGCAGCAAAAAGGAGGATGGACATTCTGGTCAAACTGCTCAATACACATAAGTATGTCATTAGAAAGGTCTCTTTTTGAACTTGATTTCTTTGTATGGCCGGTCGACAAACCCAAACAAAACCCGACAAACTCAGTGTACCACTTATGGACGATCAGCCTGCATTGTCCTAACCAGACTAGAAAACAACATTTTTGTTCTTCCAACGCGGGGATCGAAACCCACGACCTCCGCAGTCTAGTGCCAAGCTCTACAGTCTAAACAACTGGACCACGGAGGCGTCCTACAGTTTACTTAGGTAATTATTACTATCATGAACAATTTGTGGATTACTGTCGATTGTATCTAGATACTAAAATAATAGAATATTATATGAAATTATTATACTAATAAATTATGAGGACGACCAAACTGCTAAACGTTACTCCTGTATATTGCAAAATAACGATGACTGTTCGAGCCGAAAAGTTCTCTAGAATTAAAATCCCAAATCCCACCCCTACATAATATTTTTATGAAAACTCAGACTAATCGTTGCGTCCCAATCTCGCTCTACTCCGATCAAAAACTTGGACCAGCATGATTATTGTCTGCAGACAAGGAAGCTCCACCTACCTGGACACCAGTGTCAGTTTGTCCGCCTGCTCTTTCAGTGCTTTGATGATTCTGGGGTGACAATGACCCTGGTTTACTGCTGAGTACGCGCTCAGAAAGTCGAAATACTTCTTGCCCTCTACATCCCATACAAATGGACCTAGAAACAAAATACTTATCTCGTATCTAATAATCAAATTAAAATTTTATTCACATTCAAACTTTATATTACCTACCTACTTAGGGGACTTACCTACGCAGTGGCGTAGCGTAGTAGGGGCGGGGGGAGCGGCCCGCCCCGGGCGGCACTTTTAAGGTGGCGGCAAACCCTAAGTAAGAGGGCGGCAAAACCTAAGTAAGGGGGCGAAGAAATTGACGTCCGCCCCGGGCGGCAAACACCCACGCTACGCCACTGTACCTACGGCCGAATACTGAAACGATAATCAAAATTAAGAGCCCTCCTATTCACAGGCTGTCGCTGTCTCTGCCAACCGAAATGACAAGGACAGCATGTTACTTAACCAATGACCAAAGATTGGACTTAACTCTTGAGCGTCACGTACCTACCTAATTTAACTATCGTTCCAGTAAGTATTCGGTCGTCACTTGCCACATACCTACCTATGGCCCACTGCGCTGATCTGAGTTAAAGTTAACCCTGGGTAAAAGTTAAAATATCATGCCTTCTCTTTCATAAATACGAAAACGAGATAGATAACACGATATTAATTAAACCATGGTTAATAAAATCATATCTGCGCAAGTGGGCCTAAACACAATAAATTATGTTCCTAGTTAGTTAATAGTTCTGTAGCTTAGATAACCTACCTACTTAGGCGTAACAAGTATTTCCTTTGCTTATCAAAGTGGGTAAGTACTTATTATTTAAGAATCTGAATAAAAGTGGTTACATTTAGACATTAGATAATACATATTATCATAATATAATATTATCTATTTGTTTTCCCGAGTATAAAATATTCCATACATCATTATAGGTACTATTTATTAGCACGATAAGATAAGTAGATCTCTCTGCGTGCTTATATGACCTTTAAGGAAAAGTTATTTATAATTATTGTAAAGATAATGAATTAAGTATTTTTTTCGTTGATGCTAATTTGCTAGATACTAGGTACCTACCTAAGAGAATACCTAGTAGCTGTACGGAGGGGTAGGGCCTCCTGCGAATGACCAGACAGACTGGTTGCCAACCAAAATGATTCTATGATCTGGGGGTAGGGTTACCAGATGAAAAAATCAAAAGTCCGGAGAAAAGGCCTGATTTCCATGGAAAAGTCCTGAGATTTTCTACAGCTTGAGAATTTTCTCTCAAAAACGGATTATTATCTTGCGCACGCGTTTTACGCGACTTTTTTGATTTTAACTGCAACTGTTACCAAAAGAAGATTATTTTTAGTTTGTTTCACTTTGATAAATAAGTATTGATTTAAACTGAAATTGTTACTAAAAGAAAATTATTTTTAGTAGTTTAATAAGAGAGATCTTTAAAATGTAACCTGTGTTTTATTGAAAATCCTGAGCTATCACTAGATTTGCTAAATCCGGCCGGAATCCTGAGAAGAGTCGAAAAATCCTGAAATCTCAGGACAAATCCTGAGATATGGTAACCCTATCTGGGGGCACGGTAGTGCCCCCATGCCAAGACGCCAAGCGAAGCGCAAGGGCACTACCAAACCACCTTTTCTCGAAGCGTTTCGTCGATTTTTTGAACCCTCATAACTTGGGTTTGGATTGTACCAGATAAATGAAACTTTCAGGATTTGTTCTCATCAGCGGTCTCATTAAACATGTAAAGTTTCGATTACCTACGTCTTATACTTTAGATTTTATTGATATCTAAAAACCCCTGATTCCGTCACTGACTCACTGATGATCAACAAAATTATATCGTACTTCCGGATGTTCTCGAAAGCTGAAATTTGTTACGTAAGATTGTATTAGTACACAACCAACATAAAAATTCTCAAAATTGAAACTTTCATCTTCCAACCCCTGAAACAAGGGAGTTAAAGTTAATTATTTGTGAAAGCGCCATCTATCGCGTTATTATGAACTATGTAAGTTATATATCGTCATTTATCGCTTGGATTGTAAACTAATTGACGTAATATTGAAATAATTGTTTCTCAAATATTCTGTAGTAATTTCAACGGCAAATTTAACATAAAGGTAACATTCTATTTTATTATGTTAAGAATTATTAGCGCCATCTATCGCGTTATTATGAACTATGTAAGTTATATTATATCGTCATTTATCGCTTGGATTATAAACTAATTGACGTAATATTGAAATAATTGTTTCCCAAATATTCTGTAGTAATTTCAACGGAAAATTTAACATAAAGGTAACATTCTATTTTATTATGTTAAGAATTATTAGCGCCATCTATCGCGTTATTATGAACTATGTAAGTTATATATCGTCATTTATCGCTTGGATTATAAACTAATTGACGTAAAATTGAAATAATTGTTTCCCAAATATTCTGTAGTAATTTCAACGGAAAATTTAACATAAAGGTAACATTCTATTTTATTATGTTAAGAATTATTAGCGCCATCTATCGCGTTATTATGAACTATGTAAGTTATATATCGTTATTTATCGCTTGGATTATAAACTAATTGACGTAATATTGAAATAATTGTTTCCCAAATATTCTGTAGTAATTTCAACGGAAAATTTAACATAAAGGTAACATTCTATTTTATTATGTTAAAAATTATTAGCGCCATCTATCGCGTTATTATGAAATATGTAAGTTATATATCGTCATTTATCGCTTGGATTATAAACTAATTGACGTAATATTAAAATAATTGTTTCCCGAATATTCTGTAGTAATTTCAACGGAAAATTGAACATACAAAGGTAACATTCTATTTTTATTGATAAGAATTATTAGGTTAAGAAGTCTCATATAAACTTTTATCATTCAAACCCTTAAACTACAGGAAGGAAAATTGTATAACACGTCCACAAATTTAGCTAGAGGGCTGAAAATTGTTTGAGAAAAGAAAATTGTATTATTATTATTAGGGATTTGATAATAAAAATAAAATTTAATAATATAACCATGTACCTAACCCATTATTAACAATAAAAAACACAATAAGTACTTTTAATCTAATATCGACATATTTTATTGTACTTGTTAATGTTACCTTTATGTTTTTCCGTTTAAAGTACTAAAGAATATTTCTTCCATTCCTTGACATATTTAATGTTTGAAAAAATTGACTCTGAGGTGGCGTTCGAAGTCAGAACTGCTATCGTGCAAATATGTCGTAGTTCACTGGGATGAACTACAATAATTGTATACTTTTGCTGACAATGGGGACACTTATGATAATTCCGGAACTCATGGCTGCAGCAGCTCTTTATCCATTCACTTTTCAATTATTTGATAATATTGTTATGAAAACTTACAAAAAGAAGTGAAATCCCACCAAAAACATTTCCATGTAAAAAAATTATGCCAAGACGATACCATATGACTAGCACTGTCAAAAAGTTATGAAATCTCATGTAAAACCAAGCTTCTTACCCTACACGCCTTAACTCTACAAGCGTAACTTCACAAACTCTACACCTTAGTCATTATATGTGGCTTGGCCATTTCGTTATTATAAGAGAGTATAATAGAAAAACAGTCGGTTATAAATTTTTCTCCTTACGGCCAAGTGAATGAAGCGAAATGGCCAGGCCACATATATTAATAATTAATTAATAAATAGTTAAGGCGTGTAGGGTAAGAAGCTTGGTTTTACATGAGATTTCATAACTTTTTGACAGTGCTAGTCATATGGTATCGTCTTGGCATAATTTTTTTACATGGAAATGTTTTTGGTGGGATACTTTTATTGACCGAAGCCTGGGACAGTCGTCTTTTAAAATATGTCGTATGGTTTGCCCAAGCACATACGGCATTCTCACAACACAGTCAGCCTAGTCCAGAGGAATGACTGGTCAATACGTCTGGGGCCAAGCATGTCCGGGTTTCCTCACGATGTTTTCCTTCACAGTTAAAAAAAAATAAATTATTTTGATATTTATTTTTGGCTTCGTGACAAAATTAAAATTTACAAAATTTCGATTTGACGTCATAATATATTATTATTCGTAGTTATAATTATGTATATGATTTGAAACATGCTTGGATAATTTATTTAAAAAAAATTAAATATAAGAATTATTAATTATATTGTGCAAATTTGATAATTTTTGAAAAAAATTTGCCGCCCTGGGCACTAGCTCCGACAGCAACTAGTGTAAATGCACTACTGGGAAAAAGCTAATTACTATTGTCGTACTGGGCACTGGCCACTTTGATCTCAAATATATCTTCTTTGGTTAGGTATTTCAATTACTTTATAACGCTATTTACTCATGCTGTTGCATGAGTTCGAAAAACAAATGTTTTTCGAAAACCGTTTCAAAACAAATTTATTTGTTTTTTCCTCTATTGGTTTTTTTTTTTTTTTTTTGCGTCACACTATTTACAAAATGGTAAACTTGAAATATCGTATTATTTTCGAGTAAAAGTTCCACCGCGGCACTAGTGCTGCAAAATCGGCTCGAAGGATTAATGATGTGTATGACGGCGGTTAAAAAGTTACTTGTGTGCGTTTGGTACCGGTGTCGTTCACTACAGCTTTATTAAATCTGGCCAGATGATTACGGCAGATGTCTATTGCCAGCAACTGCAAATCATGATGGAAAAGCTAGCTAGCAGCTAGCTTTTCCATCATGATTCCATCATGAAGCGAATGAACAACCAAGGTTGGTCATTCGCTCTAGGCCACTGCTGCTTCAGGACAACGCTAGACCACACACTGCACAACAGACGGCTACCAAATCAGAGGAGCTTCAATTGGAATGTCTAAGACATCCACCGTACTCCCCGGACCTCGCTTCAACAGTTTACCATTTTTTTTTTTTCGAAATTTGGATAACTTCTTGCAAGGAAAAAAAATCAACTCCGATGGGGCAGTCCAAGGCGCCTTTAAAGATTTTATTGATTCCTGTCTGAATGGTTTTTTCTAGTAAAGGAATCAATGAACTACCTACCTATGAGATAGCAAAAGTGCATAGATAGCAATGGTATAATATGCTTTGATTAAATAAATATATTATGTTAAAAAAATCTATGTTCCTCCTTTACAAAACGCCAATTTCATATGTAATGACCTAATCATAACAAAAACATGAGTTTAACTAAGTACATAATATTATGTGTTACCTTCTCCTCTACACAGTGCGACGGGAACAGGAGCGTAGTTACGGCATCCATACTTATCTTCCAGTGCAAAAATTTCTTTAGAAGTCATTTGTTTACCAGCCATTTTATCTGAGAAATTATTAAAACACTATCAAAATTCTCAACTAAATAACACTCGCGGTGGGCCGTGGCTATCCAGTGACGCAACTCTTCACACTGATATGATGTACTTATTCATTGAGAATAATTATTTATCATCGTTTGTGATGAAATCTAATATCAGTCAATTAATTGTTCGGAACAACTAAACAATTGACTGACTTAAGTCAAAGAATCTTAAGTTCGGTCATCGGTGTAACCTAGGTTAAACAATCAATAGGTAGATATTTAAAATAGTAATCAGAGAAAGTTTCGTGGTTTCCAAAAAACAATTTTAATAACCAAATTTAAATGCCAATAAAAATTAAGAACGGCAAATATTTTTTCTAAAGCTTGAATCGAAAAACACTTATATACCTACCTACACGAATCCACTATACCATATGAACAAGAACTAGTCGTACTTGTTTATATATCTCCAATCTTGAGAGATAATAATTACTTTGTTTGTAAAGATTCTCATTCTTAAATAAATAATATGAGATTAGTCCAGGAAAGTGCAGATGGAACAAGTTACAGGTACCTATGTTATCTTACCTTTGCACTGTAAACAGTCTTACCTGTACCACAGCGTAATAAACGTAGAACTTACCTGTACAACCGCCGTGCTCGTAAATCGCGTAACATACTTACATAGATCAAAGTATAATTTTATAGTTTTAGCCTTACTGGAGTTACTTATAATCAGTGGCGGATTATCCTAAAGGCAAACTAGGCATGTGCCTAGGGGCGCGAGGGTACCTACAAAGGGGCGCTCGGGCAGAATTTTATAATAAAAATAAAAAACTTAGGCCTTTACATCCGTTAATGGATGATTTATACAGTATTCTCCGAGCGAAGTAACCACTCATGAAATACTGTAGTGCCTGGGACAGTTGGATTTTTAAATGTCGTATGGTTGCCCAAGCACATACGGCATTCTCACAACACAGTCAGCCTAGTCCAGAGGAATGAACTGGTCAATACGTCTGGGGCCAACTACGTGCGGGTTTCCTCACGATGTTTTCCTTCACCTTTTAAAATAAAGAATTATTATAATACAGCATAAAATTTATTGCGCCAGTAAGTAAGCCACCTATTTACACAATAAAAACTATTATTTTTGCTTACAAGTTACAACCTCAATTTGCTTCAATTTATAACAAAAAATAATCTTAACGGATGGGACAGACTAAAACTTACGCGGTACGCCCAACAACAACCTTGTCGGTGGTACATGATCTCTGATTAAAGTTGAAAAATACGACTGATATGTTCGTTGCTTTCGACCGCGAGTTAGTATCGGACGCCGACATTCTTGCATATTATAAAATATAAAACACAGGAGGAAAGGGCAATTTCTTAATTGGTCGCCCCTCCTAATGTTAATTTTTCTGCTTTCGTCGTTAGTGCCAGATTGTCCCATTGGGTAGGAACAAGGAACTGTGATGCTGCTGAACGGGGTCCAGTGAGTCGGAGTGCTGTGCGGGGCCGATAGTTTGTGTTGACCAGGAGATATTCTCTGCATGCTGACCGGTCGATGTAGAAACAGAGTGAAGAGAGAGAAATAATGGAAGCTCCAAAGGGAAATCTCCGACCAAGCGAGGTGGTATGCCCGGTCAGGTCGAAGCCCTGTGTGATCACAACCTCAGGGGGGCGCGGGTTCAAATCCCGCCGAAGGAACAAAAAGTTTTTCTGTGTTCCTGGGTCATGGATGTGTTTTAAATATCTATGTGTATAATATAATAAAAATCTTAAATTTGTGTATAGTATAAAAGTATTAAATATATTTCCGTTGTCTAGTACCTACCCGTAACACAAGTTCTTCGAGAACTTATCACGGGATCAGATTGATGTGGTGTGAAGCGGCCATAAATATTATTATGTATAATATAGGGGCGCCGATGACGTGTTTGCCTACAGCGCTCTCAACGTTTAATCCGCCTCTGCTTATAATTAAAAATTTTAAGTAACCCTCTACTCTCGGCAAGCAGTAAGCAAGCTGATAGTGATGATCTATATTCTATAGCTAATAACATAGCTCTCGATTAGTCACCTTCCAAACAATATACTTAAGTAGACTACTTACATCCATAGAATACTTACTTAGATCAAAACCGGTTTAGCCGTTTCAGAGCAACGATGGCATCGTCAAACATATACATCGGCAATCGGATATAGATACAGAATACAGAAAGATACAAACATACAAACACAATATCAAAAATAAAACCTCCCCTCTGTACTTTGCGCCAAGTGTTAAAAATCCATGTCGTAGTGGAGCGTGTGGTGAGGTTTAATTTCGGCATTGTTCAAAAAACTGCAAGCATATGCCACTATGTAACTTACAGTAATCATCATCATCATCTTATTTACTATTGTAAATAATCGCTACCAGCCCAAACAATATCCTACAATATTTTACAGAACTCACGGTTCATATTTGCTGGTACCTACTAACTTCAAGATTGAGTAGAGAAATAGTTAAAATGTTAGCCAAATTTAAACGGGGAATTATTTAGAAAATAAGTTTTATTTCATACTTTTTGTGTATTTTTACTTTCGAAGTTGGTTTAATTTTTGGTTTAATAATGATAATTTTACCCTTTTTAGTGATATCTGTTAAATTATTATTAAAACATTTTAAATAAACAAACGAATATATAATTATTGAATACGCGCTAAGCTTCCATCATCATCTTATTTACAATAGTAAATTACTGTAAGTTACATAATGGCATGCATATGCCACTATGTAACTGCAGTTCTTTGAACAATGCCGAAATTTCCAAACGCGTATCTTTAAAGACTGAGGAGTTCTGATCATTGCTTTTGGATCCAGGTGACACCTTGGTGCAAATTTTATTTTTTGGTAGCATATGCTTGTTATTTCAGGAAAAGTCTAAATCACTATATGTGTCCATATAAATTTCGAGGAGTTCCCTCGATTCCTCATGGATCCTATCATCAAGTTTCCACTTTAGCGACTAAAAGACCAATTTCGAAATTTTGCAAATAGGTCTATATAAACGGCAGAGTAACAACAATTACAGAGGTACCGACTTCAAAATTAAGACGATTGAGTAGAGAAATAGTAAAATTTTAGCCGAATTTAAATGGGGACTTATTTAGAAAATAGGTTTTATTTCATACTTTTTTGTGTATTTTTACTGTGGAAGTCGGTTTAATTTTTTATTTAAAATTAATAGTCTAGTTTGCTTCAAACTCGCGGTGCTGGATAGGCTGGCTGGTCAGGCTGGTTGGTCCATGTGGATGACCCCTAGGACAGACGTGTATTTAGATTAGATTTTTTTACAGGTTATTTTTGAAAAAAAAAAACAACCTGAAACAGAACGTTGTTACTTAGTACTTACTACAATATTAGGTATACTCTTTATGTTAAACGCATTCAAACTGAGAAAAGAAAGTAATGTACTATGAGTTCCCTCGATTCCTCATGGATCCCATCATCAAGTCACCACTATTTTGAAAACGGGACCAACTTGGGATTATACCCTTTACGTAGATCAAAAAAAGAATTTTGAAAATCGGTCCACAGACGGCGGAATTGTGGTCTAACATACAAAAAATAAATAAAACTATATACAGCCGAACGTATAGCCGCCTCCTTTTTTGGAAGTCGGTTAAAAATACACAGAAAAGTATTCGAAATAAAACTTACCTATATTCTAAATAATTCCCTTTATAAATTCAGCTACAATTTTAACTATTTCTCTACTCAATCTTCTTTTGAAGTCGGTACGGTCTGCATATTGCAATCTAACGGTTTTTACAATTTTACGGTGACATATGCAACACAAGATTAATTATTTACCTACAAGTATATCGCCGGTCTTGTTACGTTTTGTTGACGAGGTTGTGACGTTTTTAAGTTCATAGCCGAGATAAACTTGTAGGTGAGACGATAACGCGAAACAACAACAAACTATATTTGGACAGTTGAATACAGGCTACATTCATACGGGGGCTTCCATGAATTCCGTGAGTAATTTAACGGGGAGGGGGATCCCAGCTATCAGTGGAAATAGCAAAATTGACAAATAACGCGTCTGTACTGATTGAATGGCTTACTTCAATTGATGAATGCGAACACTGCTTAGGCGTCATTGGTTAATTTTGACATTTCCACAGAATAATCTCTGCAAACTTAACACGAATAGAAGTATTCACTAAGTAATTTTATTATCGTGATTTTAGATTACGATCTGAGTAATCTCTAATGCTATCTACAGACACACGAATTTGGTACGGAGCGTACAGCGGACCATATCCGCAGACCAAATCCGGTGTCGCTACACACGCACAGATTTGGTACGGTGCAGTGGACCGTAAAGCTCGATACTCGTGTGTTCGATTTTATGCTCTATTACATTAGCACAGAGTTCTATTTACAGTGCTGTTTTTAAACGACGACGATGATTCCCGCAATTCATTGATAACGGGCAGTGATATCAACACTTTAAAAAATATTTCTCCCCAAATTTTACCCCTGATTACTTATACCATTGACAGGTCTAAGAGATAATAAGCTAGAAAGAAATGTTATGTGTTTAACATAAAGACTTACGCGTGAATAACATTAAACTAACTTGTCTTAATCTGATTTCACTCCTAATACATTTTCATATCCCTGGCTATATACACACATTAAAATATTTTTTATTATTACATACAAATTGATTCATAATGAGTAAACTCTAAACATCCTGTCCCCTAGTAAACCCCCGTAGATATTTCCCTAATTTTGGGGGGTACATCCCTAAGTTGGCAACACTGATACCGTTGTACGGCCTAACCGCCGGACTGCTCTACACACGCAAGAATTTGGTACGGAGCGAACCAGATCCGATGCGGACAACGGCGAACTCTTCGCCTTCTTCTTATGTTCGCCGGACTGCTCTACACACGCTCGGATGTACGGAGCGTACCAGATCCGCTGTACGCTCCGTACCAAATTCGTGTGTCTGTAAATGCCATAATACTGGTCTTTATTGGTCTTAATAAAAGTAATAAAACAAATTGTGTTTTTGAATAAATCAACACATTAAGATTACGAACACACGTCAGATTAGACAGGAGGGCAGAAGGTCGAAGCGAATCTCACTATATATCTCACCAGGGGGGAACCGGGGGAAGCGGGTTAAAAATTCTCAAAACATGTCACATAGTTTATGGACGCCCTTTTATCGTGTTTAATTTGAAATGATGCAATATTCGCGTGCAGGCGAAACAGTTATCAAACAACATTATTTACACTCTGATTTAATATTCAGGCAGATAATAATTATTATCATGGATAATAGCTATTTTATTAAGTATAGCGACCCGCCCCGGCTTCGCACTGGTACACTACTGATACTAATACTACAGAATGTCTTTAAACCTCTACCAAACGGGCGAAATTTAGTCAAAAGTTCAAAACAAACAGAAACAAATTAATATAGGTACCTACTAAAACTCAATGAAATAAGTAGGTGGGTATACTTTTATCGTATGAAATACCTATACTCTTTAGGACTAACAATACAACAAACACTAAATAAATAGGTATTCAAGCATCTATCCATCATAGTTACAACGAACACAAAACAAAAAAAATACCCAATAATCTAAACTCCCGCACGCGCACCCCCGCCTTGGAGACACCCACTTCGCAACGGGCCGTGCAGCAGAAATCGTAATATTTTAATTTCGCCATAACTTCAAAACCAAACATCCAATTTTAATCATTCAAAGACCAAATATTATCTACATAAACTGTACTTAGTGATGAAATAATTTATTTTGATAATGATTAATAGCATGAGTAAAATAAACGCGTTTAAATATAGTAAAAAAAAATATTCAAGATTCCTAAATAAAAAAATGGTTGTTGTACCTCACTCGACATAGATAGGTATAGTGTGTCGCGGACTTTTTTGTAGATATTTATAAGATCTACAATTAATTAGAACATTTTATGGTTCTATCTTTTATAGTTTAGACAGCGTACGCAAAATAAGTAACTTTTCTGGTTGATTTTTTACACCTGATGTCCGAAAAACCCAAATATCTTACAGAACCCTATTTTTTTCCAAAATAAAATTTAGCCTATGTTACTCGTGGATAATGTAGCTTTCGAATGGTGAAAGAATTTTTGAAATCGGTCCAGTACTTTTTGAGCCTATTCATTACAAACAAACAAACAAACAAACATACAAACAAAGTTTTCCTCTTTATAATATTAGTGTAGATTTATCTACTTCTTATTTTTGAGGTCAGTACCAGGCACCAGCTCAAAAAGAAAACTGGCCAAGGGCGAGTCAGACTCGCGCACGTAGGGCTCCGTACTCCTATAACAATATTTTACATGTCTACTTATTATTTCGTTATTTTTGTACGAAGTTTTCCAAGTACTTAAGCGCATTTTACAAGTTGAGTATCTATAATAAAAACAATAATAATAGGTTGGGGAAAAAGTCTTTTCGCATTATAGTATGTATGAACTTGTCATAAAATATCTTGGGCTATACCAATTGTATCTGGCTGATTTTGGTATCATTAAAAAGTTTTAATTTTACAGAAGACAATTCCAAATTCAAATTAGGTAAATTTGAGATTTTCATTTGTTTTTCTTATTGTTAAAATGAGTGATTCTTATGAAGAATTTCGATACATTTTAAAATTTTATTACAAAAAAGGTAAAAATGCAACACAAGCCGCGAAAAAAATTTGTGATGTTTATGGACCTAATGCAGTATCTGTGAGAGTAGCGCAAATTTGGTTTAAGCGTTTTCAATCCGGAAATTTTGATATCAAAGATGCACGTCGCTCTGGTCGCCCTGTTACGGACAAAACTGTTGCCATTTTTGAAAAAGTGGAGCAAGATCGGCATATTAGTAGTTACGATGTAGCTGAAGAACTGGGGATTGACCACAAAACGGTTTTGGCGCATTTGAAAAAAGCTGGGTACACAAAAAAGCTCGATATTTGGGTGCCTCATGAGCTCACTGAAAGAAACCTAATGAACCGTGTACTCATTTGTGATTCTTTATTACGACGTAATGAAACCGAACCATTTTTGAAGATGCTGATAACTGGTGATGAAAAGTGGATCACGTACGACAAGAACGTGCGAAAAAGATCGTGGTCAAAGGCCGGTCAGGCTTCACAGACTGTGGCGAAACCCGGGTTAACTCGCAACAAGGTGATGCTGTGTGTGGTGGGATTGGAAGGGCATTATTCATTATGAGCTGTTACCGCCAGGCAGGACCATCAATTCTGAACTGTACTGCGAACAACTGATGAGATTAAAGCAAGAAGTTGAGAGAAAGCGGCCGGAATTAATCAACAGAAGGGGTGTGGTTTTTCACCATGATAACGCTAGACCTCACACATCTTTAGCCACTCAGAAAAAAATACGGGAGTTTGGCTGGGAGGTGTTAATGCATCCGCCGTATAGTCCTGACCTTGCACCTTCAGATTTCCACCTGTTTCGGTCGCTGCAGAATTCCTTAGGCAGTGTCAGGTTGACATCACAAGAGGACTGCCAAAACCACTTGTCGCAGTTTTTTCATCAGAAGCCCCAAAAATTTTATAGCAATGGGATCATGTACCTACCAACAAGATGGCAAAAAGTTATCGAACAAAATTGCACCTATATACTTTAGTCACTTGTAAATAAACTTTATAAAAAAACCTTTTGAATTTTTATATAAAATGCGAAGAAACTTTTTCCCCAACCTAATATTACGTAAAGTGGGGATGATTTTTTTTCTCGCGTCTACTTCACAGTGTGGGGTATCATTGGATACAGTGCGATTCAATTGAGAATAGGATGGACTCAGCGGCCAGCGAAATATTGTTTCGAATGAAGACTATTACGGTAATAGCATGTGCTACACGGTTTAGAATTTAGATAATTAAGTATGTTTAGATAATTTACTATTATTTAACGTTTTTGTTAAGGCTGTTGCTAGTCGTCCGATTAACGGACGAATAATATTATATTTAATCGTCCGATTATCGGATGAATAAAAATAACTTAATAAAAGTAACTTAGTTACTGTAGTAACGAGTACAAATGTTATAGTAACGAATACATACGGCTACGCTTTATTCCGTTACTTTTACTTACACCTCAAGATAAATTATATTTTTTGTTATACTAGATGTTGCACGCGACTTCGTGCGCGCAAAAGAAAATCCCGCGGTAACCGTACATTGTGCAGCGATAAAATTAGCAACCGTGGTCTACTATCTGTGCCTTTCATCAAAATCGGTCCAGTCGTTTCGGAGCCTATCCAATGCAAACAAACTTTTCGTCTTTATTATATTAGTATAGACTAAATAATCAAATAGATACTTAGGATTAGAAAATACTTAAAATACCCTGACCAGTAGTATGTCCAGTACTAGAGTCGGGTACTCATTAGCGAGCTGTAACCGTAACACCTAATGCGTGATACAGTACGAGGTTCTAGTGTCTACGCTTGTTATAGTATGCTAGCCACTAGATCATACCGAATGTACAAAATCTTGCGAAATTTTGCTTCTTACGAACTGTCAGAATATCACAAAACATAAAAATCTTACGCTTTTATTTAACGTTACGGACGTTTTTTGATGTCCACCTCCGCACCCCTCCGCAAAGCCCCATTTAAGGAACTTTCGTTCCAAAAATATTCTGAAATTTTCGGACTACTAGCTTCAGCCTAAATGTTTGGACTATTAATCCGATAAGCGGACGAATAAGATATATTATTCATCCGATAACCGGACGATTAATATATCTTATTCATCCGGTTATCGGACGACTAGACACTTCGTTTTGTTAAATTCGATGTAAGACTAATAATATTGATATGCAAATAAGTTTTTCTGCAAACCGCACTTTTCAAGTGATATTTGACAGAAAAAGGTCATTGACGTTCCTATTCTTATTTGAAACGCATTGTAGGTCTTTTAAAACTTAATTAATTTAAAAAAAACCGATTGCGTCAAATAATTTTGATGTACCTACCCAGTGTAGTAGTTAGTAGATAGTTTAACAGTATGTTTGCGAGCCCACTATTCAACGGCGCTGTTGAACGATTTTCATCTTATGCCTGCGAGCCGGAACTTGTTCGCTAGTACATAGTTAAATAATAATTAGGTAAGCAGGTAGTTAATTTTTATCTTATGACTCAGACATTGTCAAGTCATCTTGATGGTTGGCTTATAAATTCCTCATACCCCCTTACTAAAAAAATATTTATACTTACGCGTGAATAACATAAAACTAACTTGTCTTAATCTAATTTCACTCCCAATACATTTTCATATCCCTGGCTATATACACACATTAAAATAATTTTTATTATTACATACAAATTGATTCATAAGGAGTAAACTCTAAACATCCTGTGCCCTAGTAAACCCCCGTAGATATTTTCCCTTATTTTGGGGGGTAAATCCCTAAGTTGGCAACACTGACACCGTTGTACGGCCTAACCGCCGGACTGCTCTACAGTCTACACACGCACGGATTTGGTACGGAGCGGGCCAAATCCGATGCGGACAGCGGCGAACTCTTCGCCTTCTTCTTATGTTCGCCGGACTGCCCTACACACGCTCGGATTTGGTACGGAGCGTACAGCGGATCTCAGCGGAAATTCGTGACACCATTAGGGAATGCAATCTCGTTCTCGCGAGATCTCGGCCTTTTTTAGCGAGATTGATCTCGGACGAAAAAAGGGCGAGATCTCGGGAGTTTAACGAGATTTGTGGTTTCACTAGTTGGAATTCAATCCGAAAGGGCCTTCTCAGCGGCTGGTTATCTGGCCAACAAAATAAGACATTTTGTGTTTCATAAGGAGCTACTTACCTACTTTCAATATAATTAAATTCGTAATAATGGCTTGTTATTTGAAATGAACAAAATATCTTTCATTTGATTGCTACTTATATTTTGTTAGTTAATCTGTAATTTCTAATAGTCTCCGACTAACTGGTATAATTTGTTAACTAATCTGTAATATCTAATGGATCTACTGAGTAGATATAGTTTTATTTAATTGATAATAATATACTTAGAAGTTTATTAAAAAATTAAAGACAGCTGATACTTGACGTATCAGCTGTCTGATGCATAAAAGTCTATTGAAACAATGTTTGATGCTTATAAGTCTATTGAAAAAATTAGTGAAAATAAATATATAAATAATTTTAATACATACTTATAATTTTTATTATTTTATTTCCTAATTTATTAAAATATTGTGATTATTTGCAAAAAAAAACACAAAACTGCCAATCTCGCGAGATCTCGAAATTGGCTAGATCCATAGATATATAATATTAAAAAGAGAGCTAGATATTGCAATATTGTTAATCATAAACTCGCGAGATTTGCATTCCCTAGTTACACTAGGTATAGTCATTAGGTAAAGTAAATGATGACCACAATCATTAACAGATAGCTATTATTATTAATAAATACCTACATTTTACTATTTACAACAATTTAACTAAAACATACTCATTTTCTATGTTTATTTTCAGGATCTCCACCGTAAAACTCTTTATATGTTGGAAAAGACTGTTGGCCTTTTTCTACCACTGATGGTAAGGAACCACCGTCAGCCAATCTTTGAATTTCAATTTTTTCTGCATTTAACTTTTTAATTTCAGCTATGGCAACATTTTTTGCTATCTCCTCTTCAGTTGGTGGGTCTACTCTGTAAAGAAATGCATATTATAGGTTATAAGTATATATGGAGGGTAGAGCTAAGGAGAACCATCTCTTATGGGAGAAAAGTTGAAAAAGTGCAGCTGCATGTATAAATAACAGTTCAAAAATCTTAGACAATGGCGCTGATGTACAAAAAGGGTATGGCATGAAGTTAGGAATAAGAGATGGAGTGAAGTGAGTTGAGTTTAGTTATTTAAAATTTTTGACGACTTTAGTAGACTAAAAGTAGTTAATTCAGTAAATCATGAATATTCTACTTACTCGCGTAGTCGAATATATTTTTATAAATATAACCGAAGAAGATGCTAAAATTTAGTTATCTGTTTAAATTTTGCCGCTTTACACCCCGTTGCTACGGACACTTTTTCATGTATGGAGATGGTACTCCTTATCTCTCTCTATACTCCGTGGTTATTAACACGCTTATATTAACTTCACCTGTATGTAAGCTTGTTTGTTTGCTTGTATGTAACTCTCTCTTGTTTGACAACAGATTACAATAAAATATTATTATTAAAACATTAAAACGGCCATCTATATCATAAAAGTTACAACGTCAGAGCAGTATATAACCAATATAACCGTGCAGCGTGCTTTAGATTCAAACCTAGTATACGACAAGAGTCTCCATCCGCTAGATGGAGCAATCAGCAATCAGAAAAAATTACATATTATTATTATTAACAGTATGTAACTCTCTCTTGCGCGCCTGCAGCCTTCCTCGGCTCTGGTAGCTTTAAAACACGCTTTTAAAGAATATCGAACTAAAAAGTTGACAATAAATTTAAAAAATTTAAAAATAAACTTAAAACAGTAGTATGTATATATAAATACTAGTAGGTATAATTGTGGGAAAAGCGTGGGGCGCTTTGTGCCATAATTATCGTATATCACCCACGCTTTTCCCTCAATTATACTAGTATTTTTTATACAGTAGTATATAAAAAATACTAGTATTATATATTCTATATTATATAGATATTCTTTATGTGGATCATGACGAGATGCTGTATAGTTCAACAGCCACCGTGGTCTAGTGATTAAGAGCTTGGCTCTCCACTCGGAGGTAGGGATGCTCGATGATCATCGATTTTCGATAATCATCGATGTTAGACCATAAAACATCGATGTTTTAAAATCGATGTTGCACTATTTAAAACATCGTAACATCGATGTCACGGACACAAACATCGAAATCGAAAACCCAAAGTTGAAAAAACTTGCGGTAAAATATTTAACCACTATTGCGACATAAACGCCATCGGAGCGATTATTTTCTAAGGCTGGTTCAACCCTATATCAACAGCGCAACAGGTTAAAAAGTTCTGCGCTTTCAAAATTAACATTATTATAGTCAATTATTGACAAAATATATTGGAACTTATAATGTGTTTCTCCTTATATCTCTAATATAAAATGTCTTTGTTTCATTAAGAAAACGTGTGATTTTGTTTTTTTTTTATAATTTACTAGCTGATGCCCGCGGCTCCGCCCGTGTGAGTACAGTAACCCACGGGAACCTTATATGTCCCGCGATAAAAAGTAGCCTATGTCCTTCCCCATGGTCTACTTTATATCTGTGCCAAATTTCATAATCGGTTTAGTAATTTTACGCGAAACCGTGAATAAAGTATCCCACGGGAACCGTACATTTCCCCGCGATAAAAAGTAGCCTATGTCCTTTCCCGTGGTCTACTTTATATCTGTGCCAAATTTCATGATAATCGGCTTAGTAGTTTTTACTTGAAACTGTAAATAAAGTATCCCGCGGGAACCGTACATTTCCCCGCGATAAAAAGTAGCCTATGTCCTTTTTCAGGTTCTAGACCCGCTATCCCCAACCCGCGGCCCGCGGGCCGCATGCGGCCCGCCGGGCCTTTATCTGCGGCCCGCGTGAAATCTGTAACCGTTAGATAAAGTTGTGAAAAAGCGTTCACAATTCCAAAAATCTCACTGAGTGAACATAATTATTATAATAGATATTTGTTATTTTATTTTAGTTTGTGTCGTTAGCTCATCTTAAATGTTTAGTTTCACACTTTTAACTACTTTGTGTTATTCTATTATTAAATCGTTAAAAGAGATGTTCTAGAAATGTATGAGGCGTGGGCCAGCCCTATGTACACTATATGTAAATGTAGCTACATAATATAGTAACTGTTTCCTATCCTTTATTTTATTTTATTTCACTTCGTTTCAATGCACATTTAAAATAAATTCGTCAAGGAGAGCAACACAACGTAAAATAAAACATGGCGGATTAGATTAGAATTAACCAAAGAATATCATTTTGACAATGACATGACTTTTCACAAAGAAAGATGTATGACACTCAAGAAGATGTCTCTTCCTAAAACCATGGGCGTAGCCAGGGGGGGGGGGGTTTAGGGGGTTCAAACCCCCCCCGAAATGGGCCGGCTGGTATATATATACAGAGATCTGACCCATATACAGAGGCGTATTTAGAAATTTTGCGCCCGAGGACAATTAACATATTTTGCCGCCCCAGTAACCCTATCTGAAAGATGATTTTTTTAAGGTAATTAAAAAAAAATCAACAGCCTAAAACAGAACTTTGATACTAATTTGTACTTTAAGTATGTGTTTATGTTAAATGCGTTCAAACTGAGAATGCGAGCAAATGTTTTTTACTCCTTTGCCTGTAAAATCTTTTTTAAAAACTTTAAACCCTGAAAGACTGTTGTACTAAAAAAACAATAAAATCAATAGCCTAAACAGGAATCGTGAACCTATGACACGC
This sequence comes from Glaucopsyche alexis, assembly GCA_905404095.1. Classification (NCBI taxonomy): domain Eukaryota; kingdom Metazoa; phylum Arthropoda; class Insecta; order Lepidoptera; family Lycaenidae; genus Glaucopsyche; species Glaucopsyche alexis. The sequence goes on along the minus strand of FR990051.1, from coordinate 20,291,739 downwards.
GTGCCATCGAATCCTCGAACCTACACACAATATTTTAACATAATTTGGGCACGTCATCGATCGCAAAATTTTGTAATTATGTACGACGAAAAAAGTATGAAATAAGTATTATATGACAAACCTAACTTAATTTTGTCATCTATAAATTACGTAAATTTCACTTAAATTGAAATTACAAAATCACCCTATTTTTACACTCTTTTAGGGCTTAAAGTTTGAACAGATTTAATCTATTAACTAGGAAAAAAATTTGCTCGCTCGCTTCGCTCGCTCGCGTTTCATATGAGAAATATAATAAATTATTGAGAACCGATGTTCTGTTTTAACTGGTTGACTGTATGGTATTTTTCTAAATTTCACCGTTATTTACTGTTTTAGCTACACGTTTGAACAGATTTTAACCTGTAAAATGGAAAAAAAATTTGCTCGCTCGCTTCGCTCGCTCGTGTTTGGCTTAAAGAACATATTATAAAATTCAGTACCGACGTTCAGCTTTAGGCTATTGATATTTGTATTTTTTCGCATTACCTACACAGTCTTTCAGGGTTTAAAGCTGAAAGGGGTAAAAACGAAAGAAAATGAGGGCCCATTACCTAATGAGCCCATGGCTTTTAATAGGTTATAGACTAGTTAATTTAATGTACTTTTAGTTTTTCTTTCTTGTAACACAACCCCAAGAAAGTAATGTACGTTTTATTTTCTTGAACCCTCCCCGAAACTAAATCCTGGCTACGCCCATGCCTAAAACTATCAACTACGTCAAAAGTCAAGTCAAAACAACTGTCATGGCCGCCCTAAAATAGGGTTCTCGCATTAAAAAACTCTTCAAATAATCATTTTTGTACGCACGTACCCTTCTTCAAATTACTTTTTTTGTATTTTTATGAAATTCCCTTATATTTTTCCTATTTACCTATGTGGTGTACATAGAGCTGGCCCAAAATCAAACATCTCTTTTAAACAACATATTTTTTGCCCCTAAAAAATGTTGGTTGCGGCCCGCGACACCAGGAGTACTACGGGTTTGTGGCCCGCGTAAAAAAAAGGTTGGGGACCACTGTTCTAGACTATATATTGTGTAGCAAATTTCATTTAAATCGGTTCAGTAGTTTTGGCGTGAAAGACGGACAAACACACATACTTTCCCATTCATAATATTAGTAGGGATGTATTGATGACGGACGGCCGTGAAGACGTTCGCAAAAAAACATCGATGTTGCCTGACATCGATGTTTAGAGCTCGATAAACATCGAACATCGATGTTTAGCCATCGATGTCATTATCCATGAAGCATAGATACCAGGAGTCCGAACGGTATAGGCTTTTTAATAATAATTATGTACACAATAATAGGACCAGATCTTAGTTCTCTTTTCTGCCGCTAGGCGTGCGAGACCGACGAGTACCGCGTGTTGCCAATACTATTATACCGAGTGTTGCCAATACTATTATTTATTACAATTATTTTTAAATTACCGTTAGGCAATTACCGTGTTCTACGGTATCTATTTTTCGAGAACAGTTTCTAAGAATTTCCTAAAACTTTTAAATAATAAGATTTCAATCTTTCCAGAGCTGTCAATAGCAACTTTAAACTTCCCGCGTAATTTCAAACGAGTGCATGTCGGACCGTCGCGCGCTCTACCGGCAAAAATCTGTCCCCGTAATTGAGACCATTATTTTAACATTACGTTCGGACTCCTTGATATCTATACTTCGTGTCATTATCGATGCCAACATCGATGTTTTTGCAATATCGAACATCCCTACTCGGAGGTCGTGGGTTGGGTTCAGGCTGATCATCTGACTGTCGGGAAAGATGATCGGTCGAAGTCGGACCTGCGCCTGATCTCTCCCCAGTCGTGTCGGTCATCCGTCCCACCAATTGAAAATAAACAAATTTCGGAACTGTTGTTTTAATTGAATAATTATTTCTAGATGTAAAATTGTAAAATGTGACGTCACACTAGGGAGGGAGGGGTCTCACAAATGTGACCAACTGTGACAAAGATGGGGAAGGGTCAAAAATCATGAAATTCGTGTGACGTAATTTATGGATGGCCCCTAAGGTTTATGTTTATGAAATAGAAATGTTTTATTTTTATATTTCAGTTGATTAAATGAAAGGTAAATTGCGGTTTACGATTTATGACGTATTATAAAAACTACTGACTAAATTTTGTTCAAACTAATTTTTTTACATCATATATTTTTCTTAGTTTTATCATTCTCTTATTGTAGAAGTTACAGGGGGGGGGGGACACACATTTTACCATTTTGGAAGTCTCTCGCGCAAACTATTCAGTTTAGAAAACCTATCCATAGATACACGACACATATGGGTTTGATGAAAAAAAAAATTAGTTTCAGTTCTAAGTATGGGGAACCCCCAAATTTTTTTTTTAATTTTTTTATTGTGTAGTGTGAAAATCTTAATGCGGTAGTAGACAGACAGACATGACGATTCTATAAGGTTTCTGTTTTTTGCCATTTTTGGCTACGGAACCCTAAAAAATAGATTCTACTATAACACTATAAAACATATAATTAGTAGTACCAAGCAGATGATTAAATGTCTGTTAAAAAAATACTCTCTTTTTAAACTTAATAATAAAATAATGATGTTTGTTAGTCATCATGAGTTTTACCTTCTCATTCTTAACCATGCCTCCCATTCTGCCGGTATTGGATCTTGAAAATCTAGTCCTTTGGGTGGATCATACCAACGAGATGGTTTGCGCCTTCCTGAATTTGGCTCAGCTGGTATTTCAAAGTACATATTCCCAATATAATCCTTACCTAAAATATGAAAATAAAAACGTTTTATTTAAACACTTTGCATGAAACAATAAAAGCATCATAATATTATAGAGGTATACAAGAAGAATAAAAAGATTATATTGCATACTGGTGTCTGGCACCAGTATGCAATATAATCTTTTTTTGGCTGGTGCCAAACCAAGCATTGGCATGGTTGCCAATGCTACTTTTGTCTCCCCGGAATATTATCATAATAACAGTATTGATAAATATCTATAATCTTGGCACTTTCGCTGAAAATGCATACCTATTTCATTGCCTCTGATTTGACGCGGCTTAAAAGAATTTATGAAGTTTCTGAAAACAATTCTCCACAAGTATCTATGTTCGCCATTAGCCATCTAAAACAAAAAAAATAATTCTGAATCAATTGACTGAATAATTATAATCTTTTCGAAGATAAATTTAACAAAAATAAAACTGAAAAATTATTATAAACATAACCTTCAATTTAAAACAAAAATATTAATTTGTAATACTATAGGACCACAAATTCTCAATATTATAATTAAAATATTACGTACTGATCAAAAATAAAAAGTAAATATAAGTACCTGTAACTTTTTAAAAAACACAAAACAAAAATTAATTTAAAATTTTAATTGAATTTTATCTTCTCAAATCTTTTTACACCATCAGCTGTCAAATGTCAGATGTCACTTTTTTTTGTCAATGTCATTTTTTTTTTCTTTATTTCGTCCCGAAATGGAACAGGCTAAGGTCTTAGACCATACTGCCTCGTCTGTCGTTTGAGGTATTTCTTTGTCTTATTTCTAAATCGTCAAGTCCAAAGTCTAGTCAAAGTCCAAATAAGTAGTCAGGGTAGTCAATTAGTCAAGTCAGTCGATTCAGTAAAGTGGTAAACGCTTTACTGAAACTTCCTAGGGAGTTTTGGCGGGAAACCCAATTTAGCACGCATTTTGTAGAATGTATCACTTTTCCACACTAATGCACCTCAACGAATAATTAATGGTTAATATTCCACCACTATAACACATTAAAAACCGAATTAACACGAATTTAGAAAAATAATACAGAAACACAACATTTATGATTGACTTTCCCGGCAAAACTCTTGTCAATGTCATTGTCATGTCATGTAACTTTTTTTAATGCAGTGTGTAAATACTCTATGGTATGTAATGCAGATTCCCTAGCGGAAAGTCGCAGAACTAACATATGACTGATTACAAATGAGAATGTAACTATACTATAATACGTAATACTCGTAAGAGGTGGCACTCCGAATAAAAAATAATATACCGTAGCTTTTTTACGTATTAATTAATATCGTCATCGTATCGCAAAAGATTCAAACTTGCAATGAAAAATCTTTTAAAAAATCTATACATAGATTATTGCTTTCAATTTTATTTTTTAGCACTAATACAATAGAGATAAAAATTTCAACATTCAAATTTCAATGTCTTAAGTGACAGCTCGACGATCAAAACTTCCATTTTCAACTCTATTGTAGTTAGGTAATAGGGCGCAGAGTTCTATTTTTAACTTTCTTAATTTTCACCAGCGTGCTGGATTTCAAAGCATATATATAGTTAACTTAACGAGGAACAAATTCTTGAAAATAAGCTTACTTTTAACAAACTACTTTTTTTAAAGGAGTATTTTTATAAAACTGAGTTCTTTCTTTATCTGTACCGTTCTTCATTACTTTGCAGAATTTGTACCCCAACATCATACTATAAAAGAGTGCAATAATACAAACTAATATCAAGTTTCGATTCCTGTTTGATATTGATAAAAAAAATACTAAATCGTATCCTTAGCACCAAATATTAGTTTTATTTACTGTGAAATGTTGCGACTACAAAAAAACGCTCTCGTTAGTACCGGCGCGGGATTAGAAGGCTAGACTGAAAATTGTTTTTTCGATTTTTTAACTTGACACTGGTCTTGGTTTAATGTTGTACTGGCATGTAATAAAAAAAAAGGAAATGTAAATTTTCAGTTAATTTTGTAAATGTCATCAGACATCAATACTCAAGTGTCAAATTTACAGAAACTGTAGAGCTTTGTCGTTTTATAAAACATACAGTTATCGATTGATAATATAGCGTAATTTTTTATATTCCAAACAAAGTACTAAACAAAATTTGCAACCATGGCGAAAATGGCATTTCAGCATCAGGCCGGAACGGCTATGGAATGTCTTAGTGTAAGTTTGAAGACCACTCCCATTTACTTTATTATGGATCAGCAATCAACTAATTATTATTCTTGTACTTTGTAGATACCAATCACCCTTCAAAAAGAAGCTGGAGTAGACCCAGAAGGGCGAGAAGTTATGAAGTGTGGTTTTAAAATTGGAGGAGGAATAGACCAAGACTTTCGAAAGAGTCCACAGGGTTATACTGATAATGTGAGTATAGATGACTTACATATTATTTTTTATCAATTTACTACTACTATTAATAAATTCATTGTCTTTTTGGTAGGTTTAAAATTAAAATAAAAACAAAGAATTTTAGGAATTAAATATATAAATTGGATGATTTGGAAGAGGAAACATTGTTACCTACTAAGCTACATTTATCTATGTAAAGCTTATGCTAAAAATAAGAGTATGTTGTATGATTAACATTAAAAAATGTATAAATTTTTGTCAACAATAAAAAAATTAATAGTATTTTCTCTTTTAGGGTATATATGTTACAGAAGTACACGAAGGTAGTCCGGCAGCAAAATCTGGCTTAAGAATGCATGATAAAATTTTACAATGTAATGGATATGACTTTACAATGGTAACACACAAAAAGGCTGTTAGTTATATCAAAAAACACCCAGTTCTAAATCTGTTAGTGGCAAGAAAAGGAGTCACATCTACATAATTCTAAACAAGCAAAGTGTGGGTTGTTTCAAATAGAGTAACGGTCAGGTATGTATGCATTGTTTAAAAATTTAGGAAAATATGTTTATTATTGTACAAAATGTATAATTTTATGATAAAAATCTATTTGATGAATCCTTTATTTACAAAGGACACTGGACAATAATAAAACCACTGTCATGATATACTTTGAATAAGAACATAAACTACAGTGTACAAAATTTGGTACAAACTTTAATTTAAGCAATTTTTATAAAATGAAAACCTGGCCAGAACAACCCCATTATAAGATAAATGACCTTGGTATGTTATTTATTTATAAAATAAGTTTTAAAAAAAAAGGTAACAATTTTTTGGTAACAATGAGCGTAGAAGTATTCAGAATATTTGATAGTTACCAATTTGCCAAGTAGTTTTACGGTTTAATGTAGGCACTGTGCTGTATTTTTTATTTTCATTTTACAAAACATTAAAATAAAACTGTGCCAACTATGTTTAAGTTTTGCAAAATTTATAGGAATGCAAACTTATATAGACATATACTTAAATGTATAATTATAGCAACCATAACAATGGTCTAAAATTTTATACTAACATAGATTTCATAACAGGGTAATGTGACTTACCTGATTAAAAATAATGTTCAATCAAGTTTTAGAAGTAACCAAAGACTTAAAACTTTTAAATTGTGCAGCAACACCCATACGCATTACAAGTAACTTGACAAGTCAGCTACTCTATTCAAATTGCTTCACAACTTGATGTCAAGTTTAATCTCTTGTCAGTCAAAAGCTGCTCGTGTCCTTTTGAAACTAACAATTTGTGAAGATGTGCATTAACAACGCCTAATCAGTCAGATGCTATTCAGAAGTTGAAATAAGCACTAACATGTATAAATTCATTTTCAAAGACATTTGATTACAAAAATATTCAAATTCAATTTTACAGAAATATAATTGTTATGAGTGATTGTTACATGTCATTAGAAATTTTTAGGATTTAATAGAGATCATGTGTGCAAACTACATTTCCAAATACTGCATTTATTGACATTATTAGTATTATTTATTGTAAGGAAAACACATTTGATGTAATATTTTGAAATACTCCATGATGTATTTATTCATTAGTATTTTTAAGCTAATTTAAGTGTTATACCTTGAAAGATTTAGTTAAAATTTGATAGGAAATAAAATATTTTTTTAAAGTTTAGTTCTGTAGATTAAGTGATAACTTATTTAATATGTATTCCATATTAATTTATATATAGTGTAATAATTATTATAATGTACATTTTATTCTTATATTATTTCTATATTCAAAAGTATGAAATTCAACAATATCTCACATCTGTTTCTAACAATATTAAACTAGATATGCTGCAATTATTTGTTCAAATTATGTGAAAAGGACCATGTAAGACTGCATGGGCGGTGTTCCTACTCACAACAGATTTCAAACCTATCTCATTAATAGTGTATAAAACTTTACTTGGGTTGCTAATATTATAAACAATAAAAAAATTAATTTCAACTGAGATAGGTTTGAAATCTGTTAGAAGTGGGGACGATTTTTTGCATGGTCCTTTGTTCCATTTCAGTTTTTTTGTATATTGGGACAACTTATGACAGCCAAGAAATTAACTTTTTCGTGTTTTATAAATCTACAATTCCTGCAATGTTTTGTTTAAAAAATGTATAGTCATGACTAATAAAATAATTATAATAGCAATAGTTCTTCAGTGACATTACTAATTTTAGTAATGCACACTACACATTTTTATAATCAGAATTTATAATGTATTATAACATTATTCAAGGTGTTGATTTTATATGGATGCTAATAATAAATAATTTTACATTAGTTAATATCTAATAAGTAAATGTATTAAAAAACTTAGGTATTCAAAATATACAAATGAAGGGATGCATGCTTCTTATAATGTATTTTATACTGAACATTTTACTCTTTATTGCCAATATATAATAGATGCTAAATAAATTGCTATTTCTTTAAAAAATCAATTCAAATAGCATCATGTTAACCCTTACATGAAGACTGCCATATGACTAGTAATACCAGGTGCGATTTTATTAAAATCAGGGCAGAAAGCAAAAAATGAGATTTAGGCCTAGGTATGCAAAAAGCTGCAACTATATCCCGACTACGCAAATTATATAGCCTGTTAGCCTGGCCATTGTCACGAATCTATTGACACAGTATAAGAAGGGATCAGTAGTTTAGACCCTTTAATAGAACCAACATATATGTATAATGTACATAGACTGCCAAAATCACTACACTTTTGGCTTTTCTGTAGTCTGGTAAAAGCATAAAATAGAAGGTAGTTACTAAATTCATGCTAAATTTAAAAATATGATTGGTATCACAGAGTACTTTTTTATATAAGGAAAATTGGTATGTGAAAATTGTAAAGTGAGCAACAATTTTATCCTATTTTGTATTTGTACCTGATAAATCATTTAAGAGGAAGAAAAAAATTCCTTCAGTGGTAGATGACTATGGCTATAGGAATTTATTTTAATTTCCAAATGAAACAAGTTTTTCCGGAATGTTGACTACTATAGGCTCCAGTCTACTCAACCTACTCCTATGCACTACTGCTACACCTACTATAGTTACTATTTGAATTTTTGTTTTGACATGTTACAAGATTCAATGGCATGTCACAGATAAATACCCTTTCTGATGCTGAATTTGATATTTTGATACATATAATGATTTAGCGTGGGAGATCAGGTGCAAATTGGTCCTCAGACCTCGAAGAAATTGAACAACCCATGTAAATTGGCACCCTGGCAACCATGCATATGACACAGCTATTTTTATTGTTCTAAAATATGTAATACAGTCGGACAAGGATCTTTTGGCACTTGGATGGGGGCGTGAGTGTCGCAATTAAGAACAGTATTTATTACTAAAAGTGAAATTTTACAAGATGGTGATGTTAGTACTGATTTTATCCACGTACCAAAAGGTAAGTGTCGCAACTACAAAACAATACTTAATACTAAAAGTGACATTTTACAAGACGGCGATGTTAGTTCTGATTTTGTCCACGTGCCAAAAGATCCTTGTCAGACTGTACTATCTTTTGTATTCATGTTTTTTAGAATCTGCAGCAAAATCATAAAAGCTACAATTTTTTTTATCTTTGTTATTTAAGGCTTTATTTATGAATTTTGTTTAAGAAATAAATGTTATTCATTTGTAGACTATTTATTTATTTAAATAAACAACATTTGTGAATCCAATGAAAAAATTTAACAGTTTTTCCTAATAGCTGTAGATCATAATATTATAATAATAACTAGTACTTCTCAACATAGAACTCCATTAAAAAAAAACAAAGTTTCAATCCTTTTTTTCTGTAATATAATTAGTGATGCAACTTTGAAACAAAAGATTTAAGCCTTAGTTGGTGGCCAATCCCATTGTCCTTTAGGCGCCTTTGCAACAATTGGTTCCCAAGGTTTCCAGACTAACATCTTTCTTGCCAGATTAAGTTCATTCTCCGCCTGTACAATTAATTCTTCAGCCTGGCCACAACTGATTTTTGCCTCTATCTCATACGTATCCTTTGTCTGTTGGCAGGATTGTTTGATTAATTTATTAATAAACATTCTTATAAACATTATTGATATAAATATTTAAAATTACAAGGAACCTGGTAAGTACAACCTACTAATCCATATTAATATATTAATATAATATTATAAATGTGAAAGTAACTGTCTGTCTGTCTCGCTTTCAAGCCAAAACTACTGAACGTAAATGAAATTTGGTACACAGATAGTCTAGTTTTTATTATGGGGAAATGTATAGTTCCCGTGGGATATTTAAAACTACTAAACTGATCAGCATAAAATTTGGCACAGATCTATATCTGATATTATCTATATAATGCCATGAGGAAGGACATAGGCTACTTTTTATTGTGGGACATATACGGTTCCCGTGGGTGAGCCGCGGGCATCACCAAGTTATAATATAAATACAGGATAGGACATTATTCAAATTAAAACCAAAAAATATTACCTGTTTTAAGATTGCTGCTCGTTCTTTGACAATTTGTTCTGTGTATTTTCTATACACTGCCTGCTCAGGCATTTGTTGCAAAGTTCTCAAAATTTTTCCATATAATACTCCAAGAGAATGGTGTGGGTTTGGTACAACTGCTAATCCCAGCAGACCTGTAGTCTGAAAAAGATAAAGAGAAATTGAAAATACAATTGTTTACATAATATTATATAACCATTTCCGTTAATAAATAATTACTATATAAATATATAAAATTTTACAGAACACAACCTTTTTGAGTGCACCCATCTTTATTAACTTTTTCGGGTAAATATTAAATTATTAGCAGAAATTGAGAATCGCAATTTACAGAGATCGAATTCTTGACTCAGATTCAAGTAATAGAATTTGACAATTTTTTTTTTTTTTTGCCTTGCACTTTGTCATAGAGTATAAAGAGTAAAGGCTATTAGCAAGAGGAAAATTATATATCGTACCTTATCCCCCTATATGACACATGCCAATGAGAAAGAAAGAGATATCTAGTTATTCGTTACAATTCGTATATACTCTACAATATAATCGTACAATTTTTGTAGACGGTTACGGGCAATCTATGGGGCTACAAAAAAAAACAAGTGTCAAACTAGATTTGTCATTTGACTTTTGACTGCTGAATTATTTTTCAATCTGTCAGAAATCGGAACTAGAATTTATCTTTATTGCAGTACGCATTTTCGATTTTGTAATAAAACTAACAGATATCAATTAAAAATTAACTCTTAAATATTAATTAGTCGATCTTATTATGATTTTGAAAACCCGTATTTTGTTTCATAATAAGGTTTATTAATATTATGAAGAGGTATTGTTAACCTTTTTTTTGTGATGCTGTAAATTTTCAATAACAGCACAGAGAGGCGAGACGAAAGTTGGTCTTATGTCTTAACTCGTTTAAAACACTTTGCTTAATATTAATGTTCGTCTAGTTAACTTGTTGTAAAATTTGAAATTTGGTTATAACATACAAGATGCATTCTAGACTAAAGTTTTAATGCAAAACAAACTTTACACTATCGATTGATCTCACGAATAGTTTAAAGACATGGAAATTGTTATCTATTATGATTATATTTATAAATCAAAATGGAATCTGTTATTGATCTTATTTTATAGTGTATGGATTAATAGCAAAGTGTCAAATCATTTAAAACCTTTTCTTACATAAAACTATAAACTACATCTACACATATGTATTTGTACAGGTGTTGAGAGTTGATTGGCAATGGAGACCATACCAGCTGCTACTCAAGATGACAGTTCTAGTGCAAACCCTAGTAGTGTGAAGAGTGATGATAGTAGTCCAAGAAATGAAGGGTGCAGAGGCTCTCCACCACCGAACTGTGCAATATGCCTTGGCACATGTAGAAATAAATCATTCACAGACTCTTGCCTACATCAGTTCTGTTTCAAATGTCTACTTACATGGAGTAGAGTAAGTATTTGCTAATTTATGTTCTACTGTTACTTAATTGTGAATTTATACAGTCAATACTTATTTGTCATCGTAGAATTCACTAAAGTAAACAAACTGTATTGATACTAGATACATTCATAGAAAGGTTTTTAATTCATTGGAATGCAACAACCCTATTTTGTTTTCAATTGCATATCTTTCGTATTACATTTTTTTATTTCTTACTGGAATAATAGATGGAAAAAATGTTCATGATTCATCTTACTATGACAAATAATTAGCTAGTCTTGCTAAAGGGATATATTGTATTGTAAAACTATTACTATATATATTGTATAAAACTGCCTTCATGATCACATGCCCTGATTGGTATTAGTGAACAAGTAAGGTACTTGTATGCAAGCTTCTTGGATAATGGTCAATGTGTTTATCCCCTTATTAATTATATAATTGTATGCAGGGTAATTCAATGTTTCTGTCTTTGTCTGAAGTGATTTTTCCAATGTATCACTCAAAGAAAACTCTTTAGCCGCATTGAGCACTTAATGGTAGGAGAAAATCTTATGGGTTTGCATCACCGACATGCTCATGACACTTTTTGATTTGACGCTTTTTGGATGGGAGAAATCTTGTGTGTTCACATCATCAACATGCTCACAGCAGTAAATCTGTAGCTATACAGCCGACGAATTGTGCAACATAAGTGCTGCACAATATGTCAGCTATACTCTCATCAGTATAGCTACAGTCTATAATGGCAGATATACTCTAATGTGTATATTATACTGTACATTGTTGAAATAGTGTTTTCGTTTTCACTTATATTAGCAGTCCCTATAACTGCCAATTTTTTTAATGGTAATGGGGTTAGAATATAACTAAGTTTAACAGTCAAACATTTCTAAGGTTGTAAATTCATGTATAAAAGTTTTAGGTTATCGAGAGTTGAAGAGTTTTGATGATTTGTTTTATAATATAGATAAAGTTTATACCTTATCTAGAAACTGTATCTTATTACTAAAAATGTTTCATCATACTTTACATAATATATGTTATCAATTATCATTAATACCAAAGATTTTTTACACTCAATTTTTAGTTTTATTCTTATGTGATATCTTCACTGGTGTAATTCTTGTTTCTGTAATATTACGCAACACAGTAATTAATGTTCAATAATTATTTTGCCATATACTTTTTGCTACAATTTCTATCATGTTGCACAGTGCTTATATAATTTAAAACATATTGTAATGTAAACTTAACAATGTACCATATAGAATTTTAATCTGTCTAATATTTAACTTAGATTGTAGTGCTTTGAGATAAACCTTTGTTATTTGTTATAAATATTCTGTTAGATCCAATTTAATATTAACATAAACAAGGAGACCCAACAGTCTATTCATGTGAATTATGCTTACATATGAAATAATTAACCAATGATGCATTAAAGCTCTGGTTTCCTACTGTTGCTGTCATATAGGTACCGCCTGTAATACAGCAGTGACTGAATGTTTTCTAAGTTAAAAACTGTGATAATTGCCTCTCTCTACGAAACCATGACATTTTGTTTACATAGAAAACATTCATCGCAACACTATCCTAGAAAAACAGGGCTTATGCCGTGTCCACATTGACTGATTAAAGTAAGCCATTTATGTATGCATAATTCCCTTCGTTCTTAACGCGAATAGAATGCAACCAATTTGTCACTTGTATACCATGCAATAAACAAATACAATAACATATTCATTTTGTTGAATTTAATGTTTAAATTAAATTGTATCTGAACCTCAATTCCCGTATTTAAAGTAGACATTCATTTTACTTTGATTGTAATATAAGGAGGACATGTTATCATAAACTGATTTTGTAAATTTAAGTTTAGACCAATCAAAATGTGTTTTGTTTGTTTAATATTTACGAGAATACCGTTTCGCAATTTTAGCGTATCGGCACTTGATTGTAATTGTATTATTGCAGGTTTTATTAAGCATAATTATTGACCCTCTGAACTTGATGTCCTATTTCAGGTTAAAGCTGTATGTCCTCTATGCAAACAAAATTTTCGATCTATTATCCACAATGTGCGGTCAAATCATCAATATGAGGAGTATATGGTGGAGCAGCAACCACCAGAGGAACCAGCCCATAGAATCGACATTGACAGCATGGTCACAAGGCGATTTAGATACAGGTAGGTAGTCCATGAGCTTAAAGCTGCGCGTCCACTGGATCGGACTCGGAGCGTACGCAGCGTACGGATTTGTTGCTTTGTATTGATTTCTATGGTACTGCGTCCACTGGATCGGCATTTCTGCGCCTGAGACCGGTATTTATGCCGATGACGTCCTCCGCAGTTGTAGAATATAGTGAAGTTCAAAAAACTTTTTTCGAGTCATATGAATGTACCCAAAAAATCTATTTCCTCATCTTCTAATAAATCAGAATATAATGTATGAAATTCCCCGAAAATTAATATTTTTGAGTTTATATAAGAATCCATATCATTCGTTTTCACCTTAAAATACAGCTAATTACAACAATATCCTCGTCACTATCCTCCATAATGCAAATGCACGTTAATAATAGATAGTGACGACAAAGATAGTGACGAGATATATTATTGTAATTAGGTAGCTGTATTTTATCAGAAGAAGAAAAGAGAAACAAGAGGAAACGAAAGATATGGGTTCATAAATCATAATATAAACTCAAAAAGATTAATTTTCGGAGAATTTCATACATTATATTCTGATTTATTAGAAGATGAAAAATTGAAAATAGATTTTTTGGGTACATTCATATGACTCGAAAAAAGTTTTTTGAACTTCACTATATTCTACAATTTTTATTTATTATTTGCCCAATTTCATCCCAAATATCGTCTCTCCTCAGTTGGTTATGATAATGTTGATGTTTTAGATTGTAAAGTTCATCATATTTTTCCACTAAAGTAATTAAAATATCGTCATTCATCGTGAATAAGTATTTATGTTTAGCCGTCGCGTCGTCGCAAACACGTCAGAACTTGAAACGTTCGGAATCCGAATGACGGGTTCACTGCCGATGACGTCATCGGCATAAATACCGGTCGCAGGCGCAGAAATGCCGATCCAGTGGACGCAGTACCATAGAAATCCATACAAAGCAACAAATCCGTACGCTCCGATTCCGATGCAGTGGACGCGCAGCTTTAATATTATTTTTAAAATGTATCAGTTGGAAAATCGGTAATTTTAAAATTTTAGCCTTGACCTTTTTCTGATACTTCTATTTCTGGACTTTGTAAACTGACATCAGAAAAAATTAAAAGCAGAAAATATGGTGGACCGATTTTGATGAAATGCACAAATATAGAGTAGTGCAGTAGAGGGGAAGGACATAGGCCAGGAGCGTAGTAACCGCCATATCAATTATACAGGGCCCCCGGGCCACGGGCCCCCAACATGCCTAAATTTTTGTCAACATCCTACATCGGTTAGATAGATAATTATGATGAATAAATATTTCTATTTCTCTCACTTATTTTATTATCTCTTCTAAATCCAGGACAACTTTAACACTGCCGAGGCGGGAGACTCTGGCCTTCCAGCAGCTGCTGATGCATCACTACCCGATGGTAGCGGAGGTGTTCCCCCCGCCCTCGCCCACCCCGCGCCGCCGCTCCCCGCACTCCTTCAGGCGATCCGTCTACAGATACAACCTATGGGCCCGGCCCCTGCCAGACTTTACGGGTAGATATAGAGACTGCACTCCGGAATTTTACAGGTACTGAGTATTGAGTATGGAATTTGCTAACTACTCTTTCTGACATTTCAAAAAACCAAGATAGAGTTTAAAATTATAAGTTGACTGAGTATCATTTGGTACATACATTTAGGGTCAGTTCACACCGGAACTAGATGATACGCGACGCGGCGCTGTATTAAAAATACATACATACATATAATCACGCCTTTTTCCCGTAAATGGGTAGGCAGAGACCACTTTTGCCACTTGCTACGATCCTCACATACTCGTTTCGCTTCGTTCACTTTCATTCTTACCATCCATTCCTCCTCTTACATTCAACATAGCGAAGCGGCTCTCCATGGTCCACTTTTCACCTCCGCGAGAAACGAGACGTGATGGGTGGTGAACCACATCGCCGCCATTTTGGATAATTAAATTATTTTTATTATTATCCATTGCATTTCCACGGATTGGTAGAGAGGGTAGGAATAGGGAAAGGGAAGGATAGGTGGTGTGGAAAGGAAGATTGGTAAGTTGGAGTGGGAAATAGGAAATGTAGGATATTACCGCCCAGGAGGGCAAGGGATAGGACAGTAATAGCTAGGGAAGCCGGGGTCGCGTACCCGTATACTATACCACAACTACCGGACAGGTAAGTTGGGATGAGTACCCCATGACAAATAGCTATTCAAAATTGAACTTTATTCACTACACAACAAAATACACGGTTTGTATGACATCAATCATACACTGTACATGCGCTGTGTAGCATGCAACTTGACATTTGAATTCTTACAATGAAACGTGTATCTTCGACGCCGCGTCGCGTTTCGTTTTCGTGTGAATTGACCCTTACTGTGAGAAAATTCAAATTGAATTCTTACAAAGATCAAAATTACAAAACATAGTCTTTTTAGCTTCAAGTTCACATTGATTTCAATTTTAAACAGTATTGGACTAAGACTTCAATTTACTTATTTTAAAGGTACAATAGTTCACAAATGCATCGCTTGGTGCCTTGGCTCAATAGAGAATTGCATTACTTATTAAATGAGAACGATGGACACATCTCGTATGTAGTGGCTCGGATCCTGGAACTTCTCCCACAGCATCACATCAACTCAACCGAGTTCAGAGAGGAGATGACACGGTATTTCGGTGAACGGACAGAACACTTCCTCCACGAGCTGTACTGCTTCGCCTCGACGCCGTACGACATGACGGGCTACGACAGACACGTGCAGTACACCACCAACAACAGGATCATGACGATGGTCAACGAAGTCATATCGAGCTCGGAGTCCGAGGCCACAGTGGACTCCGACATCGTGATGGTGTCGAGCTCGGAACCCGCGGAGCCGCCCGCCGGCCCCTCTCGCGTGCCGGCCCCTGTCTACCCGCAAAACTACATTCCGGAACCTTCCACCGCGCACGACAACGTCATTCCCATCGAGACCATCTCGCACTCCGACACCGACGACGACTCGTCCGAAGTGATGGTGGTGGGATACATCAAACCCCCGCAGGATAGAACACCCGAGGTGGTGGATCTGCTTGGCTCGGATAGCGACGTCATCGTGCAGGAGAATTCGCCGGAACGGCCTCAGAACTCGGTTCAAGAGACCCGGCCCCCGCTGATCGTTAAACTGACTCTGAAGAAGCAGAGCGATAGAACGGCACCCGTGTCGGCGAGCGAGAGCGAGGGGGAGAGCGACGGCAGCACGTACACGCCTCCCCCGCCGCCGCGCCCCCGCGCCCGCAGCCGCGACAGCGCCATCGCTACGCCGCCGCCCGCCGCAGGTAGCTGGAGCTCCTCCTACTCGCCCTCCTCCCGCTCCTCGTCCCCGTCCTCCCGCTCCGACTACAGCTCCAGCACGACCTCCTCGATCAGCTCCAGCGACACGGACGAGGCCACCAAGAGAAGGAGGCGCCGAAAATCCGACTCCACCGAGAAGCGCAGGAGAAGGAGTAAACGTCCCTCGCGCTCGCACCACAGAAGTAAAAAAGTTAAACGGTTGTCTAGCAAAGACAAGCACGGTAAACGAAAAAGCCACTCCGGGAAAGGAGTCAAGTCGTCGAAGAGTAGAAACGAGGCTAGCACCTCCAAAGTGACGGAGGAGTCTCGGCCCGTTTCGATGGAGCCTGGCACGAGCGGGCTGTCTGGCAGGAGGAAACGGAAGCGGGATAGAGCCGGCGACCGCCGCGCCAGCCGCGAGAGTAAAAGACTGAGGAGCGTCGTCAACGTCGTCAACAGCAGACGAGATGACACGGCGTCGCCGCTGCACGTCGCCGGTGACAACCAAAACGAAAACCAATCCAAAATACCTCATTACAATAATATAGGTTCTCAAGGGGAAGTCGAGGTTTGTGCGAGGGGCGAGGAAGCAGACAACACAGATTCTGATGATCTCCCATTAAACTTGACAATAGGAAAATCATTCATGTCATTATCAAAAATGTGATAAATTATGTTAAATGATAAAATATGTATTAATATTATATTACTGTTCTGTGACAGGTATAATACTTGAGTGATTTGAAAAAAAAATCTCAGAGATCAATACAATCTTTTAAGATTTTCCTCATTTTGTGCCCATTTCACCATTGTGTGTAAATGTTTTCAAAGTATATTATACTGAATAGCATTAGGCTTATATATACGAATTCGCATGTAGACCCACCAATTATGCCACCAAAAAACCTAAAACAATTTCTTCCTCTGGTACTCGCGATTTGAGACTTATCCTGCAAACTCAATAAGCTACATAAACCGAGGAATTTAACATGAAGGTATAATATCGAACTTATAAAAACCTAAAATGTGTAACCTTGTCTATTTTTGGGACAATTACTTGTCTTAAAACAACTCATAAAGGGCAAATATACAAGATGTTGGTCATGTACAAAAAGGGAAGGCCTCAAAGGGTATTATTAGTAACAACTGTTTTGATTTTAGCATAATAATATTATTCAATATGTAAATATATATTTTTTATTTTATTAAAAGCATTTGATATTTATGAAACATGAACTGTAAATTGTCACAGTGAAAATTACCACATCCACAATGGTGCTACTTTTCGTTTAAATTGTACCAAACTTTCAAACATAACTTGGGAAAATGTGTTCCACAATGTTGCCTAACAGAAAGTAACACTGGTGTGGATGCACCATAATGTTGTAAATATTATAGTAAATACTTATTAAACCAGTGTCATCAACATGTTTACTTTTTTGCTGACTCCGAAGAGAAGGAAGCTTTTTACAGATGAAAGAAAAGATGTTTAAAAGCAGAAAAATAATTGGCATACTAGGAAAAAAAATCTTTATATGGGCGAGTTTGCGTTTTGCGGAGAGTTACCCATACATGAGATGATTTTTTACTTTGAGAATGACAATTATTTTTCTGCCTAAACGTCTTTACATTAAAGCAGTGGATCATGTGCCCGAAGTATCCGTAATTGATTTTCGGAGACATTATATAAGGAGTCAAGCGTAGTCAGTAAGTATTCGATTCTCGTTCCGAAAATGTATATGTCACCGTAAAATTGTAAAAACCGTTAGATTGTAATAAAACTAGTGAAATTGTAAAATGTCGATAGACTTCCGACGCACAGTGGTCCCGATTTTGACGCTCCATACTCATAGAACTCGATTCTTAAAAATCGTTGTTTTTTTTGCTCAGGAACGTTTCGGGGCATGGTTTAAGTATAAATATTAGGATATAAAACTCTTAGGTTTATTTGTGTGCGTAAAATGAACGTTTCAATTTTTTTTTTCTATGGACGAAATCATTCAAATTCATTTTATTCGAAACTGATTGAAACTGACACCTTGGGTTTCACAGAGATTGTTGTCCTACACGAGATGAATCCTATAATCTATAATACATGTACTAGTTTTTGCCCGTTTGGACGTGGAATAAACGCGAAATTTTTCTATGGACGAAATCATTCAAACTCATTTTATTCGAAACTGATTGAAACTGACATCTTGGTTTTCACAGAGATTGTTGTCCTACACGAGACAAATCCTACAAGCTATAATACATGTACTCATTTTTGCCCGTTTGAACGTGGAATAAATGGGAACTTTTTCTATGGACGAAATCATTCAAATTCATTTTATTCGAAACTGATAGAAACTGACATCTCGGTTTTCACAGGGATCGTTGTCCTATATGAGATGAATCCTAAAAATTATAATACATGTATCTGTTTTTGCCCGTTTGGACGTGGGAAAATAAATGGGTAATTTTTCTATGGACGAAATCATTCAAATTCATTTTATTCGAAACTGATAGAAACTGACACCTTGGTTTTCACAGAGATTGTTGTCCTATACGAGACGAATCCTACAAGCTACAATACATGTACCCGGTTTTGCCCGTTTGGACGTGGGAATATAATTCAGTAATTTTTCTATGGACGAAAACATTCAAATTCATTTTATTCAAAACTGATTGAAACTGACATCTTAGTTTACATAGAGATTATTGTCCTACACGAGAGGAATCCTACAAGCTATAATACATGTACCTGTTTTTGCCCGTTTGGACGTGGGAATATAAATGGGTAATTTTTCTATGGACGAAATCATTCAAATTCATTTTATTCGAAACTGATAGAAACTGACATATTGGTTTTCACAGAGATTGTTATCCTATACGAGACGAATCCTACAAGTTATAATACATGTACCTGTTTTTGCCCGTTTGGAAAAAAAAAACGACTCAAGAGTGATTTCATCTATAGAATTTTTTTCCATTTATGTTCCCACGTTCAAACGGGCAAAAACGGGTACATGTATTATAACTCGTAGGATTTGTATCGTATAGGACAACAATCCCTTTGAAAACCAAGATGTCAGTTTGATTCAGTTTCGAATAAAATGAATTTGAATGATTTCATCTATAGAAAATTTTTCCATTTATGTTCCCACGTCCAAACGGGTACATGTATTATAACTTGTAGGATTCGTCTCGTATAGGACAACAATACCTGTGAAAACCAAGGTGTCAGTTACATTCAGTTTCGAATAAAATTAATTTGAATGATTTCGTCCATAGAAAAATTACCCATTTATGTTACCACGTCCAAACGGGCAAAAACAGATACATGTATTATAATTTTTAGGATTCATCTCATATATGACAACGATCCCTGTGAAAACCAAGATGTCAGTTTCTATCAGTTTCGAATAAAATGAATTTGAGTGATTTCGTTCATAGAAAAATTACCCATTTATGTTCCCACATCCAAACGGGCAAAAACTGGTACATGTACTGTAGCTTGTATGATTCGACTCGTGTAGGACAACAATCACTGTGAAAACCAAGATGTCAGTTTCAATCAGTATCGAAAAAAATGAATTTGAATAATTTCGTCCATAGAAAATTTTCCCATTTATTCCACGTTCAAACGGGCAAAACGAGTACATGTAATAAAGCTTGTAGGATTCATCTCGTGTAGGACAACAATCTCTGTGAAAACCAAGACGTCAGTTTCAATCAGTTTTGAATAAAATGAATTTGAATGATTTCGTCCATAGAAAAATTTCACCTTTATTCCACGTCCAAACGGGCAAAAACTAGTACATGTATTATAGCTTGTAAAATTCGTCTTGTGTAGGACAACAATCCCTGTGAAAACCAAGGTGTCAGTTTCAATCAGTTTCGAATAAAATGAATTTGAATGTTTTCGTCCATAGAAAAAAAAATTGAAACGTTAATTTTACGCACACAAATAAACCTAAGAGTTTTATATCTTAATATTTATATTTAAACAATGCCCCGAAACGTTCCTGAGCGAAAAAAACAACGATTTTTAAGAATCGAGTTCTATGAGTATGGAGCGTCAAAATCGGGACCACTGTGCGACGTGAATATGCTGCCTATAATTTCACACATTATTTTTCGTTGGATTATAAATATATAGTTTTTAATCTTTCGACATATTTTTACATTCTCGATAGTTATTTTACAATATAACGGTTTTTACAATTTTACGGTGACATATACAACATGTGACATTACATTTTGACCAGATTCTATTCATAACCGCGCGGCCAATACTGTGCGGTGGGCGCGTGACCTTTAAGCCGGCGCGTTGCATTGTACGTCAGTGTGAGAGTGACCATTCGTAGTGCGAGTTGACAGGAAATGATAATCATATTTTTCTGTAAATTATGAAAATATTTTAGTTATTAAAATACATACTGTTATTAGTATGTAATATTGCAGTCTAATATTGGGTTAAATATTTCATTAGGATAAAAAAAAACCTTATTTATTGATATTGTAATGTCAGTATACAAATCATTAAAAACCATAAAAACTGATTAATGACAATCCTACTAATATTATAAATGTGAAATGGATGTTTGTTACTCTTTCACGGAAAAACTACTGAACAGATTTCGGTGAAATTTGGTTTGGTATTATAGTAGTTTAGGCTCTGGATTAAAACATAGGCTACTTTTTATCTCGAAAAAGTGCAGTGTTCCCGAGGAATACTACATTTACGCGGACGGAGCCGCGGGCAACAGCTAGTCTGGTTAGTAAGAATTAGTCGGATAGATACAACGGACATAAAGGCCTGTATTCACTTTGATTAGTGCGAGTGCGAGTAGTGTCCAATACTGTTTAGTGGCTCTGTTTAGTAAATTCATTTGAAACTATGTCCAGACGTGTTTAGTAGCAGGCACGCTGCGAGTGAGGGGAAAGGGGGGCGCGCGGGACGGGCCTTATGCTCTGGATTAAAACATAGGATACTTTTTATCTCGAAAAAGTACAGTGTTCCCGTGGGATACTGTATGTACGTGGGCGAAACCACGGAAAACAGCTTGTATGCTAATAAAAAAATATTAAATTCTACATATTATATTGGTTTTCCGGAAAAGTCCTTTGGTCCTTCGAACCAGAAGTTCTAAAAGATATCACTAGCTTTTACCGGGTTATGCGTTTGGTTAATAGGTACGTGTCATCGAATGTGTTACGGGCTACGGCGGTCTGGGTTAATTTACTACAGCAAAACGTTTGTACTGAGCATACAATAATCAACACAAATGTTTGCAACTGGAAAGATGTTAGGGTAGGCTTAGCCTAGCAAGACAAGGTTATGTGTGTTTAATAAAGAATTTGAACTTTAACGAGCCGCGCCGTGGCGTGTCGCGTAGTTTCGCCGCCGCGTACGTATTTCAACATTAACAAATGGTGTGTATTCCGCTTTGGTATTCCGTAATGTAACCCCGCCTACTGGGAAAATTTTACTGTATTATTAATTCGCAATAATGACATCTCAACAATATCAATAATTAATTATTAAGTTAATTTATCTAGCTTCTAAGTAGACGTCAATAATTTGAAACGAATAAACAGTATGGCGTCGATGCATGTAACATGACATCATTAGCACTGGACAGTACTATTAGGGGATCGAAGACCGGCCATATTTAAAAAAACCGGGTTTTTCGGTCCCAGCCATCTTCAAAACCGGGTACCCGGGTTTTTTCGGGTATTTCGGGTTTTTTGTTGATTTTGTAGAATTTTGTTAGGAATATCCTAAAATTTACTTTTATCAGCTGCTTTCTGTTGTTACAACGTAATACTGGTAAAATGTGATCCCACCATAAACATTTTCATGTAAAGTAATTAATAACTTCACAAACTCTACAGCTTAGTCAAAATACGTTGCCTAACGAAATGGCCAAGCCACATAATTTGACTAAAGTGTAGAGTTTGTAAAGTTAGGCTTGTAGAGTTAAGGCGTGTAGAAACAGAAGTGCCTTGCCGGCCTTTTAGGAAGGAATACGCTGCCTAATCTTGAAGGTGTGCAGGTCCCAATGGTCCGGAAATACTGTTGGCGACAGTTCATTCCAGAGTTTTACAGTGCGCGGCAGAAAGCTTCGGGTAAAGTGCACGGTGGAGGACTGCCACTCATCAAGGTGATGAGGATGATAAATATTTTGTCCCTTGGAACGGTGGTAAAAAGTTGCAGCAGGTAGAAGTCCGAACAATTCCTCGGAGCACTCCCCGTAATATAACCGATATAGGATGCAGAGCGATGCTCATCTCTAGAAGTAAAGCCTGTTTGAAATACTATGGCAGCCGACAATTCGAGCGGCCCTTCGTTGGATCCGATCCAGAGGGAGAAGCTGGTACTTTGGCGCTCCTGCCCAGAGATGAGAACAATATTCCATGTGAGGCCGAACCTGCGCCTTGATAGAGTTGTAGGCGTGGGACCGGACTGAAATACTGCTTTGACCTGTTCAGAACACCAAGCTTCTTGGAGGCTAACTTGGCCTTGCCCTCCACATGATATCGGAACTAGACCTCGCTCGATATGCTAACACAAGTATTCCAATTTCCAATGTTGGAGGAGACAGTTATGGGTATGCTTTCAAAACGAGGACATACGACCATCGGCAACTTATTAGCGATGAACGCGCAAACATATATCTTAGAGGTGTTGAATTGGACTAAGTTAAGTCTACCCCATTCAGAGATCTTCTCCAATGAATTCTTAATTTGAGAGACAAGTTCGTTTCGACTCTCAATGACGTTTTGCCGAGAGATGTTCGGGCGACCTGTGTATGGCATCACCCGTACTGTCGTCATCACATATTATCATTGATATGCAGTATGAACAGGGCAGGCGATAGCACACCAAAGCTGTCTATCAAGATGCCAGGACTGTGCCATAAGCAGGTGAGCCGAAAAAGATGCGTTAAGACCGGTGCCAACTCTGGAGCACACATTTTTAACACAATGGGACGGATTCCGTTAGGCCCACTCGACTTTTGGGTATCATGGGAACGGAGAGCTATTCGCGCTGAGCACTGATGGAACCGAATATTATACTATACCACAGTGGCGAAGGGTGGTTTTTCCGCAGAGGGAAGCCACTATGGTCTTTATGCATATTAAACAAGTACATAGTAAATACATACCTAGAGGCTGCTTCGTGGGATTCTATCTATTTCGGTACAGAGTTAGAGTTTCGTTTGATTCAATATGTATTAACGCCATTTTAAGAAATTCACGATCGTTTCAATAATGTAAATACTATGCCTACTAGAATCTACTCACCACAATAATGCAATTTACAATCCAAATAAGTACACTTCACAATATAAATATAATATTTTACACTACAGTATACACTACAAATTACAATAATACAAGAAACTAGCGAATAATTTATAACGAAATTACAACGCATAATATGGAATGTAGTCGACTGTCGTTTGTATAAAAATGGCAAAAGAAATTTTCTAATGTTTGGGATTTTCAACCAATGAGAGACCATAACCGGTCTCCGAGCGGCTTATTTAATGATAATTTCGACCAATAAAATTGTACAAATACTTTGTCATTCATTTCCAAAACGTAATAAGAGCCATTAGGCCTACAGTTTGAATTTAACCTTAAAACAAACGAAATAATGACTATTATAGAATGAAACATATATTTCATTACTGAAACCCTCAGATACCGTATTACGATTTTCAAAATTCGAACTGGCCGTCCAATAGGACGGCATATTTAAATTTCAACTTTATTTCGAACGAAATAAGGTATTTTATACAATGCGATAAGCCGTTATTCATCGGGTTATGTGATATTGTGATGTCCGTTGCATAGATGGCGCTCGCGCGGCCCTACATCACGCTATAGCTTGTACAATAAGTCATTGCTGTAGTGAATTAGTTTTCGAAATAATTTGTCATAGTTACTGAAATGTATCCAACACAAAAGGGAAGCCGATGGGAATCGGCTTCTATACACGCTTCGCCACTGCTATACCAAGTTATTAAGGTGCAAAAAATCGACGAATCGCTTCGAGAAAAGGTAGTCTGCAGTGGCGAGGGGTTCCTATAACTCCATTCCTATCGGCTTCCCTTACCGCTTACCTTTTGAAGACCTTTATCCAAATCCCAACCTATTTATACATGCTACGGCTTCCCTATGAAGTAGAACCAGCTTTTGCCACTGGTAGTCTGGTAGTGCCCCTGCTCTTCGCTCACTCGTCCTAACGGGGCGGGGGCACTACCGTGCCCCCAAATGTACTACATACAACATGGAAACATTATAACTATTATTCTAAAATTCTACATTGACAATCACAAGCCACTATAACGTTCGGTTTGTGACTGTAACTATTATAAACTGTTGTAGAATTTCATAATGAAAAAAAGCTCGAAAAAACCGAAAACCGGTTTTCAATATTTTGAAAACCGGGTTTTGTTGTAGGCCCGAAAACCCGGGAAAACCCGGGTTTTCGGTTTCGGGTAAAACCGGTCTCGATGCCCTAAGTACTATGCTGGGCAATGCTGGGTTATATTACGGAATACACCCATGACAAGTCATAACAATATTGTTTTGGTGGGAAGGCTTCCATCATGCTCAGAGGTTGCCAGTAAAACGTAGTGATTATATTCTCTTTGGTTGCCGGAATACTGAGCAAATTTTGCCGCGTAGTGTCGTTGAGGTGTCGCTCTAGTGCGGTACCTATAGCTAGAAATTTCGTGCCGTGTCGCGTCGCTCCGCTGCAGTGTAGTTATGCCTAGGTCACACGGTGCGAGCTGGCCTAGTCAGTTACCATTAACGGTCTCACCTTTAAAGGTACGCGCGACACTCATAGACGTACTTATTTCAATTCAACATTATTCAAAATTGCAAAATTTGTAAATAATAGTTGACACAAGCTTCGATCACGCACCAATCAAGTTCCGATTTCGAAATGATACTCACGTATATATCCCTTACCTTGTGCCGGATTGATAGGTATAATAAATAACATGGCATAGCTGAAAACAGGTGTGTTTGTGTTTGGCCGAATGAATGAAGTGACCGAGGGCTTAGTTCTTACTGTGGCGTTAGGGACTATACCTACTATAAATTAAGAACTTAATCATTTCTTGTCATAATTACCTAAGTTATGACAAGAAATTATACATATTTTATGTTATTATAAATAAATTTCAGGACTGACCACTGAACTTAGCACCCATTTAGATCTCACTTCTTTTGTCGTTGAAATCAACAACCAAGGCATATTATATTATTGAACTTGGCTCTCACTTCACATTTATGTTTTTGATAGGATATCATTACTTTTTGTACATAAATTATTAGTAGGTACTTATTTATAACAAAATTAATACCAAAGTTAAGAGTCCCTAATAGAATCAATTAAGTGAAAATTTATAATGAAATGATAAAAATTTACCAGTTTCTGATTTACCTATTCCTTTGTATTCACCTAATTACCTATCTGTATGCCAAATTTGAACTTTCTACATACATACATAATATAATCACGCCTCTTTCCCGTAGGGGTAGGCAGAGACCACTTCTTTCCACTTGCTACGATCCTTACATACTTGAACTTTCTAGGTCATCTGGAACTGGGTTAGAGTTTTGATCTATAGGTCAGTCAGTGATAAAAATGTCAATTTTTGGACGTTAATATCTAAATAACCGTTTGAGATGTGTTTATGAAATTTGAAGCACATATGTATCTCGCAAGTCTCAATATATGAGCCATATTTGACACGTTTATGTAAAATAGTTTTTGAGTTATGAGGGGTCAAAAGTGGCTTCAAATGGTTCGTGTAATATTAAACATGGTGCTGCTCGCCAGTTTTACTTGAACTTGGCTTGACACGCTACTGAATCTGTTTTTCGCGCCGCGCCGCGGTGCCGTGCGGTAAATAGTAGGCATTGGATTAACGATTAACGGACTTCTCTTCATATTAACGGAAGTTAACGTGTCCGTTAACATTTTTAAAAGTTAACTTAAAAGTTAATCCGTTAATCAAAATGTTAACTTCGTTAATTAACGATTAACGGATTAACGAGTTAATGCCCAGCTATGTCAATAACTATAAATAGCAAAGAACTGGTAGGTAAAAGAATGGACCTAGTATATCAACAGGACCGAGAACTGTAAGCAAAAAAACGAGCCGAGCGAGAGGTTGGAAGAGAGCTAAGATAAAGTACCTATAGATCCGCAGCTCTTGTAACCACTAGAGTGCATCTCGCTCACCCACTATGTGTTGCCATGTACAAACATAGCCTTCAATTGTAGTATTTTTGTCTTGATCTTAGGATGTACACATAAGTTTCCTCGTCGTAGTCAGTAATAAATAAGGATCGTAGAGCGAGTTTTTCCCTGTACCACTCATTATTAAAATAAGTAAATTTTAATATTTTCATACTGGCGATTAAATTGTTCTAGTTATTTTTTATGAGTCAGAGGTTATAAGAAAACATGCGATTAGAGTACGATCGTACCTGGATTCTCAGTCTAGATCGAGACCTATTAATAAGTTAACTCTAGGCCAAGACCGAGAGTAATATTTAAATTAACAAAATATTATGAACGTGGTAAAAATATTTATAATTCAAGAACGGCTGAACCGATTTGGCTGAAAATTGGTGGGCTATCTTGAAACCAGGAGAAGGACATAGGATACTTTTTATTCCGTTCACGAGGGACTCAAAACTCGAGAACGGCTGGATCGATTTGGCTCATTTTGATTTAAATTGAAAATAATTGTGGAAGTTCAGGGAAGGCTTACGCACTGAGAAATAATGAAAAAGGTGTAGGTTGTAGGTGTAGGACTAGGACGTAGGATGCATTTTAGGTAAAGTCATTTATTCATTCCAGTTCATGTTTATGACAGAACAACGTGTGTCGAGACAGCTAGCTATATTATATATTTAGTAATATATAATACCTGACCCCGACAGACGTTGTTCTGTCTTAAATATGAACTGGAATGAATAAATGACTACAACTGCTCCTACACCTACTCCTACACCTGTTCCTTCTCCTACTCTTACTCCAACACCTACTCGTACATTAACTCATACACCTACTCCTACCCATACTCTTACACCCACTCAGACACCTACGCCTACACCTGCTCCTACACCTACTCCTACAACATACACCTTTTCCAATATTTAAAAAAAAAAGGTCCAGCCCGCGCCCATTACGCCCGCGTAAGCACAGTAATCCACGGGTATATATCCCATGATATAAAGTAGCCTATGTCCTTCCCCATGGTCTACTCCAACTCCACTCTGTGCCAAATTTCATCATAATCGGTTTAGTAATATTTACGTGAAAGCGTAAATAAAGTATCGTTTTACAGGAACCGTACATTTTTTCGCGATAAAAAGTAGCCTACGTCCTTTCCCGTGGTCTAATTTATATCTGGGCCAAATTTCATGATAATCAGTTCAGTACTTTTAACGTGAAAACGTTCAGGTTTACTCTTTCATTTTTATGTAAAGGGTATAATCCCAAGTTAGTACTGTTTTCATTCAAAAAAGTAGTGACCTGATGATGAGATCTATGAGGAATTGAGGCAATTTCTATGGACACATAATATGGTGATTTTGACTTTTTCTGAAGTAGACCAAGCATAAGCTAACAAAAAGTCTTACTATTAATACTGTTAGGTAGGGTAGGTATTTCTCTTAATATAAAAATTAAACAATGTCAAAAAAGTCAATAGTTTTTTATATAAGTAGATGTTTCAAACATTCCTCATTCACTTCAACACACTTAAAAAGTTGAACAGTTAAAATACATATATCAATAAGAAACTGGCCCGTCGAGAAGAACCGGCGTAAGAAACTCGCACGGGGCCACTTTTTAGCAAAAAGATGGAAAATTTGTTCTTTGATTAATTACCTATGTATCCAAAATTTATGTTTAGTGAGGTTTCCGGTTAGGGTTAGCTGTCACCCTATTACTCAACTATGTTTACCACTCCAAATTACAACTAAACTAGTCGTTTAGTTTATAACCCCAAAACTTAAACCACTAATATCTCAGTAACTGTGGGTTTCCTGATGAGGGGAGTGGGGGTTCAACCCTCCTCCTTCCCTTGCCTCTTAACTCCCTCCTCCCCAAATCGTGGAATCGTGGGATATTATACTAAATTTTTACCGAAAGAACTTTAAGTCAGTATATTTTGGTACTAAATTAAATAGCAACACTAAGACAAATATATTTTTAGAATATGTTTCGAATTATGTAAAAAATACTGATTTCATCTCACTTTCTATGGAAAATATGACTGTATTTACATCCATATATCATCATTCTTATGTTATATGCAATCACAAACTAAAAAAACACGAGCTATAGCTAATTACGAGTGAAAAGTTACGGCAGCACATTTTCGTTCGCTGCGACTTTTGCACCTCAAAATACTGCATCCACACATTGTTAAAATACTTAAAACTACACAGAGTCTCTATCTCAAAAGAGTATATAACATAAAACACTCCAAAAAACACAAAAGAGTTCAATTAAAACGAAACCTCAATTTTCACAGTCATTTGTTTGGCACAAGAATGTCAAATTTGACAGCTTTGTGCCAAAAACCCGGTTACAGCGAAAGGGACAAAACATAACATTTTTGTCTCGTTTCTTCACAAGTATTGACCAATTTACGTTCTCTCTCTAACAAGCTGTGACGTCAGGAGCTATCCTGCCCTGGAAGAGAGGCCGTGTGTCCCTTTCTAGTAGGGTGACAATAATATTTTCTGCTGTGGTAAACTGCAAAGCTGTGTGAGACAAATTGTGAAACACTGAATGACATACAGCTGAGGCTTTAAAAGTCGACTAGATTGAATAGTGTAAAATCAAGAAGGTTTGAAGTGACGGCTACATTAATATGTAACAGATTTTTATGTAATTCTCTGCCTTACTTAAACACTATTGAGCCATTTTTGTTGCATTTCTTCATTGTTGGGAAATCTATAAAAACTGTATTATATTATCATTAAAGGCCTTACTCGACTTCACACGTTTTTTTCTCAGTACTTACTACGATTCTGGGCAAGTCGCTACTGACATGTTTATAACAAAACGTAGTACAATAATTATAACTCTTAATAACGTCAGTTGCTTTAATGTTAACACTTTTATACTAGAATAACTAGATTAACATTAACAATTAACTTACTAATGTTACTAATAAACGAAATATTGCAACCAGCATAACTTTTACTTCGACAAGAATATACACAACATTTTTTCACCATTTTGACTGTTAAATCATCAAATAAATAATAAAAACATAGTTACGGAGATACATGAAGTAAGAAATAAAAACTATTTTCAATTTTAATAATATTATCCGGTGTTCAGCATAAAATATGTGTAATGGCGTATCTATTGTCATGTGAATGATACCATCTAATAAAAAAAGAAGGATAAGGATTTAATGTAAACTGCATTTTTATTTAGTATTAAATGACTATTTCTAACTTTTTAAATTAGAATATGATATAGTTATAAACATTTGTTAAAATAATAATAAAGTACACTCGTTTTATCTAAGATTTTCCATGTTACTTTTTATAAATACCAACATTTTTCTGGTTGGCAACATGCAAGAACGAGACACACAGCCTCGCTTCTGGCTATCTTGCTCGGCTCGGATTTGCCTCTATGATATGTGCATTGTGAAATACACTCTATTACCAAGGTAATACAGTTCTTTTTAGCAATTACAAAATTCGGAGTCTTCTATCCCTAAGTACTATATCCATGGGTAAAAGTAGTAGGTATGTTTTTTTTTTGCTTGATTGTGGGATTTTAATTCCTCTACCCCTTTGAGTATCTATACTCAAAGCTCTACCGGCGAAAAAAAAAAGTAATGACATTTGAGTTATGAGTTTTGAGAGTTTTGCCGGGAAAGTCAATCAGCAATGTTGTGTTTCTGTATTATTTTTCTAAATTCGTGTTAATTCGGTTTTTAATGTGTTATAGTGGTGGAATATTAACTATTAACTATTCGTTAAGGTGCATGAGTGTGGAAAAGTGATACATTCTACAAAATGCGTGCTAAATTAGGTTTCCCGCCAAAACTCCCTCGGAAGTTTCAGTAAAGCGTCTACCACTTTACTGAATCGACTGACTTGACTAATTGACTACCCTGACTACTTATTTCGACTTTGACTAGACTTTGGACTTGACGATTTAGAAATAAGACAAAGAAATACCTCAAACGACAGACGAGGCAGTATGGTCTAAGACCTTAGCCTGTTCCATTTCGGGACGAATTCAAAGAAATTGGAGTTTCATAGAACTAAAACAAAAATCGAAGCCGTAGGCAGCTATTTGTCTCACAAAACATCAAAGGCAAAACCAATAAGAGTGAAAGAGAAAGCCATCTCTATGTCTTTACGTTTTTTTTGAAGGTTGCTCCAATTTGGAGTCCAAATTGGAGTCCAATTTTAGACGTTGGAATTACGACTTTATTGCTTTATCAATAAGTGACATTTTGAATTAGTAGCAGTAGATGTGGCCTGAAGTTAGCCACTGACAGCTAATGTCATTTGTTTACGTGTGCATTATGATACAAGAAGAAGAAGAAGCAAATCATGAATTTATAGTGTGTTATTTGGTAAAAATCTCAGTTTATATTAAAAAGTCTTATTAGAAAACAAAGCTGTGCTCAAATTAATATGGCCCGTTTGGTGGAGGGCTGTAAATCACACTCTGCGAGGAAAGAAAATCGTGAAGAAGTGTTAACTTTTCACCAGTATGTTGAGAATTGTTTCAGGTTATATAAATACAAGCAATTACACTGAAGTTATTATATTCTTGTAGATAAATGTGTTTATTGTCCATTATATGCGGATTTCAACAATATATAATAGAAATTTTGTATAAATTTCAGAGGTTTTGTATTTACATAGTGATGTTTTGGATATCGATAAACCTTCGAAAGAGAAAATATGTTAATCTGAAAGAAAAATGTTTTGCCTACTTTATGTTTACCAAACACCATACAATTATACAAATTAGTAAGATCCAAAATATAAACTAAAGTGATAATATATAATATAAAATAGTGTGGTGTATTTTTTAATTATTATAATTATTAATTAATAATTCCTGTATATTATAATGGAGTTACGGTTGTACATAATCACAAAAACATGTCACAAATTTTCAAATTTAGCTTTGCTTTTTGGTTTTGCAGGGAATTAGGTGGCCTTTTGCAAGGATACTTCTATGTACTTTTTTAATTGACCAGAAAACGCCAGATGGAGAGCGATTATCGCCACCTATACATACTCGCAATAGGAGGAGCCACAAGTACGATCCTGGTCTTAAAATCCGCAACTACTCCTTGAGTACCCGGAGGCCGTGGTATTTATCTGGTCCAGGTGGACCGTTCGTGCCAAAGCATGGCTCTCCCACGTAAACGGACTGCTGTGCTCTATTTTCTTCACATATTTAGCTCCATGCTGACAATCTGAGAGCTTTTTGGTGTTGTCGTAACGTGTAAGCTAATAAATGATGTCCAATTGTTAATAAATAATAAATATATCTATTAGAATTTCCTTTTTTCATTTGTCTTTCCACGTAGGTACCCCAACTCAAGGGAGAAATGCATAAAGACATAAAAAGTCTATACATCTACTGTTTATATATTTACCAGCTGTATCCAAGGGAAAAGTATCCTATGTTTTAATCCAGAGCTTAAACTACTGCCATACCAAATTTCATTGAAATCTGGTCAATAGTTTTGCGTGAAAGAGTAACAAACATCCATCCATACATCCAGCCATCCTCACGAACTTTCATGTTTATAATAGTAGTAGGATATAGAACTGACAAGTCGATCGGACGATAGCCTGCATAGTGTGTGTGTGTAGTTCAAGAGACTAGCTTCCCCAACATACTTCTGTTTGTTGTAGACAATACTGCATAGATTCGTTTTTGATCGACTGATAATAATTTATAAATCACAAAGGTGCATAGATCATTATTCATTACGCATAAATCTTCCACTTTAATCATTCTATCTATTGGCTGCAAACTGCATTTAAATTCATTTAATAGTTTAAGATCTAAGAAACCATAAAGCGGAATAAAAGACTTCATTTTATGCTATGAAAAGATTAACATTTTCATCATTATTTTGATTTTTATCGACACAAAATGCCGACTAGGGACTTCACTGGCGGACGGGAATATATTTACATATGAAGTTGCTGATAAATACGAGCAATGCAACTTGTAACAAACTTCAGACAGCTGATCTGTCTGAAGTTGGTTACATATGTTCAAAACCTGTAACCGTCTACAAAAAACGAAACTAACGAACAACTAGATATCTCTTTCTTTCTCATTGGCATGTGTCATATAGGGGGATAAGGTACGATATATAATTTTGCTCTTGCTAATAGCCTTTACTCTTTATACTCTATGGACGAATTAAACAAAAAAAAAGTTATGAGTTTTGACATTTATATTTTTTTGGAGTTAGGTTACGACTAGAGGTGGGATATAACAGGTTAAATACGATACCTGTTATACCTGTTACTGTTATACGTTACTACCTGTTTCGGATACCTGTTAAAAATAACAGTCATGTTAGTAGGTACCTATGTATTATACGTACTCAGTTCGATTACTAGGTTGGAAGGTCATTCAAGTATACTTGAACGGCCTTCCACAACGTTTACAATAAATTCCTCATATTGTAAATGTATTTGTTCATAATATTTAGTGTGATGTTAGAATTTATAACACTGTAGTCTGTAAGTACATTTAATTATAACAGTACTAACCATTTGCCAGTTTCAAGTTAAAAAGGCGGGAAATAGAATATTCGTTCAAATTTTCATCACCGTATTTCTAAATCGTCAAGTCCAAAGTCTAGTCAAAGTCCAAATAAACAGTCAGGGTAGTCAATGAGTCGTCAGTCGATTCAGTAAAGTGGTAGACGCTTTACTGAAACTTCCTGTGGAGTTTTGGCGGAAAACCCCAAAATAGCACGCATTTTGTAGTTGAATCACTTGCCCACATTTGTACACGACAACGAATATCTAATGGTAAAATATATTCTACCAATATTAGGCATTAACAACCAAAATAACAATAATTTTGAAAGAAACACAAAAACACAATTATTTTTGATTGACTTTAGAATTTTTAAATTGATTTAATTGATAGTTCAAAGAGAATAAATAATCAATACTCCCTAGGAACTTTCAGTAAAGCTTTTATCACTTTACTGAATCGACTGACTTGACTTTAAGTGCACTGACTATTTATTTGGACTTTTGACTTGACTACGGTGTTGAAAATTTAAAAGAAAATTCAATTTCCCGCCCTTTCAACTTGACACTGGCAAATGGTTTGAAGCCGCAACGCGTATAAAAAAAAAGACAGAACTCGTGACAAATGACGTCTGTCTATAACCCGACCATATGTAATAGCACGTAGTGTATATGGGATTTGTTCTTGATTGACTACAACCTGAATTTTTTACTAAAAAAATACTAATTATTTCTCATTCTAGCAAGTAGTAGATGCATATAAGTGTAAGAGAGACATACAGAGTATTTAAATACTAAGTGCCTTTCGTTTTTGCATATGGAATCGTTATATGTGTAACAGAGAGACAAGATCGGACTATAGTATATCGGTAACACGTACGCTGTACTCAGGTAGGTATTTTTTACTTGTTACCAAAGATATTTTACTACTAGATGGTGGGATAGCGTGACCACTACAGTCTTTCTCGCTTCAACCCTGCTGTGTTGCTACCTTAAAAATCTTACCCTAAGTCTCGGGTAATTTCTGCCGATAATTCAAAAGAAGTTCATGAAATTGTAATAATGAATTATTCAATTAATTGTTGGAACAAGATTAAAAATATTGCATGTCTCGTGATGATCGAGACGCTTTTTGTTAGAGTTGACTAAGATATAAAAAGTGTATGGTGTTGATAATTGACGTAACCTCGTCGTGTTGTGATCTAAGGCAAAGGTTAGACGTTCAGAAAATATTATGATCCATAAGTATTTATAAAATACTGTGGTATTTACTAATCGCATAACGAGGGATCTCCACGGCGCAGTAAATACCCTGGAGGCCAAGCGGATAAGTGACCCTAATATGAAGGAATGTAAAATAAAACTCATTAGTCAAATTCACACACTTTAATTTCTACAGACAACATACCAAATTACTATTGCCTTGAACAAAATCAACTTAGAATATTGATGTCGTACTTTTTGCACTTCATTTGAAACATTTTTAAGACGTAATGAATTCTAACTTCTATGTATCTTAGTACTACCGTTTTTATAAGTAGAGTCAAATGATTGTTTAAATAATCTTGCTCTTTTATGTGATCATACAAAGTTTCAAAAATATTTGTCTTAGAAAAATATTTAAAAATTTGCAGTATAATTTTTGGAAGATTTTGATTATTTGCCAAAAACTGAGACCCATGTGTTTTTAATAACAAGCGGAATTGTCGTTCAGTATAATCACATACTTTTATTACATCCTGTGAAGGATAATTCAGTCCCCCCACATCTTTAAATGCTATAAAACTTTTAAAATTTGGTTCTATATCAGGTTTGGTAAAATCAATTACGGGAACTTTGGGTATGTCATATACTGCTTATGTAAAGACGTTTAGGCAAAAAAAAAAAAAAACTCGTGGATTTTTTTTATACAAAATTAAATTATGTTGCAGAAAATTACATCTATTGTATTATATTGACCACGCGCGAACAGATGTTCAGATATGAACTCGAATGACTTTTCCTGGTGTATGCAATATGTATCGCTGTCTCTGTCGTGCTACATCTGCTGTCCTTGTCGCGCGCGGACGCTTTATGCAAAAGATTTAATTTCTTGCAATATTTTAATTTAATAATTTTAGTTTCTATTTTTATTTTACACGGGTTTAATTTTTTTTTGCCTAAACGTCTTTACACAAGCAGTATATGACGTACCCAAAGTTTCCGTAATTGATTTTACCAAACCTTATATTTAAAATTGCACACAGACAGTCTCCACACTTTATTTACTTCTTAAGTTTTTTTACAATAAAACCTGCGATATATCCTGTTATTTCTTTAGAAAATTCACTGAGCTGATTATTATTTAAATAATCGTGAGATTCTGGAACATCAATAACTCCTAAATTTTCTTCCAGAGCATCGTCCTCATTTGAAAGTGAAGTTGACGCATTATGAGAGGAATTAAGTTTTCTGACATAATTGTTTTTATTAATGTTAGAATATTTACGTCTTCTAACGTCAAACAGTTGCCTGTTTCAATATTTTTTAACTCGCCGTGTATCAGCAGTTGCCTGTAGGCTGACATAAATTGTAACACATTAGCAGATTCAAGCATTTAAAGATTCTTGCGTAAACCCTGGTTCGCAGTCAATACAAGTATACCATTTATAAAGTGTTTTCAGGTGAGGCAAGTACGTATTAAAGTTTTTTCTAACGAAAAGGTACGCTTTCGGAGTTATAAAGTGGAGGCAAAGAGCAAACTTGCGCAAGGCCG
Source organism: Glaucopsyche alexis (assembly GCA_905404095.1). Lineage (NCBI taxonomy): Eukaryota > Metazoa > Arthropoda > Insecta > Lepidoptera > Lycaenidae > Glaucopsyche > Glaucopsyche alexis. The sequence continues at coordinate 20,255,452 of FR990051.1, read as the reverse complement.
GAGAATATTTTTAGGATAATTTTCTTTCTGAATGTACCTTTTCAGAAAGGCTTTATTTTCGACTTCAATGTTGAGTAACGTGTCTCGACTCTTCAGTGTTAATCCAACATTTTGGATTTTAATTCAACCAGAATATTTTCCAAAACTGCAACCTTCTTCTGCAGTCTTCTCCGCGACTCACGACTTGCACGCAATTTCTTCAACCGTGTCGCCGAAATCTTTTTTTGCCTTTCCAGCTGAAAATAAATGATAATTGTTACGCCCTGCATATTATATTTTTTTTGCCGTGCAGTGACGGCTTATACTATTTAAACTTGATTTTTTACTTGATTAACAAGCTTTCAATTCAATCACCTTAAGTTGAACATCTCTCAACTGGCGCTTAATATCACACTTTTCCGTTTTGGGACAACTTTGTGGTTTTGTTGATGCCAGCTTCTAAAACGTACAAAAACATAGAGTTAAAAAAGAGCAAAAAAAAATCAGATCTCTAAGCATTCTCTACAATAATAAAATGAGTACCATGTTTGGGTTGACATTTTCTTTGGATTGGCTCTTCATTATTTTCTTCTCTATGGAATAAGCATGTTGACTTGTTGACGGTTTAGAAGAAAAATCTTCTGGTTCCTAAAATAATCATAAATTTGGATTCATTATCTAATACTATGTATGTAATTATGTCAAGATTTCAAACTATGAAGGAATATACTTAAAAAAAACCTTTATATATTAACCCCTAACCATCCAACGATTCCTTGATCCCCTCCTATTATGATCCTCCCCTACTAAAGGATGGTAACACTTTTGTGACTCCTCTGCAATTGTCCATGGGCAGCGGTGGTTACCTAACATTGGGTTATACGCTTGCTCGTTTGCCGTCCTATGTCATTAAAAAATATATGCATATATTCTTATCAAACATGCCTTCTTTCTTGCAAAACATAGTCAGCCTTTCTTTTTTTCACTGTAGTTTGCACCGAAGCAGTAGAAGAATCAGTTTAAATTTCTTTCATCTGCAAAAATAATTACTTAATAATTATTATAATTTATTATTACAAAAAAAAATATATATAAAAAACTTATACCTATAAAGTTTTTTGTATTCCAAAAACATAAAAACAATTACCTATAAATGCATTGCGGAATTTTGAAATGTTGTTAATTTTAGTAATAAATAATTAAGTTAGTAAACTAAATGTTAATAAAAACAAACAAAATTTTGAACAAAATTATTATAATGAAGATGCCAATAACACTATTTCACTCATTAGTTTGAAATCAAATTGAGAGCTTACATGAATTTGTTTTTCAGGTATAGTTCCAGGTTTCAAATATTTTCTCCTTTTTGAAGTAATAAAATAAAATCCATCTTCAATATATATATTGAACATACTTTCGAACTTCCTTTTGGCTGCCAGTTTGAACGTCCAGTTGCTACCACCCATACATTCCGTACATCGGGTTCGGTCGGAAAACTAAAAATAAATAACTATTATTTTAATGACAGTCTAGTCTAGTTATTGGAAAATATTAACAAAGTGTCTAGCATAGAGTTATTTTTTTCCTAAATCTAGGCCAGTCGTTTAATATTAATGAGGGAATTCCACACAACTTACCTACCAAAATCTATTAAATATCAGTCTGCCATTTACTTGGATGTAACAAAGTTAAGCAAATAAATTAAAAAATAAATATGTTCCCTAGATGGCGCTGCACGGATTTTTTGGTGGATTTTGGTTTGATCCATCCACGATGTTAGCTATACGATACCTCAATAATTTATAATATCAAAGATGACACAACACAATATTATTAATTTATCGGGGAGATAATTTTGTCGACATGGCAACACAGCTTTCAATAATGATACGAGGTTTGAGGTTATGATAAATTACGTATTTCCGAAATTAAAGCAGACCTGCATGGCTTATTTTTATGGAGATGTCAGAAACAAAATAAAAACTCACTTTCATTCTAATTACTACGTGAAACTCTAAGAAAAACAACATTTATAGCGGTACTTACGCATGAAACGTTAATCCAGGTATTTGTTGTTCGCTACGGCTTTTACAGCCCACAATAGAACACCTCATCATCACAATCGAAAGAGTTTTCCTGGCCGCTTAATATAATACCTCTTTTAATGCTTCTTTTTCACTTATACACAAAAAAACAATTGAAAATCACGAAGCGTCTACTTGTTTGGCAAGTAATTGTCAACTGTGACACAGTTGCCAAGTGAAAAACCGGTCATACCGAAAGGGACAAAAAAAAAGTCATGCGTCTCTTTCATACATTAGTTGATTTGTATTGAGCTATCACTTTCTAACAATTCGTGACGTAATCGCTATCCATCTAGTAGTAAAATATCTTTGCTTGTTACGCTGCTAGTAACTGACGTACTCTGTTATGTTATTTAATAACTGTTATTTTAGTAACTGGATATCGACTGTTATGTGTTATTTCCAATTACCTGTTCCTTTTTACCTGTTACGTTAAATACGTCCCACCTCACTTACGACACTAATTGAAAATGACAGAAGCGCGGACAGAAGAATAAATCTTGAGCTTCGCGTTTTTAGAATTCTTTTGCGATTTACATATTTTAATAGAAATAAACATTATATAGATAAAACATTGCTAATTAAAATGCCTCGTTACCATACGGTGGAGATAAACAAAACAGAATGGATTGTGCCGGAGAGGTATCAAAATCTTACACCTGTAGGATCTGGCGCTTACGGCCAAGTTTGGTACGTACCTACCTATAATAGATATTAAAATAAATACATATTTGTGCCAAGCCAACGTTTATTAATAATATGAATTAATATAACCTTAATAAATTATTGAAAAAATGTATTATCTTGAAGATCTTTATAAAAAGTATGTATGTGTACTACTCTAGTTGAAAATGTGTAGGCGGAACTTGTTTCGATAGGTAGTAATAAAAATGTCTTCACTAACAAAGCGCTACGTTGAGATTAATTTCTGCTGTTCCGCTAGAATAAAATATGATTTAGAAACTATGAAAAACTGTTTTCTGATGTTCTGCTATGATGTTTTTGAAACTCTTAAAACCTTTAATATTACCCCTTGAACCTATTTGCAACATCACTTTTATTTGAAACAAAATCGTACTTAGTTTTTTAATGATATATGATTTCAGTTCTGCTATAGATACTCTACATGACATTAAAGTAGCTATCAAGAAGCTGGCAAGACCTTTTCAATCAGCAGTACACGCCAAGAGAACATATCGTGAATTGAGAATGTTGAAGCACATGAATCATGAAAATGTTATTGGTACGTACTTATACCAATCACCGTAAAATTGTAAAAACTATAAGATTGTAATATAACTAGTGAGATTGTAAAAATATGTTGTAAGACTCTTCGCGATATACATATATTATAATGTAACAAAAAATAATAAATTGTAAGCAGAATGTTTGGATTCGCAATCTTTCCACATTTTACAATCTGACTAGTTATATTACAATTTAACGGTTTTTACCCTTTATGGTGATATAAGCATTTAATACTTTAGAGTATAGTCTATTTGTGCTAAGTTTTCAGTGAATTATCAGACTCAATGTCAAAATGTCTTACTTTAATTGGTTAAATGTGAACATAGGCCATAGCATAAGCATCATTAGTCAATTTTGACACTTGCACTGCTGATTCACAACAATCTTAATGCTCGTTTAAATATTATTATATGCAATAAAATTTTTAAATATTTCTAGGTCTCCTGGATGTTTTTAGTCCAGAAAAAAGCTTGGAGGAGTTTCAGCAAGTGTATTTAGTTACACACTTGATGGGCGCGGACTTAAGCAACATTGTGAGGACTCAGAAGTTATCCGATGATCATGTGCAGTTTCTTGTGTATCAGATACTTAGAGGTTTAAAATATATTCACTCCGCGGGAATCATTCATAGGGTATGAAATTTAATAAGAATATCCACATTTTAGGTTTCTTATTGACTGTCTTGACTATCTGCCTAGAGATGGGTAAACGCCTGGACATTTTGGGCATTTACCGGGGTTTACCCATCTCTATCTGTGACCTTTTATTGTGGAATGAGAATAAGGAAAGCTGCTTAGTAGAAGTGCATTCATAGTGCATGATTTAGTCACATTCCATTGCAAATTCTTTTTTTTTTGTCTTCTTGTTTACTACAATCTGTCTCCTTTCCTTCGGACATTCAGCAGTATATTGGTTGGTGCTATTAATTTTATTAGAAAATCTGAAAATGACTAATCATTTTCAGACCTTAGAGGAGATATTATAATTTTGGAGAACAGTATTGTTTTTTTTTAATGCTATTAATTTATATTTCAGGACCTAAAACCTTCAAATATTGCTGTCAATGAGGACTGTGAATTGAAGATATTAGATTTTGGCCTTGCCAGACCTACAGAGACTGAAATGACTGGTTATGTAGCAACAAGGTAAATAATATACATAATAGTATGTTAGTGGACTATAATATGTACACTGTACAGTCTAAAAAGAATTCCTCCCTAATAATATAAAATGACTATTGTGTTACATAACACCTCTAAGTTATTATAATCAATTTATCATACTAAATACTCCTTTTCTGTTTTACATTACATTTCAATAAACCTTTGCTTACAAGGTTTGCTGATATAAGCATCATTACTTCTTGCACAGGTGGTATAGGGCACCTGAAATCATGCTCAATTGGATGCACTATAATCAGACTGTGGACATCTGGTCAGTGGGCTGTATCATGGCAGAGCTGCTCACCGGCAGAACTCTGTTCCCCGGCACAGATCGTATCCTTTTGTGTACAATTAATTATTTATTTCAGTGCCTTACTAATGATGCATGTATATTTGATAATATAAGTTAACTCGCACAAGCTTTGCTATGTATTCTCGACTCATCTACAGCTAAAGATTATTTTTATTTTTTTTATCTTTTTAATCTTGCCATCAGTCCACAAACTATGAGCAGATTTGTTGGCTGTACTGTGTCAGGTAGAGTAAGTTTCCCAGTAGAGACTACTCTCTAGGAATCTGGTCGCCTATATTAATTTGGCAGATCCAGGTCTAGTATTTGGCATCGTTTTAGACGTCTAAATGTCTCAGGAACAGTTAGCTGTACAGCCAAGTGGTTGGGGTGTTTTAATAGGCGATTTTTGTAATTTTTAGTGGCAGATGTAATTTCGTCCTTCACTGTTTTGATATTTAGGTAGTTATGGACCTCTTCGTTTTTAATGAACCAGGGTGCATTTGATATTTGCTTTAATATTGAGTCTTCAGCTCTTTGTTTAATTTTAATATTTGAGTCACTGGCTGATCCCCACAATTCAACTCCATACATCCATACAGCTAAAGATCTAATGTAAACTTTATGTATAATTTATATTGTCTAGAGTCTTGTATTGTGATGTTTAAAGTAGAAAATATTTTGTAAAATATTGTCAAAATTACATTTTATGTATCCATATTAAGTTGTAAATCATACAAATACATCTTAAAAGTTTATAATATTAATATAAGTGGTACCATAGGGGTTTGAATAGGACCAGCATGAGTAATATAAATGCATAGGGTATAATAGGTAATTATTAAAAAAGAATTTTACTTAATAAGTTATTTGAATAATATCCAATAAAATAAAACTAAATTACTTATAAGAAAAGCATGCTATTAAACAATAATATATTGTGGTTTGTCGACAGTAACATAATATTGGCTCTGCTCTCCCGGGAAAAATACTGGATATAACAATAACTTATTGCTTTGTTAACAAGAAACTGTGAATTAGTCGTTTTTCAACCTTAATTTACGAGACAGATATTCACCAGTTAAACTTGATCATGGAGGTACTGGGCACACCTGCACAGGAGTTTATGCAGAAAATATCTTCAGAGTCAGTAAGTAACAAGAAACATCTTAAGGATCAGGGTTCGATAGAAAATCCTAATATGTTCTTGACATGCGATTTGTGAATGTCCATAAATTTTCTGTACAATGTACTTACATTCTTGTGTATTTTGTAAGTTATGCGGTGTAAATTGTTTTGTCTGCCTTCAAATGTTTCTATATCTTCTGTAATGTCCTAATTGTTGTAAGTTTATAAAAAAAAGTATTCTATGTAAGGGGCTTTGTAACATAATTATGTCTTGCTTGTGTAAGTTTTGCTTACCTTAACATTTGCGCATTCAGATATTGACCAATTCACAAGAATTTTGTTCTTATGCGGGAAGCCAGATCAGGAAACAATTGATAAATTACTAAGCGAAGAGGTAAGCTTACTAACATTTTTGTTCACTTACAAAGGCTATCCCAAAATAATACTGTTTTGAATTGAAATTTAAACGCTTTCAACAATATAACAAGTAAAATACAACGTCAGGAGGTTGTAACTCCCCTAACAATAATTACGATATTCGACATTAGCCAGGCCTCTCACGACGGATCTTTATAATTAAACACGACTTTGCTAGGCCCGCAACTACATCCAGTCGCTGCCGACGCTGCACCGGCGCGACTTTCGCGAGGTGTTTCGCGGCGCCAACCCGCTCGCCGTCAACCTGCTGGAGCTCATGCTGGAGCTGGACGCTGACAAGTGAGCCACTCACACTTGACCAAAATCAACATTAGGCACAGAGGATACAGTACCCAACCGAAACGTATACACATCGACGTTCGAAAAGATATGCGGCTAGTGTCGGCAATTGTAGTGTAGATGTTGTAATACCAGATCAAGTATCATGGCACCAACTTCAAAATATACCCTTTCAATAAAAAAAAAATGTTCATACCGGTCCAAGCCTCTTTGGGTAATTAGGTAACAATAACGTACAAAAAATATCCTGACTAATAATAATTGTTAACCTGCTACTGTCGGTAGTCAGTAAAAAGTGACAAAATTCAAACTTTATTCACCATTTCAAATTCAAAATCATGTCGCTAGTGTGATCATGAAATTTTACTCTGAACGCAACTAAAGCAGTCAACTTGAACTGTGCGCAGGCGCATCACGGCGGAGCAGGCGCTGGCGCACGCGTACCTGGCGCAGTACGCCGACCCCACCGATGAGCCCACGTCTGCGCCCTACGATCAGAGCTTCGAGGACATGGATCTGCTCGTCGACAAATGGAAAGGTGAGGGCAAACTGTTAGGCCACTTACACATCTGTGGCTTCTTGCAGTGATGCAAGAAAAAAATATTGTATGTTGTAAAACAGAAGGCCGTTAATTTATGTTATTAGTTAGTAACCTAACCAAGAGCATGTCAGGACTGTCAGGTGTCTGACAGTCTTAAGTAAAACGTAGTGATTATATTATCTTTGGTCTTAAGGGTCAATTGACACAGAAACGTTGTGGTGTACAAACCACTTTATTACCCGAAAACCAACGATACCCCACACGACGGGTAGAATGAAAAAAAATCCATGATCATTATTTATATATTACTAGTTACTACAAATATATAAATAATGATCATGGATTTTTAAAACCTAAAATACAAAATTATAATTAGTTAAATTATAATTTTCTATTTTAGGGGTGACTCCCTATACCAGTGTTTTTCAACCTTTTTCATGATGCGACCCCCTTGTATGAAAAAAATATTTCGCGACCCCCGACCCTTCGCTTTTTTATCATGTATGTATGTGTATGTTACAATGTTACAAATTTTCATTCCATACGACGTTTTTATGCGTCCCCAATCCCCATTCGGATATAAGTACATAATATAGTACGTGATACACATTATTTTACAATTACATACATCGATGATATCGATGATCGATTTATGAGTATATCCTTTTGGTAAAATTCTCTTACTTAATAAATCAATATTTAAAAAAATCTTTATTGTTTTCTTACTAAAGTTCTCCCGACCTCCGGCGACCCCCCTACAGAAGCTTCGCGACCCCCCAGGGGGTCGCGACCCACAGGTTGAAAAACACTGCCCTATACAATATGTGAAGTACTGTATAGGGGCTCACCCCCGAAATACAAAATTATCGCCAAAATAAAGTCTATATGAAAACTATAATTATACAAAGTTTCGTCTATTTATTTTTTATTAAATACTAGCTTTTGTCCGCGACTCCGTCCGCGTGGAGTTCGGTTTCCATACAAAATTTTAACCCCTTTTTCACCCCCAAAATTTTAGGGGGTGAAAAAGGGGTTAAAATTTTGTAAGCTAGCATATTTATAATTACTGTAGTTACTAGTTAGCAAGGGAGGACGAACGAACAGAGCGAAACTATAAGGGTTCCTTGTATAACTACTACGGAACCGTAGAAAGGGGCCCGTTAACCGATACGCAGCAAAATAATGTCAAAATGGGTGAAACGGTTTTCCACCACACACGATGTGTCATAGTCTTCACTTGGCGTAATCAATTCTTTGATCCTTTGGCTATCTAGTGGTGTAATTAAATTTTTGGTGGGTGATATTATCATAAAAATAAGCTGTGTTAAAAGTAAGCACCAAATTCTGATGTCTCAATTTTTTACTAATATGATTAGGAAGCAGTTTTGAATACAATATATTCACGTCAAAAGGTTTAAAATGAAACATTTTTTTCAGAGCTCGTGTGGAAGGAAGTCGTGGAGTTCAAGCCTCACCCGCAGCACATGAACACCGTGATCGAAGTGAACCCCTCGTAATTATACACACAATATACAACAACGGCAATAACAGCATCCGTGTCAGTTCGCATACAAATATTTGTATAACCGTGCATTCGAGATAAGGGCGATACCACAGTCATTAAGATAATGATAATAATGCCACGTTTATCCACAACTAAAAAGGTAGTAACAAAATCCGTACGATTTATAATCTCAGTCGGTAATATAACATTTTTTTATCATTTTATCTCTCTTTCTTTACTTGTCAGTTATTAGAGATAGAATTATAATATTTTGGCGGATAATTTATACTGATTGCGATTATATTTCAGAGTTTAGGATCGCTCGGTTATCCGTATGTCTTTCTGTCTGTCAACGCCCGCGTTAATGTCTAGATTCTAGGTCAGTCCCATGAAATATATTTGTGTGAATTTTTCGTGATTTTTGTTGCAACAAAAACGTATTATAGGGAAGTTCCCATTAACTTACTCTTTTATATGTAAGATATTTTTATATGTTGTTTGTTTTTAAAACAAAACGAAAGAAACTTATTATCTTTATTCTATTTAATATAATTTTTTTATAAATTATAAGATACATCATACATGCTATTTTTAAAGATTTTTAAAAGTTCTATTACCTATTGAAAGTGTGATGACACGCGTACTAAATTATAGCAATATATTATATCCAAATCAAGTTTTTTTTGTTACGAAGTTAGACTTCTAAATAAATTTATTTATAATTTTGCCATTTATGTAAAAATATTTTAAGCAAAAAAATAGGTTATTTAGCAGTAAATAGCAATACCTATTATTGTGAAAAGCGCGTTTAATAGGTGGCCCGGGCATTAAATAGAGTATTATATACAGGTATCCCTTAATTCAATGATTAGTGTGTAGGCTTGTGGTAGACCAATTAGCGCCACAATTCTGAATCGCGCTATTGAAGTTTTCTAAGATTGGCGCTATATATACGACATCTGTAATGCATACAAATGGGCTTTGACCTGACCGAGCATAACACCTCGCCCGGTCGGAGATCTCCCTTAGGGGCTTCCACTATCCCCACAGCCTTATATTAACGTTTTTTCTACGTACACGTTCTGTGAGCGTATACTCTTCACCACCCGCGTTTCTCTTCACGCACCGTATACGCTTACGGCCACACATCTTCAATTTTCACTCTTGCATCTTCTCTTATTCGTGCCAGAAATAATATATCAGTTCCAAAAGAGCCAAGGTAATACAAAAGGTATTTTTATTTTCCTGTTGAATATAACAAAAACCTTATACATAGTTTTAAAATCTTACAATTCTGTAGTTTTTGCCTGACTAAGTTATTTACAAGCGAAATTATTAGATCCATGTATTTCTAAATTCTTTGAAAATTTTCGCTTTCCGTCCAATTTCACTCATCGCTTAACGGAAAAATATTCTAGGGCGATTAAAAAGAGAAGATAAGCTTTTTAATCATTTGATTGAAATAAAATAATTTTACCTATTTATCTTTAGGAAGAATTAGAATTAAGGCGTTTGTTGGTAATTAACTACATAATTAAAGAAAAATAGAAAGTTTTCTTTACTTTGTTGTTTCATTTCTTATAAACGTACAACCTCAGCTTAATAATAATTAACTACAAGCAAAATATAAAGTGCTGTTTCAACTGGTTATTTTTGTTGATTTAGTTAATATACATATTTAGTAACCACTAGATTGTAACCGTTTCTGGTTTATATTATAAGAAATTAAAAAGCACATTCATGTAAGTAATTTGTGTTTGAATGAAGCCTTATCAGCTAATGATATCAACATACAGTACATTATCATTGTACACGGAACAGAAAACAAGTAGAGAATCGGAGTTTTGAACTGTAGAAGAGTGACGGTGTTGTTTTTGTATTTCCTCCATATATTTGTGTTATTACCTTTCTTATTGTGTAAAATTGGTATATTATTTATGACCAAATATTCACAAACGTCCACAGGTGTAGGCAAAATATGGTTTAACTTCAAAAACTTGCTATTTCGTCTAGTTTTCATGCTAGTTTGTCCAAAACTACCTAGGAAGTTTCAGTAAAGCGTCTGCTTCTTTACTAAATCGACTGACTTGACTCATAGACTGGACTGCACTAACGAATTGGATTAGATGATTTAGAAATTATTTAATTTTAGAAACACCGCAAGAAAAAGGTGTGTAACTTAAAATGGCCTTTACTCTTTATACTCTATGTTAAATAGAAAATCATTAAAAAATAAAGCTGTCATGAATTCGCTATTTGTCAGTTGTCACCAGTGTGTCATTGTCAGTTTATAAAAATACTTGAAAAATACGAACATTTTTTATTTTATATTTATTTTGAACTGTACTATCTATTTAAAACAGTGGTGCGAATTTTATAATCGAAAAAATGTCGCAATTAGCAGGCGTGAAGCCTATGACCATCTGTGGTCGTGTGGCATCAGAACGTGAAAGATGTATTGGAATGACTGATGCTGAACGAGCTTGGCGTAAGCAGTGGCTGAAGGATCAAATTTTAGCCCCCAACGAACCCGTTCACGTTGAAGAGTATTGGAAAGAACGTATTAATCCTATCCGTCGCTTCTATCGCAAACCTCTGGACGTTCTTTATGATCGCTTGGCTCCAGTACTGGTAAAGTTACATAATCGTACTAACCTAAACAATGCAAATGCTGTAATAGTCATCACAGAATTTGTCTCTGGTTGATGTATTGAATATAACGCGTTTCAAATGAGAATAGGAACGTCAATGACCTTTATCTGTCAAATATCACTTGAAAAGTGTGATTTTCAGAAAAACTAATGTGCATATAAATATTAATAGTATTGCATCGAATTTAAATAAGAATGTTAAATAGTAATCAATTATCTAAACATAAATTTAACTATCATAACAGTCTAAATTCGAAACAATATGGCGCCGATTCGGTCCTATTCTCATTAGAACAGCACTATACGATGATAGTTTGCATGTCTATAAACGTTTACATCTAATTTTAGGGTGCTCAAAGGGCTGCAGACTACAGATACATCACAGGCAAACTTGGGTTTATGGCTGTTGGTGTTCTGGCCATCCATTACTATTTCAAATATCAAGGAAATGTTAGTATAAAATATATTCTTTTTGCTTTAATTTTTTGAGTCTTAAATATCATTGCCGATAGATTTGTGTAATAAAAATTATGTTCTCAGTATAACTCAATATCAATATTTTAAGTGATCACAAGATAATTTGTATAATACTCAAATCGTTGAATTGTGGCATAACTATGAATGAATTCCAGAATTTTAATACAAACATATCATTTACTTGTGATTATTTTAATAATTTATTTTGTTATTGCAAAATGGTATATATACAGCTACATGATATTATTTTGTAGGATTGGACTAAGAAAGGTGGCTGGAGGGTGATGAAGTCAAAGCCAATGGTGTTACCCGGCCAACCTGGATTTCCGTTTAAGTCTGAACGTACTACTGATGCTGATTATGCTGATAGAGGATTCAAGAACTCTGCCATGTTCAACCAAAAGTGATTCAATAAAATGTTATAGATACAACTTAGAATTAATAAATAAAATACAATATTGTTATGCAAAGTGTATTCCCTCTGCATTGAAAGCATGAAGTAGTTTCATAAAATCATCACAGTCCATTGTCCGAGCACGCATTTGATCTGCTTCAGCCTTTGTTAGAATTTCTTGAACTTTTTGTTTTATGTCAAAATCTTCGGGTATATCCTAGAATACAAAAATTTTTGGACAACAATTTACATAATTACGTCAAATTTAATTGAAAATTTTAAAGATTGATTTTACCTTATTATGTAATGAACAATGAACTCTATAATTTTTTTCCAGGACTGCCATGGTTGTACTGTGTTTAAAAGCTGCAGATAATGTTTTGTTTTTTCTTACAAATGCAATTCTAGTAAGCCCATCCCATTCAACAAAATTAATAGGCGGTGGTGGGTTTCTTGGTTCTATTCTTACAACACTGGATTCAACTTTTGGTGGAGGTCGGAAATTGTTTTTGCCGACCTGAAACAATTAAATAAAATTTAATTTATGCACTTTGATAATTTACTTATAAATACATTTTGATATCATATCAATAATTTAAAATAGCATAGGAGAAACTTACAAAGCCATGCAATTAATGGGTATTTAATGTATAGCAGTCCATAAATCTCACCTTCATTAACATATCAACTCGAGCTAGTAGCTGAGTGTTTATAGACAGCCTACAATACAGTTTGTCACCTGGCTTTGCTACTAATCTTTGGGCAAATTCCTGTTGGAACATTAGTACCGCACATCTAAAGAATGGCCTATGCAAGAGTAATTTAAATACCAGCGGTGAGCTGATTTGGTAAGGTATGTTTGCTACACAAATGTCGAAAAATGGCAGTTCTGTTTTTAATACATCTCCGACTAAAATCTGAAGTTTTGCTTGGTAAGGTGTTCCTTGAACTCTTTTCTGAAGCTCAGCAACTAACCTGTTTGTAAAGAAAAAAAAAAGTTTAAATTATATGCCACAAATTGCCTCTGTGTCATGTTGCGTGCATAAAGTTTATTATATAAACAAAATAATAAATAATGTCATAAAGCAAATCTGTACCTGGTATCAATTTCACAGGCAACAACTTTCTTCACTCTGTCTAACAACTTAACAGTCATATTACCAGTACCTGGACCAATTTCAAGGGCTACATCTGTAGGTCTTAAGCCTGATTTATCTAACATGGATGTGATAATAAGAGGATTTTTTAGAATATGTTGACCAAAATCTTTATTGAATTGAATTCCTGAAAAAAAAAAACACATAAGTAATATTCAGATTTAACAAGTGTGATGGAAAAAATTGATTTTCAATAAATTTTGACCAATACTCCAAAAATAAACCAAGTCTAAAGTTAATCTAACCTAAAGGCAAAGCTTTACCTTGTTTTGCAATTTCTTTATGAACTCTACATTTCTTTTCTGCTTTGATTTTCGGCATTTTAATTTGGTGTTTATAAAATAAATCGATAAATCTACAACTTTAAATAGAAAAAAATAAACCACACGTGAAATTTTAGAAAAGTGAAGTGGAAAAAAATAAATATTTGACAATTGTTTTTTTTAACCGGCTGGTTTATGGCAGTATAGCATAAAACTAATGCCAGTATATAATATACAATGAGAATGTTTAATAATTTTTTCTGCCGTTAGGGAGCAGACCCAACCAAAGAATTAATACTTAAAACGCGTTTCAAATGTTATTAGGAACGTCAATGGCCTTTTTCTGTCAAATGTCACTTAAAAAGTGCAATTTTCAGAAAAACTTATGTGCATATAAATATTAATAGTCGCATTGAATTTAAATAAAAACGTTAAATAGTAAACAAATAACAAAACATACATTTAACTATCATAACAGCCTAAATTCAAATCAATATGGCGGCGACTCGATCCTATTCTCATTTGAATCGCACTAACATAGAAGGTAAACTAAAATCGAACCCGTAGGCAGCTATTTGTCTCACTAAACATCAACGGCAAAAACCAATAAGAGTGAAAGAGAAAGCCATCTTCATGTCTTTTCGTTTTTTTCTAAGATTGGCTGGACTCCAGAATACTAATAATGTCATGTATACAAAGAAATCATGTATATTTTTTTCTATGGTATAGTCTGCGGCCTTTGTAGCACTTTGTAGTCTGTGGGAACCCGCGACATTCGTCAATTTTTGGCATGGTTGAACTTAGCAAGTCCAAACGAAATAAAAACGTTTATCACTAAAATTATTATGAAAATGGAGTGGAAACCTGAGCAAGAAGGGCTGTTGCAAATATTAACACTTTTAAAAGAGTCTCAATCTCCAGATACTGCTACTCAAAGAGCAGTCCAACAAGTATCCTTTTTAAAGTTTTCACGTCAATGAATTTTATCGGCGTGGTTTTTTAAAGTTATACAGAAGTACCTATCTAATTTTGAAAGATACGGTGAGCATTCGTTAAAGAAATTTCTAAACAGGTCATGGTACTAATTATTGCTATCTTTTAGAACTTTTGGTTTAGCGCTTTTAATGATATCGATTTTCCGACATGACAGCCATTGACAGATTTTGATTTCCATAACAATGTAATCACAGAAATTGGAGGAACTAAATAAATACCCGGACTTTAATAACTACTTGATATTTGTCCTCACAAAGTTGGTGACCGAGGAGGAGCCAACTAGGTCTTTGAGTGGACTTATTTTAAAAAATAATGTAAAAGCAAGGTATAACAGTTTTCTGCCGGAGGTTGCCGAGTTTATCAAAAGGGAATGTCTGTCGGCTGTAGGAGACCCTTCTCCACTGATAAGAGCTACTGTGGGTATAATCATCACAACCATCGCTAGCAAGGGCGAGCTAACATCATGGCCGGAACTGTTGCCAGCACTATGCCAGATGCTCGATTCACAAGATTACAATGTTTGTGAGGTAAATAATATTATACTCTTCTTCTTCTATTAAATGGCAATCGCGGTTACAAAGGTTTTGCACTATTCTGCCAGTGTCGAGTATATAAAGACTTTTTTTTTTATTTCATTTTTAAATTTTATATTAAACAAATTATTTGATTTATAATATTCTGTAAGTAACAACAAAAATATTATACATTTAAAGGATATCTACTGTTAAACAATTAATATTATGCTCATTGAAACATTGTTTTATTACTTAGCCGCTAGGGCGTCGCGCGGCACATAAATACAAATAAAAACCACCCCGTTGGGCGTCGGCCGGCACATTTGCCCATTTTTATTGCTATATTTTCTGTTTATTCTCATTTGTAAATATCTGGATTTTTATCTGTGATTGAAATTTATTTACTTAGAACAGGGATAAAACAAAGCTGTTATAGTTTTTTGTCTTTGCTGTTGTACTCAATAATAAAATAAATAATTGTTTGTCTCAGAGTAAAGAAATCAAATTAAATATGTTTTTTATTGAGTTTAAAAACGAAGAATTGGGAAAAAAAAACAATTATTTTGTGTTCACATCATGATTGCTTTTATTCGTTAAGTTTTTTTTAAATTCCAGTTACATCATCATATAAGGAATTTATTCTATTTTCTAAATATATATAACATGCGATAGTTTTAAAATCAATTGATTAATATAATCTTGAAAAACCGGAACCGGAGAAACCGCGCGAACGCCTTCAGTGCCGGATGCCGGACCCGCTGACACCGTCCGGCTTTTGAAATTTTAACAGTCCGATGCCCGAGAGGTTAAGTCAGTATTTTTAGTGCCTTTGATTTGCAAACATGTTCACTTTAACAAATCAAAAGTGATAGTCAATAAATAAACTACTGACAAATAAGGTGTTCCACTAGCACGGTCAGAACAAAAATTTCGTTATTTACATTCACATTCTGTTTCTTTAGTGCCACTATGATCGTTCGTAACTGTTTTCACCCCTGTTCCAGACGCAACTGTCATCTGTCAAAAACTGTTAAAAACGCTAAGAATGATCACAACATTTCGCTAATTTTTACCCAGCTCTCTACTTGGGTTAAAATTAGCACTTTTTGACGTTTTCAACATCAGTTGTGATCAGCTGTCAGTTGTTCCAGTAGTCACAAAAATTGCTAAAAACGACATTTTCGAAATTTTCAATAATGTTATTTCGCTAAAAGAAAACCATTTTGTGGTAAAAATTATCGTAGCGTTTTGGGCAAAATTAGTGCTGTATGGAACACGCTAAAATAGGTACACTTCAGAAACTGAACATAAGTTACATTACATCTTTACTATTACTATATTTTTATTTTTTATCGATTGTATTATTTTGTTATTATATTTATCTATTACTACATTTTTATTGATTGTATTATTTTGTTTTAGGGAGCATTTGGTGCATTACAAAAGATTTGCGAAGATACAGCAGAGTTACTAGACAGCGACGCATTAAATAGACCGTTGAATGTGTTGATACCTAAGTTCCTACAGTTCTTTAGACATTCATCACCTAAAATAAGATGTCATGCCATAGCATGCGTGAACTACTTCATTATGGGCAGATCTCAGGCACTTATGATGCACATAGACTCCTTTATTGAGGTAATTTGTACTAAAAAATATCTTAACCTACAGTTTTATTTATGCGCAGATTTGTTTTTAGGTTCCGAAATAAAGATTCAATAATTTAAGTATTTATTAGAAGCAGCTTTCAGAAAAAACTCTATGTATAAATGTTTAATAGAAGGTCATAGCAAATAGTCACAAATTAAATATTTTGACCTATTTTACAGTAATTTTCCTCATAACTAACCTAATAATGTTGTTTATTTTTAAAGGCCTAAAATAAAAAAGTATAATAACTTTAGGATATTTATTTCTATAAAAGTATCTGGCTACATTCATTGGTTTGATTGAAATAAGTTGAATAAATTTGTTTTTTTTTTTAGAATCTATTTCACCTGGCAGCTGATGAAGACCCTGATGTGAGAAAAAATGTATGCCATGCACTTGTGCTGCTGCTGGAAGTGAGATTGGATAGGCTAATACCTTACCTACCCAATATTATAGAAGTGAGTATCTCCTGAAAACATAATATTTGAGCTCATATATTTCATTTCTAAACTAAGCTACTTGTAGAGAATCATGAGAAGCATTAAACTTCTTTAGTTGCTAAATAATATAATAGAATAGACAAAATTGTGACATACCTTGAAAAAGGTGGAAGTTTTTAATGATATTTAAATTACTAAATACTAGTGTTTGGTATAATTAGCAATAATAAATAATTAATTGTTAAATGCCTATAAGCAGTCATGAAATTAATCGTAGTTGCTAAAAAAACGATTGCTAATATTATTGTGCGCAGCAATCATCTGCTTTCATGAAAAAAATATGCGACCGCGCTGGTTCGCACCACGACGCTAAGTGCTAACTGGCTATTGTGCTATTGCTAGTTGCAAATGCTAAAGTCCGATGCGAAATAATTTTGACTAGACGCGCGACGCGACCCGAGAGGTCACGATGCCGCGATGTTCCACGAATTAATACGAGCGACTAGCGAGTGAGAAGAGAAAATACATTACTGGCAGTCAAATTTTTTCAAAATAAAGTTAATTGCATGCGTTTAGGGTCCATTATTCAATAGTTGTTTTTTAATTAATGTTTTCGTATTGTTTGTTAATACTTAATAGGCGACGTGACATAATGAAAAAAAAAAGATTAGCATTTCACCAAACACAGCTATTTGTGATCATTAAAAATCGATTTTAGCAAATATATGTTATATATAGGTACCTATGCTAAGACATGAAAATTAGCATGCTAATGAAATTAATGAAAAATAGCATATAGCATATATTAATGAAAAATAACCAGTTTCACGGTGTTCTTATAAGTGTTTAATAGCTTTTTCATATGTTTCATGACTTTTTTTTTTGAAGTGACGGGAACTAACATGTGAATAAGTTGACACTTTTCACAAGATGTGAAACAGAGCCTAAATACATACAACAAAGAAAGCCTTTGTGCTGACAAATAAAAATATTCTAGTGTGTTACATATATTAACAAAAACCTATTTTTCAGTACATGTTAATGCGCACTCAAGATGCTGAAGAGGGTGTCGCTTTAGAAGCATGCGAATTCTGGCTTTCATTAGCAGAACAAAATGTCTGCAGAGATGTGAGTATAATAGCTAAGTCAATTGTCTTTTTATGTTGTATTACTATTTACTGACACATTTTAAAAAATGTTTCTTCATAACTAAAAGATTTGTGTCAATTCCTCAAGACATGAAGGGAACATATTATTATCTACAATAATTGTACTTTGTATACATAATATACAACATAGGAGATAAAACATTTCTTATCTTATTGGTTATCTTTACAACCACACACTTCTTAGTTAGAAGTTAGAAATAATATACAACAAAAACACAATTAGTGTCTGTCCTCTTCTCAATCACTTAAAACTTTGAAGTCTACATACTAGACTTTCTATTAGCCAATAGTTAAGTTGGGATGTAAAGTGAATTTGTATGAAGTATTAGCCAATACTAGATCTCTGTAACTTTTTTATTTTTCATGTGTCAACATACCTACACAATATTGCCAATCTTACAACTGCTTAGCATTTCACGATATTGATTTCAAAAAAGAAAGAAAGCCAGAGAGAGAGTAAAGTGGGCATAGTACTTTTTAGGATTCCGTAATACTTGAGGAACCCTTATAGTTTCGCTCTATCCATCCGTCAGTCTGTCTGTCTGTCTGTCTGTCTGTCCTTGCTTCTAGCGTCGGTAATCTTATATATAAAAATGTTATGTTGGTTTGTGTGCTCTTCAAAAACTCAAAAAGTTCTGCACCGATCAAGCTGAAATTTTAGCATGATATAATAATCCGCATCAAGGATTGTTTTTATCTATTTTTTATCCGCGACCGCGAAAAAACTATATTTACGCGGGCGAAGCCGCGGGTAACTGCTAGTTATGAATATTAATGGATTCGTTAAATAGGTCTTTTGAAATAAAGGCGAGATTTCATACATAACTTTTTATAAAGTCAGCCTTTTTCAAGTAATTGGCCTCCAAAGTGATTTATAAGTTGGTGGCCCCCTGGCATTTCTAAACTATAAGACTTAGAAACTTGCAATTTTCTATGCTGATAGATCATGCTAAAAACTCTTTAGGAAAATTATCTATTTTAAACCAAATAACTTTTTGAAGTAATTTGAAAAAAACATATTAGGGTGACACACCCAATTGCTAGCACTGTACCAAATTATCAGTATCCCGAACAAATAGTAGAATTATAAGCTTCTCACTTATTAATATTTGTTTCCACTTAATAAAAACAAAAATATAATGTTTCTGGAATCTACTGCCGGCGACACCACACTTTTCGACTTAAAAACAGCGACATATAAGTAAATGAGTGTTGGTGTCCTACAGTTTGAATTTTTTTGGCAGATTCCTTGTAATTGACTGTAAGCTCACGTATTTTCATATTATGCTATTTTTGACCTTTTCCATATTTTTTACTCAAACTTTTGGTCTGTCTAATAACTGAGATGTTTTATGAGGCTTATCTAGTAAAAGAGAGTTAAATTTATAGCAAAATTATTGATAAAACACATGGTGCTGACATCTGGGTCCAATATTCCAATTTATCAGCACTAGTGGTCTACTATGGAACAAATGAATGTTATATAACGTTTATACTCTTTTAAGTTGCATAGTATTTTTTATAGAGTTTAAGTTTCCTTTATATAAGAGTGCGCTAGTCAATGGTTCGAACTCAGTGCGGCGCGTGGGGAAAATGCTTGTTATTTCACATAATATCGGCGAAAAAAAGATATAGCCATAAAATAGTTATCTATACTTATATGAGACGCTATAGTGCACACATTTATATTGCTTTGTAAAGTATTTTACAAACGGTGTCCTCAGATTACGCAAATCAACACTGAGCTGTTGGTGTTTTATGAGCAAACTACCTATATAATATTAATATCTGAAGTAAAAATTTCGGAATAATGAAACTGTGTCGGTATGTGCTTACATTCATCTTCAAGCTTCGTTTGTTTTTTTATTTACGGTCAAAGTTGCGCTAAAATCCGATGTTTGGAGGCTATTAAAATTTTAGAAATATAAGCACATACCGACATAGATAAGTGTAATAAAAATCGATATCACAAAAAATTCGGGTCTACAATATTTGACTTTAGAGTAAATCACCAACAGCGTTTGTATAGAGAAAAAACCGACTAGCGCAGCCTTAAGTAAAAAAACAAATACGTGTCTTGAGTTTTAGCAGGTAAATTAATACTTATTTTGATTGATATTCGGTTAGTTGTTGCAAATTCTTTAACCTAGATAAACTACACGTCTTTCAGTACCACTTTTTAGGGTTTCGTAGCCAAATGGCAAAAAACGGCACCCTTATGGATTCATGTCTGTCTGTTTGTCTGTATGTCCGTCCGTATGTCACAGCCACTTTTTTCCGAAAGTATAAGAACTATAGTATTGTTGAAATTTGGTAAGTAGATGTATTGTATGAACCGCATTAAGATTTTCACACAAAAATAGAAAAAAAAAAACAATAATTTTTGGGGTATCCCCATACTTAGAATTGAAACTCAACATTTTTTTCACGTGTGGGGTATTTATGGATAGGTCTTCAAAAATTTAGGTTTCTAATATCATTTTTTTTCTAAACTGAATAGTTTGCGTGAGAGACACTTCCAAAGTGGTAAAATGTGTGTCCCTGTAACTTCTAAAATAAGAGAATGATAATACTAAAAAAAATATATGATGTACATTAGTATGCAAACTTCCACCGAAAATTGGTTTAAACGAGATCTAGTAAGAAGTTTTTTTTAATACGTCATAAATCGTAAACTGCAATTTACCTTTCATTCAATCAACTCTCTACAAGAACTTTTATGTTATGTTACTTGCTGCTACGGAATCCTTCATGGGCGAGTCCGACTCGCACTTGGCCGCTTTGAATTATTTTAAATAGGATCCATATTATGTATAAAATAAGGGGAAAAAACAAAAGGGGGGATCAAGTCTCTCCAGTTTCCTGTACTATAAACTATAACTCAATAGTAATTTTACCATAGTCATTTACAAATTTGATGCTTCATTAAGACTAAAAATAAATGGAATAAAAACTTAATTAAAAATACTAGACTTAAACTTGGAATAACTATATACTAAGGTTAATGAGAAAGATTTGACTAATTAATAAGAATTAATGTGATATTTTTAAAGGCAAATTTTTATGAAATTGATTATCAGGCAAGGTACATAATATTATTATTTTTAAACAAAAAATTAAACCGACTTCCAAAGTAAAAATACACAAAAAAGTATGAAATAAAACTTATTTTATAAATAATTTCCCTTTTAAATTTGGCTATTTCTCTACTTAATCTTCTTTATTTTGAAGTCGCTACCAGCCCAAACGATATCCTACAATATTTTATAGAACTCACGTTCATATTTGCTGGTACCGACTTCAAAATTAAGAATATTGAGTAGAGAAACAGCCAAATTTAAAAGGGGAATTATTTAGAAAATAATTTTATTTCATACTTTTTTGTGTATTTTTACTTTGGAAGGCGGTTTAATTTTTTGTTTAAAAATAATAATTTCACCCTTTTTAGTGATATATCTTGTTAAGTTATTATTAATACTTTTTAAAAACGTCTAAAATAAACGATCGAATGTATAAATGAATACGCGCCAAGCTTCCATTAGGTATTGTTATTAAGATGATGATGATGATTACTGTAAGTTACAAAGTGGCATATGCTTGCAGTTCTTTAAACAATTCCGAAATTTCCTAATGCAAATCTTTAAAGACTGAGGAGTTCTGTTCAGTGCTTTTGGATTCAGGGTATACCTTGGTACAACGTCTTATTCTTTGGTAGCATATGCTTGTGTTACTTCAGTAAAAGTCAAAATCACTATATGTGTCGATATAAATTTCGAGGAGTTCCCTCGATTCCTCATGGATCGCATCATCACGTTTCCACTTTAGTGACCAATTTCGAATTAAACCCTTTACAACAACAAAAGAATTTTGAAAATAGGTCCATAAACGGCAGAGTAATGTTCAAAGATCTCCGTGTTAGTGTAAAATACTATGAGATATTTATCATCATAATGTGATGATGTATGCTGTGATAGAGGTGGTGATGATGATGATTACTCTAATTGACAAAGTGGCATATGCTTGCAGTTCTTTAAACAACGCCATAATCCCCAAATATGTATCTATAAGGGAGTCAGGAGTTCTGTTCTGTACTTTTGGATCCAGGGTATACCTTGGAGCAAAATCTTACTTTTTGGTAGCATATGCTTGGACTACTTCAGAAAAAGTTAAAATCACCATATGTGTCCATATAAATTTTGAGGAGTTCCCTCGTTTCCTCATGGATCCCATCATCAGGTCACCAATTTTCTAAAAATGGGACCAACTTCGGATTATACCTTTTACATTAAAAAAAGAAATTTGAAAATCGGCCAACAGACGGCGGAGTTATCCGCGAACATACAAAAAAAAACGACAAAAAAATATATACAGCCGAACAACCGCCTCCTTTTTTTGGAAGTCGGTTAAAAAAGAGATTATTTATTTCATAATGTTGCCCGCGGCTCCCCTCGCGTAAATACAGTATCCCATGGGAACAAACTGTGCTTTTTATCCTTTGTTTTAATCCAGAGCTTAAACTACTACCATACAAAATTTCATCGAAATCGGTTCAGTATTTTTTGCGTGATATAGTAACAAATATCCATCCATCCATACATGTATCCATCCATCCTCACAAACACTCACATTTATAATATTAGTAGAATTATCAATTAACTACCGAATTTCATCACCACTATCAAAGGACTGATAATTTGGTACCCCAGTGCTGATAATTCGTGACGAGAGGGCTAATAATTGGCGACAGGGTAATTTTCTAGTTATGCTTATTTTTATAAAATGTGGATGAAGGTAAACTATATTATAAAATAAAAATCAGTCATTTATTAAATAATGGACCCAGAAAACTCATCATTGTAGGTAAAAACGTATTTTCCTCTGTAATAATCGGGGTTAAATTTGAACTATCTCTTAAAGTGCTGATAATTGGTACGTTCACCCTACTTATGTGTTTATAGTTACGGAACCCTCCTTAGACATGTCCTGATATGCTCTTGTAGTTGTTAGTTTTTTTTTTTGATAAAAAATAAAACTGCATCGTAATTCCCTAGCCAGGCCTGGAATCGAACCAACTGATTTTGGACAAAAACACACCCTGTATTGATTAACTCATTTATTGTAAAGGTGTTGGGGCCGAGGCTACAGGCGCTTTTGCCCGTGCTAGTGCGCGGCATGCGGTACTCGGAGATGGACGTGATACTGCTGCGGGGCGACCGCGACGACGACGCCGACGACGCCGAGCCGGATCGCGAGTCTGACATTCGACCGAGGTTCCACAAGCCACGCTCTCACACCGTCAAACACAACGGTAATATCTGGCTCACACTTTTTTTTTTTTTTTTTTTTTTTTTTTTTTTTTTTTTTTTTTTTTTTTTTTTTATCTAGTTTTTTTACAGAGGCTTTTAACACTTGAGTGTTAATGCCAGCCTCATAGGTTCAGTCATTGTTCCCTACACAAGGGACAGATCTATAAAGTTGTAAATTTTGCTCGCCTCTGGAGACAACGGCTCAGAAAGGATACAATTAATCCGTCCGTTGTGCAAGCAACCTAAGTCTCCTAAAATCTTAGATCTCAAGTCTGCAGTTCGAGCACACTCCAGCAATACATGTAATAGGTCCTCCGGCTTCTGGCACACATCACAATTAGGTGAAGGCTTAATCCCAACTAAATGACAAAACTTGTTTGCTGGAATGTGCCCAGAGCGCAACCTAAAGGCTGACACCAATAACTTTCTAGGCATGTTACATGAAATAAACCAAGGCTCCCATACAGGCTTATTTTGGATGGTTCCGTACCAACCTCCTACACCTCTTTTAAGTTCCTCGCCAAAATGGTACTCCCATTTCTCCAATGACTTTTTCTTTATTTGAGGACGAAGCTCACTGGCAAAAGGTTCAGAATCAAGCACGAGACCATCCATCACTGCAGCCTTGGCAAGCGCATCTGCAGTTTCGTTTCCGAATAAACCCATATGAGAGGGAACCCATTGTAGTTTAATAGAAACTTTGCTAGCAACACGGCGTAATATATCTAAAGCTTCAAAGGCAATCGGAATCCCACGTTGCTTAGTGACGCACTGGCAAAGGTGTTGGAGGGCACTTCTTGAGTCCGATAATATAACTATATTATTATTGATATTCAAACTATTGACGTATGAGAGAGATTCTTTTATAGCTACAAGTTCCGCAGTCATAATATTATTCTCCCTGTGTAATTTAAACTTTTGTGAAATATTTAATTGAGGATCAAAGAAGGCAGCTCCAACACCTTGAGTGCATTTAGAGCCATCTGTGTATATTTTATAGCAATCATCATAATAATCAGATAAAAATTGCAAAAAAATATGTTTAACCTCAAAATCAGTTAAGCTCCGTTTTGGAGCCATAACTCCAACTTTATCCACAATGAGTTCCTTGACATCAATTGAAGACAACCATGTTCTTAACGAATAAGCCTCTAATTTCCTACTTTGATAAACATTAACATCAGTCCATTCAGAGCAGATCTGTGCTAGCATAGGAAGATTTGTATTGCTAAAATAATCGCGAACCAAATTTACCTGATTTAAAGAATCTAATACATTACTGCCCAATCTAGACTTAATTTTAAGTAGAAATCTACAAGCCAACAAGTAACGGCGTATATACAAAGGCGGAATGGAGAGTTCACTCTGCATAACAAACACTGGAGTGGTGCGGATAAAAGAGCCGCATATTCTCAATGCTCTGTTTTGTAAAATATCGAGCTTTTTTAAATGTGATTTAGCACAACTACCATAAATGAAACTGGCATAGTCAAGCCGGCTTCTTACCAGTGAAATATAAAGACGGCGAATATATTGAGGATGAACTCCCCAAGACCTGCCCGATAGAACTTTTAAAATATTTAAACATTTATAGTTTTTAGCACATAACTCATTTATGTGGAGACCGAACCTCAAAGAGGAGTCCAGCCACAAACCTAGATATTTAACTCTATCAACTACATTAAGTAATAAGCCATTGACTTCAATATTTACATTTAAGTTTCTCCTTGATCTATTAAAAACACAAATATTAGATTTAGGCACAGATATTTGTAAACCAATACTATCCAGATAATTGATCATCGCTTTGATACCTAGTTTAAGAGAATTGGCCGCTTCTACAGTATTTCCATTAACAATATTTGTGTATAAAACAAAGTCATCTGCGTATTGGGAACTACAAACATTATTTATAATCCTAGAAATGCCTATAGTTACAATATTGAATAAGAGTGGAGAAAGGGGATCCCCTTGAGCTAATCCACGATAAGTATTTCTAATTAAAGGATTACTTTGATTATTTAAAATAATTCTACAACATCGCTTCGAAAGAAAATTAAATAAATATTTACAAATCTTATTACCTACTCCTATCTCCTGTAAAACATTAACAAGTGCGGTAATATTGACATTGTTATAAGCATTATCAATATCGATAAAACAAGCAATTGTAGGCTCCCTTCTGGCAAAACCTGTTTGTATATTGGACGTAAGTAGGGCTAAATTATCAATACAAGAGTGACCACGTCTAAAGCCAGTCGATGAGTCGGGAAGGAGGCCCTGGCTTTCAACAAACCACTCCAATCTTCTCAATAAAATCAAATGAAATATCTTACATGGACAAGACATCAATGAAATAGGGCGTAATGAAGAAGGCAGTGTGGGATCCCTTCCCGGCTTAAGAATAGGCACTATCTGTATGTCTCTCCATTGCTCAGGCACGCTACTCGACATCATTATTAGATTGAAAATTTTTAAAAGCATTAATTTTGCATTAATAGGAAGATAATAAATCATAGTATATGAAATATTATCTATGCCTGGAGAGGTATCTTTCTTTTTTAAACAATTACGAAACTCTGCGAGCGTAATAGGTGTTTCTAAAATGGAGAGTTGCCTGTCGGGCATTATAGGCTCCTGCTCAGCAACATAATCCGGAGTCAAAGTATGCAGTAATTTCTTTGCATTACTAGGATCAACCCCATCTCGGTGACCAGTGTTGCCTTTGATCCATCGCATCTTTCTCCACATGACAGGTGCTGAAGTTTCATGGTTAATACTGGAACAAAACTCCCTCCACGCCTTAGACTTTCCTCTTCTTATAAGTATTTTGGCTTGAGATACTTTGTTTTTCCAGAATAACAAATTAGAAGGTGTAGGATTGCGTCGTAATTGAACCAACGCCAGACGCCTTTCAGCAACTGCCTTCGAAAGCTCTTTGTTCCAGAAATGCTTAGGTTTAAAATTTGATGTAGGATCCACACTAATTTTAATCCACGGGATGTGTTTATCGGCCAAATATTTAACTTTATTAGTAAATATATCATAACCTGATTGAACATCACTCACTTCTGCAACATCGAAGATTGTCGCTGCTTCTTCAGTGTATTCTGTCCAATTAGCTTCTTTATAATTTCTCTTTTTAATGTACCTATTAGATCGCATAAATCCACAGTTTAGTTTTAATACTAAATGATCACTGCCTAGAGATTCATTAGTAGCCTGCCAGCTCATATTAATAGCGATGTCTGTGGATGCAAAAGATACATCAGGAGACGATTGTTGAAGGTTACCATTAACCCACTTGACTCTTGTAGGTGAACCATCATTGAGACATATAAAATCATTTTCAAACATGGCTCTATAAATAGCCTCACCTCTTCTATTAGACTTACACGACCACAGAGTGTGATGCGCATTAAAATCGCCGATTATAAGACATCCTGATTTAAAAGTACTAAAAATAGAATCCCAATCTTGTTGACTTGTAGTAATGGAAGGTGGGCAATATATAGCAATCACATGATTTAGTGTAGGTACATTAAAAATTTCAATATTCATTATCTGAATATCAGATATAGCAAGATTAGTAGTTCGCTCAGAATATTTTATAGACTTGTGGATAATAGCGCACAAGCCACCATACGAATCTTCTCTGTCTGCTCTTAAAATGTTATAGCCCGAAAATTTCAGGGAAATATTAGGTGAAAGCCATGTCTCACTCACAAAAGCCATATGCACTTTATCTTGTAACAGTAACAGTTCAAAATCGCTAGCTTTATGTTTTAAACTATTAGCATTCCATTGGAAAATATTGATACAACTGTGCAAATTAATATTGTTACTGGCCATTATTGTTTCTTCCCATGAACTTAAGCAACGTCTCGAAATTCAAATATTCTTGTAAAAGATCTACTACTTCTGACCAAATAAACTTAATCAACATTTTAATCTTATCCTCTAAACTTCCTTCTGTTATAAAAGCTTCTCTTATTTTATCCAAAATTCTTTGTAATAAATGTTTCCGTTCTTTACGATTACTACTATTATAGCTTTGCTCATCATGGGTTTCAGTACTAGTTGTGTCCAAATTAAGAAGTCCATCTTCTTCATTATGTCTTATGCTTACACTTTTTTTCTTTAATTTATTATTTGATTTCTTCTTAACATCGGTGGTAGATAATGCCAATTGATTTGGGGTAGTTAAAACACATTCGTCTAATTCCATATTATCATCTTCACTATCTTGCAAACTTACATGAGTAGCAGAACCACTCACACATACATCTCTATAAGTAAGAGACGATGCATCAACGGACTTAGCATAAGAAGTGCTAGGAATAGCAATAGGTTCTTCCGTTTCTATTCTACTTGAACTCTTTTTTAATGCCTCCTCCTTCATCTTATTCAAAGCAAATTTATAAGAACAGTTATTATTTCCCATATAAATGCGAACATTTCTCTCTCTTTGAAAAACAGGACATACAGACTTCATTAAAGATAAATGGTTGCCTTTGCAATTAATGCATCTAAAATTTTTAGTTTCGCAGTTTTCATGCTTTTCTCCACATTTAGGACAAATAGGTGTCTTGGACGGACAAACGTGACTAACATGACCGTATCGCCAACATTTAGAGCATTGTGTAACTGGATACATGTATGAATCTACAGCCAATCGACAACCATAAGCCTTAATAAATCCTGGAAGACTTGAACCTTCAAACCCTATGCGAACAGTTTCAGACTTAATCCATTTACCACTCAAATCTTTTCGCAGTAACCTTCTAATAGATAATATTTTTGTATCACATTCAAAAATCTCTTTCAAGTCCTTATCTTCAATTTCAATGTCGATATCTCTGACAACACCGTAACAATAATGTATTTCATTAGTATTTCTACAAGTCCAATCATGATCCTTTGTAATTTTATTGTTCAAGAAATTGTTTGCATCAAAGATAGATTTAAACTTTATCAAAAGTTTAAAAGGATTCTTATATTTAACAGTTTCTATGCCCTGAATATCATATTTAGCCAAAAGTTTTGCAAACGCCAACTGCTTCGGTAGAACTATAGTCTTGGAAGTTACAGAAACTTCAAAATTGTTGCTTAAATCTATTGGCGGGTTAGGAGACGCAGATGGAGGAGTGTTTTGCAGGTTTCTTCGTTTATTTCTAGTGACAAGCGTAAAGCCATCATCAGCTAAAGGATCCGGAGAACTACCTTTTTCTAGCCGCCTTTTGTTGCGTGGTTGCAACATCGCCTCACTCCCGAAGTCGTCATCGAGATTATTATGATCTACGGACATACCTGCATCATCCCATTCTAGATCTACCTCGCCTTCCAATTCTCCAGGAGATCCAAGCACGATTCTATTAATGGCTTCCAAAGACATTTCCTCACTACAAACGGGCTCCAACACAGCTTCTTCTTCAGATTGACTCATAATCACAAAATTTGTGGGTAGTTAGAAAAAAAAAATTGTATGTAAAAACGAAAACTATTCACTATTATTCACTTTAACGTTGATAATAAGAATGAAAATTCCTCGAAATAGTCATAGTTAACAAAATTTAAATTCGCAAACAATAAAAACACACAATTACAAGACGAAAATTGTCGTCACAGAGACTGTAACAAGAACGCGTCCTAGCGTGACGGGCGTAAACGCCAGACGGGCTCACACTTTGAGTTAATATTTTCTAGATAGACTTTTCATATATACATAGTAC
Organism: Glaucopsyche alexis; assembly: GCA_905404095.1. Classification (NCBI taxonomy): domain Eukaryota; kingdom Metazoa; phylum Arthropoda; class Insecta; order Lepidoptera; family Lycaenidae; genus Glaucopsyche; species Glaucopsyche alexis. Next base: position 20,226,049 of record FR990051.1, on the reverse strand, counting down.
ACGTTTTGATAGAAGTTCATTGTTACAAGATTTATTTCCTCTTCTGACTCAGAGTAAACCATCGAACGAAAGAACTAAGCTAGTTATTTAACAATAGTGGTAGATATTTTAATAGCATCGTTTCGCAGCCGGTGGGTCGCGACCCTTGGGGGGGGGGGGTCGAGTTTGTTTTTAAAGGGAGTCGCAGTCTGTTGAAAAAAAAAAATACAAACTACATACAGGCACAAAATATTCGTTTTTCGAACGAATCTTTCGAACGTCGAAAAAATCGTTCGAACCAGTGAAGGCTAAATTTATACAACACACGTATAGCTGATAAAAATAGCGCGCTATGTAGGTACATAACATTATAATTTTATAGTGACGGGGTCGCAAGACTTTTTACTTAACTTTTTGGCTTTTTTGTGAGTCGCGACAAAAAAAAATGGTTGAGAAACGATGGGCTAGGGAATTCCCACTGTATGGGCTGGCTCAATCGAGTAATTACTCGAGTCAGCCCATAAATGTTAAAGCTTATAAGGTTTACCGTTTCAGTGAGCGGCGGCGACAGCGCTATGTCGGGCGGCGGCGACTCGGACTCGGACGAGGACGGCGGCGAGGTGGACGACGGCTCGCTGTCGGATTGGAACCTGCGCAAGTGCAGCGCGGCGGCGCTCGACGTGCTCGCCAACGTGTTCGGCGCCGACCTGCTGCCCGTGCTCTTTCCCATACTCAAGGAGACGCTGTTCCATGACAATTGGGTGATCAAGGTATAGTGTGACCAAATAGTATTGATATTCTGAGAAGGGTTGATTGTCAACGAGTCGATGTTGTATGATTACTAGGCTATAAAAATATAAAACACATGCGATGAGCCATATTAATACTTAAAATTTAATAATTGCCCTTTTTCAAATTATGTAAAATTGACTCATATTAGGTGACAATTTCCAAAATATTTACCTTTTATATTTTACAACAATTTTTTAAAAATGTTTTCTAAAAAATTTGACTCCGGCAAAACATTGGCCTCTGTGAAGGCACCAAGATAAGTATTATTGCCTATAAAATGGAATAAAAAGTTTTAGTGTCACATATGATCATGTCAATATTGCATTATATTGAGGTCTGTAGTTGAAGACTATTTTTGGCACATGAAAGGAGGTTAACTTCTACAATATTACTGTTTTGTAATATTGACTGTGCTGATCGATAGAGACATACAAGTTTATAAGTACAAAATTATGTATGTATTTAGGAGAGCGGTGTCCTGGCGCTCGGTGCAGTCGCGGATGGGTGCATGGGCGGCATGGTTCCACACTTGCCCGACTTGGTCCCGTATCTCGTATGCTGCCTCGGCGAGCGCAAGGCCCTCGTGCGCGCCATCACGTGCTGGACCCTGTCACGGTACTCGCACTGGATCGTGTCGCAGTCGCACGACCTGTACCTGCGACCTGTCATGACCGAGGTGAGGCAAAGCTATCTGTAACTCTATAATATAATAAAATTGTGCTGCTGAATAGAAAAATGATCAATTTAATGGTCGTCATTCTGTATGTAAATAAGCTGCATATCGAAATATCGAAGTTATAGACAAATTTAAAAAATCTTGTACCCCAAAAAAATAGTTGCTGACTTTATGCTATTTCAACAGCATTCAAGACGACATCATGTTATAAAGAAATGGTTTTGTGTTCCAGCTATTAAAGCGAGTGCTAGACAACAATAAGCGCGTACAAGAAGCAGCTTGCTCGGCGTTCGCTACATTAGAGGAGGAGGCGTGTACGGAACTAGTGCCGTATCTTGGCCACATACTTCAGACTCTCGTCTACGCCTTCAGTAGATACCAGCACAAAAATCTGCTCATACTGTACGACGCCATTGGAACGCTGGCGGATAGTGTGGGACACCATCTCAACAAGCCCGAGTACATCAACCTACTGATGCCCCCACTTATAACCAAGTGGAATGTCTTAAAGGATGAAGACAAAGATCTGTTTCCACTTTTAGAGGCAAGTTTGTAATATTTTATATTTATCTGATTTTTATATTACTTGCACAGGTTTTATTTAATATAAATGACAGGTTATACTTTGAACAGAAAATTTACTTAAAAGAAATACTAGACTTAAGATAAAAAAATAATATATCTTACTTATTTTTACTCAAAAATCGCCTTTCTATGCTAGTCTTGTAACATGACGTCCTGTACACATCGGATCTCTATCTAATTAACTCCTATAAACATCTATATTCTTTGTTCTTTTCAATGATATCCAAAAACTTATTTTACTACATGGAGTATCAAACAAGATAATAAAATTAGAAATTAAAAACACGTGCATATTACCTATTGTGAAGTCTTATATTTTGTTGTCTAATAAATATAATATTGTCTTTACGACGACCTCTGTGGCTTAGTGGTTGAGCGTGTTGGTGCTCAAGCCGGTGTTCGCGGGTTCGAATTCCGCCGAAGGAAGAAAAAGTTTTTCTGTGTTCCTGGGTCATGGATGTGTATTTAATAAAAATAATAATCTTAAATACGTATATAGGATTAAGTGTAAGGATAGGAAAAGTATTTACAAGTTCTTCGAGAATACCACGGGGCCTGATTAACGTGGCGTGAAGCGTCCATAGGTATATTATTATTATTTATTCCAGTGCTTGTCATCAGTCGCCACAGCGCTACAGTCTGGCTTCTTACCCTACTGTGAACCAGTGTTCCGAAGATGTGTGTCACTTATAGAACAAACACTCAATCAAAACATAGTAAGTTTCATATAAGTTTGGTACTTGATTTACGTTCATAATTATTGGCATGTAATATTTCATCTACTTTAACATTATACTATGATCAGAAGTAATATTGATTTGATAGTTTTACTTAGGTTTTAGTCTTCATTATATTGTTACGTGTTAGGGTTCGCAGAATTTGGAGAGAAAGACCTGCTGACTCTTTTGAAGACTATTTATTCACTAGCACTAGGTCCAACACAAAGCACTAAGTCCAAACACTAAGCACTAACGATGTCCTATGTCGTAGCCAAGTCGTGGGTTTCACTTGTATTAATCACTGGTATCACTAGTTTTCACTTATCGTCTGTTTCGCCTCGAAGGAAGCTCAAAACTGAACTCCTGATCACTAGTTTTCACTTATCGCCTGTTTCGCTTCGAAGGAAGCTCAAACTGAACTGATCACTAGTTTTCACTTATCGCCTGTTTTGCTTCGAAGGAAGCTCAAACTGAACTCAACTCGTTCCCAACCCTGAGGCGTATTTATACCTGCCGACACGAGTCCCAGACCACTCCAGAAGGTTCCCGACTCGCGTGACCGAGTTGGGTTTATTCTGGAATGTTCGCACAGTAGCGCCATCTAGTATTGAGTAGGGGACCCCACGCTGTCCCTGTTCACACCAAGTGGTTTCATTGGTTGACGCTAGTTTCTTTGTGTGTTCGTAACAATATTGAAACTGTTGTTAATAATATTTCATATTATATTTCTCGCAGGCGAACAGTCAAAGTCCAGAACAGTTTGATGCACCGGACAAGGACTTTATGATAGTGGCGCTGGACTTGCTGAGCGGACTGGCGGAGGGGTTGGACGGACACATCAATCACTTGGTGCTCAATTCTAACTTGATGCAGCTGCTCTATCAGTGTATGCAAGATCCGATGCCTGAGGTAACTAAAATTACTTTTATTATTTTATTATCGTTATCTTTACCCTGATTTTTTTTGCCACTGAAATGACAGAGCTTTCTTTTTAGGAAGATAAAATGATGTTTTGCTTTAAGTTAATCAGAGGAAATTCTGTTAATGAATTAATAATATCAATAGTTTGATGTACATTTTCATTCGCGGATAATTGCCTATTAATTTTATATATTTGCATCATATAGTCTATGGTCGGATCTATGTCTTGCTTGTTTACGTTTGGGTTAAAATGAATCTGAATGGAGTACACATGGCAAAAAGTAAAACTTTATTCATCATTACAATTATTCAAAATTGTGCGTCGTGTCGCGATCTTCAAATTCCGCTTTTAACGCGCCTAAAGCAATTTCACTTCATCAAATAAAGAATAAGCACGTCTTAATACATAACTCCTCATTTCCAGGTGCGACAATCGTCTTTTGCACTACTAGGGGACTTGACGAAGGCGTGTTTCCAACATGTGCTACCGTATATTCCTGAGTTCCTACCCATACTCGGCATGAACCTCAACCCGGAACTAATATCTGTGTGCAACAACGCAACATGGGCTATAGGAGAGATTAGCATAAAACTAGGTACAGTATTGTCTTTGTTTAGGTTGGGTATAGACCATGGCAGTTAGAGAACAGGAGACCGATCGTTACGTGTTGAAGCATTCCCCCGCCTGTCCCTGAAAATTTGTAGAATTTATAATTCAATTTTCAGCCACCAGCCGCGCTGCCGTCAGGAAGTAGTATAATTTTCTTCACGGCATTGGTGGGCCGTTTTATCTGAGACAACTCAGTGATCGCAGCACCTCGCTTATTTTGTCCATATTTCTTGGACACTATTTTCTACAGCGATCGGTCTCCTGTTCTCTTACCTCTATGGTATAGACTATAGAATATAGACGAAACTTAATAAATTAAAACTAATTAGTATTTTAATGTTTTCATAGGCTTTAAATAAGGTCTTTCAAATTTGCTGTTGTTTGATAATAATAAAATGATTGGTATTTTGATATTTTGTCATTTTCAATATATTTTGTTAAACACAATGTCTGCTTATAGGAGCCGACACATCAAAATATGTACCTTTAGTGCTGAACCATCTAGTAGACATTATCAACAGGCACAACACACCCAAAACACTTCTGGAGAACACAGGTAAGTGCCTCAAGTGTACACACACACTTAAATTCAAAACTACGAGCTGCTAGATTATTCTGTGAACTATTTTTGGTGGCAGTCATGTTACAAAGACGTATGAAACTTCTTTCACCGCTTTATATTGATTTATCATAAATGTTCATCGTTTATTTTTATATTATAATGTTTACATATATTAACTGAACATACGACCGAATCACCTGAATGTTTACTAATTTCTAATGTCGTTAAATGTTTATATCCAGATGTTTTTTTGTAGTAATATATTATTATTAATACCTAAAACTTTTCAGCTTCAATTTAATTTTTGAAATGCTAGCAATGGAATAGTACAAGTGCATACATATTTTAATTTATTTTATCTGAGGTGTAAATATATGATTAGTACCTTTAGCGAGTGTGTGCCGACCGCATGCGGCCCGGCGCTGCGGAGTTACAACGTCGAGTTGACGCCGCTAAGCTGCATTTGTCAATATCATGCCATGTTAACAGCAATCCCGTAAACCAGAGTCAATTCTGCTAAATAAAACATGCATTAAATCAAGTCCCGATACGCTAAAACTCAATATTCTCGTTAAACCAACGTGAAACGCGCTCTGTAGGGGCAATTCTGCTAAATTAAACGTGCATTAATACAAAGACAATCAAGTCCTGATACGCTAAAACTTTCAAACGGTATTCTCGTGAACGTTAATCAACGTGAAATGCGCTCTGAGGGGTAATTCTGCTAAATAAAACATGCATTAATACAATTACAATCAAGTCCCGACACGCTTACACTCTCAAAAGGTGTTTTTATGAACGTTAAACCAACGTGAAACGCGCTCTGATTGGTCGAAACGTCATAAACTCGTTCATGGCAAGTGGCAACATGTTGCTACACTTTCAATCCAAACGAAAGTAAAATTAAGTCTTCTTTAAATACGAGAATTGAGGTTCAGATTTATCGAAACTTGATAAAATCAGTTCATAATAACATGTCCCTTCAATTACAATACAATCAAAGTAAAATGAAAGTCTACTTTAAATATGAAAATTGAGGTTCTGTAGTGAAGTATCCCTGAACATTCAATGATAAGAATTAGATTGAGCCATGGATTTAATAAAACATGAACTCTAAAATTGATTTTGAAATTAACCATGTATTATAATATAGATCACTGAAAAGTTATAATTATTTTAATTAGTCTGTTACAGAGAAAAATAGCATGTCTTGCATTGATATCTTGTAGTGGTTGTAAACCCTATGATACTGGGGCAAATCATTTAAGTTTGATGGCAGCTTCTCTCCTTTTTTTTACTAACCAATTAGAAGTGTCATTAAATCTAAACCTCCTTACTAATAAAATATTTACACAACTGGTTACCTTGCAATGTTGCTCTCTTTGTCTGATACATTGAAAAAAAAACACTTTAAAGACAAAGACAGCAACATTGAATAGCTTATCCGTTGTGTAAATATTTTTATCAGTAATAGGGTTAGTATATTATAATATATTAATTTTTTAATGCTTTTTACACAAAATATTCCACATATTCACACTATCACGCCGGATTAAAATAATATCTGCCACCCCATATCATTTATGAGTACATACTACATATTTTTGCTCTCTTTCGAACTTACTTTTCGCCGAACACGCTAAACTGGTTGCGCGACGTATACAACAAATGGCAAAACATTGATATTGGCATATGTAGTTAAGCTGTAAACAAAGATAATAAAATTGATTACTCGTGTAAACCGAGCTCTATAGTACCCGACCGAACAGAAGATAAATCGACATTTGGTAAGAAATATTCGGTTCGTATCGGCTTTGTAGAGCATCCTCTCTTGAGCAGTGTTTTTCAATATTTTTAAAAATATTAAATTCTTCGCTTCATACTAAAGGTAGTATGAAGAATTATTTCGCGACGTAACAACGACGTAACAATAAAAAGTAACGCCAAACACTTACTTTTTTTTGCTGGGTTCGAATAAATACATAATTAAGTACGTTAAACACATTTTTTTTGTTTATTTGATACAAATGTTTAGGATGGAAAATATTTCATAAGTTATTTTTATTTTTTGTTCTTAATTCTTAATAAATCTTTATAAACTTTATTGTTTATTAACACTTTACTGCAGTAGCTTTCTCCACCTTTTGCAACTCCCCTATAGAAGCTTCGCGAGGTCCCAGGGGGTCGCAACCCACACTTTGAAAAACACTGCTCTTGAGCATCTTGTTGCTGGCGAGCATAAGGCTATTTATATCAATGTGTACGTGAGAGAAGACGTTCGACAAAGCCGACACTAGCCGAATATCTCTTCAGAGTTCGACGTGTATTATTTTCGGCCGCGTACTGTATTTCCCCTGCGAAGTTCCCGGTGCGACTCGCGAGTGACTCCGGCGGCCAGCCCCGGCGGCGGCCCGCGTGCGGTCGTCAGTAGGAGTTCACTTCTCTCTCGGTGACACTATTCGCCGCTGTTGATTATTATGTAATTTAAGTATGTTTTGGATGGTTTGTTGATTTGTTTTCTTGGTTTTGTTCTCGGTATGTCGTGGCGTAGCGATTACTATCGGTCGGCTAGGTTATGTGTGCCCCCACGACGTCGCACCCGTTTTACATCAATTTGTACGGCAGTGGTCTGTAGTCAATTTTTTTTATTATTAATTTATATTATTACTATTAATTTTTGATATGGAATAAGTTGTCGGTATTATTTCGATCGTGGATGGTGTTTGTTTGTTAAAGCTTGATATGTTTTATTCGATGAGTTGTTTTGGTTTATATTTGTTTTGTTACGCCGACGTGGGGTCGCGGTCGCCGCAGCCAGTGCCGTGTCTCTGTGAACACCATCCGCTTTCCGAATATATATACAAGCTAATAATTATTTATTATATCATACCCGAACTGACGAACAAATATTGTATGTATATTGTAATAATCTTTAACGTACGACGCTAATGTAACCTACTAGGAATGAAACGCATTATAAAAATATATATTTGTCCCCAGTTCGGAGTCCGATATCTGTGTCCATATATCGATACTGTGTCCCCGTATGTCCTAATACGTTCACTCTAACCATACATTTTACCTTAAAATTATTTGGTAATTATTATTTGCTTCCTTATCTATGAGACATTCAAGTTTAATCGCATCCTATCGCATAGCTTGTAGTGTGTCCAGCTACTAAAGCGGTTTTGCACCTCGTTCGATCCGAACACGTTAATATCCGGAGTAGTCGTAGAACGATTTCTTTAGTAGTTTGCGCCTTAGGCTGGGACTATATGCACCGGAATCCGGAGGGCCGTAGAGAATTCTGATCATTGAAAATAGAACTCGGCGCTAATAGAATAGAGTTGAAAATTGAAGTGTCAGGTGTCGAGCTGTCATATATGACATTGACGTTTAACTCGACACTCATGTGTTCGATTTTCAACTCTATTGCATTAGCATAGATTTCTATTTCCAATGCTCAGAATTCTCTACGGCCTTCCGGATTCCGGTGCGTATAGTCCCAGCCTTAGTCCGGCTTTCGTCGTCCGATTTCGAGAGTTTGGATCGGGCGTGGTGCGGAACCGCTCCTACATTGGAGCGGGGCGGTAGAGTGACACGTGTGGTACACCGTGTGGTGCGCAGGTGCATCTCGCTGCGGAACATCCGCGATAACGACGAGAAGGACTCGGCGTTCCGCGGCATGTGCCAGATGATCCAGGTGAACCCGGGCGGCGTGGTGCCCGACTTCATGTTCTTCTGCGACGCGGTCGCCTCGTGGTCGCACCCCAAGGACGACCTCAAAGAGATGTTCACTAAGGTGAGTTACTCCCGCAGTAGCTCTCTCTACTCTCGTAACTATTGCGTTCAAAACAGTTATCAAAACAATATTCAAAAGCTAAAGCTTATTTGGACATGTCGTATTTGAAGTGTGTAGTGTTTACACCCTTCGGCTGACCCCACATTAGGCGTTTCTCAGGCGTTTGATCGACGTGCAAAAAATCGCGACGCACGCATGCGGCGTGCGCGATTCGTGAGCGTCGCGATTTGCCGGCGTGTGTCAAACTAAATTGTCAACTTTTACTTATAAAAAGGCCATCAAACACAACAAGCGTTACAATATGATGTGTAATTTTTTTATTAATATTCGTATGATGGGTTGCAGATCCTGCACGGTTTCAAGAACCAGGTAGGCGAGGAGAACTGGCGGCGGTTCACGGAGCAGTTCCCGGAGCAGCTGAGCGCGCGCCTCTCCGCCATGTGCGGGATATAGGCCGCCGCACGCATATTAACTGGTGAGATAACAAATTATTAGATATCCGTCGTGTAACAAATAACAATGTCGTGACGATGATAGCACAATAGAAATATGTACAGTACTACATCTTCATACTAGACCGTCCGAATCGGCGCACGCACAAATAAGCGTCATTTATACAGCCGATAACGAAACCTCAAAATTCAAATAGCAGAAACATGCAGCGTAATGCCGTGCGCCGTCTTAAATGACCGAGACTGTAGACGTATCAGCCTAGGACTGCGTTACGCTTCGTACGGTTATGCTCAATCGTAGGTAAAATTTCATGGACACGGCTGAGTTACACTACTGTATATATTTCTATTGTAATGATAGATAGGAAGCTATTATATTTAATATCTGAAAGATCAAATAATATAAACTGTAAGTGGGGATTTTGACGCTTTGCGTATAGTATGGATGCGCAAGCCGTGTTTCACGCTGGCCTGCTGTATTGCTCTAGTCGTGCCGGCACATTCGCGCCGAAGCTTGGGTTCATTAGTCGTGTTATGTTTCCAGGGGAACCAATGTCAGCACGGGTCGGGGAGACATTGTGCCGGAGCCGCTCCGAGATGTGCCAATTGCTGCAGTCGACTGGCCTCACCATAGACTACAGCTCTACCGAACACTGGCCTCACCATAGACAACAGATCTACTGAAAACTGGCCTCACCATAGACAACTCTTCTACTGAACATAACCCGCGGTAACTAACAGTATCGTACCTGAACGTTTCACTAGTGTAAAGCGGCTATTTCACTTAACCTCATCGAGTGTACCGAGTAGGTTGTGAACCGAGTTAGGGTAGACGCACACCCGCGTGGCTCGCACGTAGGATGTAAAATTGAGGACTGTACATTTGATTTTTGATGATTTTATCGCAACGGTTCACTATTAACGTGGAATAACTCGATGGTAACGCTTGAAAAGCTTCGTATTGTCGGGTTAGTATAGAGGTTTGGTGGTCGCTGGATTTAACCGAGTGACCGCTTATTACGGGGCTCTCAGCCATTGAAACAGCTTTTACCATCTCAAACTAAATGCGATGCAATGTTAAAAAAAAAAATGTCTGTCGTCACACTTTATTTTGTTCCTTAATAAAAAAATATACATGTACATTTCGGCGAGGTTATTGTTAAATTATGTTTAAAATTGTGTAACCTGTAAGGTGGTTCGGGAGCCCCGCGGCAGTAGACGCAGAGTTCTACTGCGATTGCATGACCTAGTGATAGTGTTAGTATGTAAATGAGTACGTTTTATATTTTTTCGAGTACATTTTAACTGGTCATTTTCCTACCCTCAGTATATCGGTGTCACGTGTCGTGTGTAGATGCGTTTTGCGTCTTCGAAATTTATGAAAGTGTTTTGTGCACCTCGTCAATCGAAACCTTTTCTAACCTGTTGCATGTTTATATTTAGGACGTAGCTCGTATTGACGTCGAGTGTTGCTTTCGCGGGTCGCCTTTGTATTAATTAACATTTGGAATATTAAATTTATTGCGCTTCGTTTATAACAAAATGTGACTGACTTGTGAGTTTCGAAAAATAGTGCAAATATGTGAAAAAAAATTGCCTTGCAAAGCATTTATGTCTCCACTAGTGTTTCCGTTCGTATGTGTTTAAGAGTATGAAATTTATGTGTTAACTTTTTTGATATAAATGTAAAAAGACTTGTGAAATCGAGAATTTATGTCAACTGTGATTTGTGACTGGTTTATTTTGACTATATACGATTATATACCGTTGTAGATATATCGCTTGTATTTGTGTCAGCTAGATTTATATATATACCAAATAGTATTTTACGTTGTAATATGCATAATTTTGTATGATTGAGTTGCTAGCGTCTACTGATCGTTCTTGCGGTATCAATATACCAAAAACATACCAACATTTAGCTGAAACATTGTGCTTTTTATTCAATAAAGTTTTTTTTCTACGGCGGTCTAAGTTATCCACAATCAGACAAATTAATTGAGTTTTTTCTTTCGGAACACTGCAATAATTCAAATTACTACTAGCAAGTATGTTGATACTGCAACGGTTGCGTGGGCGCGGGCAACTTGCATGATTGATATGGAGTATTATTTATGTGTATAAATAAAATATTAAATATATGTAAATACATATGAGTTGTATATTATATTATAATTATATAGAAACTAAAAATGTTATTTTTTTGTTTTGTGAAAGCTAAAAGTCTGACTTTAAACACTTGTTATATTATTTAGGTGTTTCAGACTCTATCTTGGACGCATTATATTGGAAAGAGATTAGTACGTCATGCCATATCTACTATATAATATTATTAAGGCTATACACCTACGGGGGACAAAATATAGCAGCGACTTTTTTCTCTGTCATACATCTGTAAAGTCTTACTAAGGACGACAATAGGATGTCGAAAATGTGTAGGAGAGAGAAAAAGACTCGGCGATATTTTTGTTTACAGTGCAGTGGGTCGTGTAGCCTTATACAAGACACGAATTTGCTATAACTTAGAACCTGTTGCACAATCTACTTCATTAGTGTCAGATAGCTTTATTGCTTTTTTTTGTCGCTCTCGATATAAAGTAAGGAGCGACAAAATCTTCAAAAACAAAACCAAAGCAATCCAACACATAAGATTGTGAAAAGGCCCAAAGTGTCAATTTCACCAACGCCTGCATTAAGTGTTTGTCGTTTTGTCTAAATATCATGCCTTATCTTTCATTAATACAAAGAATGAGAGAGATAAAATGATATTTAAGCAGGCCCACCGCTAGCTGTTTCGTCGCCCGCGTGCAATACCGATTATGCCGCCCTACGATTACTTAATTACTATGAGTTTTGTCAAAAAAAAGGTGATGAGTCGCTCGATTTGCCGCCCTCTGGGCGTGCCGCCCTTGTGCGGTGCACGCTTTGCACGCCCGCTTACGGCGGCCCTGTATTTAAGCAAATGTTAACTTTAACTGGCGCTGGTAAAATTGGCACTAAGTATTGTAATTCTGTCGCAAGTTAGTGCGACATTAACTATTAATGGGAATTGATAATCAATAAGGGAAGTTAATTGTAGTTTTCTGGATAATATTGAATTAATAGAATAATATCAAATTACGCATGGTTCACACGTCCAACTATGTGTAAAACTAATGATAATCAGGTTAAATATAAAAATAATGTTTGTGGACGATCTCATTAAAGTTTTCAATATTTCTATACTTACGACCTTCTCGATGGTATAATGGAGTCCAAGATGGTTTCTGAGAATGTGTAGTTCGAATGAACATTTAGACTATTGCAATCGTAATCGTAGGGTTAAGTGCGTCGGAATGTAATAGGGTTATTCGGGGATACATCAAATTCTACATTCCTTGGGATAAAATTATTTTTTGGCAAAACAAAATATATTATTTTTTACGATATGTATGTTTATCGTTTGCGACCCAAATTATTATATTCGTATGTATACACTCAGTTATCCCTCTGACGGCCGAATACTGAACCGCTAATCAAAATTAAGAGCCCTCCTATTCGCAGGCTGGCGCTGTCTCTACTAGCCGAAATGACAAGGACCTTTAGTCGAGATGACTTCGAAATTTCGCCGTCGAAATTATCGAATGCATCTTGACTAAAGGCCAAGGAGAGCATGTGACTTGGGCGTCACTTAGTTTACCTATCGTACCAGTATTCGGCCGTGAAACCCGAAAATCCCATCCCCAATCCCGTCTAGTCCCATTCCTCGTCATGTGCCAACGATGCCCGGTGTGAGCACTCACTGTCGTAATCGTAAGTTTGCCTACTGTCTGCTATAGACGGCACTATACTTTTTTACCTTTACTGTAGCGTTGGATATGCACCTTAGATGACACTGTTAGAATTGTTGCGAGTATTACACGTGCGTTCTTTAACCATACTATACTAATAAAGTAATAACTACGTTCTCGGGTACTGGCCGGGTCACAAAAAATGTTGACGTCTGAATACTCTTTTACGCGAAGTATCCCAGTATCCGTGCGATAAAAAACGTCCGTGTAAACACTGTGCAAGCGAAATTCTGTAATTGTAAAAGATATTCTAATTTATAAAAGTTCTGAAGTAAAATTTTCCCACTTTAATATTTTTAGTTACAAAGGAAAATTATTGCAATACATATTGTACTTACGCGCTACTCGTGCCCACTTTAATTTTAAGGTTAGTAGATTTTATGAAATGTTTTTTATTTAGAATTGTTTTCCTAAAACCGTGATAATAGCTGTTTAAGTGTTGTGTGTGCGTGTGTGTGAGCGCGGCGTTCGTAAAGGCACCTTCCCTTCCTAGATACATGGTTAGGTATTCCACGTGAGTTTAAATAACTTGTATATTCTAGTGAATTTTCAATCAAATCTCATTCTTATATTTTCATATAACTTTAATATCCCACTGAAATTCAACAAACGAATTGAGATGTTAAAAATACAATGACACATGTTTACAAGAATAGACAAGTGATGTATTATTTTATGTAGCTTAATGTTGACCACAGATCAAAAATCTAAGTGGATATGTCCGACTCACGACAAGGGATACAATAAAAATTGACGAATTTACAAATTGAGAGCACTCATTAAACCTATTCAAAAATGAGAATAATTTATTTGAACATTTAGCTTGGAGTGTCCATATCTGCTGGTTTCTTTAGATCTGTGGTTTTGTAGAACATATTATTTTGTTATAAACGTCTAGTTTGAACTTTGAACACGCATTATATATTTTTTGTAAGATAGGTTCCATAAGGTCAGGCGAATTAAATGATCAGACGAAATATACTTTTTATAAATGTTGACTATATTATGCCATGTATTGTATATGCCCATATTACATGAGTTATGATGATTTTGAAATAGAAAAAAATATATTTTCAGAATGTTACCGTTTTAAAATCATTAAAAAATATGTATGTGGTTAAAATAATAATAATAATGAAATTAATACCTATATTAAAATAATTATCTAATCAATTTTTCTGCGAGTAAAATTTTTGTCATTTAATTCGTCTTACTTAAAAATTTAGACATACATAAATTAATCAATTTAAAGTTATACGTTACATTTTTATAAATTGTAAATTCTGGTACATAGATACTGTAACATTATATGACGTTTATCAATCACATTATTATAATCATGCAAAAGACGCGTTTATTTTTCTGTAAATTGTAGGTAATAAAAACCTAAAAAGAAAGCCAGTTGTAAGCTGAATTGAGTTAATGTAAGAATAGATGGTTCAACTCATTTGTGAGTGCGCTTGTGTGTGACAGTTACGCGAGCATTTACCGGTACGTGCAAGAGCAGTCGATTTTGTATGAATGACCTTAGAATAAAAAGGGGGCAGTTCGGTGCGACAAGAATGGCGATATTTCAATATATCGCTCTCTGTCTTATAGGGTTAATGTCACATAAAAGTTACCTTTAAGCTACAACAGATGACGCTATGCCGCTTCTGCATCGCGCTATCCAAAACGCTAGACGTATGTATAAGACGCTCACGAATATTTTGTACTAGAGTAATTATGAATTGTCCATGGAGGTGGTTGATCAGTTTTGATGGAATGTCAAACAACATTCGAATGAGAAATTAAACGATGACTTAAACTTTAATTACGTAGGTATCTTAAATTTCCCGCCATATTCATTTTATCAAATCCTCCTTTTTTGGAAGTCCGTTAAAAGTTTAAGGGGGGCAGCTCACTAGAGGCGCTAATCTTATCGCAAATTTTTGTATCAGCTCGATTTTCTTCTCCGCGAGTAATAGTTTTCTGTGGGAACGTGTGAGTAACCTACCCACACATAGCGCCGCGCGCACAACTGAGGTGAACTATGTATTTTACAATAGTTTTAATAATTTGGTTGAGAAATCGTCATGTAATAACTACCTATTTACCGTAATTAGAATCAGATTATATATTTTTCGTGATAATTTTGCACTTATGTGAAACAAGCAGTCTATTTGGTAAATTAATTAATATTCAAACTCACAATATTTGTAAACTATCGTTGACTTTGATAAGTTAAACGTTCATGTAAAACTATTGTCTGTGTTCCGTGGAACAAAGCGCTTACAAAAAAGCGTAAGCAAAATGGCGACCGCTAACGTTAAATAAGCAAAATGGCGGATTGTGTTAGGCGGTATTGAAGTTAGCGAACGTGTCCTGGCCGATAATCTGTTTCTTTTTTCTTTAGCGCTTGCAAGCGCTAACAAGTGCTTTGTCCCGCGGAACGCCGCCAATGTATGTGACTAACAGCCCTTACCCAGAGGCCAGGCGGTGGCGTTACTTGTCAGTGTCAGTTGGGTTGCCGCCACCTGGTTGCGAGGTACCCCGCATTTTGGCAGAAGCGTTGCTCGGTGAAGTCACCAGTGTAAGTCGGGCCTTAGAAACAACTCATTTAGGCTGGGAATATATGCTCCGGAATCCGGAACGCCGGTGAAAATTCAGAGCACTGAAAATAGAACTCTGCGCTAATACAATAGAGTTGACAATGGAAGTTTCGAGTGTCGAGCTGTCATTTATGAAATTGACATTTGACTCTACATGTGTTCGATTTTCAACTGTATTGTATTAGCACAGAGCTCTATTTCCAATGCTCTAAATTTTATACGTCCTTCCGGGTTCTGGATATTAGAGCCCAGCCTTAGTCGTCATTAACACGAACGCCTCGGTGTGTGGGCGGTCGCAGAATGTGTTACTATTTACTTTGCATCAAAACTCAATGCCTTTACTCGTTAGTCGTGCCGCTATGTATCTATATATTACATTAAATTATATAAATCATACTTATCTATTTTGATATTTGTATTGTATTAAGAACATTTTTAAGTATTTTATGTACGTACTACACACGTTTTATTTAAACATTTTATATCATTAAACATACATAATCGCCGTCTTCAGTTGATATGAATTCAATTCGCCGCGTTGATTTCAATGGAACATTGTAAATCGTATGGTTTTAGGTCGTCAAAACAGTGAGTACAGTCGTGTCGAGATATTTTTGTAAACAATATGTGGTTTCGTCTCTACCTCCGATCTGAGGCCTAATAATTAGGCGTAGAATTCACAATGGTTGTAATTTTGTAAAAGTATTTTGTATTTTGCAATAATTTCTGTACTCACGGTTCGAAAGTTCATTTGCCCATTGGCGATACAAAGTCATATTTTGTGTATACAAACTTAAATGTACATAATGTATTGTGGTTGTAATTGGAAACCTCACCATAGACATTCTTTTACCATACATTTCGTTAATAAAGCACTAATTGTTCGATAAAAACGCATTTTATTAACCTGTTATAGACTGTCGTCAAACCTTTTGTAGACATAAATACTACATACTAATTATTATTATGTGTATCAGTAATCCACGCTAGTTAGCCATTTTAATAGCTAGGCAAAACAATGATATATATTTTTACCCAACACTGCCGACACAACACTTCAAAGACAACTAAAAAACCGGCCAAGTGTGAGTAGGACTCGCGCATGAGAAGTTCCGTACAAAAACACGTTTGATGTATTAAAGCCCCATTTACATATTTATGTAACTGTTGTTTTTAGGGTTCCGTATCTCGAAAGGAAAAAACGGAACCCTTATAGGATCACTTTGTTGTCCGTCTGTTTGTCAAGCCCCTTTTTCTCAGGAACGCGTGGAGGTATCAAGCTGGAATTTATATCAAATACTAAGGTCTACGGTTCCTTGGAGCTGTGAAAAAATCAAACTTCTAAGCCAACGCAATCAAAAGATACAGCCGTTCATGCCCCAATTTCCGCAAATTTTCGACACCCGTAAGAGAATCAAAACCTACAGGGTACTTCCCGTGAACTCAGAATCTTGAAATTTGGTATGAATATAGCACAGATATTAAAAGGAAAAATTGCTAAAACCGTACATTTTTAGTTACACCATTTATTAAAAATATTTTTAATAATTTTAACTTACTACCCCTTTCCTCATGAACGCGTAGAGGTTATTAAATTGAAATTCACATCAAATACTCAGGTCTATAATACCTTAAAGCTGTAACAAAATTACTACAGGTTTGTACGGAACCCTCGGTGCGCGAGCCCGACTCGCACTTTTTTGTTTACGTATACTTAGTCGCATCAGAAATACATAACCTGTAAAAAATCCAACTGTCTATCACGGTGCATGAGATGAAGCCTGGTGATAGGCTGATAGATAGCGGAGTCTCAGTAATAGGATCCAGTTTTACTCTTTGGGTACGGAACCTTAAAAACCAGCTTATGAGTAAGAATTTGTGCAGTTCCTGTCTCTGTGTTATTAATTTGCGACATTAACAGTTTCGGCTGTGAGAACTACTTGACGCCGATAATGGACTCGATGGAGAAGGAGATCTTCGGCGCGGGCGGCGGCGGTGGTGGTATGTAGTTGGTCAGCAGCGCGGCTAGCAGGTGGCGGCACAGCGCGGCGGGGGCGGGGGCGGGCGGCACCAGCGTCTCGTCCGCGAACGCCTTGCGCCGCCGCAACCGCTCGTGCCAAGATGGGTCCTCAACGCGTAAGTTGCCTGAAAATACAGTGTAAACTTTATACTAACTTTTTAACCGACTTCCCAAAAAAGGAGGCGGTTATACGTTCGGCTGTATATATTTTTTTTATTTTTATTTTTTTTGTATGTTCAACGATTACTCCGCCGCCTGTGGACCGATTTTCAAATTTTTTTCTGTGATATATAGGGTGTAATCCCAAATTGGTCCTTTTGATATCAAAGTGGTGACCTGATGAATGATGAATTCCCCTTTCAAATTCGGCTAAAATTTTTACTATTTCTCTACTCAATCTTATTAATTTTGAAGTCGGTACCAGCAAATATGAACGTAAGTTCTACAAAATATTGTAGAATATTGTTTGGGCTGGTACCGATTTCAAAATTAAGAAGATTGAGTAGAGAAATAGTAAAAATTTTAGCCGAATTTGAAAGGGGAATTTTTTAGAGATTAAGTTTTATTTCATACTTTTTTGTGTATTTTTACTTTGGAAGTCGGTTTAATTTTTTGTTTAAAAATAATTTATAATATACTAATGTAGACGCTTCGTATGGACGTGATGTACGTCCATCTGGCTCCGTGCTAAGTATCCGAAAACCTTGTGTTACAGGAACCAGACAACGAAGTACCTATATTTAATACTTTTATACTAAGGTACATACTTAAATTACATTTTTACCCGACTGCGCGACGCAAAGGAGTGATAATGTGTTTATCAGCCTATGTATGTATGTATGTATGTTCCTTTGAAGCACTATACAGACCAAACGCCTGGACCGATTTTTATGATTAGCATGTCAATCGATTCCTCTTAGTCCGGAGAGTGTCACTAAAGACATGACGTTAGTGAAAATTCAATATGGCGACTACTGGACGCCATATTGTGAAAATGAAAAAAATGAAAGTCAACAAACTATATCGAGTGGGGTATCGTTGAATAGGTATTTAAAAATCATTTTTAGTTTTCTCTCAACATTTTTCGATTCGACTGACCGTTTAGGATCTATATCGATTTAAAGTTGCATAACAACCATTCTCACATTAAGCCTATATGTTAGTGTTCGTATCATCGTATTTTTGCTTTAAATCGACCAAACGTGTGTTGGTTAAACTAAAAAACCAAAAATAAAATAAATAATAAATAAAATTAAAAAACCCGACTGCAAAAAAAGACAGATACCTAAGCAACGCACTAAAAAGACCGAAACAAGATTGAGAAAACAGACTACACTATGAGCTGAAAGCCTAAGTGAAATAATTGATGTTATGTTTGTTAGCATATATTTTTGTACGATTTATAATTTGCGAATGGGTCCCGCCTGCTACCAAACATAAAGTCAATTATTTCACTTAGGCTTTCAGCTCATAGTGTAGTCTGTTTTCTCAATCTTGTTTCGGTCTTTTTAGTGCGTTGCTTAGGTATCTGTCTTTTTTTGCAGTCGGGTTTTTTAATTTATTAAATTACACACATAATAATTGAAGAATCTTCGGGTACTTTCAACAACTTCAACAAAAGTAGGTATATATTTTTTTACTCTTATTATTATTATTATTACTCTATGCCTCAGTCCTTCCGTGACCACGGCTGTTGTAAAGTAGCCGAAACGTCGGGAAAAAGAAAAGTGCACCGCGACAAAATCCGTAAGTGTTTAAAACAATGAACAATATTCACGTAAACATAAGAAATCAATATGTGCTGTTATTCTTCAATAAACGGCAAATAAATACAGCGAAGGTAACAAATATTAATATCAGCAATATTTAAGCAAAATTATGTGAGAGGAAATGTAACAAAACTACATAAATAAACAACCCTCATAATACGACAGTGGGATAAAAAGAATTTTGGCGCGGGCTATCATCCTCACAGCGGAAAGACATGTTTTCAGACAACTGCTGTAACGCGACACCGCGACAAAGTGCCGCCTCGGGTAGGGTTACCAGATGAAAAAATCAAAAGTCCGGAGAAAAGGCCTGATTTCCATGGAAAAGTCCTGAGATTTTCTACAGCTTGAGAATTTTCTCTCAAAAACGTATACGTAAACGTAACGTTTTACGCGACTTTTTTGATTTTAACTGCAATTGTTACCAAAAGAAGATTATTTTTAGTTTGTTTCACTTTGATAAATAAGTATTGATTTTAACTGCAATTGTTACTAAAAGAAAATTATTTTTAGTAGTTTAATAAGAGAGATCTTTAAAATGTAACCTGTGTTTTATTGAAAATCCTGAGCTATCACTAGATTTGCTAAATCCGGCCGGAATCCTGAGAAGAGTCGAAAAATCCTGAAATCTCAGGACAAATCCTGAGATATGGTAACCCTAGCCTCGGGAGTTTTTTGTAAAGCAATCCACACACTCGTGAAGCTCATAAAAATAGTTTAAAGATATTTAGTTTTTTTAAATAGACAGTGAAATGTTACTGAGCGTTAGATGTCATCTTTTGTTCTGTGATGAAACGACAAGTTTGCCTCGTTTGAGTTTTATTACCGCGGAGTGCGGTGATCTATTTTTAATCGCCTAAACATGTTATTTAGTTGTTTTATGTAAAAAACTTTCGGCTTTTTACTTTGTAGCTAGATGTTGAATATCAAACGTAACATGATGGATTACATAAAGAATACTTTTTAAAGTTTCTAGTTGTGAAAATAAAACCAATAGCACCATTCTCTGTAATTAGCCTTATATACCTGAATTTTCAGTTCATACATTAGATATATCTTTTCACTCACGTATGTTATACAAAATAAACGCCACAAATATTTTCATTTTACAACAATTAGAGACATTTCAAAGAGTTAAAGCTGACACCTTACAAAACAAAGTTAACGGAATACGATTGTTCCAAAGCTAATATTTGTTCAGCTAATTCGCGAGTGTTGTTGGTAGAGGAGTAGTGGGCTCGCTTACAACAATAACACTGACATGTGGACCATGTGGTAGGTGTGTAGAGTGTAGACAATTAGCCGGGAGCAAAGGGTAAGCTATTAATGTTCAACGATTTGCCCTGCTTGAAACGCATGGATTTTCCTATTCACAAACTCTACATTTTAGTCAAAATGTGTGGTCTCAGGCCTGGCGATTTCGCTAAGGTGAAAAATTTACCGACTGTGTTTCTGTTATACTATTCATGTAGAAACGAAACGGCCAAGCTACATAAATTGACTATAGCCTATAGGTGTAGAGTTTGTGAAGTTAGGCTTGTAGAGTTAAGGGAAGAATATAATAATAAAGGTAGAATCAGAAGCTTGGTTGTACATGAGATCTGAGGGGCAATTCTGCTAAATAAAACCTGCATTAATACAATTACAATCAAGTCCCGATACGCTTACACTCTCAAACGGTGTTTTTATGAACGTTAAAGCAACGTGATTCGCGCTCTGATTGGTCGAAACGTCATAAAATCCGTTCATGGTAACTGTCGCTACACTTTTAATCCAGACAAAGTCCTAGGTATA
This sequence comes from Glaucopsyche alexis, assembly GCA_905404095.1. Taxonomy (NCBI): domain Eukaryota; kingdom Metazoa; phylum Arthropoda; class Insecta; order Lepidoptera; family Lycaenidae; genus Glaucopsyche; species Glaucopsyche alexis. The sequence goes on along the minus strand of FR990051.1, from coordinate 20,204,947 downwards.
TAAGTAAAATTAAGTATACTTTAAATACGAGAATTGAGGTTCTGATAACTATTTGACAGTGCGATCTTGGCATCACTTTTCGTTGAAAATGTTTTAGTAGGATTGTTTGTTTGAAGAAATTGTTTGTTACCTTATATGTTTAATTTTCCGTTGAAACTCCTCGGAAAATAATTATTTCAATATTATGTCAATTAGTTTCAAATACAAGTGACGAACGACGACAACTAAAATAATTCATAATATATACAGTGATAGATGGCGATTTTAAACAAACTTAACTTTCATCCCCTACTTTAAGGCGCTGTGAGTAGTCAACTATGAAGTATTCGAGGGGGTGAAGGAGATGAGTGGGGGACGTGCCGCCCCCGTTACTGCGGGGGGCTTCATACGATTTACGTCAAAGTGATGTGTCTATAATGTACAAAAGCGTAATTTCGATAAAACCGTAATGTGCTTCATAGCCTAGCGGTATTTTGCCCGCCTAAAGCAAAGCGTAGCGTCTAGGTTCAAATCTCATTACAATTTCAAAATGTCTATTTTCTGTCTAGGTCAATTATAATAAGTCTAATTCCTAATTTTGTGCCAAATTTAGCCATTGCGATTTGAGAAAGTTAAGCTTTTTAGTAAGTAGTTAAAGGGTAAAAAAAATCTAAAAAAAAGCTCAATTTAGTCACTGAACTAAACATTTTTAATAAAAAAATTTATATTTATAAAAAATAAAAAAATAAAAGAATTTTAATAAAAAAATTTATGTGTCTTCAGGTTGATTCGAGAATGGTTTAAATTTGCAATTGGACCTGGTAGGTGGCGCTGCTGTCAGTAGTCACTACGTCAACAAATTTAATTCTAAGGCGGTACGAAGACTACGAAGTTTCCCGGGATAGCTAGTACTATTATAATATGCGGTCGAAGTACTGCGGAATACGCACTACAACATGTAACACATTACACAATCTGGGGGCACGGCAGTGCTCCCGCCAAGTCGAGCGCGAAGCAAACACTGCCGTACCATCCTTTACTGGAACCATTTCGCCGCATTTTCAGGCCTCTATTTGAGAACCTCTGGATAAGACCAGAACGCAGAAATTTTCGTCATCCAGTAAGCTATAATCACATACTTAAAATCCAAAATTTCAAGTCTGTAGGTCATTTAGTTCCGAAGTTAAGCGAAAGAAAAGTTTCGCATTTATGAAACTCACTCACTCACTCACTCACTCATGATCATCAAAATAGAACTAGTACTTCCCATAGACTCAGAGACCTGAAATTTGGTACAGAGTTAGGGTTTAATGGTCACATAAAGGGAAAACTATAAAAACTAGGATAATCGATCTGGGGGCACGGCAGTGCCCCCGCCAAGTCGAGCGCGAAGCAAACACTGCCGTACCATTCTTTACTGGAACCATTTCGCCGCATTTTCAGGCCCCTATTTGAGAACCTCTGGATAAGACCAGAACGTCGATCTGGGGGCACGGCAGTGCCCCCGCCAAGTCGAGTGCGAAGCAAACACTGCCGTACCATTCTTTACTGGAACCATTTCGCCGCATTTTCAGGCCTCTATTTGAGAACCTCTGGATAAGACCAGAACGCAAAAATTTTCGTCATCCAGTAAACTATAATCACATACTTAAAATCCAAAATTTAGCTCCAAAGTTAAGCGAAAGCAAAGTTTCGCATTTATGACACTCACTCACTCAGTCACTCACTCATGATCATCAGAATAGAAGCTGAAATTTGGTACAGAGTTAGGGTTTAATGGCCACAATAAAAACTAGGATAATCGAAGATCTAGAGTACCTGGTGACCTTGATTAGAAAACACAAGATCCCAACCAAACTATTAGAGATCGACATACCGCCTTTACAAAAAATATTCAACTTGGTGGGCCGCTTCATTTGATGTCAAAAATCGAAGGTCAGAAGTATCTGATGAAGAACCCTCAGCTGGTCTCAACTGATTTAGAGTTATTATGGTAATTCCCCCCTTCTACTATTGGTACATAAAAAATCAACTGTCATTGCAAAAATCCAGCGAAGTGGGACACATCTTCTAATTTAATCTAGCCCGTAGCGCCCCACTACTGGGCGAATGCCTCCCCTTCTGCTTTTAATACGCATATAAATAAAATTAAAGGAAAACTCTGGATAAGACTAGACTGTCTTTTATACTTATACAAGTTTACAAGAAGAAATAGTCGAACGATTAACTTTATTCTACTCGAACATTAAATAAACAAATTACACTAAAATCTAGTAACATAAATCAATAAGCCCACGTTTCTACAAAAAGAAGTGAAATCCCACCAAAAACATTCTGTAAAAAACTAGCCAAGTCTCGATGGAGCTGCTTGTTTATCTCTAAAAAGTAATGAAATCTAGACAAAGTCGTGCCAAGTCTAAGGTTCCTTACTGCGATTTCTTTCGACCTATGCGTAGAACAAAGTCCGATTTGAAAAATTGCTACTTTTCAGTAGAGGCAAAACAAGTTTTGCGAATTGAAAAACTTGAATAACTTATAAACGGTGAGACTTTTATTTTTGAAATTTTGGTATGTTATTATGACATCCTAGTCTAGTTAACCACTTTATACTGTTTATTACTAATTATTATATTTACTCAGATAACGAGTTCTATATCAAGCTAGGACGTTTTACAGCGGAGAAGCGAGAGTTCGTAGTGATCATATTACGTTGTTTTACGGAGACATTTGAATGAAACGCGGTTCTATATTCATATGATTCGTTTTTTGTTGGAGTTATCCGACATTTTTAAGTCCTATGTGAATAATCATAATCTATTATTTTGATATAGCACTATCCACACTACGTATAAATGAATTATAATACATAATTATTTTTAAAAATCGTTTATTTACATTAAAAAATCTCAAAAAGGTGGTGTTTTGAACTATAATTAATCCATAGTCAGTACAAGGGACTTACTTAAAATTAAATTAAAATACTAGTTACCATTGTCTAAAACCTACAAAAAAATTAAAATCTCTAAGATATGCCCATAAAAATAAATATTGTTTGAAAAAATACATCAAGCCCAAAACAAAATTTAAACTTATAAACAGTTAAAACTTTTTTTTTTTATTAAACTAGGGGGCAAATTAGTAAACGGATCACCTGATGGAAAGCGATTACCGTAGTGCTTACGGTACCGTACCGTTACCATAAGTGATAACATCAGAGAAGTTGCAAGTGCGTTGCCGGTCTTTTAGGAGGGAATATGCTCCCTTCTTGAAGGTTTGCAGGTCGTAATGGCCCGGATACTGCTGGCGATAGTTCATTCCAGAGTTTTACAGTGCGCGGCAGAAAGCTTCTGGTGATCAATCATCAAGGTGATGAAGATGATAAATATTTTGTCGCTTGGAACGGTGGCGAAAAGTTGCAGCAGGTATAAGTCCGAACAATTCCTTGGAGCACTCCCCGTAATATAACCGATAGAGGATGCAGAGTGATGCTACATAGTCAAGTCTGTTTGAAATACTATGGCAGTCGACAATTCGAGCGGCTCTACGTTGGATACGATCTAGAGGGAGAAGCTGGTACTTTGGCGCCCCTGCCCAAAGATGAGAACAGTATTCCATGTGAGGCCGAACCTGCGCCTTATAGAGTTGGCGTTGGACCGGACTGAAATACTGCTTTGACCTGTTCAGAACACCAAGCTTCTTGGAGGCTAACTTGGCCTTGCCCTCCAGATGATATCGGAACTGACCTCGCTCGATATGTTAACACCTAACCCTTTCTAAAACGTAGTTATAAATTAAACTGCTTTGGTACTGTATCTAAGCTTTCTAGCTATGTTGTATAATGTAATTAGATAGGTACAAGTTCAGTTTAACCTACATGGGGGAAGGTATCTGCACGTTTATCCAAAATAATGAAAAATAACCATAATATTGTAATGGCCATAATCCCGTTATAATAAGCATGTCGCATTCAGGAGAAATAATACATACAAAATAAATTTTGTCATAATAAGGTTCGGATTGATTTTAAGTATCAATCAAGTGTCTATAAAATCGATTATCCTGAATGTGGTAGTGTATATCTATGTATACATTATCATATTTTCTGTAACACCTTATAGGAATGGCCTCAGGTACTTACACTATAGTGATTTAACATATCTAAAAGGTGTTTAGCAGTATGTGATTTATCACGATAACCATTTCTATAAGACGCGATGTATTCTTTGTATCGAGTCTTAATTTACGTCCAGTTTGAGTCAAACTTTGTACCGATTCTCAAAGTTACGTCCAGTTTGAGTCAAACTTTGTACCCCGTTTCAGAGTTACATATGATCACATTTTGCAAAACACCTTTTAGATAGTGGTCAAAGGCTTTTGACCGAGCGTGCTGGAATAATTATTAGAAATAATTAAATAAAAGAGCAACAATAGACTTGCATTATGCATGGTAAAAAGGAAAACTCACACATTTGCTTGCAGGTTTTGGATATTTTTCTAGATTATACTTTCGAGATATTGCTAGATATAATATTAATCAAATTGTATACTACTATCTACTTAATTGGACCTGAAAACGCTGTCATAGGTGGAATGACTATCAGCAGGAGACTGCATAGGAGTTAGTACCGACATTTCTTGATCAACTGATGATCAGAACCTATGGTCAGAATTTTCTAAGTCTTTAAGTTGTATTAAAGGTGATTTTTCGAAACTAGGAGTAGCTTTTAAAGAAAGTATTGATGGTCGAAGGCCATAAATTCTCTCATTATTCATCTACTAATGAGAGAATCCATCGATTAGGAGGTGCGTCAATTTTATTTCAAAAATCATCTAGTGGCTGACTTATTTCTTCTGCACATTGTTGTCAACAACTGAAATGTTAAAAATTGTATTACTACACTGCACCATAATATATCAAAAATAATATTATATATATATATATAACTTGAAAACATTTTAATACAAATAAATAACATTTGTACAAAGCTATTAAAAAAAGTTTGAATATACAAGGTTTAATGAACATCGCAGTACAGAACTAAAAACTGTCGATCATAATGTTATATGATTCGCCGAATTTGTAGGGTACAAATGTGTATATATTGTAAGGTAACGCAGCTTTAAACTATTTTTATTTATTTAATATGAAATATATTTATATTTAACGATATTTTTAAAAGAACAACGTCCTAACTGATGTCATTATTCAGGCTATAACGTCCCATCTGCATATCGAACTGACAAATTGTATTGTAACTATTCTGTGATTCCGTAAAAAAACGTCCTATAGTTACATGAAACTTTTAGAAATTCTAAAGTATTAGTCTTACATAGTTCTAATATTACTTATAATCTCAACTATTTGGTACGTCAACTTTTATTGATAACACGACAAATATTTACCTAATAAATAAACATGAAACTAATCATACTTTTCGAACTAAAATGTATTTTTCTAACTTTCCGTCAAAAAATGTCTTATATGAATATAGATTTCCCGTTTCTATTTATGAGCTTAAAAAGCGGAATAGTAAAAAACTATAATTTCAAAGCATGATAATACTAAATTTGAAGAATAATTTAAGTAAAAAAATCAGCTTACCCGGATATACACCGTTCTTCATAAAAATATATTGCTTATTTGAAAAATAAGGACTACGTTGAGGCTCTTTTTCTTCTCTTCTTAAAGCATATCCAGCATTATCCGTAAGCATGACATCTCAGAAATACTTTTAGTACGCAATAATTAGTAAAATTATAATTTTCGTCAAACCGAAAAAAAATCACACACATGACGCAAAAAACCCTTCTTTCCGCTCGACAACGCCTGAAGTGAAGATCGTGCGAGGCGCCCGCGCCGTGCGCGCCTCAATTTCTCCGTCCTATGAACACTACGTGCATTTTATCATGGAGCTTACATCAAATAAGACGTTGTACGATTCTGTATTTCCGAAAATAAGCCAGATAAAAAAAAATTAAATGTCAGTCTGTAGAGCTTTGATTCCTTATTTCATTTATCCAAAAAACGCACTTTTGCTCTATGATCACATCAGACATTGTTCTACGCATAGGTCGCTTTATTATTATAGTTAATGTTGTGTGACTTGGCCGTTGAAGGGTACAAAAGGGGCTCCATGACACCATTGCTCCAATACATGTGTTGTACAATCAACAACAGCCTAAAACGAGACACTAGCGTCCAATTACCAATACCAGTATGGGCTATTATCTCGCATAACAAACATAGGTAGTTACAATAGATATAACAGATATAACGTGTAAACAAAATTTACTTGTACCCACTAACGTATAAATAATGTTCAACGGCCAAGTCACACAATATTAACTATAATAATAAAGAAATCGCAGTAAGGAACCTTAGACTTGGCACGACTTTGTCTAGATTTCATTACTTTTTAGAGATAAACAAGCAGCTCCATCGAGACTTGGCTAGTTTTTTACAGAATGTTTTTGGTGGGATACACATTATGACATTACACACATTGACGTTTCTTCCTAGAACGACATTTCAAAATTTTATTTAATTCGCATAATTTTCAGCGGTTACAAAATGTAAACTTGCTTTTGCCCGCAACTTTGTTCGCGTAGCACAAAGCTAAATTTTGTCGACTGATTTTATACAATACATAAATACACAATAAAATTCAATATCAAATATTCCCCTTCTACATAGGTACATGAAACTTGCACTGACAGCAAAAAAAATACAATTTCAAATACCTACCTAGTTTCTGACATTTGTGGTTTAACCAAATAGTCTCTTCGGCTTCATCATATTAATTGTAAATATTGTTTTATTTAATCTATTACTAATATAATACAGAGAGAAGGTTTATTTGTTTGTATGATTGTTTGTTTGCATTGAATAGGCTCCGAAACTACTGGAATGATTTTGATGAAATTTAGGACAGATATAGAATAGACAACGGGGAAGCACATAGGCATACTTTTTATTGCCGAAAAATGTACGGTTCCATCGAGATTTCCTTATGCGCGCATGAAGTCGCGGGCAACACCTAGTCTAAATATATAAAAGGCAAACCTGACTGACTGACTCATCTATCAAAGCACAACCGAAACTACTGAACAGATGTTGCTATAATTTGGCATACAGATAGTTGTAATGACGTAGGCATCCGCTAAGAAAGGATTTTTGAAAATTCGCCCCCTACGGGTGTAACAAAGGGGTTAAAATTTTGTATGGAAACCGAACTTTACGCGGACGAAGTCGCGGGCAAAAGCTAGTAAAAAATAAACGTAGATTACTGAATAAGTACATGTTCCTAATATCTGCTCATGGTGATTAGAATTAGAATTGATTATACCTAATAATTGATATAATTAATAATTATATGTATAAACTTTACAAACCAACAGAATAATAATATTTAGGTGTATATATATTATATTTACTTATTCTGTTGTCAATCAATGTTGTCAATTATGAATCAAATACCTATGTGTTTTCTTTCGTCGTGTAATAAATTATATCAATAATTTCGGTTGTTTTACGTCAGTCTGACTGGCAGCTCGGTTTGCGTACCGTTTGATTTTTGGTGGTGAGTTCAAATCCCGGTAAGATAAATATTATTTTTGTGATTCTTTAATATTTTTTTATTTATTTTTTATTAATTTTTATCGTTGTACTAAAACTACGACCAAAGCTCGGTCTCCCTAGTACCTACTTATAAAGCGTTTTTGTACCTCCATCTTAAAACTTTGAACTAAAAATTTGGACATTCATCGAATACAATCTTTTCATATTTTATATAATATAATCTACACTAATATTAACAACAACTTAAAGTAACTAATAATAAATAAGTACATAATTAACCATATACTTCTATTACTGGGAAAACAAGCATCGCTCGGAGTTTTATAGTGCGACAAGAAAAAAGAAAAAAAATATCGTCTGACCGGGATTCGAACCCGAGACCAATTGGTCGCAACAACGCAAAAAGCCAAAGGGCTACCAAGCGTCTTACGTCAGATAGCGAAATTACGTATATATCATAAGTATTACACGACGAAAGAAAAACTAATATTTACCCCCGACTTGACCTTTATGCAGACGACATAAAGGTCCATTCGGGGGTAAAATAAATTTGAACGGACTTTCTACAATAAATTCGAATAATTTTTGAGCAGAAAAGAGGGGAAAAATTTGACATACGTCTCATTAGCAAGAGGCCTAAGCCGGTACTGTCTTATTCAATAGATATGAAAGAGAAGGAATGACAGGTCGCCATTTCGCGATGTTTCATTCGACTCGTACGAATTATTAATCATTGAAATAAATTAATACTAACAAATATCACATTCTATACGAAAAATCAAAACAACAATTCCCTTCCTTTTATTATGTTTTACGAAACTGCAAATAATTTTCTCATTTCTGTTCACAAATAATACAGTTACAACTCCAAGAATTTCTATTTTAATGGTTACTTTATGATTTTTTTTATCGAGAAATTTTTCAGATAACGTGTTTTGAAAACGAAGGTCCCCTAGCAAATATGATCAAAATTAACATATATTTTTTTGCTGCACTAAAATGTATCCATTCGTCTCAAAAAATTTTTGAAAGAAGCGTATTTCTAGGGTAAGAGCGCCTTAAGGGGTTGGATGATAAAAGTTCCAACATTGACAATAATTATGTTAGTTTTGTATTGTGTAATAATACAAGCTTAAATTTCAGTTTTCTATGACACCATATAATTTTGTTGATCATCAGTCAGTGACGAAATCAAGGGTTTTTAGATATTAATAAAATCTAAAGAATATGCAATCAGAACTTCACATGTTTAATAAGTTAGCTACTGGGAACATATCCTGAAATTTCAATTATCTGGTATAATCCAAACCCAAGTTTATATGAGGGTTCAAAAAATCCTCGAAATGCTTCGAGAAAAGGTGGTCTGGTAGTGCCCTTCCGCTTCGCTTGGCTTATTTTGGCGGGGGCACTACCGTGCCCCCAGATATGTAGGTATAGTATAATAAAATCTTAAATATGTGTATAGTATAAAATTATTAAACATATGTATTTCCGTTGTCTGGTACCTGCGATACAAGTTCTTCGGATACTTAGTACAGAGCCAGATTGCCGTGGTGTAGACGTCCATAGATATTATTATAGATATACAAAATTCACGTACCATAATCAGACGGCACGGGATATGTTCTGGACATCTGCATGCACCGTAGGCGGGCGCGGTACGCTCGCTTGCGCGCCGCTAGCGCCGCCGCCTCGCCGTCCCGCGCCGCGCCGCCCGCGCTCTGCTGCCGACGGAGTGCCACCTGCATTATTGAGGGATTAGACCAGCGATCGACCAAACAGCTAAGCAATTACCGCCGCCCATAGATTCCTGAACACCGAAGTTCCTCTGCTATGGTAATCTTATGCGGGTCGCGGCGAAACCGCCGAAATACAAGCGTTTCTTTTCCATTCCAATTTCACTAGGCTTTTCACTGCTCGGCCATGACCCGCTGTCTCTCCAGCACGAGCAGGCAGGAGGGGCAGCGGCAGTCGCACCACCGGCATAGCCGCTTGTGGCCCTTAAGGAATACGATCACGCTGTGTTAGTGTATGTACCTGCGCGGCCATGACCCGCTGTCTCTCCAGCACGAGCAGGCAGGAGGGGCAGCGGCAGTCGCGCCACCGGCATAGCCGCTTGTGGCCCTTAAGGAATACGATCACGCTGTGTTAGTGTATGTACCTGCGCGCCCATCACCCGCTGTCTCTCCAGCACGAGCAGGCAGGAGGGGCAGCGGCAGTCGCGCCACCGGCATAGCCGCTTGTGGCCCTTAAGGAATACGATCACGCTGTGTTAGTGTATGTACCTGCGCGGCCATGACCCGCTGTCTCTCCAGCACGAGCAGGCAGGAGGGGCAGCGGCAGTCGCGCCACCGGCATAGCCGCTTGTGGCCCTTAAGGAATACGATCACGCTGTGTTAGTGTATGTACCTGCGCGGCCATGACCCGCTGTCTCTCCAGCACGAGCAGGCAGGAGGGGCAGCGGCAGTCGCGCCACCGGCATAGCCGCTTGTGGCCCTTAAGGAATACGATCACGCTGTGTTAGTGTATGTACCTGCGCGGCCATGACCCGCTGTCTCTCCAGCACGAGCAGGCAGGAGGGGCAGCGGCAGTCGCGCCACCGGCATAGCCGCTTGTGGCCCTTGAGGCACGAGATCACGCCGTGGTTGCGGCACCGCGCGCACTTCGGCGTACGCAGCGGCTTGCGCGAGCACTTGTCGTTTTCCATCCTTACATTATTATCAGTCAATACACAGAAATGAAGTTGAGTTTTAGTGTCAATTCACATTTAAGTTTAACTTAAGTTTCAAATTAAATTAACGGTCACTTACTAGACACTAATGTTTTTATTATGGTTAGGACTTACGATGAATATAATGGTGCTAATTATATTTTACGTTTACGCGATATTTTATTTTACAATTTAGAACAACGACGGATAGTTCCGATCGAATGTTTTCAGCGATTGAGAGTTGTAGAGTCTTCGAAGTAAAAGTCAGCTGAGAGTGGCTCCACCCACTCGCTCATGATTGGTCGAGCGCCTGTGGGCGGATACAAACAGTCTGGTGTTAGAAAATTTTTATTTTGTAATTCAATACATTTCATGAACAAACAGATATATTTTTTTACTTGTCTCGGATGATTAACGATTGATATTTTGTGTTCCACATAACTAGTTTATTATTAAAATGTATTTTATGGCATAAAATACATTTTAAAAGTTTTTAAAAAATACATAATTTCTTACGTTCATACACAGAATTACAGAAAAAACCAGAAACCGTCAACGCGCTTGAAAGTGAAGCCGTCACGACCATTCCAAATTGGAATGGTTAGATATTTAGTCTGTCAGTCAATGGCCGACGCGCGCCTTGTAAACTTCGTTTGAAATTGACAGTTTTTAATTAATTATGCCGACTTGTGTCGTTCCCACATGTAAAAATGCTGCTGGGACTGTGAAGAAATCACATGGGATCACATTTCATCTGTAAGTAGTACATTTCCAATTCAGTTGAATAAATTATTGAATTTAAATCCATGTCGTTATTGTCATAGAAAATCATGGTTTCTTTTTGTAAGTGTTGCCACAGAAAAACAGGATATTTTACCCAACTTTTTTTCAATTAATTTTTATTGAATAAATAATTGTCGAAACATAATAACGCTATTGTTTTGTAAGTGTTGCCACAAAATAATGGAACATTTTACCCAAATTTTCGTAATTAGTTAATATTAGATTTTACAATAAAATACAATATACTTTACTATATGCGAATTATATATTAACCGACTTCCAAAAAAGAGGCGGTTAAGGTTTTGCATCCAAAAGTACTGAACAGTACTCCTCTGTCTTTAAAGATGCGCGTTTGGAAATTTCGGCAATGTTCAAAGAACTGCAACTATGTAACTTACAGTAATCATCATCATCATCTTATTTACAATACCTAACGAAGCTTGGCGCGTATTTAATAATTATACATTCGATCGTTTATTAAACGTTCTTAAAATGTTTTAATAATAATTTAACTAATTTCACTAAAAAGGGTATAATTTAAATTTTAAACAAAAAATTAAACCGACTACCAAATAATAATAAAGTAAAAATAATAAGGCTGGTACCGACTTCAATATTAAGAAGATTGAGTAGACTGTAGAGAAATAGTTAAAATTTTAGCTGAATTTAAAAGTTTATTTAAATTTTAATATTTATTTATTTAAAATTTAAATTTATTTTAATTAAAATTTTAATTAAAATAAAATTTAAATAATAAATATTTAAAATTTAATAATTTAAAAGACATTCAGTTATTCTTCCCCACTTTCTACCCCCACAACTTTTAAACGGCTTAACCGATTTTCATCAAACATGTCTAAGAACACTCGCAGATAAGTCACCTTTAATACAAAAAAAAAAACTAAATTGAAATCGCTACATCGGTTCGGGAGCTATGATGCCACAGACAGGCAGACAGACCGACAGACACGTCAAACTTATAACAGACAGACACGTCAAATTTTTGCGTCGGGGGTTAAAAATAAATTCGACTCTAATAATTGGTTTATTGGAGAACAACCGACATTAATTTATATATTTTTATTTTTCAATTAAATCGTTCCTCCCAAACCTTAAATAAGCAGTTTTAGAAAATTTTGAAAATTTGTTGGTTTTATAAACAATTGCTTTATTACATTCCACGCGAAATCTATGGTTTAAAATTTCTATTTCACTATTTGCAGTCATACATAAAATTTTAATTTACCCCATAAAGAGGTAATGTTGTGTTGCGCTGGTAACCCTACGCGGGGAGGTGAAGTGCGGGCGGGGCGGTGTTTTGTCATGGTTTTGGACACAGTCCGCTACGTACAAATGTGATCGAACACTCATTCTGGTTTTTTCTGTAATTCTGTGCGTTCATATTACTTACCTAACACCAGAACATAAGTTTTTAAAATTTATAAAAAAATTAAGAAAGGGATAACGAGTACAAAACATACTTAGCCCTAATCATACAAATGATACAGACTACTTACTACTACGATTATACAATTATTATGACTTATGAACCATTTTGTTCAAATGTCGAAAATACCTAAGTACCTAACATCTATAGAAAGGTGGCAAAAGCCACCAGTGGCAGTAAATCCTCCATAAATAACATTTTTATCATCTCGGATAGTGAGAAAGTAAACGATACCCCCGCCGGTCAGCGATTGCCAATTACCGCTCATATTTCATGTCGACCTCTGCTAGTTGCTACTATTTCCTTTTTAATTTGCTCTTATATTAATAGAAAAAAACGTTCATCACGTTTGCCGACTTTATGACACAGGAGTATACATATACATAGTATAGTATATACATAGTACCTACATACATTCAGCTTATTAAACTTACTTAGGTCACTTGTGATATTATTTACTCTTTGCTTAGGTACACATCTTTTTATGAAAGTTGGTCGTTGTTTGATATAAATAGTAGGTACTTAGAAACCTAAGCTACGCTGTAAAGCATTTGGCCCTGTACCTACACCAACGTGTGCCGCGTCACACTGGTGTACCGTGGTCTTTAGTTGGTGTGCCTCGTAAAATACGGTTATCTTAAAAACTTATTTTTAGTAAGTTATGTAAGGGGAAAAATACTTAACTAAACTAATTTTTACCTCCAAAAATTTTCAATTTCCTGACGGTTAGTCTACCTACCTACCTTGAACCCCAAAAATTTGCGGAGCAATCACTGCTCTACATCACAATAAGTGCGAGAAAGTCAAGAAGCCAAAGTTCAGGTGTTGACTATATAATATGTAAAATATTTAGTTTAATTTATATATTTAGAAATATTGAGGTATTATTATGTAATACCTCAATATTAACTACAAAACTGTACATACATTTTTGTACTTATTTACTTTTGTATAGAGCGTGTTCAGGAGCGAAATTCTGTAAACAAATCGCTGTACCTTTGAACATACCTACTGATTTTCAATATACTATTTTTTCTAAGAACTTAGTCATATTTTTGAGTATTTTACTATTCATTTATGAACTAAAAAATCTGTCAACGTACGCGTACCTACTCGTACATCTACACCTCGAAACTCTAGCACTTGTCTCGATAATTAAAATATCTTGTGCCCCCGCAGACCACAATTATAGTAATTAGTAACTAGGTAGGTACCGACTGGCGACTACGGTCAGCCCCCTGCTCAAGATTTCAACTTACATAGTTGATATTTATTTGCTACAGAGCAGAGAAATATCAAGTTTTATATAATGTATGTGTCAAAAACCATGGCGAAATACCGCCCCGTCCGTTATTTTTAATTTTTACTCTTTACACAATTACAAAACAAATCGCGTTGTTATGGACAATTAGGTATTCAATAAAAAATAATTGAAAAAAGCTTGGGTAAAATATTCCGTTATTCTGTGGCAACATATGTGTGGATAACCATTCCAATTTGGAGTAGTTGTGACTGCCTCACTTTCAAGCGTCTTGACGGCTTCTGGATGATTTCTGTATTCTGTGGAAAAAGCAAACAAATATGGCGGCGCGGGGCACTTGCAAATATTACAATACTAGCTTTTGCCCGCGACTTCGTCCGCGTGGAACAATACTTTGGGATATCGCTGAAATTTACCCGCGACTTTATTTATGACTAACGAAAGTGGAATCCTATTTTTTTAAACGGAACCCTAAAATAAAAGTAGCCTATGTTAGACCCTATAACATCAGCTATCTGCTAGTGAAAGTCCCGTGAAAATCGGTCCAGCCGTTTCAGAGATTAGTCGGAACAAACAGACAGACAGACCGACTGACAGACAGACAGACGGACAGACAAAAATTAAAAAAAAATGTATTTTATTGTAAGTACCGAATATACTTTCAGATTCATTATGTAAAAAGCTGTTAATTTGAAGTTACAAACAGACACTTAAATTATATTTAACTGTATAGATGTATAGATGTATAGATATTATAATATGTATTATATTTTAAGATATTATCAATTTGATGTTTATAAAATAACTAAACTAAACTAAACTAAACATTAACCCGCACGCGCACCCCGCCTTGGTGACGCCCACTTCGCAACGGGCCGTGCAGCAGAAATCGTAATATTTTAATTTCGCCATAACTTCAAAACCAAACGTCCAATTTTAATCATTCAAAGACCAAATATTATCTACATAAACTGTACTTAGTGATGAAATAATTTATTTTGATAAGGATTAATAACATGAGTAAAATAAACTCGTTTAAATGTAGTCCAAAAAAAAATCAAGATTTCTAAATAAAAAAATGGTTGTTGTGCCTCACTCGACATAGATAGGTATAGTGTGTCGCGGACTTTTTTGTAGATATTTATAATATCTACAATTAATTAGAACATTTTACGGTTCTATCTTTTATAGTTTAGGCAGCGTACGCAAAATAAGTAACTTTTCTGGTTGATTTTTTACACCTTGTGTCCGAAAAACCCAAATATCTTACGGAACCCTATTTTTTTCCAAAATAAAATTTAGCCTATGTTACTCGTGGATAATGTAGCTTTCGAATGGTGAAAGAATTTTTGAAATCGGTCCAGTACTTTTTGAGCCTATTCATTACAAACAAACAAACAAACAAACAAACAAACAAACAAACAAACAAACAAACAAACAAACAAACATACAAACAAAGTTTTCCTCTTTATAATATTAGTGTAGATAACGCAAAATAACGTGTAAATTGTAAGAAGAAATCTTTTTGACAATCTGTCGACATATTACAATATCTCTAGTAATATTACAATCTATCGGTTTTTACAATTTTACGGTGACATATACATTAGAAGTTAATTAAGGATGGTAGTGTTTAATTTCAGTATGCACTGAGCAGTTTGTTGTGGGATACAAGAGCGTATTGTGCCATCGCCTCGCACAATCGTGCTTCATTTGGCGGTTGGATGCGTTTGATCTTATGCACAATTAGCGAAACATCTGATACTTATTGTGCAATTTTAACCGTTTACTGTGATTATAATTCACTATATTAACATTGTTTCCATACTAGCTGCACACTGTTCCAGTCTAGTCTGTGTCCAGTTTATGTTTGTCTTGTCCGTCATGAAATATTTGTAAAGATAAAAGATATGAGTGGTATCATGATTCATGATACTGTGTGTGTATATGTCACCGTAAAATTGTAAAAACTGTTAGATTGTAAAATAACTAGTGAAATTGTAAAATGTTAATAGACTTCCGACGCGAATATGCTCTAGTCAAATGATTAAAAACTATATAGGTATATTTATAATCTAACAAAAAATAATGTGTTAAATTATAGACAGCATATTCGCGTCGGAAGTCTATTAACATTTTACAATGAGCTAGATGAGTGTAATTATTTTATAATGTATAAAAATCAAAAATAAAATCTAAAAAATATTAGTGAAAGAATTTTTTCGATATCTCAAAAACTGATTTTTTTATTAATTTTTAAAGTTGGATGTTTTTAAAATCAGCGCGAGCTTGACCGCTCAACGCGTGACGTCATTTCGCCGGCTCTGACCGCCGCGGTAAGGAACTCGTGCAGAGTAATTTTGAAGTTTTATTGAAATTTTTGGAATTATGGTGATAAAATAACATATAGATATAATTGTATAACACCTTTATGTATAATACAACGGTTAGCACTCCAGAAAAATACTTTTTTCATGTGCCCAACGACAAAATCTGAGAAAATTAGTTGTGTAAAGTGTTGAAAAAAGTGTTATAGCTACAAAAATCAGTAGACATTTATTGCGAAGAATATTTTAATGTGAGTACTGAGTAGGTACCTAAATAAATACGAAACATCTACCTACTTTTTTTTTTGCATTACTAAATGTTTAGTGTATAGAATATGCTCAGAATGAATTCAGTATTTTAGTGAAAATGTATTTTAAACAATGGGTTTTACATAGAGAAATAAAACACGAGTCACGCAGATATGTTAGGTACCTACTTAAAAAATATATTTAATCTATTGAATGAAACTTAAAAGATGAAATAAGACAATACAAAAAACTCCCTACTTTTTCCCCTCGCTTATAACTATGTTTATGGTGTAGTCACTTGTTTGAGATCTCGACAAAAAAACTTTATGAACAAAATGTCATAGATTGACTATTATATTTTAGTATTTTTTAACCGACATCCAAAAAAAAAAGGAGGCGGATATACGTTAGGGCTATATATGTATATAGCCCTAACGTATATATTAATATATTAATATACGTATATATTACTATACGTTAGGGCTATTAATTTCTCACCTTTTGAACTTTCCCTGAACTGATACAATAATTTTAAGATCAAAATCAGCCAAATCGGTCTAGCCGTTCTCGAGTTTTAGGGGCCATCCATAAATTACGTCAGACGAATTTCATGATTTTTGACCCCCTCCCCCGTCCTTGTCACATTTGTGAGACCCCCTCCCTCCCTAGCGTGACGTCACATTTTACAATTTTACATCTAGAAATAATTATTCAATTAAAACAGCAGTTCCGAAATTTGTTTAATTTGAATTGGTGGGACGGATGACCGACACGACTGTCGAGAGATTAGGCACAGGTCCAACTTTTATATGCCCATCTGACGCATGGATCGTCTTTCGATCGATCCCGTGGCCCGCCAAGGGTGGTATGGAGTGGAGTACCGCCGAGTTTTTATTGAGTAGGGGCTGCGCTCATTCACCATCTTTTCGGGTGCAGCAGAGTCTCACATACTCACGGGTAGGACCGCTATCCCCTAGTGGGATGCTGAAACGCATTTTCTCGGCGAAAAAAAAAAAAAAATAACTTATGTAATAAAAAAACAACATTATGATCTCTTAAACATCACTGGGGCTCATTTCTTCAGAAGTATTCGCCAAGCCCACAAAACTATTACTGAAATACCACAAGATAATCTCATGGCACAAATACTCACAGGGCACGGTGGGTTTGGCGAGTACCTAGATCGATTCAAAATTAAATGCAACACCAAAATTTGCGATTGTGATGGTACATCTGTGCAAACAGTAACGCACTGCCTCTGCGAATGCGCAAAGCACCAAATCATAAGAATAGAAGCAGAACATAAAATGAACAGGAACATAAACGCAGATACCATAAGAGATATTATGACAAATAAAAATCAAAGAAAAGTATTCATACAAATGGCGAGAGAAATTGCAACAAAGGTAATCACAGCTAATAAAGCTAAATGTTGACAAGGAATAAACACGCAGCATCATACGGAACACAACGGCGCGAAACCATTATTTAGGAAAAAAAAAAGCTATAATTATCGTTCGTAGTAAATTATTGTTCAGAAATAAGGCTGTCGGATAATAAACACCGACAGTTGTAAAAAAAAAAAAAAAAAAAAAAAAAAAAAAAAAAAAAAAAAAAAAAAAAAAAAAATAACATCACTGGGGCTGGGGGATCTCGACACTGGGGCAATAGCTATCATATAGCTATTACTTATAATTACTATATTAACACTTAGATTAAAATAGATTTTGAAATGTGACGTCACGAAAATTAGGACCCCCTCCTACCCCCTTGTCACACAATGTCACACTTCGTCGACCCCCTCCCACCCCCTAACGTGTGACGTTATTTATGGATGGCCTCTAATTTGAAATTGGCCCTTTTAGACTTTAGTCACTAAAGTGGAAACCTGATGATGGAATCCATGAGGAATCGAGGGAACTCCTCAAAATGTATAGATACATCTTTAAGAATTTGGCCAATGTGAAGTAAATTAAGCATATCATACCAAAAAGTAAAATTTTGTGCCAAGGGTATACCCTAGATCCAAAAGCATTGAACAGAAATTCATTGGAAATCGCGTAATAGGTTTTTCAAGTTACTTCAAAAGTTACTATCCGATTTCGCTTAAAATAATTTTCCTAAAGAGTTTTTAGCATGATGTATTAGCATAGAAGCTTACAAGTTTCTATCTCTTATAATTTAGAAATTCTAAGGGAGGGGGGACCAACTTACAAACCACTGGAGGCTGATTACTCGAAAATAGTCGACTTTGTAAAAAAGTAATGTTAAAAGAAACCTTACCTAAATTCTAAAAGACCTATTCAAAGATACCCCACAAATGGGGTAGAATGAAAAAATATTTCATCCCCCCTTCAGAGCTACCCCTAAAATATAAAATTATTCTTATTTTATTATGCCAAACCTAAGATCTACACACAATCTATAACTGTACCAAATTTCATCCATCAATATTCATAATTACGGAAGTATAACAGACGGACGGACGGAGCGAGCGAAACTATAAGCGTTCCTTGTGTGCCCTAAGTGGAGCCCTAAAAATGGAAAACATTATAATTTTGAAACAAAAAATGAAAACAGACTTCCAAAGTAAAAACGCACAAAAAAGTATGAAAAAAATCTTATTTTCTAAATAATTCCCTTTTTAAATTCGGCAAAAATTTTAATTATTTCTCTCATAGACGTATACTATCTCCAGTTAAATGGTCCCATTTTTGAGATTTTTGGGGCCATTTTGACATTTGAAGTATGGTGAAAACAAGATGGCTAACATTTGAAGTATTGTGAAAACCAAGATAGCGTAACTTTTACTTGATAACGATTTGTTCTATCACAATAATGTACTTCATAGCCCATTTTGAGTTTGAAATTTTTGATTTCTCTACTCGATTTTCATAATTTTGAAGTTGGTCGCCAACTTAAATGTGAGTTCTATAAAATATTGTTTTATCAGGATATTGTTTGGGCTGGCACAGACTTCAAAATTAAGAAGATTGAGTAGGGAAATAGTTAAAATTTTAGCCGAATTTAAAAGGAGAATTATTTTTAGAAAATAAAATTTATTTCATACTCTTTTGTGCGTTTTTACTTTGAAAGTTGGTATTAATTTTTTGTTTAAATTTAACAATTTTCCCTATTAAGTCATATTTATTATAATAATATATAAAAATGAATCGAAATGAACGAAGGTAAGTTTACAGAGCGCGTGTCAAAAACATACTGTATGCACATTGCATAGTTAGCACGGCGATGTGACGTCACAGCCATTACTCGACGGGCGCAATCACTTTTCGCGCGTTCCCATATTGATTTGCTTATAAAAAACTCAATTTTCGTGATATCAACACAATTTTTTCACAGTTAGTCTTATTATTGCTTAAATTTTTTGTTAGGTCTGAAAAAGGGGAATAAATTTTGATTTACATCTTCCTCATTTCACTAGTTTTATTACAATCTAACGGATTTTACAATTTTACGGTGACATAATATATAATCATTAATAATGTGGCAACCCGCCCCAGATCGCCATTAATCATCGTGTTTAGTTAAATTTATTCTATAGAGAATTTCAAGTATACGTCAAAAGGTTTTATCAGTTTTTCACAAATGATTTGATTCACTTAACACTATTTTGAAAATTATAGTTTATCGCCTGAGAAAGCGATTAGTATCTTGATTTCAGTAATTATGTGGCATGGACGTAAAAAAAGGCGGGCAGAAGGTGAGCTAAGCATTGAGTGAAGCCCAACAATAGCGGCGACTTACGTTTGTGTGAGATTTACGGATAATTGCCATTGGCGTACTAGCGGCCGATCGTCTTACTTTGCTGTGAATGTGTGTGCGGCACGTGTCGCTACGATACGGCCGTCTTACTTTGATTGCTTCACTATCTGGGAGCACGGTAGTGCCCCGCCAAGACGAGTGAGCGAAGCGCAAGGGCACTTCCAGACTACCTTTTCTCGAAGAGCTTCGTCGATTTTTTGGATCCTCATAACTTAGGTTTGGATTATACCAGATATACAAAATTTTCAGGATATGTTCCCAGTAGCGGACTAATGAAACATGTAAAGTTTTGATTTTATAGGTCTTATAATTTAGATTTTATTGATATCTAAAAACCCCTGATTTCGTCACTGACTCACTGATGATCAACAAAATTATAGGCTACTTCCGGATGTCATAGAAAGCTGAAATTTGGTATGTAAGCTAGTTTTAGCACATAACTAACATAAAAATTAACGAACTTGAAACTTTTATCCTCCAACCCCTTAAACTAGGGGATGAACATTTGTAAGAGACTAACCTACGTAAATTTCTACTCTAGAGTAGAGGTGGGCGCCACGCCGCCGCGCCGCCATACATGCGCCGCCGCCGCCGCCGAGTATCCAAAAATTCGCGCCGATCGATGTCGACTCAAAAAAAAAACAGGCCCGTGCCGGGCGCTAGGCGCCGGGAGCGGGCGGGCAGGGCACGGGGTGCTGTGTAGTAATGGAAATTAATGCTATTTTTCATTAATTTCATTAGCATGCTAATTTTCATGTCTTAGCATGCTACGTGCTATTGCTATGCTATTTGCTAAAATCTATTTTTAATGATCATAAATAGCTGTGTTTTGTGAAATGATAATGTTTTTTCATTACGTCGCGTTGCTCATTAAGTATTAACTTACAATACGAAAATATTAATAACTAGCGACCCGCCCCGGCTTCGCACGGGTACAATACTTATACTAATACAGAATACTACAGAATGTATTTAAACCTCTAACAAAACGGGCGAAATTTAGTCAAAACAAACAGAAACAAAGTAATATAGGTACCTACTAAAACTAAATGAAATAAGTAGGTGGGTATACTTTTATCGTATGAAATACCTATACTCTTCAGGACTAACAATAAAACAAACACTAAATAAATAGGTATTCAAGTATCTATCAATCATAGTTACAACGAACACAAAACAAAAAAATTACCCATAGATCTAAACTCGCACCCGCATGCGCACCCCCACCTTGGTGACGCCCATTTCGCAACGGGCCGTGCAGCAGAAATCGTAATATTTTAATCCCACCAAAAACATTCTGTAAAAAACTAGCCAAGTCTCGATGGAGCTGCTTGTTTATCTCTAAAAAGTAATGAAATCTAGACAAAGTCGTGCCAAGTCTAAGGATCCTTACTGCGATTTATTTATTATTATAGTTAATGTTGTGTGACTTGGCCGTTGAAAATTCTTTATACGTTAGTGGGTACAAGTCAATTTTGTTTACACGTAATGTTATATCAGATTCTGTTGTAACTACCTATGTTTGTTAAGCGAGATAATAGCCCATACTGGTATTGGTAATTGGACGCTAGTGTCTTATTTTAGGCGTTGTTGATTGTATAACACATGTTTTGGAGCAATGGTGTCATGGAGCCCCTTTTGTACCCTTGTGTACTCATCAACGGCCAAGTCACACAACATTAACTATAATAATAAATAAATCGCAGTAAGGATCCTTAGACTTGGCACGACTTTGTCTAGATTTCATTACTTTTTAGAGATAAACAAGCAGCTCCATCGAGACTTGGCTAGTTTTTTACAGAATGTTTTTGGTGGGATTTCACTTCTTTTTGTAGAAACGTAGGAATATTGATTTATTTTACTAGATTTTAGTGTAATTTGTTTATTTAATTTGTGTAATGTTCGAGTAGAATAAAGTTAATTGTTCGACTATTTCTTCTTGTAAACTTGTAAGTATAAGTATAAAAGCCAGTTCAGTCTTAACCAGAGTTTTCCTTTAATTTCATTTATATGCGTATTAAAAGCAGAAGGGGAGGCATTCGCCCAGCAGTGGGACGCTAGGGCTAGATTAAATTAGAAGATGTGTCCTACTTCACTGGATTTTTGCAATGACAGTCGATTTTTTTATGTACCAATAGTAGAAGGGGGCATTACCATATCTCTAATCAGCTGAGACCAGCTGAGGGTTCTTCATCAGATACTTCAGACCTTCGATTTTTGACATCAAATGAAGTGGCCCACCAAGTTGAATATTTTTTGTAAAGGCAGTATGTCGATCTCTAATAGTTTGGTTGGGCTCTTGTGTTTTCTAATAAGGGTCACCAGGTACTCCAGATCTTCGATTATCCTAGTTTTTACAGTTTTCCCTTTATGTGGCCATTAAACCTTACCTCTGTACCAAATTTCAGCTCTCTGAATTTATGGGAAGTACTAGTTCTATTCTGATGATCATGAGTGAGTGACTGGGTGAGTGTCATAAATGCGAAACTTTGCTGTCGTTTAACTTCGGAACTAAATGACCTACAGACTTAAAATTTTGGATTTTAAGTATGTGATTATACTTTACTGGATGACGAAAATTTCTGCGTTCTGGTCTTATCCAGAGGTTCTCAAATAAGGGCCTGAAAATGCGGCGAAATGGTTCCAGTAAATAATGGTACGGCAGTGTTTGCTTCGCGCTCGACTTGGCGGGGGCACTGCCGTGCCCCCAGATCGACGTTCTGGTCTTATCCAGAGGTTCTCAAATAGGGGCCTGAAAATGCGGCGAAATGGTTCCCGTAAATAATGGTACGGCAGTGTTTGCTTCGCGCTTGACTTGGCGGGGGCACTGCCGTGCCCCCAGATCGATTATCCTAGTTTTTATAGTTTTCCCTTTATGTGGCCATTAAACCCTAACTCTGTACCAAATTTCAGCTCTCTGAGTTTATGGGAAGTACTAGTTCTATTTTGATGATCATGAGTGAGTGAGTGAGTGAGTGAGTGAGTGAGTGAGTGTCGAAAATGCGAAACTTTGCTTTCGCTTAACTTCGGAACTAAATGACCTACAGACTTGAAATTTTGGATTTTAAGTATGTGATTATAGCTTACTGGATGACGAAAATTTCTGCGTTCTGGTCTTATCCAGAGGTTCTTAAATAGGGGCCTGAAAATGCGGCGAAATGGTTCCAGTAAAGGATGATACGGCAGTGTTTGCTTCGCGCTCGACTTTGGCGGGTGCACTGCCGTGCCCCCAGATTTCGCCATAACTTCAAAACCAAACATCCAATTTTAATCATTCACAGATCAAATATTATCTACATAGACTGTACTTAGTGATGAAATATTTTATTTTGATAAGGATTAATAGCATGAGCAGGCCTGTCTCACTCCCCGTGTAGGTATAGAAAATGCAAGTACGCGCGGCATCCCGCTCTGCGTGGACAATCAGTAGGGACTTACATGCGAGCAGTGAGAGACGTACGCGCGAGATTTGTTCGTAATTATTATAATTTTACGTATTATTTTAAAAGTGGGTATAATGGGTACTATAATATTATAAATATTAAATAACAATATTATTATAAATATAGTTTGAGCTAATGCTATTAGTTGAGATTTTGAGAACCAATATTAAGTTTTTAGGTGTTGGCTCCTGAACTACCTGTTCGCGTCATAAACTGTCATTCCGATGCAATGTGAATTGTGATACGATTTGAAAAGTAATTTGTTGACAAAAGTACCTAGAGTAATAGTAAGGCGGCGTGATTCAACATCTTTGAGTAATATCAGGCCGTAAAGGTATCGAAAACGCTTACGTTTACACTTTACGCATAACTACTTATACGTAGGTATGCGCGAATTTTTTAGAGTTAAAGTACCTAACACCTACCTTAGGTTTACTTGGAAAGTAATTCGTTCACTAAAGTACAGTAGGTAGGTACTAGAAAAAAAAAGTTGTATTTAAGTAAATTATTTTCTAAACGGAGACAACCCCGATTTCGTCACAATTATGCGATATGAATAAGAGTTATGCGATAGAAAGAGACGTAACTTGTAGGTAAATATAATCGTAGGCGATCGCGCGCTGCACAAGGTAAATTGAACTTAATGGTTTAGTAGTAAGAGTCCCATTGCTTCTAATGACTCTTCGAAGTGGTGCTTCTGTGGTAACTAATATCTATTCTGTGGCATGAGTAAAATAAACGCGTTTAAATGTAGTCCAAAAAAAAATTCAAGACTTCTAAATAAAAAATGGCCTCTTTTTGTGCCTCACTCGACATAGATAGGTATAGTGTGTCGCGGACTTTTTTGTAGATATTTATAAGATCTACAATTAATTAGAACATTTTATGGTTCTATTTTTTATAGTTTAGGCAGCGTACGCAAAATAAGTAACTTTTCTGGTTGATTTTTTACACCTGTTGTCCGAAAAACCCAAATATCTTACGGAACCCTATTTTTTCCAAAATAAATTTAAGCCTATGTTACTAATGGATAATGTAGCTTTCGAATGGTGAAAGAATTTTTGAAATCGGTCCAGTACTTTTTGAGCCTATTCATTACAAACAAACAAACAAAGTTTTCCTCTTTATAATATTAGTGTAGAAAAACAACTATTGAATAATGGAACCTAAACGTATGCAATTAACTTTATTTTGAAAAAAAAACTGCAGAAATTTGACTGAATTTGAATGTATTTTCTCTTCTCACTTGCTCGTATTAATTCTTGGAACATCGCGGCATCGTGAACTCTCGGGTCGCGTCGCGCGTCGAGTCAAAATTATTTCATGATTTTTTTTTATTAGCGGATTTTAGCATTAGCAACTAGCAATAGCACGATAGCCAGTTAGCACTTAGCGCCCCGGTGCGAACCAGCGCGAAAAATGCGTTTTTTTACAAAAACAGCTACGCCGCGGCGCGGCGCCGCCACGCCGACTAATTTTCCCCGGTGCGCCGCCGCCGGCAAATTTTAGGTCGGCGCCCACCTCTACTCTAGAGGTCTAAAAATTGTCTTTCAAAAAGAAGTGAAATCCCACCAAAAACATTTTCATGTAAAGTGATGCCAAGACGATACCATATAACTCGCACTGTCAAAAAGCTATTAGATCTCATGTAAAACCAAGCTTCTGACTCTACCAAACTTCTAACTCTACACGCCCTAACTCTACAAGCCTAACTCCACAAACTCCACACTTTAGTCAAATTATGTGGCTTGGCCATTTCGTTCCTATAAGAATATTATAACAGAATAACAGTCCGTAAATTTTTCATTTAGCACCTTAACAAATGTAACGAAATGGCCAGGTCACATAATTTGACTACAGTGTGGAGTTTGTGGAGTTAGGCTTGTAGAGTTAGGGCGTGTAGAGTTAGAAGTTTGGTAGAGTCTGAAGCTTGGTTTTACATGAGATCTAATAGCTTTTTGACAGTGCGAGTTATATGGTATCGTCTTGGCATCACTTTACATGAAAATGTTTTTGGTGGGATTCATATTACTGAAGCGGTGCCCGCCTTTTTTTACGTTCATGTTATGTGGGTTGACTCAGTATTGCTTAATAGCGTCCATTAACGACGACCGACGTCGTACACTTCTTGTAAATTATATTGCAAATGTTGTAACCTCGCTATACGCTTCATAAAATATTTACTTACGCTTACTAATAAAAATGTTTATCCAGTAGATAAGCAATACAATGTTTTGTCCTTGTCTTATGCTTTGGAAATATCGCTTGACAGACAAGGACAAAACATTGTATTGCTTATCTACTGGATAAATATTTTTATTAGTAAGGGGGCAAGTTATTAAAATAATAAATAAATATATTACCTATGTGACTCGCATGCATACATTTATAAGGATACTTGCTCTTCGAAGAATTAAATGTAGTCTTTCGTAGCAAAATTATTATAATAATTTAAATTATCAGTCTTTTATTAGTAAAAAATCTGCTTCTTCCACCATTTTGTTATTTTCGAAGCACGCATCTAGCCAGTCTTCGGACACAATTTTTGCATTTTCCCCCTTTATATTTTCTATTTCCTTTGCGTCCGTGTCTTTGGGGAAAACAATGTGCGTCGCGTGTTGCATATTATCAGTTATTGTAGCTTGTCGTAGTTTTGCTAAGAGTCCGTACAAAGGGGTTTTAGCGTGAATAACGCAGGGGCGTAGATACGAGAACGGATTTAAGCCTTCTTCAAACAACTCGGAGTCAAGTTCTAGTTTTTCTCTGGTCGTCAAGTAGATTGGTGGCTGAAAAAAGAAGGCATAAAGAAAATACTGTATAACTAAATACTGTACAAAGAAAATTGGCGAAAGAATAGAAAACTAGGATTACTTAAATGTCTAAATACCTAGACGGTATCCGGTACATTACATACGGCGTGACATAAGCATTTTAAGCTTGTTTTGGTTTATACCGAAGCGTACAGCTCTTCCACAGTAGGTAAATTAATCTTAAAAAGGTTCTATGCCATGTAACGGCCCGTTTTAATAAACTATCTGCCAATAACTATTTGTTAAAAACGTCGTCATTCGATCATTTGCCGGTTCTTGCGATACAAATTTGACGTTTTTAACAAATAGTTAATGGTAGATAGATTATTGAAAGCCGTAAAACCATTTAAATTTCATCTACTGTTGCCAGAGCATAGTTACCTCCTTGTCCATCCTCTGGAAACATTTCTTGAGTGTGCTTACATCGGTAAACTCCGTGTAACTATCGCCGTACTCGTCGTACAAGTGGCACAGCTGTAGCTCCGTCTCCCTCTTGATCGAGAGCATGTCTAGGGGCGCTATGGTGCAGGGTCCGTCTGATATGAGCAGAGACCGGAGCCATGAGGTCGGCGCTATGTCGTACTGGCCGGTGGAGATCAGTTTGCGGACGCGATACGAGGTCTGCCCAGCCACGCTGCACCATGTGTCCGAACCTTAAACAAATGTTAGTTGGAAATTCGAGGTGTCTATAAAAAAATCTAAGACAGATTCTAAGTGAGGTACACAATATTTAGTAACATGTTGGCCTCTCATACTTCAATTTTGATAGTATACCTAGTAGGTATAGTCTATAGACACAATAATCATTAAACTTTAAATCACTAAAGCAAGTGTCCCCACAGTTAGGTTTTGTACATTTTGATTTGTATAGTGGGTCGAGGAAATTTATGTTTAGCAAATTGAACACTTAAAATTGGCTATGTAACATGTTACTAGGTAATAGGTATAGTTTATACAAAAGAGGAGTAAGAATTACTCCTTCAGCGCCATTTCCTCTCGAATATTCTCGATGTCAAACGTCAAAGGAAAACTAAAAAACGCGACGGGGCGGCGCGCGGAGACGACCTTTGAATCGATTACTCGGGACGGGGAGTTATCATCAGTAAATTGCTCTTGTGATGTCTCAGTAGGTAAAAAATAATGGCACGCTTGGTTTCTATAAGATGAGACTTGCGTTATCTAGTCAATAGATGTCTGTGGTCGTCCCTGTGGCCATAGGTACTGCTAACCATTAGTTTCCTCTGTAACTGTATTTTTTTATATCTATGGACGCTTTACACCACGTCAATCTGGCCCTGTGCTAAGTATCCGAAGAACTTGTTTTACAGGTACCAGAAAACGGGAAGTAAGTATATTTAATACTTTTATACTTTACATAAAGGTATTTAAGATTTTTGTTCTAATATACACATATTTAATACTCATCCATGGCCCAGGAACACAGAAGAACTTTTTGTTCCTTCGGCAGGTTTCGAACCTGCGACCCCCGGCTTGAGCACAAAGCGCTGAACCACTGAGCCACAGAGGTCGTCAAATATTCGTATAGACTATATCACTCACCAATATTCTCAACGTGTTTACCGCCGTGGGACTCTATAATGTTTATCAGCTCCACCTTCTTACAGTCCTCGTCCTCGGAGAGCACACATATCTTGCGGCCCTGCAGCGCTGCCGACTTCACCTCAACATCTCTTTTAGGTACGGCCCGGAACTGTTCGGCCACCTGTATGACTTTGGCCGCGCGCGTCCGCCGAGTTTTCATACCAAACTGCTCGATTTCAGATTCGTTTATGCGTTTCGTACATAACTTTTCTACTGGGTTGCTATTCTGTAACAACGGTGAGTGGTGACATTACCAATAGGCAAGCGGACTGATTTTTTTATTGCATAAATGAATAGTACTCTTAAATATGAGTAACTTCTCAGAAGAAACCGTATATCAAAAGTCAATATTTTCAAAGGTACAATTTCGATTTGTATACAAAATTCTTTATACCAAAAAATTTTTTTTTTTGCGAAATTGGTAAATAAAACCTACATCATTAGTTTACTCACATCATATACAAAAACATTCATTATGGTAAGTATGAACTTAAACCCACAAATATCGGAGATATTTACAAATATATTCCTGCGGCCATATACTTCATATACTACTTCATATTATACTATAACCTACAAGTGACGTCATTTGTAGGTCGACTTTAGTATGGAGCGTTTTTAGGAGGCTCGCGAATTTTTTTATAAAAATCGCTGTACCTTTGAAAATATTGACTTTTGATATACGGTTTCTTCTGAGAAGTTACTCATATTTAAGAGTACTATTCATTTATGCAATAAAAAAAAAAATAGTCCGATTGCCTATTCAGATCCGATACGACGCGATTTAATTAGCAGGATCGTCCTCCTATAGTGTTACTTACAGCGACGAGTCGGTTGAAGGCGTCCAACGTGATGACGTCATTGACGGGCTTGTCGTCGCGGATGGCCGTGACGCGGGGGAACCGCAGCGTGTACGGCGTGCCCGAGTGCGTGCTGCGGACCAGCTCCGACGCCTTGATCTGTTTGTTACATATTTTTATTGAAAATTAAGCAAGCATGTTACCCACAACTAAGAACACGCTCGATCGTCACCTTTAAACAAAAAATAGATCAAAGGATGAACCGTTTGGGAGCTATGATGCCATAGAATAGACAGATTTATAATGTCACAGTCATCTGGTTGAAACTGCTATTTGATTGAATGACTAGCGCGTTCATTGAATCACGACATTCAATTGAAGGACAAGGCCGAACGTTGATTGAACAAGCGTCACTCAACGTCCAACTAGTTAGCGGATTGTAACATAGTTCTTTGAACCGAGTGGACGTAAAATCAGTCAGGTGGTTGAAATTTAGTTCATTTTTTCCCACTGGGGCGCTAGTAGTCACCAAAACTAATATGGCATCAAACAGCTCGCACAGATAGCACTGTGTTGATATTTTTTTTTATTAAATTTACTTTAAAGTGCGGTATTCGTCCTACCTGATAGGCATACCTAATCTTTATGGTCACTCTACATGGTACCCCACTATGGGCGACCTAAAATTTTGGCGGCCAATTTTGAAACTTACGGCTATCGACAGAGAAAAATATTACAGAACGAAAATATTCTATGATAAATTGAAGAAAACAGTATACCTACTTTCGGAGATTTAGAGGTTTAAAAATATAATATTAAATGGCTGTCCTAGTCTTTGATTTCCTTGAATTAGTTAGTAAAAATAGTCAGTATTGCCTATCTTAAGACTTAAAATACGATATAAAATCCTCATTTTTGTTATCTAAAGTAAGTTACCTTTTATGTTGCGAACTTATGGTCACCCTAACCAAACATTACAAAGTCGGCTATGTATCCCATTCAACGACTATGGTAAATGACGTTCAGTCAAGACGTTGCACGTTACATTAGAGTTGTCATTTAGTCATTCAATTGAATGTCGACTTTCAATGAACGCGTAAGTCATTCAATCAAATAGCAGATTCAGATGACTGCGACATATATATTATAATCCTACTAATTAATAGTAACTCAATGTGAAAGTTTGTGAGGATGGATGGATGGACGTATGAATGAGATGCTTGTTAATATTTTACGCAAAAAGTATTGAACGGATTTCGATGAAATTTGGTATAAGTAGTTATTGTTTAGGGTTTGGATTAAAATATAGGCTTTTTATCCCGAAAAAGTGCAGTATTCCCGTGGGATACTATATTATAAATTATAAAAAGCCAAAGTGCGAGTAGGACTCGCGCACGAAGTGTTCCGTACTATTCTCTACAAAAACACGTTTGTTGTATGGGAGCAGATATACATCACCTGTGAATAGTTCAACTGTCTATCACGGTTCATGAGATAATAATAATATAATAATAATAGTATCTATGGACGCTTCACACCACGTCGATCTGGCCCCGTGCTAAGTATCCGAAGAACTTGTGTTACAGGTACCAGATAACGGGAAGTATAATTAATACTTTTATACTATACATATATTTAAGATTTTTATTATAATAAACACATATTTAATACACATCCATGACCCAGGAACACAGAAAAACTTTTTGTTCCTTCGGCAGGATTCGAACCTGCGACCTCCGGCTTGAGCACCAAAGCGCTGAACCACCGAGCCACAGAGGTCGTCAGATACAACCTGGTGAGTGGTGACAGACGGACAGACGGACAGGCGGACAGCGGAGTCTTAGTAATAGTGTTCCGATTTCTGTCCCGATTTCTATTTGGGTACGGAACCCTAAAAATAATAATCTGAGAATGACACGTTAATTTGGTCTAATTTCGTCTTTTTGTTTATTTTTACTTGAAATTGGCTTCGAACAGAGTATAGTAGCGCGAGGTAACGGACTAGCGAGTGCCAAGTAGCAGTGTACCTGGAGAACAATAGAATGTTCTGGCAATATCCACAGATCGGGCTTGACTCTGTTGAAGTGGATACATTCGGGGGGTGGTTTGTTCTTAGTAACATTCCAGTTGGGCTCCAGGAACGAGCACACTCGCTCCTTCTCCTCAAACGTGAGGCCCGACGCCACGCCGCCGACGCACACCCATCGATCCGGCGATCCTGAAGCAAAACGAGCAGACGGATCGTCTCATAGTAAACGTTTACCTTATTTCACAGTAATAATACACAATACAATAATTAGGTAACTGACACTGAACCATACCGAAACTATAGGTTTACAGATGGAGCACTTAGCTATTTAAATAAGGTTATTCATGGTCCAAGGTCTGTCATGGGATACTCTTCCCAACTTACCTGTCCGGTAGTTGTGGTATAGTATACGGGTATGCGACCCCGGCTTCCCTAGCTATTACTGTCCTATCCCTTGCCCTCCTGGGCGGTAATATCCTACATTTCCTATTTCCCACTCTAACTTACCAATCTTCCTTTCCACGCCACCTATCCTTCCCTTTCCCTATTCCTACCCTCTCCACCAATCCGTGGAAACGCAATGGATAATCAAAAATAATTTAATTATTCAAAATGGCGGCGATGTGGTTCGCCACCCATCACGTCTCGTTTCTCGCGGAGGCGAAAAGCGGACCATGGAGAGACGCTTGGCTACGTTGAATGTAAGAGGAGGAATGGATGGTAAGAATGAAAGTGGACGAAGCGAAAGAAGTATGTAAGGATCGTAGCAAGTGGAATGAAGTGGTCTCTGCCTACCCCTACGGGAAAGAGGCGGTCCTGCCTACCCCTACGGGAAAAAGGCGTGATTATATGTATGTATGTATGTATGTTTATGCGAATCAATAAAATTTACTTACACATTATTAAGTAGATATGTAATAAAAATTTATAGAATGATAACTGGAATTTAAAAAAACTTTAATTATGACTCATGTTCAATTCAAAATTTAATCTATTAAGGCCCACTTGCGTAGATCTGGGTTAAAATCAACCCGGGGTTAAATATATGTTACCTCTCTCGTTCATCGTATTTATGAAAGAGAAGTCATGATATTTTAATCCAGGGTTAGCTTTAACACAGATCTGTGCAAGTGGGCCTAAGACTATGTCCAGAAAGCGCGAAATCATACACATGTAAGGCCGACGCGCGAGTCGAGGTACTAGGCTTCCCATACATTGCGGCCAGAAGCTACGCGCGTATTTTGGGGATATATAACTGTGGGAAAGGCACGCTTCGGCATGAATGGGCCGACTCGACCGGGTAAATACCACGACCTCATAGAAAAACGACGTGAAATAACGCTTGCGTTGTGTTTCGCTGAGTGAGTGAGGTTACCGGAGGCCCATGGGGGGATTGGGGATTTTAAGGACCAGGAACGCAAATCGCAACACCAGAGGAGTTACAAGTCTGGTGTTGCGAGTGTCCATGGGCGACGGTAATCGCTTATCATCAGGCGATCCGTCTGCTCGTTTCCTGGTTCATTACATAATTTAAAATTACTAACGCGTTACGCGTTATCGTAATGTAGTACACATTGCATGACAGTGTCTACGAGCTATGCGCATTACGCACGTAGGTTTACGCGCGTAATTCGCCTTTCTGGACAAAGGTCTAAGTCGGCAGACTCTTACCTTCAGTGTCGTCAAGGCAGGCGACATAAAAGCTCTTGGCCCGGCCCTGCCTCTTGTTCTCCGCCTCGTCGGCGCCCACGATCACGAGGTCCAGGTCTGTCACGGCGCCTTCCGTGTACTGGACAGAAATAAACAATATTAAACATTTTAAGTAACGCCCGACTTCCGGCAAGCAGTAAACGAACTGAAGATGATGAGCTATAGCTAAAGCCATCACCCGGCAAGCAGTAAACGAACTGAAGATGATGAGCTATAGCTAAAGCCATCACCCGGCAAGCAGTAAACGAACTGAAGATGATGAGCTATAGCTAAAGCCATCACCCGGCAAGCAGTAAACGAACTGAAGATGATGAGCTATAGCCATTATATTAGCCATTATCACGATTAAGTCACGTTTCAAATAAAAAACTAGATCAAAATAGGTTCATTCGTTTGAAAGCTACGATGTCAAAGACAGACATACACACAAACACGTTTAGGTAACTTACTGGTAACTTATAACACCACTCTGTTTGTGGTAAAAAAATACAGAATATCACGAAAAAAAAACAGTAAACTGACCTGATGATAAGAGAATATACAGCTAGGTGACCTTACTACTTAAAAAGAAAGGTCACGACTGGAGGCCATGATGAGTCAGAGTCATGACTCAGCCAGCGTTTAGGTTTTGGACACGTAGACATTTCGGCGACGGCCATTATCTAGTACTACTTAAAAAGAAAGGATGGGGGGAGGATTAAAAATGGCTATCGTATCGCGTAATGTGAAACTCTCTAACGGACTTGGGTCAACGTATTCCACATGGCCGTGTCAAACTTTTGTCACAAAGTATTTATGTAGTAAGATTTACCTCTGGTTTAATCTTATACCATCCCGCGTTACGTTTGTTGGCGATGTAGTAGGAGTCTAAATCTTTAACTACGATGCCCTCGCCTTGGTTCTCGATGGCTGTGTTGAGGCCTTCTAGCACTTCTGAGCTGTGAAAAATAACTGTTTTATAAAATTATTATTTTTAAACAAAAAATTAAACGGACTTCGAAAGTAAAAATACACAGAAAAGTATGAAATAAAACTTATTTTCTAAATAATTCCTTTTTAGGATTCCGTAATACTTAAGGAACCCTTATAGTTTCGCTCTGTCCGTCTGTCTGTCTGTCTGTCTGTCTGTCCGCGCCTCTAGCTCCTATAATTATGAATATAAATTGATGAAATTTGGTGCAGTTATAGATTGTGTATAGATCACGGTTTCCGGATCTTAAAAAAATAATAATTTTATATTTTAGGGGTGGCTCTCCATACATGTGAAGTGGGGATGAAAAATATTTTTTCACTCTACCCCATCGTGTGGGGTATCGTAGAATAGGTCTTTTAAAATAAAGGCAAGGTTTCATACGTTACTTTTTTATAAAGTTGACCATTTTCGAGTAATCGGCCTCTAAAGTAGTTTGTAAGTTGCCCCCCCCCCCCCTAGCATTTTTAAACTATAGGAGATAGAAACTTGCAAATTTTCATGCTGATAGATCATGCTAAAAACTCTTTAGGAAAATTATTTTGAACCAAATCGGACAGTAACTTTTGGAGTAATTAAAAAAAAAGCATATTACGCGTTTATAGTTGCGGAACCCTCCTTAGACTAGGGATGTCGAAAATGAAAGAAAATATCGATATATCGATACATCGATATTTGAAAAAATATCAATATCGGTCTCGATATATCGCGAAAAAAATATCGATATATCGGTCAAATTTTTCGACCAATTTGCAACAGATTTTTATGTAATTCTCTGCCTTACTTAAACACTATTGAGTCATTTTTGTCGCATTTCTTCATTGTTGAGAAATCTATAAAAAACTGTACCTATAATATTATCATACTCGACTACACACGTTTTTTTCTTAGTACTTACTACGATTCTAGGCGAGTCGCTACTGACTAGTTTATAAGAAAACGTAGTACAGCTGTTATAACTCTTAATAACGTCAGTTGCTTTAATGTTAACACTTTTATACTAGAATAACTAGACTAACATTACATTTAACCTACTAATGTTACTAATAAACGAAATATTGCAACCAGCATATCTTTCACTTCGACAAGAATATATATAACATTTTTTCACCATTTTGACTGTTAAATCATCAAATAAATAATAAAAACATAGTTACGGAGATACATAAAGTAAGAAATAAAAACTATTTTCAATTTTAATATTACCCGGTGTTCAGCATAAAATATGTGTAATGGCGTATCTATTGTCTTGCCTACCTACCATCTAATTAAAAAGAAGGAAAAGGATTTAATATAAATCGCATTTTTATTTAGTATTAAATGACTATTTATAACTTTTTTAATTAGAATTTAATATACTTAGTTATAAATATTTGTTAAAATAATAATAAAGTTCACTCGTTTTATCTAAGATTTTTCAAGTTACTTTTTATAAATACCAACATTTTTCTGGTTGGCAACATGCAAGAACGAGACACACGGCCTCCCTTCTGGCTATCTCGCTCGGCTCGGATTTGCCTCTATGATACGTGCATTGTTTGAAATACACTCTATTACCAAGATAATACAGTTCTTTTTAGCAATTACAAAATTCGGAGTCTTCTATCCATAGTTACTAGATCCATTCAGCCGACAGGGCAGTTAGTTACGCACTCACTATCACAGATTAGATTAATGGAATTCTGCACAACAATAACTTTTTTTTTCAATATTTTACGGCTTTGAATTCTAGTGAATTTAGTTAGATCGTCATGAGATGATAAATAAAAAAAATATCTATTTTGATACGAATTTCGATATTTGTTTTTTTGTATCGATGTATCGATATATCGGATCAAAAAATATCGGCTAAAAATATCGATATATCGAACACAAAATATCGATATATCGATATTTTTTCAACAACCCTACCTTAGACATGTCCTGACATGCTCTTGGTTAGGTTAGGTTATTTAAATTAGGCTAAAATTTTAAATATTTCTCTACTAAATCTTCTTAATTCTGAAGTCGCTTTTTTATAAATTATTTTATGATACCAAATCTGAAATCTATACACAATCTATGACTGTACCAAATTTCATCCATTTATATTCATACTAGCTGTTTTCCGTGGCTCCGCCCGCGTAAATATAGTATCGGCCATCGGGTATCCCGCGGGAATACTGTACTTTTCCGGGATAAAAAGTAGCCTATGTTTTAATCCAGAATCTAAACTACTACCATACCAAATTTCATCGAAATCCGTTTGGTAGTTTTTGTGTGAAAGAGGAACAAACATCCATCCGTACATCCTCACAAACTTTCACACTCAGACAGAATAAAAATACTTTTTATTCGGTCTGAGCTTTCACATTTATAATATTAGTAAGAATTACCGACGCCAGAACCGCGGACAGACAGACAGACAGACGGACAGAGCGAAACTATAAGGGTTCCTCAAGTATTACGGAACCCTAAAAACCAGAGCTACTAGGAAAATTTTACTAACTTTTCTTACATTCTGATCAAGTGTCAATCCTATTTTTTGATTTTAGAATAACGTAAGGAACAAAACTTTATTTATTATAGGTAGACCATGAACGTATAAAAAAGGCGGACCCCGCATCAGGAACATGAATAGTGTAACAATCAAAGTAAGACGGCTGTATCGTAGCGACACGCACACGCACACATTGACAGTCAAAGTAAGACAATCGGCTGCTATTACGCTGCTGCGAGTTGAGTGGGACACACGTTTTTCGAAAGAACAAAAAATGCCGTCCTGTGTCATTAAATCGTGCCGAAATAATAGTAGAATAATTAAGAAACGCGAGGGAATAACCTATCATAGGTAAGTCAGTAAATTATTTTGTATTTAATACGTAAACAAACAAATGCAAATCATTAATAATTTGATAGAAAAATGTTAGCTGACATTAGAGGTGAGACGTATTTAACGTAACAGGTAAAAAGTAACAGGTACTTGGAAATAACACATAACAGTCGATATCCAGTTATTAAAATAACAGTTATTAAATAATATAAAAATAACTATCTGCGTACAGCGTACGTGTTATCTACGGCGGGCTTATTACGTATCGACAGTACTGTACAGTACTGCCTCTACCGAACAATCGAGGAACTAAAATTGCAATCAATCGTTCGATTTCTTCACTGCTGTCAAATTTTTCGTATTACGTAAGACTTTTACAGTTAAGCGAAAGCAATCAGCGAGCGATTTGAACTGTCAGTTAGCAATAATAAAAATTGTGATTTTTTCTCGAATTGTCTATAGCGGAGTGGGTAGTGGTACCTATTTAAAGTATAAGTACCTGGGCGACCGAGCTTTGTTCGGTTATTACTATTTATTGTAATATGGTTAGGTGATAATCTACATAAACTTAAAAAGTAAAATGTGAACTGACAATTATTATTATTTACAATCGATTTTTGTGTAGATGGTGTTTGATCTCAAACATTACCTACATTTTTTTAAACTTGCCTAAAAACAATAAAACCCGTAGCACGATTCTTGCCGTCCGCGTCTTAAATCAGCTGGACCAAACGGATAGTGGCCAGTAGGACAAAATTAGCAACCATATACTGCGTGGAAAGAAACTCGAAATTATTTACTATTTACCCTCGAAAACCCCCATATACCAAATTTCAGTGAAATCGTTACAGCCGTTTCCAAGATCACGATTATAAATATTCAAGAATTGCTCGTTTAAAGGTATAATATTTTATAAGTTTATAATTTTTTTTATATAGAAGATAATAAAATTTACGGCATCTATTTCACTACCAGCAAATAGTACCTACTTACTAGTTATTGTGCGAGATGTAAAGTTATTTTGTTCTCGAAACATGCACAACTAACGCGCACACAGAATATTTTGGTAATATACATGAAAAACGCGAATGTGATAGAATATTTTAAAACAAAATATGTTTCCACGTGAAATTCGGCCCCAAACCATTTTCTTATATTATTTCTTATAAGTTTTTTCATGACCTAAAACAATATGGTAGCACTTGTAAACATATGACCGAAGTTTGCTTGACTTGACATGTCATTAATAATTCCTATGATTGCTACTAGTTAAATTGTTTTGGCGCTAGTTTCGTAGCAAAAATGAAACAAAGTGCATTCAAACATAACAGCGAGCGATTAGCAATCGATCGCATAGGTAATACGATTTTATTTAAAGTTCAGCAATCGATTGCATGTATATCGCGCGATGACTGCAAGATTTTTGCTAATCGCTATTTTTACGTAATACGGCGGCCGATATACTATAGTCCGATCTTGTCTCTCTGTTACACATACAACGACTCCATAAGCAAAAACGAAATGCACTTAATATTTAAATACTCTGTATGTCTCTCTTACAATTATAAGCATCTACAATTTGCTGGAATGAAAAGTACCTAACTAATTAGGTACTTTTCTTCGAAACTTCCCTAATACTAATATTAGGGAAGTTTCGAGGGAAGACGTTTGGTGGAGTCTTAAAAATTTTGTATGGGGGTGGGGGGGTGTCTCTCGGGGTCCTCGGGGTATATACCAGTTCCCGACAGGAATTTGGGGAATATATTGGAGTCAAAATGTAGGGCTCGATCTCTCGATTCCAATGAACTATGGTTAAAAACACGTGTAACTTGTTATCCACCGCGCGAAAACCGCTGCATCACGAAGACCTCCATAGTAACCATACTAAATACTAATATTTGACTGTTACATTTGACAGGTATCCGAAACAGGTAGTGTATAACAGTAACAGGTATAACAGGTATCGTCTATAACCTGTTAAAACCCACCTCTAGCCATAGAGTACCTCTAGCTGACATCTCTCTGACGCGTCAGAGAGATGTCGGCTAGAGGTACTCTATGGCTAGAGGTGGGTTTTAACAGGTTATAGACGATACCTGTTATACCTGTTACTGTTATACACTACCTGTTTCGGATACCTGTCAAATGTAACAGTCAAATATTAGTATTTAGTATGGTTACTATGGAGGTCTTCGTGATGCAGCGGTTTTCGCGCGGTGGATAACAAGTTACACGTGTTTTTAACC
The DNA here is from genome assembly GCA_905404095.1 of Glaucopsyche alexis. Taxonomy (NCBI): domain Eukaryota; kingdom Metazoa; phylum Arthropoda; class Insecta; order Lepidoptera; family Lycaenidae; genus Glaucopsyche; species Glaucopsyche alexis. The sequence goes on along the minus strand of FR990051.1, from coordinate 20,166,407 downwards.
ATAGTTCATTGGAATCGAGAGATCGAGCCCTACATTTTGACTCCAATATATTCCCCAAATTCCTGTCGGGAACTGGTATATACCCCGAGGACCCCGAGAGACACCCCCCCACCCCCATACAAAATTTTTAAGACTCCACCAAACGTCTTCCCTCGAAACTTCCCTAATATTAGTATTAGGGAAGTTTCGAAGAAAAGTACCTAATTAGTTAGGTACTTTTCATTCCAGCAAATTGTAGATGCTTATAATTGTAAGAGAGACATACAGAGTATTTAAATATTAAGTGCATTTCGTTTTTGCTTATGGAGTCGTTGTATGTGTAACAGAGAGACAAGATCGGACTATAGTATATCGGCCGCCGTATTACGTAAAAATAGCGATTAGCAAAAATCTTGCAGTCATCGCGCGATATACATGCAATCGATTGCTGAACTTTAAATAAAATCGTATTACCTATGCGATCGATTGCTAATCGCTCGCTGTTATGTTTGAATGCACTTTGTTTCATTTTTGCTACGAAACTAGCGCCAAAACAATTTAACTAGTAGCAATCATAGGAATTATTAATGACATGTCAAGTCAAGCAAACTTCGGTCATATGTTTACAAGTGCTACCATATTGTTTTAGGTCATGAAAAAACTTATAAGAAATAATATAAGAAAATGGTTTGGGGCCGAATTTCACGTGGAAACATATTTTGTTTTAAAATATTCTATCACATTCGCGTTTTTCATGTATATTACCAAAATATTCTGTGTGCGCGTTAGTTGTGCATGTTTCGAGAACAAAATAACTTTACATCTCGCACAATAACTAGTAAGTAGGTACTATTTGCTGGTAGTGAAATAGATGCCGTAAATTTTATTATCTTCTATATAAAAAAAATTATAAACTTATAAAATATTATACCTTTAAACGAGCAATTCTTGAATATTTATAATCGTGATCTTGGAAACGGCTGTAACGATTTCACTGAAATTTGGTATATGGGGGTTTTCGAGGGTAAATAGTAAATAATTTCGAGTTTCTTTCCACGCAGTATATGGTTGCTAATTTTGTCCTACTGGCCACTATCCGTTTGGTCCAGCTGATTTAAGACGCGGACGGCAAGAATCGTGCTACGGGTTTTATTGTTTTTAGGCAAGTTTAAAAAAATGTAGGTAATGTTTGAGATCAAACACCATCTACACAAAAATCGATTGTAAATAATAATAATTGTCAGTTCACATTTTACTTTTTAAGTTTATGTAGATTATCACCTAACCATATTACAATAAATAGTAATAACCGAACAAAGCTCGGTCGCCCAGGTACTTATACTTTAAATAGGTACCACTACCCACTCCGCTATAGACAATTCGAGAAAAAATCACAATTTTTATTATTGCTAACTGACAGTTCAAATCGCTCGCTGATTGCTTTCGCTTAACTGTAAAAGTCTTACGTAATACGAAAAATTTGACAGCAGTGAAGAAATCGAACGATTGATTGCAATTTTAGTTCCTCGATTGTTCGGTAGAGGCAGTACTGTACAGTACTGTCGATACGTAATAAGCCCGCCGTAGATAACACGTACGCTGTACGCAGATAGTTATTTTTATATTATTTAATAACTGTTATTTTAATAACTGGATATCGACTGTTATGTGTTATTTCCAAGTACCTGTTACTTTTTACCTGTTACGTTAAATACGTCTCACCTCTAATGTCAGCTAACATTTTTCTATCAAATTATTAATGATTTGCATTTGTTTGTTTACGTATTAAATACAAAATAATTTACTGACTTACCTATGATAGGTTATTCCCTCGCGTTTCTTAATTATTCTACTATTATTTCGGCACGATTTAATGACACAGGACGGCATTTTTTGTTCTTTCGAAAAACGTGTGTCCCACTCAACTCGCAGCAGCGTAATAGCAGCCGATTGTCTTACTTTGACTGTCAATGTGTGCGTGTGCGTGTCGCTACGATACAGCCGTCTTACTTTGATTGTTACACTATTCATGTTCCTGATGCGGGGTCCGCCTTTTTTATACGTTCATGGTCTACCTATAATAAATAAAGTTTTGTTCCTTACGTTATTCTAAAATCAAAAAATAGGATTGACACTTGATCAGAATGTAAGAAAAGTTAGTAAAATTTTCCTAGTAGCTCTGGTTTTTAGGGTTCCGTAATACTTGAGGAACCCTTATAGTTTCGCTCTGTCCGTCTGTCTGTCTGTCTGTCCGCGGTTCTGGCGTCGGTAATTCTTACTAATATTATAAATGTGAAAGCTCAGACCGAATAAAAAGTATTTTTATTCTGTCTGAGTGTGAAAGTTTGTGAGGATGTACGGATGGATGTTTGTTCCTCTTTCACACAAAAACTACCAAACGGATTTCGATGAAATTTGGTATGGTAGTAGTTTAGATTCTGGATTAAAACATAGGCTACTTTTTATCCCGGAAAAGTACAGTATTCCCGCGGGATACCCGATGGCCGATACTATATTTACGCGGGCGGAGCCACGGAAAACAGCTAGTATGAATATAAATGGATGAAATTTGGTACAGTCATAGATTGTGTATAGATTTCAGATTTGGTATCATAAAATAATTTATAAAAAAGCGACTTCAGAATTAAGAAGATTTAGTAGAGAAATATTTAAAATTTTAGCCTAATTTAAATAACCTAACCTAACCAAGAGCTAAGAGCTGATACTAATATTTGACTGTTACATTTGACAGGTATCCGAAACAGGTAGTGTATAACAGTAACAGGTATAACAGGTATCGTCTATAACCTGTTAAAACCCACCTCTAGCCATAGAGTACCTCTAGCTGACATCTCTCTGACGCGTCAGAGAGATGTCAGCTAGAGGTACCGGTGTTGCCATTTATAGAAATAAAAAATTACCCTAAATTGTAGGAGATTTCAGTATGTGTTATGTATGTACCTGTTAGCTATTTGAAAAAAACTTGTAGACAAACTCAAATTAAGTATCTATGTATCGATGCTTTAAATACACATGTAAAAATAATTTGGATATAATAATATTTAAAAAAAATTAAACATGAATCGTGATTATGTATTCAGTTTTGTTAATAATTTGTTAACAAGCTTTTGCTCGTAACTTCATTCGCGTAGATACCAGTTTTTAACCGACTTCCAAAAAAAGGAGGTGGTTATACGTTCGGCTGTATATATGTGGCTGTATGTTCAACGAACATGTCATGGGATACTCATCCCAACTTACCTGTCCGGTAGTTGTGGTATAGTATACGGGTACGCGACCCCGGCTTCCCTAGCTATTACTATCCTATCCCTGGCCCTCCTGGGCGGTAATATCCTACATTTCCTATTTACCACTCTAACTTAACAATCTTCCTTTCCACACCACCTATCCTTCCCTTTCCCTATCCTACCCTCTCCACCAATCCGTGGAAACGCAATGGATAATCATAAAAATAATTTAATTATCCAAAATGGCGGCGATGTGGTTCACCACCCATCACGTCTCGTTTCTCGCGGAGGTGAAAAGCGGACCATGGAGAGCCGCTTCGCTACGTTGAATGTAAGAAGAGGAATGGATGGTAAGAATGAAAGTGAACGAAGCGAAACGAGTATGTAAGGATCGTAGCAAGTGGCAAAAAGTAGTCTCTGCCTACCTCTTTACGGGAAAAAGGCGTGATTATATGTATGTATGTTCAACGATTACTCCGCCGTCTATGGACCGACTTTCAAATTTTTTTCTGTGATGTATAGGATATAATCCGAAATTGGTCCTTTTGGCATTAACGTGGTGACCTGATGATAGGATCCCTGAGGACGTCGTGTTAGTTACACTATTTATAACTCAAGAACTGCTGAACCGATTTGGCTGAAAATTGGTGGGGAGATATCTTAAAACCAGGAGGACATAGGATATTTTAATCCCGTTACCAAGGGACTCAAAACTCGAGCTGCTAAAACAACTGGACCGATTTGGCCAATTTTGGTCTTTAAATAATTGTGAAAGTTCAGGGAAGGCTTAAACAAAAAAGAAAGGTGAAAAATATTGGAAAAGGTGAGTAGGTTACAGGTGATAGACGGACAGCGAAGTCTCGTGAATAGGGTCCCGTTTTAACCGTTTATACCCTTTACGGAACCCTAACAACATAAATAGGTATAGAAAGGGGAATTACAACCCGTCGGAAATATCTGCGAACCTCGCTGGAATGCGCTTCCCTCGCACTTTACCGGACTTCGCCCCGTTTTCGCGCCTATCCAGTAACGTTGCCAACGCAATTACCGACGTACGTGTATTACCTACCTATTCTCGCTTTAGTAATCGCATTATTGTTTCTCTGTTTGGTGAAATATTCATATCAATTTGCATGACGTCACTAAGCCAGGTTCGCAGATATTTCCAACGTGTTGTACATATGTGTTGTTCATCGCCGTATGGTTCCCGGCAGAGTAGAATAGGACCATTCCAAGTCTTCTCGTGGATGTCGTAGGAAGCGACTTAGGAAACACAAGCTAAACAAAGCTTAAAAACATCAAAGAGACCTCTCCAACCCGTCTCTGGCCAGCGCGCAGCGTGGAGAGTGTAGACCAAATCCTCTGACTGCTCTGGCTTATATTGTCTGATAGTACAGAGAGAGTCGTGCTCCTGCAGTGACGACCTGATGATGGATGATGATGATGATATCCTGTAATGACTATAATTAACGCAAATAACAAACAGTTCTTCAGTTCACTCCATAGAAATTACGACGTAACTTTTGCTGTGCTATTTCATCAATCTCATTATCATCAAGTCATTTAAACTAATAATTAAGACTTTTTGTTAGCTGTACCTTTATACGAATGTGCTTATGTAAAATTATTAATTATGTTCATGAAAAGAGAATAGTTTCAATGAGCCTTGCTATGAAACAGTTAAGAATATTTATATTATTTCATTAAATGATAAAAAAGTTAGTTTTATTTTTCGGTATTAGCATTTTGTTTAAAATTAAAAGTGACAATAAATACGATTATATACGATAGTCAAAACGCCAAAATATGAAAAAATAAAACACAAAGTAATTGAATTTTTTTTTTAATTATGGGTAATTTTTCGCATATATGGCAATTATCCGTAAACTCACACAAACGTAAGTCGCCGCCATTGTTGGGTTTCACTCAATGCTTAGCTCACCCTCCGTCCGCCTTTTTTATACGTTCATGAGGTAGACATTTTTTTTCAACTTAGTTACTATTAGCGACCCGCCCCGGCTTCGCACGGGTACAATACTGATACTAATACTACAGAATGTTTTTAAACCTCTACCAAACGGGCGAAATTTAGTCAAAAGTTCAAAACAAACAGAAACAAATTAATATAGGTACCTACTAAAACTCAATGAAAAAAGTAGGTGGGTATACTTTTACTGTATGAAATACCTATACTCTTCAGGACTAACAATACAACAAACACTAAATAAATAAGTATTCAAGTAACTATCCATCATAGTTACAACGAATACAAAACAAAAAAAATACCCAATAATCTAAACTCCGCAGCGCACCCCCGCCTTGGTGCCCGCTTCGCAACGGGCCGTGCAGCAGAAATCGTAATATTTTAATTTCGCCATAACTTCAAAACCAAACGTCCAATTTTAATCATTCACAGACCAAATATTATCTACATAAACTGTACTTAGTGATGAAATAATTTATTTTGATAAGGATTAATAGCATGAGTAAAATAAACGCGTTTAAATATAGTCCAAAAAAAAATCAAGATTTCTAAATAAAAAAATGGTTGTTGTGCCTCACTCGACATAGATAGGTATAGTGTGTCGCGGACTTTTTTGTAGATATTTATAAGATCAACAATTAATTAGAACATTATATGGTTCTATCTTTTATAGTTTAGGCAGCGTACGCAAAATAAGTAACTTTTCTGGTTGATTTTTTACACCTTGTGTCAGAAAAACCCAAATATCTTACGGAACCCTACTTTTTTCCAAAATAAAATTTAGCCTATGTTACTCGTGGATAGCTTTCGAATAGTGAAAGAATTTTTGAAATCGGTCCAGTACTTTTTGAGCCTATTCATTACAAACAAACAAACAAACATACAAACAAAGTTTTCCTCTTTATAATATTAGTGTAGATATTCATTACAAACAAACAAACAAACAAACATACAAACAAAGTTTTCCTCTTTATAATATTAGTGTAGATGAACAGGGATATAAGTTTATTGATTTTTCTTTCTACATGTATGATTTTGCATTTTTTTATGAAAACTAGGTACTGTAGGTACATACAAATAAGTAGTCGGTACAAATTTCACATTATAATATTTAATTGCAAATATTGTACTACAAAATACGTACCTAATCATAATTTCAAAGGCTGTAAGAAAAGTTGTACAATTTTTTATGTACCTTTAGTGCCCTGTATCGGCTGTACCTACCTGAGAATTGGCCCACCACGCAAACTAACGGGTATGCAAACGTTATACATTTCCCCCCTTACTAATAAAAAGGTACACACTGTATCAGTAAAGCCTAGTTCCATTAGGCCAGTATTTTAGTCAACTAACTCACTTTCAACTCGCTACTAACCGGAAAACTGTTCGCACTGGCGCGGGCGTTCAAACTTCAAGTGCAGTTCACAAGTGAGGCGTGTTTTACAAGATGAATAGCCTACGATTGCCTCCAAAGTGAATAAACTGATTAATCTAATTGTAAGGGGCCCCATACATGATCCGGTCTGCCTTCAGTTCGGCCTGAACGGATGCAAAATTTTATCGTCTGTGTTAGGGATGCTCGATGATCATCGATTTTCGATGATCATCGATGTTAGACGATAAAACATCGATGTTTTAACATCGATATTGCATTATTCAAAACATCGTAACATCGATGTCACAGACCGATTAATCGGAAACCCAGTTGAAAAAACTTGCGGTAAAATATTTAACCACTATTGTGATATCAACGCCATCGAAGACAGTAACCCACGGGAACCTTATATGTCCCGCGATAAAAAGTAACTAATGTCTTTCCCCGTGTTCTACTTTATATCTGTGCCAAATTTCATGATAATCGGTTTAGTAATTTTAACATGAAACCGTAAATAAAGTATCCCATAGGAGCCGTACATTTCCCCGCGATAAAAAGGAAGTACCTTATTTTATTTCCCGTGGTCCGCTTTATATCTGTGCTAAATTTCATGATAATCGGTTTAGTAGTTTTTACGTCAAACTGTAAATAAAGTATCCCACAGGAAATGTACATTTCCCTGCGATAAAAAGGAGCCTATGTCCTTTGTACCTTATTTAAATCGGTTGAGTAGTTTTGGCGTGAAAGACGGACAAACGACTTTCCCATTTATAGTATTAGTATAGATGTATTGATGACGGACGGCCGTGAAGACGTTTGCAAAAAAACATCGATGTTGCCTGACATCGATGTTTAGAGCTCGATAAACATCGAACATCGATGATAAGCTATCGATGTCATTATCGATGCCAACATCGATGTTTTTGCAACATCGAGCATCCCTAGTCTGTGTGCAATTTCGAGATCGCGTCAGTCGGCCGTACGGACTGAAGCGATTCGTTCCAGTGTTGCCAGCTCTGTTTTTGTGAAACTACTAAACTCGTATTGAATTCTAGTAAAAAGTACTAAATAACTACTAAAGAAGCTACTTAGGAATTCCTGAAGCCCCCCAAAAACCATTGCATTTTAGGTTTTGTTATATTAATTTTTTTTTCATTCATTGAATTTCACTAAAATTTTACCATTCATTTAAAATATACTAGCAAATATTACGTATATAATAATTATACGGGTAGTTTTAAGAAAATTACGGACGAATGTATTATTATGATAGGTTTTTTTTTTGTGTTTAACCTAGGCTATTTTGCATATGATTACTGTCTGGCTCTTTCCTACTAAAACACTACTAATAACTAAATTTCTACCAAGGAGGGAATAAAACACTCAATTTAGTAAAATTTTGTAAAATAACTATGTTGGCAACATTAATTCTGGCCTGAACGCGCGGCCTGTCCTGACCGTGTGTGGACAAATCGCTTCAGTTCTCGTCCGAGCCGCGGCCGTGTGGGCGTGTATCGTGTACAAGCGTTGTATGAGTTTTCGCGGTGTTTAAATACAAAATTGATAAACACGACCGTAGCGCGCGGCAAACCAGAATGGACTGATGCGACTGTTCCGTGTGTGGGCCCGTATCAGATCAGGCCGAACTGACGTAAATTGGGTTGGATGCGATTTTTTCCGTGTGTGGGCTCGAATCCGTTCAGGCCGAACTGACGTCAGTTCTATCTGAAACGATCGGCCTCTCGTGTGTGGGGGCCTTAAAAGTTATTTTAGTAGAGGTGGATGAAGAAGTTTATGTAAAAAAGAAGCTATATGGATAAGAAAATGGATCGATAGAAATACATTATCAAAATACATTAGGAGCAACTGACTGTCTTCTGAAGGAAGCGTTGAAACATCCGAAATAATAATTCGATACTATAAGAATGACCGAAAATTGTGCAAATTTTCTGCTATTTTTGTAGCAACTAATGAACTCGACTAAATCGATAGGTTCGGACTTGTTTAGCCGGTGTGCTAGTAGGCAGGGACGCCTGGTGGGGGGGGCTACTCGCCAATGAAAAAAAGAAATAAAAGTATTGACTCGACTACATTACTTACTAATCTACTCGACTAAATTTTTGGTGTTCAGACGCGTTTAGCTTTCGCTACTCGACTAAAATACTGACCTAATGCGAACTAGGCTTGAAAAGTGTTTTTCAACGTGTGGACCTTTGTAGGTTTGTAGTTTGTTGTACTGTCGTAATACAGTTATTGCGCACTAGATGTCACCAAGCGAGTAAAATACAAACTATCGGTGTTCGGCTCCCTACAGTACAATATATTTTGAATAGGTAATCGATTGACAACAGAAGAAGAACATTGGCTATTTTTGGACGTTTCTCTAGCATTAGCTGTGAAAGAAACGTTGATGAGTAACATATAATTACGTCCAAGATTATGCCCCGAAGGATCCTGCGTCCAAAAGTACTGAACAGAACTCCTGCTTCCTTAAGCTGCGCGTCCACTGCACCGGAATCGAAGCGTACGGAGCGTACGGATTTGTTGCTTTGTATGGATTTCTATGGTACTGCGTCCACTGGATCGGCATTTCTGCGCCTGCGACCGGTATTTATGCCGATGACGTCATCGGCAGTGAACCCGTCATTCGGATTCCGAACGTTTCAAGTTCTGACGTGTTTGCGACGACGCGACGGCTATACATAAATACTTATTCACGATGAATGACGATATTTTAATTACTTTAGTGGAAAAATATGATGAACTTTACAATCTAAAACATCAACATTATCATAACCAACTGAGGAGAGACGATATTTGGGATGAAATAGGGCAAATAATAAATAAAAATTGTAGAATAAAGAGAAGTTCAAAAAACTTTTTTCGAGTCATATGAATGTACCCAAAAATCTATTTTCATCTTCTAATAAATCAGAATATAATGTATGAAATTCTCCAAAAATTAATCTTTTTGAATTTATATTATGATTTATGAACCCATATCTTTCGTTTCCTCTTGTTTCTCTTTTCCTCTTCTGATAAAATACAGCCAATTACAACCTATTCGGTCTGAGATTACAACAATATATCTCGTTACTATCCTCCATAATGCAAATGCACGTTCAGGCTGACGGACTAAAAATAACTAAATTGCCGATGCTGAATCCGAATGCAGTGGACGCACCCCATCGGCATTTTGTAAATGCCGACGCTCCGTCCGCTCCGATTCCGATGCAGTGGACGCGCAGCTTTAAAGCTGCGCGTCCACTGCATCGGAATGCCGATGGGGTGCGTCCACTGCATTCGGATTCAGCATCGGCAATTTAGTTATTTTTAGTCCGTCAGCCTGAACGTGCATTTGCATTATGGAGGATAGTGACGAGATATATTGTTGTAATCTCAGACCGAATAGGTTGTAATTAGCTGTATTTTATCAGAAGAGGAAAAGAGAAACAAGAGGAAACGAACGAACGAACGAAACGAGGCACGCGGCGAGTGAGGGGGGAGCGGGGCGCGCGGGCCCGTCCCGCGCGGCCCCCTTCCCCCTCACTCGCAGTCCACTCGCAAAAAAATTGAACACGCTTCTAATCACTACAACTAAACACTCGCAGTAGCTGTCCACACGTATTTTCTACTAATCACTCGCACTCGCACTAATCAAAGTGAATACAGGCCTAGTGCGAGTGCGAGTGCGTAGTGCGAGTGCTTAGTGATTAGTAGAAAATACGTGTGGACAGTGCCTGCTACTAAACACGTCTGGACATGGTTTTAAATGAATTTACTAAACAGAGCCACTAAACAGTATTGGACACTACTCGCACTACACACTCGCACTCGCACTAATCAAAGTAAATACAGGCCTTAAGCTGCGCGTCCACTGCATCGGAATCGGAGCGTACGGAGCGTACGGATTTGTTGCTTTGTATGGATTTCTATGGTACTGCGTCCACTGGATCGGCATTTCTGCGCCTGCGACCGGTATTTATGCCGATGACGTCATCGGCAGTGAGCCCGTCATTCGGATTCCGAACGTTTCAAGTTCTGACGTGTTTGCGACGACGCGACGGCTATACATAAATACTTATTCACGATGAATGACGATATTTTAATTACTTTAGTGGAAAAATATGATGAACTTTACAATCTAAAACATCAACATTATCATATCCAACTGAGGAGAGACGATATTTGGGATGAAATTGGGCAAATAATAAATAAAAATTGTAGAATATAGTGAAGTTCAAAAAACTTTTTTCGAGTCAAATGAATGTACCCAAAAATCTATTTTCATCTTCTAATAAATCAGAATATAATGTATGAAATTAATCTTTTTGAATTTATATTATGATTTATGAACCCATATCTTTCGTTTCCTCTTGTTTCTCTTTTCCTCTTCTGATAAAATACAGCTAATTACAACCTATTCGGTCTGAGATTACAACAATATATCTCGTCACTATCCTCCATAATGCAAATGCACGTTCAGGCTGACGGACTAAAAATAACTAAATTGCCGATGCTGAATCCGAATGCAGTGGACGCACCCCATCGGCATTTTGTAAATGCCGACGCTCCGTCCGCTCCGATTCCGATGCAGTGGACGCGCAGCTTTAAAGCTGCGCGTCCACTGCATCGGAATGCCGATGGGGTGCGTCCACTGCATTCGGATTCAGCATCGGCAATTTAGTTATTTTTAGTCCGTCAGCCTGAACGTGCATTTGCATTATGGAGGATAGTGACGAGATATATTGTTGTAATCTCAGACCGAATAGGTTGTAATTAGCTGTATTTTATCAGAAGAGGAAAAGAGAAACAAGAGGAAACGAAAGATATGGGTTCATAAATCATAATATAAATTCAAAAAGATTAATTTCATACATTATATTCTGATTTATTAGAAGATGAAAATAGATTTTTGGGTACATTCATTTGACTCGAAAAAAGTTTTTTGAACTTCACTATATTCTACAATTTTTATTTATTATTTGCCCAATTTCATCCCAAATATCGTCTCTCCTCAGTTGGATATGATAATGTTGATGTTTTAGATTGTAAAGTTCATCATATTTTTCCACTAAAGTAATTAAAATATCGTCATTCATCGTGAATAAGTATTTATGTATAGCCGTCGCGTCGTCGCAAACACGTCAGAACTTGAAACGTTCGGAATCCGAATGACGGGCTCACTGCCGATGACGTCATCGGCATAAATACCGGTCGCAGGCGCAGAAATGCCGATCCAGTGGACGCAGTACCATAGAAATCCATACAAAGCAACAAATCCGTACGCTCCGTACGCTCCGATTCCGATGCAGTGGACGCGCAGCTTAAGGCCTGTATTTACTTTGATTAGTGCGAGTGCGAGTGTGTAGTGCGAGTAGTGTCCAATACTGTTTAGTGGCTCTGTTTAGTAAATTCATTTAAAACCATGTCCAGACGTGTTTAGTAGCAGGCACTGTCCACACGTATTTTCTACTAATCACTAAGCACTCGCACTACGCACTCGCACTCGCACTAGGCCTGTATTCACTTTGATTAGTGCGAGTGCGAGTACGTAGTGCGAGTGATTAGTAGAAAATACTTGTGGACAGCTACTGCGAGTGTTTAGTTGTAGTGATTAGAAGCGTGTTCAATTTTTTTGCGAGTGGACTGCGAGTGAGGGGGAAGGGGGGCGCGCGGGACGGGCCCGCGCGCCCCGCTCCCCCTCACTCGCCGCGTGCCTGCTACTAAACACGTCTGGACATAGTTTCAAATGAATTTACTAAACAGAGCCACTAAACAGTATTGGACACTACTCGCACTACACACCTGCACTACACACTCGCACTCGCACTAATCAAAGTGAATACAGGCCTTAATAGATACAATATGTTTGGGGATTTCGGCGTTGTTTACAGAACTGCAAGCATATGCCACTATATCACTCATCATCATCCCCACCATCATCACACCATATATCATCACATGATGCATGGGCGTAGCCAGGGGGGTGGTTTAGGGGGTTCAAACCCCCCCCCCCCCACCCCCCCCCGAAATGGGCCGGCTGGTATAATATATAATACAGAGATCTCTATCTGAAAGATGATTTTTGAAGTTATTTTATAGAAAAATAATCAACAGCCTAAATCAGAACTTTGATACTACCCCCCCCCCCCGTAGTCGTTTTATTTCCTTGACCCCCCCCCCCCCCCCCCCGAAACTAAAACCTGGCTACGCCCGTGACATGATGATATAATAGGTTCTTATCAGTATTTTACACCGACACGGATATCTTTGAATATTACTTTGCCGTTTGTGAACCTATTTACAAAATTATTTTGTTGTTGTAAAGTTTATAATTCATAATCTGTCCCTTACCTTAGTCACCAAAGTGGTGACCTGATGATGGGGTCCATGAGGAATCGAGGGAACTCCTCGAAATTTATATGGTGATTTCAACTTTTTGCGAGGTATTCCAAGCATATGCTACCAAAAAGTAAGATTTTGTACCAAGGTATACCCTGGACCAAAAGTACTAAACAGAACTCCTGACTCCTTATATTATAGGTACATGTTTGGGGATTCCGGCATTGTTTAAAGAACTGAAAGCATATGCCATCATACCACTTACAGTAATCATCATCATCATCACCACCATCTTCACACGAAACACCAACATATTATTATAATGACTGCTCATCAGTTTTGTGCACCGATATCAATTCAAACCGATATTTTTGAAATTTTGCTATTGCTTAAATACATTTTATGAATAGGAATATAAGGGTAGTCAGGCGGGCCTGGGATCTCAGTCCAAAATGGTACAAAGTACCAAACACCTTTGTACTGTTGTACTACGTGTGTCATATACAGTTATTACTCACTAGACGTCACTAAGCGAGTTAAATACAAACGGCATGTATTTAAACTTGCGACATAACAATTAAATTTTGGATGTGAAAATACCCAATATTGAATACTAAATTGCCAAGTTGGCGAAAGAATGTAAGGAACAAAAAAATTACAAATCTGGTGACTAAATAATACCACTGAATTTTCCAAACTGGCAGACAGATTATATTTTAGCGAACAAATATCCATCTTGGCGACAATTTGTGAGTACACATTTAATTTAAGAGTAGGCACATAATATATTTTCCCTGATGTAGGTAACTCAAAAAACATACAAGCAGCAGAACGAGCGCACACAAAAAAAACATAAAGGAGCGTACAAAATTTCCAATTTTTAATTTTTCTCGGTTTTAGGGGGGTGTAGATTATTGTGTAGATTAATTTTGAAATTTAAAAATGGCGGATATTTATTTTTCGTAAAATTGATATGGGTGTCGTTTACCAGGTTTTTGGGAGTGCTGGATACGAAAATGACATTCGTTTTGAAATTCCAATTTGGCGGACATACTTAATTTTATAAAAATAATATGGGTGTCCTTTTATTATATAATATTACAAAAAAGTCATCCATTTTAAATTTCCTTAGTAACCCCGCAACCTCATATTTTCTTCATGATGGGAGAAAAAGAAATTTGAAAATCCTGAATTTTCCAACATTTCTATAGCTTTATACATTCCTAGTATCTCAATGTACAGCATTTACTTCTTTTTTTATAAAAGTGACTCTATCTCGGGTATCTATCTCGGAGAAACGGTGCATCCTATTGAAAAAATAATGAGCCCCCCTTAGGAACACAGCAACATCATATTTTTTTCATGATGGGAGAAAAAAAAATCGAAACTTTCCAACATTTCTATAGATTGATACATCCCTCGTACAGCATTGCCATATTTTTTTCTATAATCGCTTCTATCTCAGAAACGGTGCATCCTACTGCAAAAATAATGAAAATTTCCTCCCCCTCGCATATTTTATTCATGAATGGCAGAAAAAAATCATGAATCCTGAATTTTGAAAAAATTCTATACATAGCTGGTACCTTGAACTACATAACATACTGTAATAATAATCATCAATCCTAATTAGCATCCCCAAGATCTTTTAATTTAGTATTCAAATTCATTTTACGAAGATTGAATATTCTCCATTTTGGAAAATGAAATTGGAAGACAATTTTGTAATCAGAACCCCCAGAAACCTGGAAAAGGACAACCTTATTAATTTTAATAACAAAAATTTACGCCATTGTGGAATTTCAAAACAGATTTTATTTTCATATTATTCTGCACCCCCAGAAACCTAGAAAATGACACCCATGCCAAAGAAAAACATACTCCAACAGTATCCAAAAATAGGATTTTCCGTAGCCTGCAAATTGAATTTTTAGCAGCCATGTATCAACCAAATCTGGTTTTATAGCTGCTTATACGGTATAATGGTCACCAACTCGGAAATTAAGTCACCAACTTATAAATGTACTGACATTTATAAGAGGCGAAATTTAATCCAAATTAGCACTGGCTAATTTGGATTAAATTTCGCCTCTTTTTATTTGCCGACTTTTGAATTTTTTGTCACCTAAGTGATTTAGCCAGTTTAGTAATTTAGTCGCCAACATATTAATTTGCTGCCAAATAGTAATACGGTATGCTCACGTGCAGCCGCCAACTTATTTTTTGTTCGCTCGATTAATTATATCCCAATACAAACTATCGGTGTTCCGTTCTCTACAGTACATTAATTTTTGAACAGGTAGGGACGAAGACGATAGCTCACACTATCGTGTGTATGAGTCATGACGAAATTAGGGTATTTTTGAACGTTGCTCTAGCTTTGGCTATGAAGGAGCGTTGTTGAAGTAAAACTTCAAATAATGTAAGAAATTAAGAATAGTAATAATTAGGCATTATCTATTGAGTACGCCGACGCGCTATCCAATGTGATATACATTTTAGCGTAAAAATACCACCATAAGTTTGTGTAAAAAACACCTACCTATCCTTGACAATTTTCCTTTTACTGATCTGTATAACACCGGCCACATCGGTGAATATAGTGTCCAATATCCGCAATCTATCTCTGAGACAAACTCCGCCCTTTTCTGGGGGTCCAATGAGAGTCCTGCCGTTGTAGTACAGCAAGTCGAACACGCAGAAACACGGCCGATACGACGAGTTCTCTGTTATCTTTTTGATGTCGTATGCGTAACCTGCAAATTCCTTTAGGATCATCATCATCATCACCACTAACGTCACCACAGAGAGTCCATTCTGCTAAATAAAACCTGCATTAATACAATTACAATCAAGTCCCGATACGCTAAAACTGTCAAACGGTATCCTCGTGAACGTTAAACCAACGTGAAACGTGATCTGATTGGTCGAAACTTCATAAAATCAGTTTATGATAACATGTAGATACACTTATAATACAATCAAAGTAAAATGAAAGTCTACTTTAAATACGAGAATTGAGGTTCTGATCTCCCCTCAATGTGAGGATGGTTCCAACATCCAACTGTACCTAATCCGCTATGCTGGTTGTGTTAAACTATTCGCAAGTACTTAAACCTTTAGACTCTGTCCAGAAAGTGCGTAAGCCTGCGTAAACCTACGCACGTAGAGATTCTTATCTTATCACAACAAAATGTCTGCCGGTCTATCTGTGATGCCAACTTGGGACTTTTCCCTAAATTTAGGGAGAAAAGGTATCTGAAGGGGTTATTAGGGGGGGTTTTATGCTTGTTTTATTTAAATATGCAATTGATTTGATTGACGATAAGTTATATAATATACTATTATTATTTAATTATAGCTGACCTATCACTTTTTGGTATAAAAAATGTATTGTATAAAAAACCAAAATTCTTATTGCAAGCATCTACCTGTTGCCAACTTGCCATTAAAGAATCACGCCAAAAACGTCAAAAAATTCACGTTTGTTGTGTCTAAGGAGGGTTCCGTTACTATCAACGCGTAATAGGTTTTTCAAATTACTTCAAAAGTCACAGTCCGGTTTGGTTCAAAATAATTTTCCCTTAGTTTTAAGCATTATAATATATCAGCATGGAAACTTACAAGTTTAACCTATAATTTAGAAAACTACTCTACAACTACTCGAAAATTTTGAAAAAATGTCATGTATGAAATCTTGACTCTATTTTAAAGCGCTATTCAACGTTATGCAATACAACGGGGTACAATGAAAAAATATTTTTCATCCCCACTTCTCATGTATGGAGAGCTAAATATACTAAAAACTATACCAAATTTCATCCATTTATATTCATAATTACAGAAGCTAGAGGCGTGGACAGACAGACAGAAGGAGGGACAGAGCAAAACTATAAGAGTTCCTTTTTATTACGAAATCGACTATTTTTAGTAAAGGTTATCTAAAAATTTTAACTGTCTAGCTATCAAGGATTATGATCTCATGAGACATAGCCTGGTCACAGACATACAGTTTTTACCCTCTAGATATCTACGAAATAACTTATAGTCTGTAAGTGTACAAATGTCAAAATTGACGCATTAGCTGTGATTACATTAATTTACCTATTAAAGTAAGCCATTTTGACATATAATATAATAATTATAATAATAATATATATATGGACGCTTCACACCACGTCAATCTGATCCCGTGGTAAGTTCTCGAAGAACTTGTGTTACGGGTACCAGACAACGGAAATAAATATATTTAATACTTTTATACTATACACATATTTAAGATTTTTATTATATTATACACATATTTAATACACATCAATGACCCAGGAACACAGAAAAACTATTTTGTTCCTTCGGCGGGATTTGAACCCGCGACCTCCGGCTTGAGCACCAACATGCTCAACCAACTGAGCCACAGAGGTCGTCAATAGTATGTAGATACGCATGATTCACTGCCTTCATAACGTGAATAGGCTAAAGTATAGACTTTATATGACACGAATAGGACGCGACCGCGTCATTCAATGTGCTGCGTACAGTGCAACTAATTTGTTAATGCCTTCGGCAATCATCGTTTTTTTTTCTACGGAAATGACGGATTTTGGAAAGCATGTGTGGGACTTCCGAAAGATATTAGCAAAGTAGTTTTACTGTATAAAGTATCTTTGTAGGTATGTTTTTCTAAAAAGGTAATACTTACATATTATTTGTTATGTAACTTTTTTGATTTTTAACGGTACCTATATATTTTATCGTATTATGTAACTTTATGAAGTTTCGATGAGGCATAAGTACTTTAATAATTATATTTGAGAGTATTCGCATGCTAGGTAAAATGCACGGGAACCGTACTATTTGTTTTAGGGAGAAATATTTTTTGAAACTTGGCAACTCGATCTTACTACGCTTTCATTGCACTCCAAAATACAGGGGATGACACTTTTGACTATTTCAAATCGATATCAATTGTGTGTTGAAGGTTGTAGAAGTTGTCTTCAGAAAAAAATGGTTTTGACAAAACATTGACAGCACAAAATTTCGGAACACTCTATAAAGTAAAATTTCACTAGTGTGAGTACTGTGAAAATGCCAAAATTACCAAATGCCAAACGGTGTCAACCGATCTGAATGCTGTGTAAGGAATGAACTGAATACTTCTGTCTCGCTCTGAATCATACAATCGGAGCGAGAAAAACATTTTTCTTTCACTTCGTGTCTCGCGCGTACTCGAGTAGCGTGTTCCACACGGCACTTATTTTGCCTAAACGCTACGATAATTTCTACCACAAAATGGTGTTTCTTTAGCGAAATAACGTTATTATTGAAAATTTCGAAAATGTCGTTTTTAGCAATTTTTGTGACTAGTGGAACAACTGACAGCTAATCACAGCTGATGTTGAAAACGTCAAAAAGTGCTAATTTTAACCCAAGTAGGGAGCTGGGTAAAAATTAGCGAAATGTTGTGATCATTCTTAGCGTTTTTAACAGTTTTTGACAGATGACAGTTGCGTGTGGAACAGGGGTGAAAACAGTTACGAACGATCATAGTGGCGCTAAAGAAACAGAATGTGAATGAAAATAACGAAATATTCGTTCTGACCGTGCCAGTGGAACGCTAGGGAGGTAGCTGCTTATTACAGCGTAATTGCTGCACCTATTTGAGTCGGGAGCGGAGCACCTATACGTGTAGTATGGGCATACCCACAACCCCAACAGCCTTGTGAGTGCATACTTTCAAGGTCTATTAGTTTATAATCAAAATAGTAGTAGTAGGTTCAGTGGGTAGTAGTATTGATATTGTTAACCTTTTGAGTCTTACCTAGTGCTTTTTACCTGCTGGTCATACTTATATTATTGTTAAAATACATATTTATAGCAGTGGATTTAGTGTTAACCGGACCTTTAGTCAGGTAGATTGAAGAAAGCGCAAAATTTATCACCTCTCCATAAATTTTCAGCCCTTTTTTATTTACTAACCAACAGATTTAAGAAAAAATAATACTTTGATTGAACCGATAGGAATTACTCCTACCGATGTTATATAATCTATAATTTGTGTATGTTTCTATACTATATATGCATATATTTTTTATTTAATTAATTTATAATCTTAGTTGATGTTAATTTGTTTAAGGTACCTATATTGAAAGCTTATTTTTTTTACCAAACATAAAATACATTTTTTGCTAAATAAGCGAAAAACTTTCTCGCTCACTCCGCGCGTTAGCTTTTAATTAACATAATATTATAAAGATGATAATACAATTCTTTTTTTAAATTCTGAAAACCATGTTATGAAGGAAATAATAAAATCAACATTTTCGGGCCACATCTTCTTTTGAGAGCTGGATCCGTGCCTGAATCAACCAAAGCGGTTTAATAGGTCAATTTTGTACGATACGCGCATAGCTAAAATAATACGCACGTAGCTCCTGGACGCAATGTATAATAATAATAATAATAATCATTTATTCCTCTCTTCTACAACAGTTACACAACCATAAATACAATATAAACAACAAAAGAAAACAATAGTAAAATATAGAACAAAATAGGGTTAATTAAACAAAAAAAAAAACATTCATAATATGGCAGTGCAATGCCAAGAAAAAAGGAAAAGGGATCCCTCAGGTTATGACAGCGACTTTCGCCGCTGTCCCTGGTCTTCCGTAATCCCCAATCCCCGTATTACAGTGAAACTTTATAAACAAAAATTGAAAAAAGTACATAGGACTTTAAAATAAAATAAAAAATGAACCGTGGTAAATAAAATAAAAATTCTTAATTAAAAATTAATGTTCACGAGTTGAACAGGAAAAAGTGAGAAAAGATGACAATATTATAACATTTGAGTTTATTTTTGTGTGTATTAAAATATATTATGTAATCGGTGTTTAAAATAACATAAAATAATTATGTGCAAAAACATACATAAAATATAAAGTATTGAGTAATAAATAATAAGAAGAAAAGTACTACATTTATATAAACAGTATGGAGAGACATGAAATTTACGTAGCTAATTATATATTTGTTGTTGTAATAGATAATACTTAAATTTGAGTTTAAAGTTGTTAAGAAATTTTAAAGCACGAAGCGGTGGCAGCAAATTATTCCAAACCTTACTAGCTACGTGTTTAAAGCTGCCTCTGAACGCAGCGGAGTGGTGAAGTTGAGACACTAATAAATAACTAGAGCCCCTAGTGGTCATAGATAGCTGTTTGTCACCAGCCCACTGCAGCTTGCTGTAAAGATAGGAGGGAGTTTTAAGCCTAATCACTCCGAAAAGAAGCGTGGCAAAATGCAGCTGGCGTCGGCACTCCATGTTAAGCCACCGCTCACTATTTATATATGGCGAAACGTGAGTGCGAGGAGGGATGGTCAAGCAGTATCTGGCACATGCATTCTGTACTTTTTGAATTATTTTTTTTGATCTTGACAAAATACATGGTCCAGTCACCACATCTGCATAGTTTAATTTAGAAAGAACAATGGATTCACAAATGGTTACACGCAATTTTTTAGGTAAAAAGTTTCTAATTTTATATAACATTTTTAATCGATAAAAACAATTACTAACCAGTTTTATTATGTGTTTCTCAAAACGTAAATTTTCGTCCATAATAACTCCTAAATTTCTTGATTCAGTGACTCTTTCAATTTCTTCGCTTTTTATATTTACCGACAACCGAGTGTTACAAATATTCTTTATCTGATTTTTTGAGCCTAAAACCATATATTTTGTTTTAGCAGGGTTTAATACTAATGCATTAGTTTCGGACCATTCAGATATGCGTCTTAGGTCATTATTTAACCAGCTCAGGGCCTCCATTAAATTATTTGGCTTAAAAGAGATGTACAATTGTATGTCGTCAGCATAAATGTGATATTTACAGTGAAGTATATGCTGGATGATGTCTGCAGAGTATAAAATAAATATTAGAGGTCCAAGAACTGATCCCTGAGGGACACCCCTATCGACACTACATGGTTCCGACCGAGTAGGAACACCCTCGCTATTTCGTATTTCAACGACTTGTGACCGATGTTGTAGGTAACTAGAAAACCACGAAATAACGCTATAGTCAAACCCATAATATTTTAGTTTAGCTAGTAATAGGGGTACGTTTATGGTATCAAACGCGCGCGAATAATCGAGGAGTACCAGGAGAGTTCCCTCGCCTGCATCTTGTGCGCTTAGTATGTTGTCAACAACATCGAGGAGTGCAGTGGCCGTACTGTGATTTTTACGAAAGCCAGATTGAGCTGGTGGCAAAATATGATGGATTTCTAGAAACTTACTTACTTGTGCACATACTACCTTTTCGAGTATTTTGGACATGCATGGTAGTAAGCTTATAGGTCGAAGGTCTTTAAATTCTGTCACATTGTCTTTTTTAGGTATCGGTTTTACTATTGCACGGTGCCACATTTGGGGAAAGGTGTTAGTTATGAGCGATGTATTTATTACTTGAGTGATAGTCCTAAGACATATATTAGAACGACTGACCAGTAGTAATAACATATCTAGTGATATACCATCAATACCTAAAGCGTTGGATTGAAGTGATTTTAGAATTTTTAACACCTCACTTTCGCTTACGGTAGAGAAGCTAAATGTGGAAGTGCCGAACGTGTTGGTCTCAAAGTAAGTGAATGCAGATTGTGGCACTTTGTTGTTTCCAGGGACGTCAAGGAAAAAATTGTTAATGAGGGATGGGTCACAAAGATGTTCTGGTAATGTAAAGTCCGATTTATTATTATTTATATTTATATTATTCTTTAGGTGGTTCCACATCTGTTTTGGCGTATTAACATTTGAATTGATGTAAGTATCAAAATAGGCTGTTTTTTCTCTATTTATGGCACGAGATACCTCATTCTTAAGATCTTTGTAATAGTTTATGTGCGCGATATTTTTGGTCTTACGAGCTCGTCTATAAGCGTCGTCGCGTACTTTCATCATAAGTTTCAGGTTGTAGGTTATCCACGGGTACTGCCGTTCTTTAATTGTAAATGTCTTAACCGGAGCTAGCAAGTCAAATATCGTTAAAACGCTTTCGCTAAAGTGTTGTGTCATGTCGTTAATATCTCTCATATACATTATAGAATGCCAGTCAATAGAATTAATTAAATCATCAAGGTCGCTCATGTCAATATCTTTAATAGATCTGTAATCGATTTTTGTCACTGCAGGTTTTATTTTGGGAATATCTATATAAAACGAAAGGAACGCGTGACTACTGAGGTCAGCTATATAGTCAATTGATACTTGGTCCAAGTCAGCATTTGTACAAACGAGGTCGATGAGAGTTTCGGTATTAGATGTAAAATGCGTTGCCTGCGAAGTACATTGACGCAACCGGTGGATGGACAGAAAGTCATTTAACATTTTGTAATTACTATAGTTTTGGTTCAGACAGTTAATGTTGAAATCTCCAGTTAAATATATAATATCATAAGGAGGTAGGGTAGTGATAGTGTCAGTTAAGGCATCTAAAAACAGATTTACAGATAGCCAGGGCGGCCGGTACGCCGTACCAATAACAATAACTTTGCCGTTAGCCTTTATCGACAGCCACATTTGCTCGACGTTAGGTGGTGATGTGTAGCGCATGTGTGTTTGTGCTGTTAAACCCTTCCTAATGTAAAAGCCCACACCACCTCCGCGCGAGCGCACGGCGTCCTGTCGGGGCTTGTGCACCAGCCGGTAGCCTGGCACCTTGGGCGCGCGGCCGTCTTCTCCGGGTCTTAACCATGTTTCGTTGATGGCGACTAAGTCGCAATTATGTTTATTCATGGCAACTACAAATTCCTCATGGCGAGATCCTAGGGAGCCGGGATTTAAAAAACCAACTTTAACTTTCTTGAGTTTAAGCATTTTGATAAATAAAATTATATAAAATCAGAATTGTGATGTAACAATAAATAATTAATAATATGTTTAATAAATTACCGGCATTGACCAAATTATATTCAATAGAGTAAAGTATAAAAATTGAAATACTTGCATCATTTGTATTTTTATATAATATATAAGTGAGTATAATTAATATAATAATAATAATAATAATATTATGACCAGTTACAGACATAATATTGTAAGCGTGTCGCTCTACAGCGGAGATGAATATTTTGTGTATGTTGAAGATTGTTCTTGGAATGTACAACGTGAAGTTACAGAATAGTATAAAATCTAATATGAAATGTATGGTAGTTAAAACAAACTTGAGAATAAGCATACTTAGAGTTACTAAGATAAAAAATATGTATAATAAAGTATGGTTACAAAAACAATTGTATAAAATAAATCGATAACGCCCTATATAAAAACAAAAAGCGATGCACTGAATTTCAACATTATTACATACTCGTACTAGACAGATAATTCGCATAAATATATCCAGGAAATAAATTATACAACGGGTTAAATATGTTTTGTCTATTACAATAATACTTAACAAAGTATAAAATGCTGGATTTAGCCCTATGTATGGGGCCCTAGTACCTCGACTACGTGCGTAGACCTCACGTGCGTAAGAATACGCAGTTTCTGGACATAGTCTAAACCTATCGTATATAAAAAAATTAAAAACTACCTTTGGATCCAAAAAAGTGTTTCTCCTTATTCCAGCCCATCATTTCTCCGTCGAGAATGACGCTTTTCACGTTGCCGTTGAAACAATCCTTCAGGTACGGTGTGACCAAGCCGGACTCGTATGTCCTGCCGTAGTTGTCGGCGTATGAAAAACCTTTTCGTGAAAAGTAATTGAACACTCCGTTTTCCATGTGCATCTGTGTACAAAGAAACCAATCTCTACTCTTTTGTAGGGATATGAATATATCATCAGCTGATATCCGTTATTTAAACGTCGACAAATCCGATGTAGGTAAATGTCTTTGCCATCCATACTATAATATTATAATTTATAAATGGGAAAGTGTGTGTGTCTGTTTGTCCGTCTTTCACGGCAAAACTACTGAACCGATTGAAATTAAATTTGGTACACACTATCTGTGTACCAAATTTAATTTCAATCGGTAGTAAAAAAAAGTAGCTAATGTCCTTTCTCAGGCTAAAGACTATTCTTTAGCCTGAGAAAGGACATTAGCTACTTTTTATCGCAGGGAAATGTACGGTTCCCGTGGGATACTTTATTTACAGTTTCACGTAAAACTACTAAATCGATCATCATGAAATTTGGCACACACACAGATATAAAGTAGACCATAGGGAAGGACATAGGCTACATTTTATCGCGGGACATATACGGTTCCCGTGGTTTACTGTACCTACTTACGCGGGCAGAGCCGCGGGCATCAGCTAGTAGTTAATATGTGGTACATGATACATCCCAGTGGCGTAGGGTTCCTATAAATCCATTTCTATCGGCTTCCCTTGTCACTTACCTTTTGCAAACCTTCATAGAAATCCCTACCTATTATACAGGCTCCGGCTTCCCTATGAAGGAGAAAGCAGCCTTCGCCACTGGACACTGGTACATCCATTGTAAATTGGCGTGATATCAATAGTAACCTACCTGAAATCTTTCGCCATCAAATTTATCTTCGATTTGATAAGTTCTGTCTTGCGAGAGTTGATGTATGTCGGTCACATCCAGCCGCTCGGAGAGCATCGGACAAATCGCGTACCCGATTTGTACCCCCAGTTCTAAAGGCCTTACGTCGCCGTCCTCGAACTCTTCGCACACCTGACAAAAACAATGATGATAATGCCTTAAGCCTAGATAGGCTCATTACAGATAATTACGCTATATTTTTTACGTGGGAGAGCCACGCTTCGGCACGACCGGGTAAATACCACGGCCTCACAGAAAACCGCCGTGAAATAACGCTTGCGTTGTGTTTCGCCGAGTGAGGTTACCGGAGGCCCAAGGGGGTTGGGGATTTTAAGGACTGGGACGAGGACTGTGCAAGCAGCAAGACGTAACACCAGAGGTATTACAAGTGTAACTGCTCTGGTGTTGCGAGTATCCCTGGGCGGCGATAATCGCTTATCATCAGGCGATCCGTCTGCTCTTTCCCTGGTTAATTTCATTAAAAATAAACTAAACTTACTGAGGTAGCAGGTTTATGTTATAAACTAACCCCCTTACTAATAAACGCTGTAATAAGCTTTGAATAGTTATACAGTGTTTTGTCTTCTTCAATCGAATTAAAGATGTCACTTGTGTGACGGGAACAAAACACTGTATAATTACTATTCAAAGCTTATAAAGCGTTTATTAGTAAGGGGCTAAGTAAACAATAGAAAGAACAGTTATAATTCTAGAGCTACTAATTTAAATGTCAATTACCGTACAATAAAGAAATACTTTGGTCAATAACACTTTAGTTTGGTCGATTTTTTTTAACGTTTAGATTAAATTAGATCTGAACAGAGTATAACAAAATATAGGTATAGTGCGATTCAAATGAGAATAGGATCGAGTCGGCGCTATATTGTTTCGAATTTAGACTGTTATGATAGTTAAATTTACGTTTCGTTAATTGATTACTATTTAACGTTTATATTAAAATTCGATGCAAGACGACTAATAATAATTATAAACACATAAATTTTTCTGAAAATCGCACTTTTCAAGTGATATTTGACAGAAAAAGGTCATTGACGTTCCTATTTTCATTTGAAACGCGTTATAAGTTTCATTATAGGTACACTAAATTAAAAAATGATACCTTCTGAATGTTGTTACAATTTTGGAAAAACTCTGGCGCGTCCGGGTGGAAAGCTGCCAAAATGCGCTGCGTGCTCATACTCAGTTTTAAATCCTTCAAAATTATCCTCAGTATCCATTTAAACTCTGCTGCGTTTAATTTTTTCATGAGATAACTAAACGACTCGTCTAGAACAGCTGAAAAAAAATTAACCACTTACTTAATTTTGCAAGTCCAGTTAGGGTCAATTTCACACCAAAATGGCAGTAGAGCGGCAAGCAGCATAACTGTCATACAATTTTAAGCTTTATCTTCATTACGATCATAGCTGGGCATCGTTAATCAAATAGTTAACTTCGTTAATCGTTAATCCGCTACAAAAAAAGTTAGCTTCGTTAAACGTTAAAGCGTTACATTTCGGAAGAATTAACGCAAGTTAACGTTAATCGTTAATCCGTTAATATATTGTGTAAAATTGCATTTTTATATCGATGCGTTAGTGAGTGAACTTACAAAATGGCATATATTTTAAGCTTGCGACAAAACAATTAAATTTTGGATGTGAAAATACCGAAAATTGAATACTAAATTACCAAGTTGGCGAAAGAATGTAAGGAACAAAAAATTACAAATCTGGTGACTAAATAATACCACTGAATTTTCCAAACTGGCAGACAGATTATATTTTTGCGAACAAATAACCATCTTGGCGACAATTTGTGGGTACACGTTTAATTTAAGAATAGGCACATATATTTTCCTTGATGTAGGTAACTCAGAAAACACAAGCAGCAAAACGATCGCACATAAAAAAACATAAAGGAGCGTAAAAAATTCCAATTTTTAATTTTTCTCGGTTTTAGGAGGATGTAGATATTGTGTAGATTAATTTTGAAATTTAAAAATGGCGGATATTTATTTTTCGTAAAATTGATATGGGTGTCGTTTACCAGGTTTTTGGGAGTGCTGGATACGAAAATGACATTCGTTTTGAAATTCCAATATGGCGGACATACCTAATTTTATAAAAATAATATGGGCGTCCTTTTATTTGTTTCTGGGGGTGCTGATCACAAAAAAAATCATTCATTTTAAATTTCCTTAGTAACCCCGCAACCTCATATTTTCTTCATGATAGGAGAAAACTAAATTTGAAAATCCTGAATTTTCGAACATTTCTATAGCTTTATACATTCCTAGTATCTCAAAGTACAGCATTTGCATTTTTTTTATAAAATTGATTCTATCTCGAAAACGGTGCATCCTATTGAAAAAATAATGAAAATTTAGTCCCCCTTAGAAACCCCGCAACATCATATTTTCTTCATGATGGGAGAAACATTTTTCGAAAATCCTGAATTTTCCAACATTTCTATAGATTACATCCCTCGTATCTCAGTACAGCATTGCCATATTTTTATCTATAATCACTTCTATCTCAGAAACGGTGCATCCTACTGGAAAATAATTAAAATTTCCTTCCCCATATAAACCTGGAAATCGCATATTTTCGTCATGAATGGCAGAAAAATTCATGAATTTTGAAAAATTTCTATACATAGCTTGGTACCTTGAACTACATAACATACTGTAATAATAATCGTCAATCCTAATCAGCATCCCAAGATCTTTTAATTTAGTATTCATATTCATTTTACGAAAATTGAATATTCTCCATTTTGGAAAATGAAATTGGAAGACAATTTTGTAATTAAAGTAAAAACCCCCAGAAACCTGAAAAAGGACATCCTTATTAATTTTAATAACAAAAATGTACGCCATTGTGGAATTTCAAAACAGATTTTATTTTCATATTATTCTGCACCCCCAGATACCTAGAAAATGATACCCATGCTAAAAAAGACATTCTCTAACAGTATCAAAAAATAGGATTTTCCGTAGCCTGCAAATTGAATTTTTAGCAGCAATTAATTTATCAACCAAATTTGGTTTTATAGCTGCTTATATGATATAATGGTCACCAACTCGGAAATTCAGTAACCAACTTATAAATGTCGGTGCTAACTTGGATTAAATTTCGCTTTTTTTTTTTTCGGAAAAAATTATCTGCCGACTTTTGAATTTTTTGTCACCTGAGTGATTTCGCTAGTTTAGTAATTTAGTCGCCAACATATTAATTTGCTGCCAAATTCAGTAATACAGTATGCTCACGTGCAGCCGCCAACTTATTTTTTGTTCGCTCGATTAATTATATCCCTTATAAAATCTGTATGTTTAGGTTCTGGAAGTTAAGAGGTTAGGAACAAAACAAAATACTTGTATAATTCAAATGTGTAATTTAATCGTCGGGCAAAAGATGCATTTTCCCCTTCATGAATATTAACATGTTGTCAAATGTGGCCATGGATTCTCATCAGGACCGCTGGAATCCGATTCTTCCGATTCGGATTCCAGCGGTCCTGATGAGAATCCATGGCCACATTTGGACCATGATATAGTTTTAATTACTACTCTGCACAGTACACTTTTTCTATCTAACTAAATTACACTGCTCTCTCCTTTATCAACACGCAAATGGTCACTGACAGTAATTTATCCTATCAAAAACATAAACGTGAAATGACAGTCAAGTTCAATAATATGATATAATATGCCTTGGTTGTCGATTTCAACGACAAAAGAAACGAGATCTAAATGGGTGCCAAGTTCAATTATGGTCAGTCCTGAAATTTATTTGGCTCCAAATGGTTCGTGTAATATTACACACAGTGCTGCTCGCCAGTTTTGTTACTTGAACTTGGCTTGGCACGCTACCGCGTGTCTAGATAATAACAACAAACAAAACACTCGTCTTTCTAAGCACCGGCACTAAGTAATGAAATTATCAAACGAAACAAATCTCTTCGCAGTTTTCTCACTCGCACGCGCCGGCAAAATATATCTAATTTTTTTTTTGTCTCACTCACTGCCACGCGCCGCCCGTCTGAACCTGTTTTTCGCGCCGCGCCGCGGTGCCGTGCGGTAAATAGTAGGCATTAGATTAACGATTAACGGACTTCTGTTCATATTAACGGAAGTTAACGTATCCGTTAACATTTTTAAGAGTTAACTTAAAAGTTAATCCGTTAATCAAAATGTTAACTTCGTTAATTAACGATTAACGGATTAACGAGTTAATGCCCAGCTATGATTACGATAGTACATAATATTATCGCTTAGAAAATGGGGACGTCCCGCGGCCGTCAGCGGCCGTGAGCAGCGGTGGTTGGTATATATCTGTATTATCTATGGGTGGTTGTCTCAAGCGAAACTGTGTTTATGGACATGAAGATAAAGTTTATTATATGACAGTTATGCTGCTGGCCGCTCCGCTGCCATTTCGGTATGATTTGACCCTTATACTATAGATGCTTGCATAGTCAATGCAAGAATTTATTTCTGTCTAGGATCGGTCTCTACTTGAGATGAACTTACGTCCTTTGTTGCCCGTTTCAGCTGATGCAATAGTGTCTAACACTTCATTGACAACTCCAACACTCATGGTCGACGAATCTTGACCAATTCTGGACTTCAAAACGAAGTATGCAACGCTCGCAAAATCGCTGTCGTTGGATCCACTGTTGACGGCGCGAAAATTCTGTAGCTTCTGAGCTACATCAGACTGCTTGTTGAGTCCCAGGACGTTCACCAACAGCCTCCCTAACTTGGTTTCTTTTAAATTGTACGGATTCCTTTCGCGTTCACAGTGCGGAAGTATCAGTCTTAGTATAGGATAGAACGTTGAATTCTGGAACAATTTCGTTGGGGTGAGAGAGCAATAGACCCAAGGTGGTTGGGCAATTATAACCTCCTTTCGTGTTTCTAGTGTCTAAACTTAGGCCTTTTCATCCATTAATGGATGATTTATACAGTATTCTCCGAGCGAAGTAACCACTCTTGAAATACTGTAGTGCCTGGGACAGTTGGTTTTTAAATGTCGTATGGTTGCCCCAGCACGTACGTCATTCTCATATAGTGAGCCTAGTCCACAGGAATGAGTGGTCAATACATCTGGGGCAAACCATGAGCAGGTTTCCTCACGACGTTTTCCTTCACCGAGCGTCCGTATAATGTACTTGAGATCTGAAAGTCTCATTGGTACACGGCACAACCTGAGTGAGATTTGAACCTGCACTCTCTTGAGTGCGAACCAAACGGTCTACCCACCAGGCCACAGAGCTCTCTAGTGTCTATACATATTCATATTGACGGTAACAATTGCCTACCTACTACATTCGACTTGTCTGCTCAATAGCCTGTCTTACACCATGAAAAACCTTCCAAAGTATATTAGTATAAGTGATCAAGCCTTTGAATGGAATAGAGATGGTAATATTTTTAATAAATATGGCTGGATTTAAAATAATAGTGATAAAATAAAATGATAAAATAAATGAATAATAACTACAAGTGTTTACCTTCTTTCCAACAGTTTTGGCAACTTTTAATCTGAAGTCATTTACAAAGTTCATCAAAATCTTATTTTGTTCTCGTCTTTGTTTTTTCTTTTTATATAAATGTTCAAATAGTAAACATAAGTCATTAAATGTTACTTCATTAGCTGGTATGGTGCTCGCATCAGCCATTCTTGTGCACCTAAAATAAACACTAGTTTGAGACATTTTGCCTACATGCACTGTAGGCAGTTAGGGTTAAAACACTATCAGATTCTAATTTATTTTTAGATACTCTAAAGTGCTCTAAAAGTTTAGAGCTAACATAGGTTATTGGCAAAAGAAAAAGACAAAAGTTATAATTTACGGTTTATTTATACAACCAAATATTTCAAAATATATCTTCTAGCTATATCTGGAGAGTGGTCTTTATACAGAATGTACAAGTTAAAAGCAGTCTCCTTTGTTAAATCTACAACACCATGTTTACTACACTGTGCTATAGGTCCACATTTGAGAGCTTTTTCATAGCACTCAATTGCCAAATTATTTATATTTAACAATTGGTATGCCCTTCCTAAGTTGTAGTAAGTCTCTTGGTCACACTTTCGTAGTTTTTGATATGTCAGCATGTAAGAAATACCTTGTAAAATTAAATTATGGTGCTTGTCAACCGTCTTCTGTGCTGCTAGTGAAAAAATACTAACAGCAATAAGTAGAGCGGAAATTGGCTCTCTACAATGATCGTGATATTCCAAATAATATTTTAATGCGACTATGTATCTACCAGATAACAAAAAATTATTTCCATAGAACAGCAGTCTCGCAGCATTACAATCTTTTTGAAACAGCCTAGAAATGTAACGATTTTGTAGATTTTCCTCAGAAATACTGAAAATATATGCCAACAAATTTAAAACCTTAGTGCCAAAATATTTTGTGGCTAAATCTCTTGAAAACCTCAATGCATTCTTAAAGTCACCATTCAATAAACAAGATTGTGCACAATAGTATTCTAATTGTTGTCTGTAATTTGAAAATCCTTTAACAAGGAAAGCTGAGAATGTTAATCTTTCCATATTTGGATACAATTTGTTTTGGAAAGCGATGTTATAGAGTTCAAGAAAAAATTCCCACTCCTCTGCAACCGGTATTTTAAAAGATTCATCTACAAACTGTATATCATCCTCATGGTATATATTTTCTCCTCTTATTGTGCGAAAATTATGCAAAAGCTCCAGGGCTCCTTTTACCCGACAGGCTATGATTAATTCTTCAGGATGTCTAAGTTTTGTTCCCATTCTAGATAAAAATATCTCTCCAACTTCCAAATATTTTAGTAACTTATTGTACTTTTTTAAAACTTTACACTGCTCATAGAGAAGAGAGGGACTAACAACATATTTATAATCTTGTTGCAGAATGTTCATGGCTTCGTCGGTGCAGCCCTTAGACTCGAGGATGGAAAAAAGTTTTCTACGGGCATCGGGATGTTGAGGAACATGTTTCAAAACCTTGTAATATGATTCCACTGCATCATCAACTCTACCCAAGTTAAATAAACATTCAGCATGCTTGAGCCAGACGGCTCCTAAATCAAAATTTGAGTTTCTAACCAGAGGTTCCAAAAGTTTTATAGCCATTTCATGGTGACCCACAGCTGAAAATGCTTCCTCTATGTCCATGTATAGATCTCCAGCTTTTTCCACATCATTGTTAAGAAAATCACTTAACAGCGTTTGTACTAAGTTGAATGCACCCAAATGTATAAAGCAAACTAAAAGTTTGCTTTTTAGATCGATGGCCAAATTATCTGGAATTGAACATTTCATATAGTGCGTTTGCTCCTCAATCTCACCAGTGGCAGTTTCAAAGGTTTGTATTTCAGCTTCAATGTCAATGCCGACGCCCGATACGAACACTTCTATGCAGGTATGATACTGCCTCTGTGCTATCAACATTTCCAAGTAGATGTTCATATCTTGTGGTGTGAACAGTGATGGGCATTTCTTAAATGCCGCAGATAATACTTCAATAGTTCTTTCTGCTTCTGAAGTAGTGTGATACATAGATGCAGCCATTCTAGCATACTTCATTATAGTTTCACATTCGTGAGGCGGCATGGAAGTTACAATTTTATGGTAACACTTTACTCTAGATATACTCAATGTGTTTAATGGAAATTTTATTTCTTCCAAAGACTCTAACAATTCTAGCCTTTTAAGATGCGTTTCCATATTGTGTGGTTCCGCTTTCACCGCTTGAGTGTAGCAAATCATTTCCTGCTTAATGTCATTTCGTTGCTTGGATATCGCAGCAAGTCTCCACCACTCATCAGCATTGGCGCGGCCCAAGTGAGCAGCGAGAAGTGAAAACTGAAGTGACTTGTCAGAATCATTTTCATATATTTGTGCTAATGTTTGGTAAGGTTCCGCAGCTGTTGGCAATTGTTTAATAATTTCATGACACATTCTTTCTGCCATTTCTATATCCCCTCTAGCGAAACGTAAGTTCGCTTCTCCCATCAAACCCAGCAGCGCTGTAGAAAGGCGAGTGTGTCTCCGCTTTTTCTTCAAGGTTTTTTGTGTAGAATGGTGGGGTTCCTCGTCATACCTTTTGTCCGTATCATCTAAATCCTCCTCTTCGTCGCCTTCATACCACTCACTCGAATATTCAGCAAAAGACATTTGACCACTTAAAAACTTATTTGTTAGCTCTTTTTCGATATCCATTTTTTCAGGATCGCTTCCTTGTGGTATTTTCGTCTCCATTTTTGGATAATTAACTTGGGTTATCAGCAAATGTGAAGAAAAATATAAATTACAAGTTACAACAAAGTGTAACAAAGCAAATAATGAGATAAAAACCGAAGGTACTCACTTATAACAAAAGTAAATTGTAATGTTCTCAGAACAATCCGTTACAGAATAATTACTTTGATTCTTTTAATTTAATTCAAACATTTAAATTTAATTACTATCCAGATTTCCAGAAACCATAACCACCGCATGTGATTGTTGATTTATTTTCTTAAATTTTTGACGTTTGCTTGTAAAAATAGAAGGAAGTAGACATTTTGTTTTGTTTTAATAAATGGCGTCGGCTTATAACCATTTGCCAGTGTTAAGTTATACACCGTAAAATTGTAAAAACATTTAGATAGATTGATAGAGTTAGATTGTAATAAAACTAGTGAAATTGTAAAATTTTGATTGACTTCTGACGCGAATACGCTGCCTATAATTTAACACATTGTTTTTCGTTAGATTATAAATACCTATATAGTTTTTAATATTTCGACATATTTTTACCATCTCGTTAGTTATTTTACAATCTAACGGCTTTTACAATTTTACGATGATATGTATATCAATGCCGAAATTTCCAAACGCGTATCTTTAAAGACTGAGGAGTTTTGTTCATTGCTTTTGGACCCAGGGTATACTACTACTTCAGAAAAAGTCAAAATCACCATATGTGTCCATGTAAATTTCGAGGAGTTCCCTCGATTCCTCATGGATCCCATCATCAGGTCACCACTTTGATGTCAAAAGGACCAATTTCAGATTATAACCTATACATCACAGATTTTTTTTTGAAAATCGGTTTACAGATGGCGGAGTAATCGTTGAACATACAAAGAAATATAATATATTATACAGCCGAACGTATAACCGCCTCCTTTTTTGGAAGTCGGTTAAAATATTAATCAAATTTATAACAATGTTGCTGACTGACTGAAGTTAGTTATAGTGTTTTTACCCATTGGGTACGGAACCCAAAAATAAATCGGTTAATACAAAATAGCTTGTAGCATACGCTCGAAGTACGTGAAACAAGAACATCGCTCTGATAAGAGCGTTTTTACGTCGTTTGTCGATTGAAACAAAGAACACGACATTCGTACGAATGAAACGAATATTCGAGTAGTAATCCACGACTGGAAACATCTTTGTAGCATACGCTCGAAGTACGTGAAACAAGAACATCGCTCTGATAAGAGCGTTTTTACGTCGTTTGTCGTTTGAAACAAAGAACACGACATTCGTACGAATGAAACGAATATTCGAGTAGTAATCCACGACTGGAAACATCTTCATTCATCTTGACAGCGTTGCAGCCCCGAAAAGGACTTTTTCTAATAAGAATATCACTTTGAAGCACTACACATCACGAACACTCTTCATTCTTCACACGGCAACAGTCGGTGCGCCGAGGTCGGAGGTACTGCGTGACGTCGTGTTCCCGCGGAGGCCCGATCCGAAATGAACGACGCTTACGTCGTCACGCGCCGGGCCCTTTGAAAGGGGCCTTGGGCGGGGAGTCATGACCAGGGGCTTTGCCCCTCTACATGAGAAGATCCAAAAGGGATGCGCCCAATACGAGTACTGGGCGCATAAAAAACCTGTTTTAAGGGAAAGACCCCCGCGACAGAACGCAGGGGAAACCCGAAGTAATTAGAGGTGTGTAAAAAGCGACGGCCGAGGACGGCCAAGACCTGCGGGCGACGCCGACGACGCTAGGGGTCCTGGTCCGGGGACCAGGAAACGTGTATGGGGCCACTCCCCACACGCCGCTTTTGTCGCCCGCGGACGCAACCGACCTGGGAAAAAAGGTGTAGGGAAGGATTCCCTTGCCCCGGCATACGTACCGGAGGGGGAGCGCTGCATATTGGGTGAGCGCGGGGAAAGGTAAGGGGTGAGGGGGGACAGCGATCCAACGTTGCGTTTTAGGGCGCGCAGTGCACAAGCGCGCCGGCAGCTTTGAACTATGATGTCCCCGGTAGATGGCGTGCGGGTGCACTAATAGGCTGTTTCGTGTGGCGGGCATGCGACGGCAACGGGTCAGACACGACCGGGCGCGTCGCTTCCGCTCGCACGAATTTAGAATGGACAACACTGAGAACATAAATAAAATAATTAAATTTGCCACGCTCAGGGAGCGCGGGGGCGACGGTGCGCATAGCACTCGTCTGCGTGTGCGGAATGCGCGTCGTAGATCTCCGGCAGTCACAGTCAGCTCCTCTGTAGGAGCGTCTGGATGCCGGAGATATCTAGCCGCGGGTCCGAGTTAACGGCCTAGGGACCCAAATGTTAATTAAGGCCGTGAGGGTAGGGGCGCCTTCCATGAAGGCCCGCATTATAGTAGGCAGAACCTCCTCCCCGGCTTGAATTTTATAAAAAGAATTTATGGCCAGGGAGAAGAGGAGCTGCAGTAATTCAGCAGTAGTTTGCGGGGCCCTGCAGTGACCAGGTACCTCGACAGATGGTAGCGGCTGTTCAGCCCTAGGATGGGCTGGCTCCGGGGCGGTTGTAGTTTCCACGGCCGTTTCGGCCGCGGAGGAAACACTAGTACCGCGAGGTGGGCGCAAGGGGCGCTGTGTAGGTAGGACCTCCGGATAGGGGTCCGTCAAGAGTGGAGCGAGCGAAGGCAGCTCAAGCTCACACTCGGTGGTAGCAGCGGAAGGGACAGTGGCAGGGGCAGCGGCCGCAGGGGATGCGGCGGCTTTCCTCCTGGAATTTGGCTTGGACTTCTTCCTCGGTGAAGGCGAGGGGAAGTCATGTACCGAGGGGGCGACATACCTGGGGGTACAGTCGTTGGCCTCCGCCATCAACGATGTCGAGGTAGGCGGAGGAGGCGGGACCTCTAGCTCCGGGATGGGCGGGTCCCTGTTTGTGCAGGGATGAGAGGCGCGCGCATGGTCCGCACGCAGCCTTCTTGCGGCCTTCTTGTAGATAGGGCACTGCCGGCTATTTGCAGAGTGTGCCCCTCTGCAGTTCACGCAGGTGGGCGGCTCATTGGAAGGGCGGGGACAATCCCTCGCGTTGTGTTCACCGGCACATCGGACACAGGCCACCCTGCGGTGGCAATTGTGGCTCGAGTGCCGGAATTGGTAGCAGCGCCGGCACTGGGCTGGGCTATTACTGCCCCGCCAGGCTTCGATAATTACACCCGGCATATTCAAAAGTTCTGTGACTTTATATATGCCGGGTACGACGTCCGGGGCCCGAATAATACGGGCGAAGAAAATTTGGCCGGAGGGTTCGGACCTCGCCGGGACGGGGGACACGTACTCCGCCATGTATCCCAGTTCAGCGAGTCCGGCCCTGATGTCCTCAGTATCGGTAGAGGGAGGTAGGCCCCTGATACCTACCTTAACGTTACGGTCTTGAGGTAACGAGAAAGTGAACCAGGAGGCGAGACCGTGCTTCTCCAGGTCCGTTAAATAGGTTTTGACGGTCTTGAATTCGCGTTCACTTTGGGGCGTGAAGCGAATTTCAAGACCTTTGGTTTTAGCATGCGGTGCGTGGCCCAGTATGTCACGCAGTCGACGAAAGTGGCGCACCCAGTCGTCGAGTTTTTCGACGACCAAGGGCGGATAGCGGGCAGTAGAGTGCGGCGGCGTAGTTGATTTCAACGAAGCCGGCGAAAGAGGCGTAGCGTTTGCTACTTTAAAAGTAGTAGCACTCACCTCAGCATAGGACGGCTGGCGGGCAGTGCTGTTAGCCTGCGGCGGTGTACGCATATCAGCGGCACGGTAGTGCTGCGATAGGTCGATAAGCGGTGGCGGGAACACAAAGGGGCGGTGGTTAATTACCGCAGTTTGTGAAGCTCGATGGGTGTCGCGCGGCATGGGGGCCGGCGAGACGTCTGGTGAGCGCGGTGTATCCGCAGTATAGCAGTGGTGGCGGGCCAGGCCCGCGGTGTCACGGTTTGTACCCGTTTGCTGGGTATTGTCGTGTCCAGGAGGCGCAGGGGGGGCGACTAGGGTCGCACGCCTGCGTTGAGCGGCGCGATGTGCGCTTCGATTTGGCCGAACCCTGTTCGGCTGTACGGAGAGGGAGCCCGGTCTCGCCCCGGACCACCGTCGGAGGGCATTGGGGCGGGGGGGTACCAGTACACCCCCGCGAGAATGCCGAAGACGGCCCGGGTCGAGCGGTGTCCGCTCCGCACAAGCTAGGTTCGGCGGTCAGGTGGTAGTGCGTGCGGTCCCGGCACGAGCGTGAGCTGGACCTCGAAGAGGCTTGGCTGAGCGTCGAACCGGAATCCGAACGAGAACTTAGGTAGTCATGGCCGGATGGCCACGGGTCACAGATAGACATGGTCGGTGTTCAACCCAGGGGGAACACAGACACAAAACACACTTGTCACAGACAAAAACACTGAACACAAGTGGACGTATAACAACAATAAACAGTACTCACGTGAAACACGGATAGTAGGACGAGAACTAAGTGTACGGACACGAGGACGGCACATACACTTAGGGGGCTGACTCCCCGTGACCCCTACGCTGTGATAAAATCACAGCGGGCGGCCAGGAGCAGTGCAACTCCCCAGCAAGGCGTCAATCTACACCCTATTCTTACGAAGTAGAGTGTAAATTGACGATCGCTATCAGGAGGTAAAGAAAGCACTGTTCGCGAGTGGGATCGACACGTAGGCGGCTCGTAGAGGTTTGGTTACACTGGCTACGAGCGCGCGCTGCGGGAGTCAGGACGATCCATGGTCTGAACGACGCTCGGCGTCGCGGGTTATATTTATACCCAAGCGTCGCGTGTCGCGACACAGAGGCTGTGGAGTAATGGCGCAGGAACATGCACAGACGAACAGCCAATAACAAACAACCTTTTAAGGTTGTAAACAAACAGCCAATGAAAAGCGATTTTTAAGTCTGTAAATTCTTAGTTTAATAATAATAATTATGTTAATTTTTTGTATAAATACGTGTACATTTTGTAAATAAATCATTCACTTCAATTCACTTCACAACTGTAGATCGAGTTTTACTCTCTGCCTAAACTGCCTCGACAAGACCTCCAAAGTGGTGACCCCGACGAACAACAAGCACCTTCAGAAGAAATACTGCCCGAAGACTCTGCTCAAGAAAAGAAAATATCAAGAATGGAAGCCAGAAGTGAATCCCTGCCCGAAAATTCTACACCATCACAAGAAATCGCTGGTATCGCGCTCTCCATGCGAATACCGCCCTTCTGGAGGGACAAACCGCGACTATGGTTTGTGACATTTGAGGCAGCCACAAGCAACCTACAAAAGAACCGGAGTCAGCTATCCCAGATGGTCATCGCACGTCTTGAGAAACAGGATATCGAGCAAATCGCCGACCTGCTGTACAACCCGCCAGAGAATAACGAATACCAAGCTCTCAAGAACAGATTAATCTCTGCGTATGAAGAATCCGACAGCAGACAGTTCCAGCAGCTCCTGTCAGAAATGGAACTCGGGGACCAAAAACCGTCACAACTACTCAGACGAATGCGTAACCTGGCACGCGACAAAGTTCCCGATTCCACGCTCAAACTCATGTGGACCAACCACCTGCCTACGTCTGTTCGTTCTGTCCTGGCCGTCAGCGAAACATTCAGCGCGAAGACCACACTCGACGAGCAGGCAGCGATGGCCGACAAGATTCTGGAACAGAACCCTGTAAATACTGTAAATAGCATCGTTACTCCGTCAACATCATCAAACACCGAGAACATCCTCATCGCGGAAATAAGAAAACTCTCACTTGAAGTCGCAGAACTAAAACAAAATCAAGCTCATTTCAACAATCATAGAAGAAATCATCAGCATCATCAACGCTCCCGATTCCGGTCAACATCAAGATACCGCCAACGTTCATCATCACGTCCACGAGTCCAGTCTCCGTCACCATATTGTTTTTACCACAAAACATATGGTAAAGAAGCCAGAAAATGTACACAACCATGCACGTTCAACCAGGGAAACTAATTGAAACGCTGGCAGCGGCGGACTCCGGCGTTCACAACAAGCAATACCGCCTTTTCGTCACGGACAAGACAACGAAACTCACTTTTTTGGTAGACACGGGTGCCAATATATCCGTCATACCTAAGAAGAAAGGCACACATCTTCAGCCGCTACCATTCCAACTTTACGCCGCCAATAACACCGTCATACATACATACGGCGAAAAAACACTAGAACTTAACATCGGACTTCGCCGGCCGTACAAGTGGAAGTTCATCGTCGCTGCAGTCTCAAAGCCTATCCTCGGTGCCGACTTTCTTCAACATCATGAATTAATCGTCGACTTGAAAAATAGAAAACTCATCGATGGAAGAACAAGCCTACAAATCAACGCACCTGGAAGCTACACGGACATACCTACAGTCCGTAGTATCGACGTCACTCAGTCGTACCACGATATACTGGCACAATTCCCCGGTATCACGAGACTAACAGCTATGAACATAACTCCGAAGCACAACGTCGAACACTTCATCGAGACATCTGGCCCACCACTACACTGTCGCGCCAGACCGATTCAACCACATCGCTACAATCAAGTAAAAAAAGAATTCGAGAACATGATGCAGCAAGGTCTCTGTCGTCCCAGCAAGAGCTCCTGGTCCTCACCCCTTCACGTCGTACCAAAAAAGAATGGCGACATAAGGGTGTGTGGCGACTACCGTCGACTCAACGCGGTCACAAAACCCGACCGCTATCCTATACCACGACTACGGGATTTCACATTTCAACTCGCCGGAAAGAAGATTTTCTCGACTATCGACTTAAATAGAGCATACCAACAACTACCAGTTCACGAGAAAGACATCGAGAAAACCGCCATCATCACACCATTCGGACTATTCGAATTCCCGAGAATGTGTCCTGGCCTTAGAAATGCAGGTCAGACACGCTTCATACACGAAATTCTACAAGGCTACGACTTCGTATTTTCATTCATCGACGATCTACTAATAACATCGAGCAGCGAAGAAGAACATCGCGAACACCTGCGGTGTGTTCTACAACGCCTGGAAGAAACTGGAATCACGATGAATCCCGCCAAATGTGTACTCGGCAAACAAGAAGTCAAGTTTCTCGGTTTCAACGTCAACTGCGACGGAATCAAGCCGCCACAAGACAAATTACAAGCCATAGAAGATTTCCCATTACCAAAGAACATAGAAGAGTTACGACGTTTCCTCGGTATGCTAAATTTCTACCGAGACAGCATACCGAACGCCGCTACACTACAAGCTCCGCTACACGCATATCTCCATAATGCGAAGAAAAGAGACAAAACACCGATCGAGTGGAACGAAACATCGAAACAAGCATTTACCGCTTGCAAAAATAGCATCAAAAACGCTGTTTTGCTTGCGCATCCAAACCACAAAGCGCCGATCGCCATTTTCTCCGACGCATCCGACACCGCAGCTGGAGCCGTAATACAACAATACATCGACAATAAGTGGCAACCTCTTGGCTATTTCTCGAAGAAATTTACAACAGCACAAATGAAGTACAGCACCTACGATCGCGAACTTCAAGCTGTCTACATGGCAGTGAAATACTTCCGTAAAATATTCGAAGGCCGAGAACTCATCATATTCACCGACCACAAGCCACTCACATTCGCCCTACAGAAAAAATCATCGTCTACAGAAACTCCACGAAGAGCCCGCCAACTACTTTTCATCTCTGAATTTACGCACGACATACGTCACATCAGTGGAAAAGATAACATCGTCGCCGATACTTTCAGTCGCATCGAAACAATAAACACGCCATGGCGCAAGAGCGAGATAGCACGCTACCTGCACTCTTCACTCAAGAAAACTTAAGTTTCAAGACAACAACATTACCAAACTCCGATATCAAGATTGTATGTGAAACATCAACAAATTACGTCCGGCCGTACCTACCACAAGACTTTCGATGTGCCGTGTTCGACTCAATTCACAACATGAGTCACCCCGGAACAAAAGCTTTAAGAAAAATTATCACACAGAAATTCTTTTGGCCGTCTATGAATACCGACATCAACAATTGGACGAAAACCTGCATACAATGTCAGAGAAGCAAAATACAGCGTCATACATCGAGCGCCGTGTCAACATTTCCACAAGTCGACCGTTTTCAACACACTCACATCGACATCGTTGGCCCGCTACCTACAACAGCGAGCGGTCATAGATACCTACTTACTATGATCGATCGAGCAACGAGATGGCCGGAAGCTGTACCACTCACCGATATTACAGCTGTGACACACACGGCACAGAGAAACTGTGGCGAAAACATTCTACGAGCAATGGATAGCGAGATTTGGTTGTCCTACAACAATAACAACGGATCAAGGACGCCAGTTTGAAAACCAGCTGTTCGTCAATTTAACACGTTGCATATATATATATCGATTCCAAGATAATATTATTTATTAATAATTGTTCACGCCTAAGCGTTAATATCTAGTATATTTAATCATTGTCATGTTGCTATCTATATTTAACAGGCGTATGTATTATTTATTAATAATTTTATTTTTACAATATTTCCAAATACCGACATTGTTACAACGTCACTTTTGCATACGTTCGGCATTCGCTCAACATCAATTTTCTAAAAAATCATTGTAAATCAAGATAATATAAGTTTCTAACAAGTTTTCGAGTCTTTTATTAAAAGATTCCAAATTCTTCACTACGAGAGAATACATTGGCGACCGTGACAGGACTCATCGTCAAAAGTTGAGTTCCAAATTTTGGTCTGCCTTTCTTCGCCTGCGAACAAAGGACTTTGGAGGAACAACCAGCATCGGGGCACAACACCAGCAGCTGCCGTGCCTTCTCCAAGGATCACCTTCATCGTTCCTGCGGAGCAAAGACGGATCGTGGAGTGAAGCAGGAAGAGGGGTCACATTGCACATCGCCGGGCAGTGACGCAGCTAAAGCATCACCTCGCAGCGTAGATCGCAAGATAAGTGCCCTGTTATCTCCCTTCACTTCCTAAATATCATCCTACATCCAAATCTACCAATTTTCCTACCAAACCAATTCAAATAGCCTTCACCGTGTGACCACGTGTTGGTTTTTAAAAACTAACAAAATATCATACAATCATACACAAATACCTTAATTTCACAACTTAAACATAATATATAGTAACTCTAAATAGATATTTTCTAAAAATTTAAAATATTTCGGCAAATTTTGTGCAAAATATACTCTCCTCAAGTGGTTAAGTTAACATGATGACAATAGTTTGTTGCACAATTGCCTGACAATTGCATTGCAACAACAAGTCTGACATTTATTATCCAAATATTCAAACAATTTGCCGAATATTTCAGGTTTCCTGTCCACTACGCGTTTGGTATTGGTGCCGACCTCTGCTTCACGAGATCAGCTGCTATCCAGTACCATCTCACCGGGTTCCTGACTGCCACCATTTGAGGAGCGTATCAGATAAGAAATTTATATAATATTTCAAAAATAATCTAGTTTCTGTAGTGCCTTGTTAGAGAGATTAATTTACACGTATTCAAATATTTTTATTCACTAAATTTATTACTCATTCATTAATTATTTAAAAGTTAATTGAATAATAATTTTAAAATTACAAAATGACTGAAATCAAAGAGCCTACTTTAAAGAATTTAACATTAAAAAGAAGTTCTATAAAGGGACAAATAACCAAATTTAAAAATTATTTAAATAATATAACAGGGCAACCTACACTAACTAGCATTGAATTAGCTGAGTTATCGCTACGGATAAGCCGATTTGAAAGTTTATCCGCTAAATATGATGAGCTGCAATCTCAGATAGAATTTTTTTTTTTTAATGAAATAAGGGGGCAAACGAGCAAACGGGTCACCTGATGGAAAGCAACTTCCGTCGCCCATGGACACTCGCAGCATCAGAAGAGCTGCAAGTGCGTTGCCG
The DNA here is from genome assembly GCA_905404095.1 of Glaucopsyche alexis. NCBI lineage: Eukaryota > Metazoa > Arthropoda > Insecta > Lepidoptera > Lycaenidae > Glaucopsyche > Glaucopsyche alexis. Next base: position 20,123,682 of record FR990051.1, on the reverse strand, counting down.
GCCTTTTAAGAGGGAATAGGGTAATAGGGGAGGGTAGGGAAGGGAATAGGGTAGGGGATTGGGCCTCCGGTAAACTCACTCACTCGGCGAAACACAGCGCAAACGCTGTTTCACGCCGGTTTTCTGTGAGCCCGTGGTATTTCTCCGGTCGAGCCGGCCCATTCGTGCCGAAGCATGGCTCTACCACCACTAATTAATTCCGAAAATTTAGACATCGAGTTAGATGAAAGAGAACACATTGAGCAAGATTTCATAATTTGTACGGCCATGGCTAAAAATATGGTCGAAGAACAAAATGAATTAAAATCCTTTGAACACGACAAAAAACGTCGTGAATCTTTATTTCACGAAGCTCAATGCAGTCTCGATCACAAGACTGATTGTAACGTTGCCTTACCGCAAATACAAATTGCTAAGTTTGACGGTTCATATTTCCGCTGGCTCGAATTTCGCGATACTTTTACTAATTTAATTCATAATAACGAACGCTTATCTCTTATTCAAAAATTTCATTATTTAGTTTCATACCTAGAAGGTGATGCACTTCGTGTCATTTCCAATATTGAGATTTCATCTTCAAATTACAATAATGCTTTTCAATTACTTTATGATCGTTACAATAACAAAAGATTACTTACGAACCATCACTTAAAATCGTTGTTTAACCTTGAAAGGATTAATCGTGAATCTGACAGTTCGTTGCGTTATCTAGTGGACCACGTCACTAAAAACCTACGCGCTTTAGCCAGTCTAGGTCAACCTACCGACCACTGGGATACTTTAATTATTTTTTTGGTTTCATCCAAACTTGATGCGCAAACACTTATGAAGTGGGAAGAACAGCGCAGTAGTTTAGGTGACATTCCGAGCTTGAAAGATTTTAACACATTTTTAATTGATCGTGCGTACATTTTAGAATCGATCCGCAATAATAATAATAAATCTGAGTACAATTCTATTAAGCCACATAACTTATTACCAAACAACAATAATAAACAACGATTTTTAACTCACAATATAAAACAAAATAGTAATAATAATCTCTTCAGATCGTTTGTTACTGACACAAATAAAAATAATAATAGCAGCCCGTTAAGGTGCATTGTTTGCAACGATAGTCACAGAATTTATGACTGTCCTACTTTTAAATCAAAATCTATACAGGACAAGTTAATTGATGTATCCAAATACAAATTATGTAACAATTGTTTAAGGCAAGGTCACCCCCTAAGCGAATGTCGAATGGGGCCTTGTAAAATTTGCAAAAAACGACATAATACATTATTGCATTCAGTTGATCAATCTAAAGTCAACGATGCTCAAAATAATGACTCATGCCTTATCTCTAATGTTTCTAGCAACGAATATCATAGTCAAGTATTGTTATCCACTGCCCTATTATATATTTTGAATCCAACTAAAGAGGCTACAAGGGTTCGCGCCTTACTGGATTCAGGCAGTCAATCATCTTTTATTACAAAATCCATGCTGAAAGGATTATCACTCAATGCGAGTCCTACATCTATCAAGGTCATAGGTATAGGTCACAATTCCAATAATAACACTAATGAAAGCTGTGTGATACACATACGAGCACTTCACAATAATTTTACTACTAAAATAAATTGTTTAGTCCTTGATAAAATTACTGGTGACCTACCAAAGGCTCCAATAGATTTAAAATTTTTGAATATACCTAACCATTTACAATTGGCCGATCCAGATTTTAACCAGCCAGCTCCTATCGATATGCTCATAGGCGCTGAGGTTTTTTGGGAATTACTAATAAATGAACAAATGTCATTAGGTGCAAATAAACCTATGTTACAAAATTCTGTCCTAGGTTGGTTGATTGGAGGTTCAATTAGGAACGAAATTAAAAGTAGCTTCTGCAATTCTGTAGTTATTGATGAAGGAATGAACGATAATTATTTAAACCAACAATTTACAAATTTTAAGCAATTAGAAGAAGTACCACATAAAAGAATTTTAAGTAAAACAGAATTAATTTGTGAAGGTCATTTCAATGTTAATGCAACGCGTTTCAAACTGCGTAAATACAAAGGCATCTTAAGTTCTATATTCGATTCCTCAAATTACAATAAACAACAAAGTTTAACTATAAGTAAAGCATCTTGGACGCTTGGCTTAGGTTGGAATCCAAATAGTTATACATTAAATTTCCCGGTCAATATACCGCCTATAAAACTTATAATTACGAAAAGAATTATTATGTCCGATTATTCTTATATAATGTTACCCAAACTAATGTTACAAAAATTATGGCAACTCAAATTAGATTGGGACCAACCAGCCCCAAACAAAATTAATGATGCGTGGGAAGAGTTCTCTAAAGACCTCTCGTTATCATCAAATTCTCAAATCTATACTAATATTATAAAGCTGAAGAGTTTGTTTGTTTGTTTGTTTGTTTAAACGCGCTAATCTCAGGAACTACTGGTACGAATTGAAAAATTCTTTTTGTGTTGGATAGTCCACTTATCGAGGAAGGCTTTAGGCTATATAGCATCATGCTGAACTCAATACGAGCGGAGTACCAATCAAGAATGTTACAAAATCGGGGGTCTTTTTTTCCTTTTGAGAGCTTTCGCTACGTACGCTGCGGAAACGGTTAAAGTTTCGCTAAAATGATGTATAGCAAAATTGTTCCCCTTTAAAAGTTCTAAAAAAAAGTCCGCGACAGTATATGTCTATCTTTTAAGGTTGGCTCACTATAACCTTTTTATACTTACCAAATTTGTTCTAAAAGTAAGCATTATTTGTGAAGGTGTTTTCATAAAGATTATATTAATCCTTATCCAAGTAAATACGTTATTCATTACAAGCATTTAATCTAGAAGAAATTTGCCGTTTACATCATTTGATTTCAATGAGTATTTTAGAAGATATCGCAGTAATAAAATAATCATGCGCGCTATAGTAAGGCGCGCGGAGCGGGCGGGCAGTCGTGAGGTGGAAGCGCTTCTTCTACGTAAATGAAGTCGCGGGTAAATTTTAGCGATATCCCAAAGTAACTATTCCACGCGGACGAAGTCGCGGGGAAAAGCTAGTACCTAGATATATACTCAACAATTTACCACATACTATAGATATTCATTGTATTTATGATGCGTCATTGTTAGGTTATGATGCTTGTTTATATGTAAGTACGGTATCGTCAGATAATCATGTCCAAGTAAATATTTTATGCTTTAAATCTAAGGTGGCGCCACTAAAGCCTATTACACTACCTCGCTTAGAAATTTGCGCTACGTTGTTTACCAGTCGACTTACTAAAAGTATAACAAACTCAACTAGGCATACTATAAATTCTAAATTCAAAACTTATGTGTCTAATAATACGGTCGAAATTCAGGAAAAAACTAAGATGTCTCACTGTTGCTATATACCTACAAGTCCTAATCCGGCTGACTTGATATCTCGCGGTGCTAATTTTAGTCAGTTACAAGATTCATCATTATGGTGGCATGGACCGTTATTTTTGCTTAAATATAAGTACGATTGGCCCACCTTAAATCCACATCATTTTAAGAACGTCGAATTACGTGAATTACGAACAAGTGCTGCTACAATCACTACAGAATCTATTACCAATTTCCAACAATGTTCTAATCTTAGTAGTTTACATCAAGCATTGTCTTCTATCAAATGTTTTAAGTTTTCAAAGGTTCAGAATTATTTTCACAGGCTACTTGGACCATTAACCGCTGACGAACTTTCGAATTCTTTTAAATTGTTGTGTCTAATAGCTCAACAGCAAAGCTTTTTTATAGAATATAAATTATTGCAAGACAAACCCCAGATAAATGTTAAATCAAAACTAATTCCCTTATCTCCGTTCATAATTGATACAAGTTGGAGGACGTCTAAAATTTTCTAAATACGCATATGACAAAGTACATCCGATTTATTAGATTCTTCTCATCAATTATGTAACTTATTATTTAGATATAAACATGAACGTAACGCGCATGCCGGTCCTCAGCTACTACTAGCAATAATCAAACAAACACTTTGGCCTATAAGAGCTACACTTCTCGCTCGCGCCACCGCTCGTAATTGCGTCCGATGCAGATGGGTGCGATGTAAAACTTTATATCCAAAAGGGGCGAGCTACCTACATTGACATTACAAAGAGCTGTGTCACAACGCGGAAGGCCGGCTGAAATGTTTTCCGAAAATTTATGCAATTTTGTAGGAGCGGCTATTGAACCATATTAATTTATCGATATTAATAACAATGCATTGTCTGCGAGTTTACAGCTCAGCCAATATCAAATTTATTTTTTAATCCAACATACGCTCCTCATTTTGGTGGTATTTGGGAGACTGGTGCAAAATTAGCTAAACACAATATTAAACGTGTCATGGGCATTTCACTTTTAACTTTCGAGAAAATTTCAACATTATTTGCACATGTGGAGGCTATATTGAATAGTCGTCCTTTGTGCCCATTATCCTCATCTCCTAACAATTTCCTTTTCCTCTCCCCAGGGCACTATCTGATCGGGACACCACTAAATGCGTCGCCGTCTACCCGCCTCAATACCACCGCAGAATCACAAATCAAGCGCTACGTACCTACGACTCGAGAGCAGCATTTTTGGCTAAGATGGCAGAACGAGTACCTATGCGAGCTGCAGACTCGTACAAGATGACGGTTGAACAAAGATGCACTAAAGGTTGGAGACTTAGTGTTATTAGAGGAAGACAATACTCCTTTACTATGTTGGCGTACTGGGCGAGTTTTGAAGCTGTTTCCGGGTCCTGATGGTACATCCCGCGTCACCGACGTCAGCACTGCATCTGGACGCTATCGTCGGCCTCTTGTTCGTCTGTGCCCCCTGTTAGATGAAGAATTGTCGACGAGTTGAAGAACTGGGTCTTCAACTGGGGGGGAGTATGTTCACGCCTAAGCGTTAATATCTAGTATATTTAATCATTGTCATGTTGCTATCTATATTTAACAGGCGTATGTATTATTTATTAATAATTTTATTCTTACAATATTTCCAAATACCGACATTGTTACAACGTCACTTTTGCATACATTCGGCATTCGCTCAACATCAATTTTCTAAAAAATCATTGTAAATCAAGATAATACAAGTTTCTAACAAGTTTTCGAGTCTTTTATTAAAAGATTCCAAATTCTTCACTACGAGAGAATACAATAATAATGTCCTTTTCAAATGTCACTTAAACCACAGAATAAATATTAGGACAAGTAGTTAAACTAAGTGTAAGTACCTATGTATAAACACAGCGAAATAAAGTTTCTGATACCAAAGGTTTTGCACCTCTGACCTGATTCTATGTTTGTCTATATTTACCAACAAGTAAATGAAAATTACAAAAGTTTAGAATAATATACCTATGTCTACATAAATTAGTATAAGTAGGTACTAAACTTACGTCGAAATGATCTTCACAACAATAAACCATTCTTTCTTCACTAATGGGATCTAACCTCTTCATGGCATTTAGGTAACCATTTTCGTATTTTTAAGTCCATTGGAACTAGGAAAAACAACTTTTCCGGCGTCTTGATAGTAGTACATGTACATATTGGCACAACACAGGATTTCCGAGAATTAGGATTGGACATATCCGGTAGGTACTGAAGAGCTCGAACAGACTAAGTGAGTGTTACAATATGACGTCACGCGGCAGGAGCGTGGCCCAGGCCCCAGCGGTCGCGAGCTCACTTTAAATTCTATAACTTGGAAATTAATTGACGTATCAAAATAATTCTTTCACATGTATTTTTTATTTTTGACAGAGAATACATTAAGCTAAAATTCAAAATTAGTGAACATTCTTCATTCTAGTCGTAGTCTAGTCAAAATTTCAATGTCCAATGGGCAATGAGTCAAGTCAGTCGATTCAGTAAAGGGGTAAACGCTTATAATAATTAATGATTTAATGGTAAACGTTTTACTGAAACTTTCTAGGTACCTATATAGGTAGTTTCGGTGGAAACCCAAAACAGATAAAGCGACTTGTTAAAACAAACTTTACTTACTACATAGTACATAGTATAAATACTATGTACTATGTACTAAGTAAAGTTATTTGACATTCCAACAAAACTGACAAACCACCTCTGGATATTCCATAAGAATTAAGAACTGCAGTTACTATTATGTATTCTGTGCTGCAGTTCAAAATATTCGTGAACCTCTTTATACTGTATACGTCCCGCGTTTTCGATAGCGCGATGTAGAAACGCGAGCGCCCGCGCCGCGCAGCAACACTATATCCCTGCATTTTAAATCTGTAATATCTTCGAAAATATTCATTTAAATTACATGCCGTAAAGGGCAGTATTGACCTATCTTAAATGCACTATCTTAATGTACTATGTATCTTAAATGTACTTAATTGGATAAGGATTAATACTGTATTGCTTAAAATCGCTTTGTAAATAAGCTATTTAATTAAAATCAAAGTAAAGGATAAAAAAAGGGTTATTGTGGGTTATCCCTAAGAGATAGACGAAGAGATAGATAGAAGAGATAGCCATCGCGGACTTTTTTGTAGGCTTTTTAAAGATGAATACAACTGTAGTACATAATTTTGATCTATCTCGTAGTGTTCAGCCAGCATTTTCAATGTAAGCGCAAAATATGTGATTTTTTAAGACTTTAGAAACCTCTAAAATTATTTGTGTACCTCTACTATGTTATGCATGTTACATACCTAAAAACCTTCCCGTTTAATCACTCTATCTGTTAAAAAAATGGCATCAAAATCCGTTGCGTAGTTTTAAAGATTTAAGCATACATAGGGGACAGACAAAAAAGGGACTTTGTTTTATACTATGTAATGATAATAATATTTCATGAAAAATAAATCAATCGTGAATTACTTTATATACTTATTTATTACGAATAACATACAATTAAATTAGCAACAGTTTATTTAATGTTGTAATTTCCTTCCGAACTGTATAGAACTCGTTTACTTAATTCATAATCAACTATAAATCTAAACTGTCTTATATTGATTTTCTTTTTTCCTCCTCTCCTCCTTTTACCAGGCATGGAAAACAAACCATCATTCGATGTGCCATCAGCTACGATTCACCTTATAGTAGTACTGGAAACACATTTAAAGAAGTCACAATAATTACCTAAGAAAATATTATAAAAAAACTAAAAGTATCAAAACAGCTCACTCTAACTTACCGGTCAACTCTACCACAAGCTTTAAATTATAAGATTGAGTTCGATTTACACCTTCTTCTTTCTGTCTTTACTATAGACATAGAAAACAATATTTCTCGCTTGAGATCGAATTGCCTTTTTTGGATATTTTCACAAAAACAACAAATTCCAAGAACATAATCACAAAATTTTATCAGCTGTTGACAGATCACGTACTTTGATTTGACGGGTCATACTTGACATTGCCATATGAAAATCACATTTTTTTTTTATTTTAAATGCCATCAGATTATAATATCACATATATATCAAAAACCGAAATAATACAAATTTTGAAACAAATACAGAGTTTAGAACTCTGTGTTATTACGCCGCGCGCCGCGCCCGTCGATCCGGGCCCGCCGGATTGTTTGTTATGGTTTTAAGAAGTATCGCCATACCGTAAATAAAAAAAAAAGTTAACAACTGTTTTATCTGTCAAAACTCAAAGGCACTATCGGGCATCGGCCAAAATATTTCCAAACAATAGAATCGCGTAGGTATGTAATGTGAAAGGGACTGACGAAAGGGAAAACTAAATGGGGGGCTTGTTACTATTGTTGAAATACTTTTAATGTGTACGCGTTTACATACATTTATTTTGTTACCATTAGCTTTGGTTGGATGCCATAAGCAGTTAGCACAAAGAGGTAAGAATCGGACACATTCATAAATACAGTATAAAAATAGCATTGTTTCGAGACTATCATAATTATCTAGGCCACATAAATTAATGTACCATTTACGTAAAGTTTAACTTTAAAAGTATACTTAATTTAAGTTAAGCAAATTATGAAATATTTCTGAAAACACACAAAGCAACATATGCAGCAGCATAACTCTTAGATCCCATAGAAAACAAGATTTCTTTTAATGTCCTTATAGAGATTACTGGTTTATTTTATGTTCTGTCATAGGTCTTACTCATACAACAATATCACTTATAATTTTACAGCTGTTCATTGAAAAAAATGTGTGAAGTTCTTGAAACAACAGAAAACTTTAGTTGTGAAACTGAATCAGATTTTGCTGAAACTAATTATGATGAAATATTTAAGGCAGCTGAACCAACATTCGAAAATTTGCCATTAGAGGTACTCATATAATTTAAACAAATCATATTATTTAGAACAGTAATTGCCTGTGCTTGAACAGATACTGCTGAAAATTGCTTTTGTAATTAAGTTATTTTAAAGATCTTTTATAAGAACATCGCACCTTTAGAATTGAAGATTCAAAATTCTTGATTTTTGGTAAACGCCTAAAATGTAATTGGAGAATAGGTCATTTTTTGGTTTTTTGACTATAATAGTAAGTGTGAGCCTTATGTAGTTACAGTTTTTGTTATTTACCGTAGGCGAATAGTTGTTTTAGTGATTTATTATTAAAAATATGAGTTTAATTATTTAGAACCTTTGTAAATTAATAATTTAAAAAAAGGTGTCATTTTATTTCCAAAATATTTAAAATTTAATTGACTTATTTAGCTTTGTGTCTATTTTTTACTAAAGCATTCAAAAATTAAACGTAACTATTTTAAAAATAGGCTATTTATTTCTTATATAATATTTATTTTTGGTGACTAATTTTGGAATATGCTAGTTTATTAATGGTTGACTTTTAAAATTAAAGGTAAATTAGAATAGAGAAAACTGAAAAAATATTTTATTTTATGCGTAATAAAGCTAAACTTATACCTAATTGGTATGTATTAAGTCCCTTATATTTTTATGTATTTATCGTGTACATAAAAATATAAGATACTTAAGTTACCGTGGCATCTTCCTATCAAAATAACGTTTATTGTACAGAAAAAGGAAAAGCTATTTAAATAAGCAATAATTAAATAAGCCTTTCAATATCAGAGGTCAATATAAATTATTATCGATGGGAAATTTCATCATCATCAGCCTACGGACATATGGATAGCCCACTGCTAAACGAAGGCCTCCACTAATGAGTGCCAACCATCCCGATCTCGGACAGCCCTCATCCATCTGCTGCCAGCCAACTTTAAATCGGTCCATTGTGCCGCAGGTCGTCCTACACTACGTTTGCCTAAGCGTGGTCTCCACTCTAACACTTGTCTGCACCATCAACCGTCTGTCAGTATGCAAACATGGCCGGCTCACTTCCAGTTCAGCGTGCTAATTCTATGAGCAATGTCAGTGACTTTAATTGTCTGTCGAATCACATCGTAGCAAGTTTTATTATCCACCAGAGATACCCTCAACATTGCACTATCCATCACAGGCTGAACAACCATGAACTTGTCAATCAGCAGAGTTCGCTGCCGTGTTTCTTTACCGGTAGAATGCATTGATTAAAGACCCTGGACCTTTAGTCAAGAACATTCGCTAATTTCGATAGCGAATTTCGAAATTAAAAATGTATCGGATTTGACATAAGTAATCGTTGTGACTTGTTGCTTGCGATGCCTTATGTCAAATCCTCTTTTTATTTCCGAACTTCGTGGAAATTATCGAATGCATCTTGACTTAAGGTGATTGTGGTATCGACGATTCAAAGTTTGCCCAAGATATACGTATTCTTGGTTCTTAACTTCAAAACAAATGCCATTTACGATGACAGGTCCTGGGAGAACATGTTCAATAATTAACAAAACCAAAATTATTTGCATAATTTTGGTTTTGTTAAGGTTCATTCCGAAACCCACCCGTCTTGAACAATCGCATAGGCTGTTCAGCATCTCTTCCAGGTCCTGCAGATATGTCTGACATAATGATTATTTCATCCGTAAATTGCAAGTGTGAGATGTACTGGCCGTTTATGTTCAGTCTCAGGCCCCGGCCGTTCCAATCAAGCGACTTGAAAACATCCTCCGACTCGTTAGTAAACAGTTTTGGAGAAATCATCTACCTGTCTCACTCCTTGAAGAAGTTGGATCAGAGATCACTTGAACAGACATCTTAACACTCAAAATATTATCGGCAGTTAACGAGGCATTTTTGCATGAATTCCAGAACCTCAATTCTCGTATTTAAGTACACGTTCATTTTACTTTGATTGGATTGAAAGTGAAGCGACATGTTACCATAAACGGATTTTATGACGATTCGATCAACCAGAGCGCGTTTTACGTTGGTTTAACGTTTATAAAATACCCGTTTGAGAGTTTTAGCGTATAGGAACTTGATTGTAATTGTATTAATGCAGGTTTCATTTTCAAAAAGGGCCACTTTAGGTGAACATTAGATGAATCATATGCAATTTATATTATGTGCGCCATATTACGCATTTCTATTGAAAACTGTCAAAATATATGAAACACCTAAAGTGGCCTTTTTAGATAGTTTTCTCATAGTCCACATACGCTAGGCAGAGAGGCTGATTATACGTCTGCTACACTAGCTGAAAGTCGTTCAACTTCTGGGCCCTCAGACCCTCAGATAACCCTCAATAATAGCTTAAACACGTGGCTCAGGAGCGGGATGTGACGGTAGTTTCAAGTCGCGTGTTATCACCTATTTTAAAAAATAAAACCACCATGCTCCTGCTACATACTTCCTGGGATAGCTAGTGCCAGTGTGGATTACGGAATTAAAGAGCTCAGTCAAGACAGGTGTTCCTCCTGGTGCAGCTCTGTGGTTATTTCGTCATCTCCTGGTGCTTTATTATTATGAATCTGCCTGAGAGCTATTCTAATCTCACCCATGTCAATATCAGTAATCTCATCAGTAAGGTGGCGCATAAGTCTGGCTCGTAAATTATCTGCAAGATGGGTTTGGGGTGAGCTCGTGTTTTAGGTGTATGGGGAATCCATTTCGACTTCATCGAGAATCTCCGACTTCGTGGTGACAATACTGTCTTGCAAGTTGTGGCTGAGTTTTGTCAAAATATGACTACGTGAGTCATAGAGTTTAGCAAATACCGTCGAGCCCTTATTTCACACTATAACTTGCTTGATGACCCAAAAATGCCCAATAGTTTTATATTTATAGAAAAAACCAAGCGTTAAATATATTTTATATGTTTAGGTTTTGCTGAATCTCGTATTTTATTTTCATTCCAGTTATATTTATATAGTGGCAAAATTTGATCCTGTCTTTTCATTGCTAGCCGCAAACTTTCATTGAAATAAAAATAAAAAGACTCAATCACAATTGAACTCGCCAATTCACATCGTTCTGTAGAAAATAATAGACATAATTCCGTATACGTCACTGTAGTCACAAAAACGGTTTATAAAATAAAGACATAACATATAATCAGGCTCATGTATTTATGAAATGTTTAGAAATGAAATGACACTAATACAAATATGGCGTCAAATATTATTATCATTTAGATTTAAAACGCCCGAAACCTAAAAGAGGCTGTACAAAAATAAATAACACACAAATTACTTACTTTACGTTTACAATCAAAACGACGAATTACAGTTTACGTCATTTACGGAGTAACCGCGCAGCACCCAACTTTTAGCATTATCGACTCAACACTAAAAGGGGCCCTTCAAAAGTGAAGGAACGCGTGATAAGCGGTCGATATGAAAGAGACACAACTGTACGTTTATCCTTTTCTAGCTTAAAAGTGGCTGTTTATTTCTAGTAGACCGATAGATTATATGTTTCTAAGTCGTTTTATGTATAAAAGTCAATTTCTTAAATTTTTGAGTTACGCCACTTTAATTCTAAAGGTGCGACATAATATATTATTTTGTTTTTAGATTATACTCAAAATATGTTCATATTTGGAAGCAGACTTTTTGAGATGTACTCTAAGAAAAGTTTGCAAAAGGTTTATGGATATTTTGGAAGATGAAAATCTGTGGAAACACTGGGTACATGAGAGGGTAAAAGGTTACTTTCCTCCATTGTGCTATTTGGAAACATATGATGAGACTCAAATTGATTGGCCTGAAGTATGTGTTGAGATGGACGTTGAGAAGAATAAATGGTACAATGTGGAGAAGACTACAAAACACTTAATCATCAAAGATGTGCACTATGCTTCTGTAGACACTGTGCTTTTAATGAATGTAAGTATTACTTGCAAACAGTTTTATTAACATAAGTTAAATAAAGCTCCTTTATTTTATGTATATTATTGTACATTGAACATTTTAAAGCTTATTTTAGCAAGGAAAAACCTGCATCTCTGGTGGCAGAGATAGATGCATAGCGTTATGGGATGTGAAAGACATAGAATTAAATGCGTCAAGTGAATATGAAACAGTATTAACAGGTTTAAAACCAACCAAGCTGAAGCATGACGGCCATGCTGGATGGGTCTGGGACCTAGCAACTGATGAGACAGTTCCAAATGTTATATACTCTGCGTCGTGGGACAACACTGTCAAGGCTTGGGATATTGAAGCGGGCTTAGAGTGTTTGGAGACATTTCAGTAAGTCACAAGTTAAGATAAACAATTATGCCCTATGTATAGTAATTTTGCTTTCATTTGTGTTCTGCTGCAGAACTGGAAAGGCGGCAGTTGACATTTGACATGATACTTACAACCTAATCACTATGTTACTTTAAGCACCATTCAGTCATAGCAGAATTCATAAACAGTATGACATTATCATCATCTAATAATTTAAATGTAGATAATATTAAATGCAAAAGTGTCTTCTAATTATCTTGATCAATAGATGTTTATTAAAAGCAGTAAAAAAATGTACTCTTTCAGATGTGGCATGTCGGCTCTTTCTTTAGCGGCGTGTGACAAAATTGTAATGGTCGGTTTATATTCCAAAAATATATTAACATTTGACATAAAATGCGGACCAAATGAAATAAGATCTTATAAACCCCATAGAGGACCAATTTTAGCATTATCAGCTTTTAAAGATAAAATTGCATCAGTCAGCGAAGACAAAACATTAGCTATATACGACAGAGTAGCTGGAAAGATATTCAAGAATGATATAAAAATTCCATCTGATAAGGCTTATCCAGTATCTATGAGTTGGAGTCCTAGTGCAATGTATATTGGAGATTCAAAGGGAGTGTTGCATTTGTTCCGTCCTGATAATTTTACGTATGTAACATCTCATACTCTGTGGCCAGAGTCCTTAGACACTGAACCAGCTAATAAGGTGGCCGGCTGTGCCCAAGGTCTGGGTACAATGATTGTTAGTTCTGACAGAGGCGAAATAAAATTTCTGTACAACTGCAACCCACCACAGGAATATAAACGTATACAGACAAGCACAGTTGATATAACACAGGTAAATTGTCTACTTATGTAACACATATTAAAATACATTATAATTTTTTTTTTATATACAAGGTCTCCGAAAATCAATTACGGATTCTTCGGGCACATGATCCACTGCTTATGTAAAGACATTAGGGCAATAAAATAATTGTCATACTCAAAGTAAAAAATCATCTCATGTATGGGTGACTCCGCAAAACGCAAACTCGCCCATATAAAGTAAAAAAAAATGTCGAGTATGATAATTATTTTTCTTCTTAAATGTCTTTACTTAAGCAGCAGATGATATGCCCGAAGTATCCGCAATTGATTTTACCAAACCTTATATAAGGTTTGGTAAATTCGACTACAGGTATTTTGGGCATGTGATCTACTGCTTAGGAATAGAAGTTTAGGCAGAAAAATAATTGTTGTACTCGAAAAAAAAATCCCTTATATAAGGTTTGGTAAATTCGACTACAGGTATTTTGGGCATGTGATCTACTGCTTAGGAATAGAAGTTTAGGCAGAAAAATAATTGTTGTACTCGAAAAAAAATTCCCTTTATATGGGCGAGTTTGTGTTGAGCCACAGAATAGATATTAGTGGTTGAGTGAAGATTCATCCATTATGAGATGATTTTTTTTTACTTTGAGTGATATTTTTTTTTACCTAAATAAGCAGTAGATCATATACCCTTATACCCAAAATATATTCCGTAATTGATTTTACTAAACCTTATATTAACTTGATTATTAAATTGTTCAAAAGTTGTTTAATTGCCTCCCCATTAATTGTTTAAAACTACAGGCCCCATCTCTTACCCTTATCACTTGTTATTTTTTAACATTGTCCCTGTTTTCAGTTACGTTACATGGATGGAGTTTTAGTTGTTGGTACATGTGACTCAGCGATAGAATTTTGGATAAATAATGAAAGACTGTAGATTTTTTTTTACAAAAAACACAATATTTTATACACTAATAGGTATTGAGTGTACCAGTGCATGAGGGTCTTGAAGTAATAACCAAGTCAAAAGTGATATCACTTTGTTGGTTGGAACCTTTAACGGAAGTGAAACAAATACAGAGGTGCATTAATTGTGTTTTCTATTGAGAAGTATGGCTAAGACAAGCAGAAGTGTGGTGCTTGAGTGCTTGAAGATCATGAAAGAACATATTCAATTTTTTTTTACCTGACTGCAACTGTGCAATAAAGATTTCTGTATTGAAAATTAAGTTGAGGTTAAAAGTAAAGGCAGTTAAAGGCTGAACTATTTCGGTATGCGCACAGCTCTCTAACATCTGTAATGGGAGAAATTAACTAAATAATAAATTATATTACACAACATTATAATGCAATAAACTTATTTCTAATTTAAAATATCAAGATTATTAATTGTTATTAATATTGATAACTTAGACCTATATACTTAGTAACAAACATAACATTGTGATTTTTTACAAAGGATTTTAATATAAATAAATTCGTTCAACAATATTATTTACTTTGTACTTGTGTTTTATTTTACTCTCAATTATAGTACTTCGACTCATCATCGCGCAATGCGGTTTGGGCGATGGTAAGCACTTACCATCATGTGTTCTGTCTGCTCATTTTCCGATCTTATTCCATATAGGCCATATTAAATTATATCTTATTCCATTTTCAACTGTATTGTAATATCACAGAGTTCTATTTTCAGTGCTCATAATTCTCTACGGCCTACCGGATTCCGTTGCATATAGTCCCAGCCTAAGTAGAACTTGTGTTACGGGTATCAGACAGCGGATATAATTATATTTTATACAATACACACATAATTAATTTATACTAATAACAATATAGATACACAAATAGTAATATTATATATGTAAGCCTGATCTTATATACATAACTATATTAATATACACCACGACTATCTAGTCCCGTGCTAAGTTTAACTTGTGTTACGAGTACCAGATATATCGGGTATATATTTTATATTATAATTATTGAAATTTGGCTCCGGTTTCTACTCGATCCGGTGGCGCGGTCACAGATTAGTATTATGTAGCTAGCTAGGCGCGGTGCCACTTAGGCTGGGACTATATGCAACGGAATCCGGTAGGCCGTAGAGAATTATGAGCACTGAAAATAGAACTCTGTGCTAATACAATACAGTTGAAAATGGAAGTTTCGAGTGTCAAGCTGTCATATATGACATTGACATTTGACTCGACACTCGGATATTCGATTTTCAACTCTATTGTATTAGTGCAGAGATCTATTTCAATGCTCAGAATTTTTCACGGCCTTCCGGATTCCGGTGCCGTATAGTCCCGGCCTTATGTATGAAACCGGTTTCGAGTCGGACTTGGTCGGACTGGCGCACAGTGGGTCGAAACGAGGATTTGGCGGACTTAGGGACCGATTTTTATTTTTCGCATTTTTCTTTATGCCAATGGATAGAACTAATTAATCTTAACAAAAGTTGTTCTGTGCAATATTTTCTGAACCTTTGAATTTATGTAGAAAAAATACATTTTTGATTTTTTTGTATGAAACAAATTAAATAATTCTAAATTTTTGCCAAGTCATGGTAGATCCCGCGTTCAAACCTTTTTTTTCTTATATTTTGGCTATATTGCTATTATTATGTACTATAAACGTGTGCCTAAAGTTGCAAGTCTGCTAGAAAAAGAGGTAAGAAATTTACAATAAATGTGATTATTATTTTATGACTTTTCTAATTCATAAAGTTATTCTGGGGATATTCCATGCAAAATAATAATTACGGTAATAGAATAAGACTTGTAATTACTTGAAATTCTAAAAAAAATTAGGAAAACAGTTGACCTAAAGGCCATCCATGCAACTTCCCGCTAAGCGCGTAAATTTTATCTAATGCGTCATTTTTGTGCTTACCGAGCACAAAAACAAAAGTGCTTTTAAAAATTTTCACTGATAATTTTCTTTCATCAGACTTTTGACCACTCCGAGCTCAAAAGTTTAATAAAACACTATTTTTTTAAATTTCAAAACTGTCATAACTTTGGAACGAATCAACCGATTTTCATGCGATTTACGGCAATCGATGAAGTTTTTCATATTCTTTAAAATAATCGACAACAAAAATTTTTTAGATGAAAAATTTCGGAGTAATTCCAAAAAAACACTTTTTCAGTTTTCTTTCCTTCACGATATCTCTCGAACGAATCAACCGATTTTGACTGGATTGGCGGTGATCGATGTGGTTTTTCACAGTTAAGGCTGAATAGTTATTGGAGTTGATCGATAAAGCCGTTTAAAAGTAAATAAAAAAATAAAAAAACACTTGAGATTTCTTGAAATTTATCGGTCTGAATCAGTCCAAATTATATTCAAAATCTAAGTTTGGCCAAGCCCTTTCTAATGGTGCCAGCCGCAATAAAATTGGCCAAACCGTTCTTAAGTTATACTTACACATGCATACATACAGACATAGTGACACCCTCGCGGGGGGGCTTCCTGTGGCCACTTCTGAGGTCACAGGAAGGTTCCCGTGACTTATTATCCTCAATAAATTGGCCCGAAGAAATCAATTTTGATGTTGTCAATACCGAATAAGTAGAACTCAAGGTTTATGATAATGTTGAGAATTTATCACCTGCACTATCCACTTCAGAAGCTTCCACGTCTACGTATTTACTCTTAGGAAACCTCTTGAGGATTTTTGTGATCGAAAAAAAACGGAGACGTTTAGATGAAATAAACAAATCTCTTCCATTTTCTCCGGAAAAAGTGTCTGCCATTTCGATGAGAAGTTTAAAAAATAGTGGAAACTGTCGTGTATTTAAGTCTGGCAATGTTATGAAGCTGGCAACACAAAAGAGTACTAATAATCTGTGAGCGGTCGGTAACTTGTAACTCAGTTGATATGTGTTTTTATGTGTGAATGTCGACCTGAATAAAAGTCTATCTACGATGAGTGTCTTTTCATGATGATCCCCTAAGCCACTCCGTGAGCACCCTGGAACCCTGGTCACCTCGCCCAACAATAAACACCAAACTGGCGACGAGAGAGGTAAATTTTTTATTACAAATCAGCTAAAAAGTCAAGAAAAATAATATGGCGTCTGAAGAACCGCATCGTGTATTCGTTGGGCACTTACCAGTATTCGACAATACCAAGCAAAGTTTTGAAAGCTGGTTAGAGATATTTGAGGAGTTCTGTGAGTTGAATAGTGTTCCAAAGGAAAGCAGTACGTCCAGTCAAAGGAAGTCTTTGTTTCTCGTACATATTGGTGTCCGCCATTACGAGTTGCTAAGAAGCACATGTCTACCAAATAAACCTAATTCGAAGTCTATCGCAGAACTAGCGAAAATTTTAAGGGGAAAATATGATTCTCCAGGGTTGGAATCAACAAATCGATTCTTATTTTATCGAAGATGTCAAAAAGATACTGAGTCTGGTGCGGAATACATAGCTGCAATTCAAGAGTTAGCCGCAAAGTGTAATTTTGGGACTTATGGAGAAAATGCTTGTCGGGATCAATTAATCTGTGGAATCAGAGATGAAAATATTAGGAAGAAACTGCTGAGTGTTACAAATTTAAACTACGAAAAAGCAAAGTCAATATTTTTGCAAGAAGAGGCGGTTATAAACCAAATGAGAGCTATTACGGGTACTAATAGTAGTATGTCAATCATAAATAAAGTAAATCGACAGCTAAGGCAAGGGCCGAGTCAAGCCGCAAATAAGTCAAATCATCGTGCATATCAGTCAAGTCAACGTCCATATCAGCAGAATAAGTTTTCCAGGTATTCAATGAATAGTAGTCAAGGTCAAGTCAATAACAAAAGTCGAGCAGTTACGCAAGTTGGTAATAGTCAAAGCCAAGTCAGTCAACAACGTCAACACCAACCATGCTACAGATGTGGTCGTCTGCATAATCCTGTTACATGTCCAGCAAGATCATGGAAGTGCTATGTATGCAATCGTTTTGGACACACATCAAAATTATGTCGCAACAAAAGTCAAGTCATGTTTTGTGAAGAAAAGTCATCGGATATAGATGGTGTTGTAAACCAGTTAACAGAGTCCATGAATATTAACAATGTCAAAGCTCATTTTATCTATGACAAAAGGATTTGTACTTGCTTGTCATGTGAAATTCCCTGTGATCTTGAATGTAAGTACTGTTCAAATGTAAACTTAATAAATGTCAACAATGTGTCCCATAAAGCCCAATTAGTAAAGATAAATGTGGATGGAAAAACATTAGAAATGGAAACTGATACAGGAGCTGCTATTTCCTTGATACCTTATAAATGTTATTTAGATAATTTTAAATTAAGTCACACCTTGCTTCCCTCTTATGTAAAGTTAAATGCTGTGTCTGGTCCTATAGCTGTTGCAGGTGAAATAAAAGTTAATGTATCTTTTAGTAATATAGTACCTTCAAAGTTAATGTCAATTATTGTTACTTCAGGGAAAGAGTATTTTACCCCATTGTTAGGAAGAGATTGGTTAGATATTTTAAACCCACAATGGAGGAACAGTATTCTGTCTAAAGATAATAATTTTGTCAAGTCGGTGAAGTCAGTTAAATCTAATTATGAGTCGAGTGTCTTACAGGAGTTAAAAAAAATATATCCAAATGTTTTTAGTAAAAATTATGATTCACACATAATAGGTTTTGAAGCTAACTTAACATTGAAAGAAAACTGTATTCCAGTATTTTTGAAACCATATCAGTTACCATATAATATTGTTAACATTGTTGGGGATAATTTAGATAAATTAGAAAAGGAAGGAAAAATATATAAAGTCCCTCATTCTGAGTGGTCGTCACCGCTAGTCCCTATAAAGAAAGCTAATGGTGATTATAGGTTATGTGTAGATTTCAAGAGGTCTGTAAATCCAAATATTAAAGTTGATATTTATCCACTTCCAAAACCGGAAGATGTGTTTGCAACTATGTCTGGTGGAGAAGTATTTGTAGTTTCAGATTTGTCTGATGCATATACTCAACTTTTAGTAAATAAAGAAAGTCAAAAGCTATTAACAGTCAATACTCATAAAGGGTTATACAGATATAAACGTCTTATTTATGGTATAGCATCAGCGCCAGCAATTTTTCAGAAAGTAATGGACCAAATGTTGTCAGGAATTCCAAATACTGTCTGTTACATCGATGATATACTTATCAAAGGTAATAGTTATTCTGATTGTTATGAAACAGTAAATAAGGTCTTAGAAAAATTAAATAAACATAATGTACGCATAAACATTGAGAAGTGTAAATGGTTTTCACCGTCAGTAGAATACTTAGGTCATATAATATGTAAGGAAGGTAGGAAACCTAGTCCCTCCTTAGTTGAAGCTATTGTGAAAGCAAAGAGTCCACGAAATGTCAAAGAATTAAGGTCATATTTAGGTATGTTGAATTTTTACCATAACTTCATAGGAAATTTAAGTACTTTAGTCAAGCCATTGCGTCAGTTAACAGAAAAGAATGTTAAGTGGAATTGGACACCTGAATGTCAGTCAGCATTTATGTTGAGTAAGCAAAAGTTGATTAGTAGCGATGTCTTAGTTTATTATAATCCAAACTTACCATTAGTGGTTTATTCTGATGCAAGCCCAGTCGGTTTGGGCGCAGTTTTATGTCATGTTGTAAATGATGGTGGTAAACTTGTTGAAAAACCTATAGCATATGCGTCTTGTTCTTTAACTAAAGTTCAATGTAACTATTCTCAATTAGACAGAGAAGCTTTAGGAGTCATTTATGCAGTCACTAAATTTCATAAATATTTATGGGGGAGAAAATTTACTCTTATTACAGATAATGCGCCAATAAAGCATATATTGCATCCTAACAAGGGAATACCTACTCTTGCAGCACAAAGGTTACAGCATTGGGCATTAATTCTTGAAAATTATGATTATAATTTAGAACATAGGAAAAGTGAATTTTTACAACCTGCTGATGCCTTGTCTAGGTTACCAATAAACAAAATTATATTGGATGTAAACAGTAGTGTTTTATCAGATGTTATCCTACCTATTGATGTGTTTGATATCGCAAGAGAAACCTTAAATGATCCAGTGCTATCTAAGGTAACTACACTTACTAAAGATGGTTGGCCTAATTATTGTAAAGAGCCCGCCTTAAGTCCATATTTTAAAATAAGAAATTATATTTCAATTCATGAAAATTGTTTAATGTTTGGGTCTAGAGTAATTATACCTGAAAAATGTCAGAAACATGTTCTTAAATTGTTACATGAGAATCATCCTGGAATTGTAAGATCTAAAATGTTAGCCAGATCACTGTTTTGGTGGCCTTCAATGTCTATGGATATAGAAGTGAATTGTCAGTCTTGTGAACCATGTAGTATTGTTAATTTTAAACCTAATAATGATAAAATACCATGGCCTAAAACTTATGTTCCTTTTGAAAGAGTTCATATTGATTTCTTTGAGTTTAAAAAGCATAATTTTTTAATATATTGTGACACTTATTCTAAGTGGTTAGATATCAAGCATATGACAAAGTCATGCAATGCAGAACATGTAATTGAAGAATTATGTGGAATTTTCTCATATGTAGGATTGCCTGTGGAAATTGTATCGGACAATGGTCCACCCTTTGATTCTCATTCATTTATAAATTTTTGTACTAAATTTAATATTAAAGTCACTAAAAGTCCTCCTTATCATCCTGAAAGTAATGGTTTTGCTGAAAGAAGTGTTCAAATAGCCAAAAAAGCATTAAGTAAACTTATTTTAGAGAAAAATAATTGTGAGTCTCTGAATCTTAAAATTAGTAAGTTTCTTATGAATTATAGGAATACTCATACAACTACTACTGAGAAATGTCCTAATTCATTGTTATTTTTGTATAGTCATAGAACTTTATTGTCAATGCTAAACCCTAATTATAACCCTAAGTCTTTTAAGAAGTATCCAAATTCTTCAACGTTTAATGAAAATGATCATATTTTAATTCGCATGGGGAGAAATGGAGTTATTAGAAAGGGTATAGTATTGAAGAGTTTAAGTCCAGTTATGTTTCTAGTGTCAGTCAATGGTGTAGTTAAGAAAGTTCATTTAAATCAAATGTGTCATGCACCGTTGCCTTCTGAAATGTCAGCCTCATGTCATCCTAATAGTCCTTATAGTGAAAATCCAAATGTTGTATGTCAACAAAGTCCCACTCCTAGTCCTGTCCATACCAGTCCAGTTATATCCAGTCAGTTACAACCTAGTCCTGTTCAGCCCAATTCTATTCAACCCGGTCCTATTCAATCCAGTCCTATTAGATCAAGTCCTGTTCATCAAAGTCCAGTTCAGTTAAGTCCTATTGCTGTCCCAGAATCACGTAGGTCTAAGAGAGTCATCCGCCCACCTGTTAAACTTAATTTGTAAGGGGAGGGTGTCGTGTATTTAAGTCTGGCAATGTTATGAAGCTGGCAACACAAAAGAGTACTAATAATCTGTGAGCGGTCGGTAACTTGTAACTCAGTTGATATGTGTTTTTATGTGTGAATGTCGACCTGAATAAAAGTCTATCTACGATGAGTGTCTTTTCATGATGATCCCCTAAGCCACTCCGTGAGCACCCTGGAACCCTGGTCACCTCGCCCAACAATAAACACCAAAGAAACGAAGATGTTTAAAAAATAATGAACCATTTACTCAATCACCTATAAGCTTTAAATAAAGTCAAGGCATGCTTAAGCAAAGATAATGTAAAGAGTCATATGTATTCACCTGATAAAGCACTGGCTTTATTAGTTTCGTTAAATGTTGTCAAAATCGCAATATATAAACTTATGAGAGTCTGCGAGTGAAAATGGTTTCGAGTTATATCCATCTTATTGCACCAGATAAAAAGGATATAACTAATACTGAAGATGGGGCTTCAATTAAACTGCAAGCTTTACTCAAGACTTGGATGCAATATCTATGGATATGTACGCAACAAAAAAATTAGAGCTTGTATGTAAATGGGGTTTTGACGGAGCTTCTAGTCAAAGTATGTATGTACAAGCAAAAAATAAATAAGGAATTTGAAGATTATGTAGTCTTCAACAATCGGATGGAACTGTTGTTTGGGAAAACGAAAAACCCTCATCCATGTTTTACTGTCGTCCGATTATGTTACAATTTACAAAGGAAACCCAGTACACTGTAATGACAATAAAGACCAGAATCACAGAAGAGAGAATCGCTCCAGCCATAAAAATTAAATCAAATTGAGGTGTCTCACCACTTGCTTTTGAAGATGATTGACGGAAAGATAACAGCATATTTATCAGAGATGTCGACAGCCGTTTACGATATTTGTAAGCAAAACCCTTGGGAAATGAGTAATATTGAACTGTTTGACCAAAAAAGCAAGGATAAAGAGATTTACCAGTACGGATTGTCATTTTTACGCTGCTGGATCAGGTGTATGTGCCTAAGTAACCATAATTAATCATTCTTATTTTATTTTACGTCAACTATTACAACTGTGAATCGTTGTTTTTTTTTAGAAAATAATTAATTTTCATTATTGGTAATGTCCCGTTTTTCTTATGCAGCCTATCGTGTGGATTTCAAAAAATAGAGTAGCAGGGGTGAGGGTAAGAAAAAATAACCTAACCTAACCTAACCAAGAGCATGTCAGGACATGTCTAAGGAGGGTTCCGTAACTATAAACGCGTAATATGCTTTTTTTTAGTTCTCCAAAAGTTACTGTCCGATTTGGTTCAAAATAGTTTTCCTATAGAGTTTTTAGCATGATCTATCAGCATGGAAATTTGCAAGTTTCTATCTCCTATAGTTTAAAAATGCTAGGGGGGGGGACCAACTTACCAACTACTTTTGAGGGCGATTACTGGAAAATGGTCAATTTTATAAAAAAGTAACGTATGAAACCTTGCCTTTATTTTAAAAGACCTATTCTACGATACCCCACACGATGGGGTAGAGTGAAAAAATATTTTTCATCCCCACTTCACATGTATGAAGAGCCACCCCTAAAATATAAAATTATTATTTTTTATAATCCCGAAACCGTGATCTATACACAATCTATAACTGCACCAAATTTCATCAATTTATATTCATAATTACAGGAGCTAGAGGCGCGGACAGACAGACAGACAGACGGACAGAGCGAAACTATAAGGGTTCCTTAAGTATTACGGAATGAAGCTTAGAAAAACCGCAATAAATCCGCAATATAGCAAGCATTTAGAGAAGACTGCAGCTTACTAATAGACCAGGTGAAACAAGGAGACGGTACAACCAATAACGGAAATACTGCCCGAAGATTTTTTAGGGATGCAGACACTACAGCCCGTATCACTGGCATAAGTAAAGAGTTAATAGAAAGGTTGCATGTGATTCTACAGACTGTAGCGTGCGTGCACTCTTCTAAGTTCTCTTTATTCTGTAGAGAGACTGCAGAACTGTACGTTAATCTATATTCCCGGTATTATATGCCTTCCAGATTGCACAAGCTGTTAATATGGCACTGATATTATTCAGCATTCTGGTGCCATACCTATCGGCAAACTGTCAGAAGAAGCAGCAGAAGCTCGTTACAAAGATTTCCCGAAATTCTAACGCCACTAACCTTTATTATGGTTAAAACGGATATTATTAAGTTAAGGTTATTATTGATTATATCTTCACAAAATCTAGATTTTTCTGATGTTTAGATAAATTTTGTCGAAAACACTGATCTTATTCTATTATCGGAATAATTATTTCGCATGAAATACCCCTAGAATAACTTTATGAATTAGAAAAGTCATTAGTTAATAATTACATTTATTGTAATTTTCTTACCTCTTTTTCTGGCAGACTTGCAACTTTAGGCAAACGTTTATAGTACATAATAATAGCAATGTAGCCAAAATATAAGAAAAAAAAAGGTTTGAACGCGGGATCTAGCATGACTTGGCAAAAATTTAGGATTATTTAATTTGTTTCATACAAAAAAAATCAAAAATGTATTTTTTCTACCTAAATTATAAAACTAAGAAAAAATTGCACAGAACAACTTTTGTTAAGATTTATTAGCTCTATCCATTGGCATAAAGAAAAATGCGAAAAATAAAAATCGGTCCCTAAGTCCGCCAAATCCTCGTTTCGACCCACTGTGTGGCGCGGCGCGGGCGGCGCTAGTGCCGGGCTGCCGGCGCGTCGACAGTTCGACACACGCCCTTGGTACGTTAGTAATATATATTCTTTGCCCTTGGTGTTTCATACTAGAGTTGTAACGGAACTCCGCCTCTGTTACTGCGGAATCTCCGCAAAATTGATGCGGAGTTTTAACGGAGATTTATTTACGACTACATACAACGCGCAAGGAGCGACGCGACGGTGCCGAAGTTCACATCCGCATCCGCAAAGGTGAACCTCATCTCCGCATCCGCCTCCGCTAAGAAGGCCTCCGTTAAAACTTACAACCCTGCTTCATACTTAACTGGCGCCGCGCGCTGAACCGAGTACAGTAGTACCTACCTACTATTTATGATCTACTAGCTGATGCCTGCGGCTCCGCCCGCGTGAGTATAGTAACCTACGGGAACCTTCAACCTTATAATATGTACCGCGATAAAAAGTAGCATATGTCCTTCCCTATGGTCTACTTTATATCTGTGCCAAATTTCATGTTATTCGGTTTAGTAGTTTTTATGTGAAACAGTAAATAATGTATCCCGCGGGAACCGTATATTATCTATGTTACGCTGTTATGTTAAAGTGGTACGCACTCGGCACTACGCCTGATATTTAATTACTAGGTGATATTGCGAGTTCTTTGTAGGTACCTAGGTACTGTTATATACCTGCGCCTATAACTTTAAGGTAGGTTGGTAATGACTTGTGAGTTGTGTTCCAGTTTTATAATCTGAGATTTGTGCTGCACAAGTTGTACATAGAAAATTGGTCCCTTAAAAGATGGAGGAAGAGTGTGGTCGACCTTTGGGTTGGGACAGGCGACAAAAACAATCAGTCGTGCTGGGAACTCGCTAGGTATAAGTGTTCTGTGTTGGGAACGGAGTTGGGTTGTCATAGGACCGGAGGCTTTCCGGCCAGTACTCGACAACTGGCTCGGGAGAAGGCACAGCTCCCTGTCGTTTAGGGTGACGCAGGTGCTTTCGAAGCACGGCTGCTTCGGCAAGTACCTGTGCCGCATAGACAGGAAGCCGAACGCTCGGTGCTACCACTGTGTCTATTGCGCGACACACGCTCGCCGAGTGTGTAGCTTGGAAGGAGCAGCGCCGTGTCCTCACAAATGAAGTAGGAGGTGATCTGTCGCTGCCGGCCGTAGTGCGGAGGATGGTCGGTAGCGCAGAGTCGTGGGACACGGTGGTGTCCTTCTGTGAGGACGTGATGTCGCAGAAGGAAACTGAGGAATGGGAGAGGGAGATCTCGACTCCCTTCCTCGACCGCAGAAGGCGCACCGGGCGCAGGAGAAGGGCGGACAACGCCCTTTTCCGGCCCCCATAAAAGGGTCCAGGGGCGAGGGACTTGGAAACCTTGGACGGGCCACTAGTGGGGGCTGCGGAATAATTTGGATACCTACGGCCCCGCGCGCACGTGCCAGGAGACACCGGGGTGGTTTTAGCCGGTAAGAATCCGGCACGCTCCTCCGCCTCTCCCCAGGCGGAGGTAGTCCATGAGGATTTCCTCACGTAAAAAAAATAAAAAAAAGGACCGGAGGGCACGCGCAAGGCACGCGCGTTGTTTTGGGCGTGTTCACATTAGAACACCTAACACAGTGTACATTAATTTATATACCATTTCATGCAAAATGAAACGGATTAAGTAACTTATTTTTGTGAGATATGTTCCATCATGGTTCCATCCACCTATATTTTATATTTTTAATAATATTGTCGCGTCACGACTCAGACGGCATAAAGGCTGTAAAGTTATGTTCTATCTTGAGATTTAAAAAAACATTTAAAAATGGCTGAAATGTTATCGTAGCTCGTAGCTGTCAAATAGTATTGAGATTTCTTTTATTTTCGCAATGATCTGTAATTTACGTATTGTAAATTTATAAAATAATGGTTGCATTTGATATCAATGAACTTGTGTAAGTTGCTAATATGAACGGGTTAAGTTTCAGTGAACTTTGTTGTCTGTTTTGTTGTCCGCCATGCCCAGGAAAAATTGCGGCTAAGCTTGCATTCCTACCCCCTGAACCCACGTATTCTTTCACTCCCGATGAGACCGGATCAAAGTTTTCATTGACATTCACCGACCGAGCCGAATGGCAGTATTCTGAACGCGAGAAAGAGAATATAGAGGGATTTTACTCGAGAACCTCTAGGGGCAATAGAATAGCTTGCCTCTTTGTTCGTTGCAGTCCTAATGCTCGGTTTACTATATTGTTTTCTCATGGAAATGCTGTAGATCTGGGTCAAATGAGTAGCTTCTATTTAGGATTAGGTACTAGAATAAATTGTAATATATTCAGTTATGATTATTCTGGTTATGGTGTGAGTGGAGGAAAACCATCAGAGAAGAACTTGTATGCTGACATAGACGCTGCCTGGCAAGCTTTACGGACTAGATACGGAATTAGTCCAGAGAATATTATATTGTACGGTCAGAGTATTGGTACTGTGCCCACAGTGGACTTAGCTGCTAGATATGAGGTAGGAGCTGTGGTGCTCCATTCGCCGTTAATGTCTGGGATGCGCGTCGCGTTCCCGAATACCAAAAGGACATGGTTCTTTGATGCATTTCCCAGGTAACATAAATTCTTTTATTTAAAAATGATGATTTACCTTAACGGCTGTAATCAGCAGTGATAAAGAATGTTTGTTTTGAATATTATAATACCGTAAAAAGAATATTATCATTCATTATTATTTGTTTATGAAACTTGAATTTTATTTTGCATTGATGTTCTCCTTGCCCTTGTTAATAAAATATATTAAGGCCAGGACAAAGCTCAAAAATAAAATGATTTTCACTACTCGTATGCTAAGAGTGTAATAAGAGTCATTTTATGCGTAGCATTATTTTCTATATTCATGTAGATGACGGCGGTGTTTGCAAGGTATTTCTTAAATATCTCTTGAAATATTGTACAAATCACAAAAGTGTTTGGTTTAAGTTGAAATATAATATATTAATTATTTATCAAAAAGATATGTATGGTGCTGCACAAAATTTTACGTTTTAGGAGATTTCGTGAATTTTAAGAGGTGATTTTAAGATTTTGTAACTCAGGAATTAGGTATATATTTTTTTCAAAATGTGTACAGTTCAGAACATGTCAATGATTGTGTACTTAATCCCATATTTTTTTCCACTTCGTAATTGAACTCTGACCTCGCCTTAAATAAAATGTACAAATTTAATTATTATACTTCACAAAAAGAAGAATAAATTAGAGGACTTGCATGATGATAACATAATAAAAGTTATTCTAAAACATTAAAAGCCACTTTGGGTGTAAACATTGTATTGTCTTGTTTTCAGCATTGACAAAATTCCTAAAGTAACTTCACCAGTTCTAGTGATTCATGGAACTGAGGACGAGGTGATTGACTTCTCTCATGGACTAGCTATCTATGAGCGGTGCCCGCGAGCCGTGGAGCCCCTGTGGGTTGAGGTACTATAAACTTTTCAAGATTTAGTATATTTTATTCAGATCCAAACCCACTTCCTTCTAATATTATGAATGTGAAAGTCTGTGAGGATGGATGTTTCAGGCTAAAACTACTGAATGGATTTTGATGAGTTGTGGTAGTTTTTATCCCAAAAAAGTACAGTTTTTGTTAGGTGGCAGTTACATTAGAAAGATTGAATTAATGTATGGGTTTTATGGTAAACTAACCATAAGGAACTACTTTCTACATTATAGAGAGATTTTTGTTATAACTAACGACATTATAAGGTGAATGAATATAGTACACTGTATATTCATTTCACTTTCTTGAGTCATCATAAGTATTGTTAGACTACATTGGCATAGGTATTTCCGACATTCTAATTTATTTTAGTACCTATAGCATTCCATAAAATTTTCCATATTACTACAACTCCGAGCAAAGCTCTGTCACCCAGGTTACTTCATATTATACAACTAACTATTGCAAGGAAGTTTAAAAATACTTTTTAATGGATTTCTATATTATAGTAATCAACTGCGTGCCAAAATTCAACACATCCATTCAATTGTTGATATTTCACAATACAAAATTTGGTCCCCCATTTCACCCCTTAATTTTGTGACTGATTTCAAATATTTTTCATATAAACTTGGGTAAAGTTTATGTGCCAATCGTCATTGGTCAAATGTACTAGTGATTCACTGCAAATTTAATGCGAATAGACTAGAATCCAATTTTTATACTGTGTTATTGCAGGGCGCCGGTCACAATGATGTGGAACTATTTAACCAATATTTGGAAAGACTGAAACGTTTTGTTTCGGTCGAGTTGCTCAACTGACAAAGACTGCCGGCCACAGGCCAAACTACTCAAGGTAATTATGACAAAACTCAAGTACAATTTGTATTTGTAACAACATTCTAATTTATTATTAAATTAATTTAAATACTGTATAGTGTATATTATGTGTCAGAAATAAAAAATCTTGTTTTTACTAACAAGTTTTTAATTTTCCAATTGCTATGATATTCAGTTTATGTAAGGAGCTTTACCTAGAATTTAAATTTGGTATAAACATAATATCATAAGAAACATACATTTCCTATAACTAATCTGTTGAACAGACACTTCAACAGATTAATATAAAATTTAGTTTAATAAAGTTAAACAGTTATTAAATAAAGGTCAAAAAGGTCTTTTTCCGAAATGTTCACATTTATAACAATTTTGTGTTTTGTCTCCTTCTATCGAATTCAAAATGTCATTTGTGTGATGTGAACAAAACACTGTATAGTTATTCAAAGCATATACATTATTTATTAGTAAGGGGGTAAATGTTTAATTTAATATATTTTTAAATGTTAAAGTAAACTGGCAGTTTGAAACTGTTAACAGGTTTATGGAAAATTATGTAATATACATACTGTTTGTGCTGTTTGTTGCTTGATGTTATATTACGTTGAGATTACTTGAGTAGTAATAACAACTAAAATAAATAAAATAAAATAAAATAAGATGTTCTTTTTATTCAGAACAAAAAACAAGGTTTTGTTTTCTGAATGTTAAACAAAGAAAAAAAAGGGATTACAATTACCACCGGTTCGGAACCCTAACCCGGCGAGAAGAACCGGCGTAAGAAACTTGATATTATGTTGTCTCCAAAGACTGCCTGTTTGTTATCGACTAATGTTTGTGATGTACTAGAGCAGAGGTTTCCAAACTTATTCCGTCTAACGCCCACTTTGAAAATCCTTTCTTCTTAGTCCTTTTGTAGCGAATCTTTTTTTACTATAAAACCTCAATAACATTAGTCTCGCCTGGAGAGTATTTTTATCTCTTCAAAATTAACCAATAATCAACATTGAGCAATAATAATACTGCTTACTTGCTGCTAATTAATAATACTGCTTAATAATATTTTCTGGGCCCCTTACAGCCCCCCTCTAGGCTTGTGGGCGCTCCACCAGCGGTCGTTATCGTCCATTTTGGGAAAGACTGTACTAGAGGGAAAGTACGAAAATTAGACCCTATAAAAGATTTTTTAACAATTGATTAATCATAAAGTAATTCAATAATTTTATTTTGCGCCTTTCGAAAGCGTTAATTGAGCGAAAAACATTAATATGTGTCGTGACTTGCGGTCCGTGTAAAATTTAAATAGGCATGTTGCCTAAACCGGCCAAGTGCGAGTTGAACTCGCGCACTAAGGGTTCCGAAATACATCATCTCTGAAAATTTAAACTGTGATAGCTATCACGGTTATGGAGATGAAGCCTGGCGACAGACAGACGGACGGACAAACAGACAGCGAAGTCTCAGTAATCCCGTTTTTATCCTTTAGGTACGGAACCCTAAGCAATATTTTCGTCTATTTATTGTTAGACAACATGATAATAAACAATGTAAAACCTATTTTTGTGAATCTTAAAAATCAAAATCGGTTCATCCGTTCGGGAGCTACGATGCCACAGACACACACACACAGACACGTCAAACTTATAACACCCCGTCGTTTTTGCGTCGAGGGTTAAAAAGTAACAAAAAAAATAAGTTTTCATTAGGAAAGAGTAATATATCGGCCTGTGAGGCTGTGACGTCGTCAACTGCAACTGTGGCCGTTCATAATTAATTTAATTTGTTTAAACAATGTGTTGCGATAACAGTTTACGACGTAACGAATCGTTTTGCGAGAGATGGGATATTTTTCATTTGCTTATCATAACTATTTCAATGACATTTATGTATTTCTATTCAAAAAAAATCTAATTTTATTTGTAAAATGTGATATTCGACGCCATGGGCGTAGCCAGGGAGGGAGGTTTGGGGGTTCAAACCTAACATGATAAGTTATTATTTGTCATCTATTTTGCAACATCAGAAATTACACTAATTTTACCTTTAATTTAAATTACAAAATAATCCTATTTTCACAGTCTTTTACACCCTTATTAATAAACTATGATTAGCGTCAGAACAACTTTACTCCAAGACTTACGCAGAGATTAGGCAATAATGGTATTAATAAACTAGGAGTAAGGACGGAGTTAACTAATCAAAATTTACTCCCGGAGTAAAAGTTACTCCGCGGAGCCACATGGTTTAACGCTTGAGTAAGGATAGATTTTTATTGTATTTCCAACTTCTATTAAGATATATATACTAAACATAACCTAAATATATTTTCATATTTGTTTGGTGTTCGTTCAAGTACTTACTAGTGTCTGATTTTGTAATTATTATGGATTAAAATGAATAGAGATTATTTCATTGACGATTTGAGAATGATAGAAGGAATTGAAGAAATATTACCATTAATAAGGCATGTGAAATTGTATAAACCTCGCAATAACCCTTTTTATATAAATATAACATTTTATATAAAATAGCACAAATTCTAAAACCACTATTTTGATTTCAACAAGAGAAATACAGAATTGACATAATATGTTCGCTTGTGATAGTTAAGATTGTCAAATAAAAGTGTCAAATTTCAAAATTTAGCTAACTGTCAGTGTCTTTTTAATCGACATTTCATTCGTTTTAGTTCATTTTGTTCATTCTTTTCATGTGTGTTGCCATAACATACACCTTAATCTCAGTGTAAGAATTGTATTGTTACTCCGAACCTACTTCGTATTTATTAATACCGTTATTAACACGTAGCTATTCTGTGACTAATCTAGAATTAACTACTCCCGGTGTAACTTTGAAGTAAGAGAAGAATAAGCAATTTTTATTAATAAGACTGTGGGTTTAAGCTTGTTCTGTTTTTGCCGGTTGATTTTATAGTATTATTCCGAAGTTCAGTTTAGTTTAACGTTTGAACAGATTTTGACCTGTAAAATGGGGTAATAATTATTTTGGTCGCTCGATCCGCTCACTCTTGTTTGGCTTAAAAAAATTTAGTACCAACATTCAGTTTTGGGCTATTGATATTTGTATTTTTCCGAATTACAGTTTTCGTAAAAATGGGGGCCCATAATGTGCCCAGGCCTTCTAATAGGTTAAAGACCAGTATTTAATGTCCTTTTAGTCATTTTATTTTCAGCCGGCGTCTGTGCGACAGTTTTCGCGTCGTCTAATCGACACTAATATATCGCATTTACTGTTCAAATTCAAAATATTGTTAGGTTAGGTACAATGTTTATCAATAAATCTGTAATGTTTGCAGGTGATGACCAAAATCCTGCGTCAACTCTGAGCTCCGGTACTTCGAGCTCGGCGACAGAGAGACTCCTCTAGCTAGCGGGGGCCGGGCCCAGTCGGGCCGGCCCCGAAAAATCTATCGTCAAACTCGACGGCTCCGCGAGCCCACACACTCTAGAAAGAAACTCCGACAACAAGGGAACAGACTCCGACAACGTCCGGAGCCCGAGGCCCCTCGTGCACAACATAAGCATCAGCGTAACCGACGCCGACTCGCCCGTAGGCGTGCGGCGCCGCATCCACCTCCGCTCGCTCAGTGACGTGACGCCGGCCGCTCGCTCGCCCGTCGCTCGGGCGCGGTCTCACTCCGAGCGCCCGCGGCCCGCGCTGCTGCCGTCGCCGGCACCCTCGCCCGCGCCCTCGCCGAGGCGGCCCCCCCCTTCGCCCTCGGCCCTGGCGGCGCCGACGCCCCGGGTCGTCCGGAGCGAGCGCTCCTCCCCCGACGCGTCGTCGCACACGTTGGCGGACCTCGATCGGCCGCGGGCCGACCGCGATCCTTGGAGAAAGATGAGCGAGGCGGACCTGGCGGGGTCGGCGCGTCGGGCGCGCGGCGCGGCGGACCCGTGGGTGCGCGAGGTACGCGAGGTGCGACGCGGGCGGCTGGAGCGCGCGGCGGCGGTGTGCGAGGCGTGCGGCGCGGTGGGCTGCGAGTGCCGGCGGTGCACGTGCTCGCCCGCGCCGCGCCGCCCGCCGCGCGCGCTCTCGGACGACGAGGAGCGGCCGCGGCGCCTGTACAAGTCGTCGTCGCAGCGCGTGGTGTGCGCGCCGGACCCGCGCGTCGACCCGCTGCTGGAGACCACCTGCTAGAGCGATGCCCGCCGAGTATTATTAGTGCGAGTTTTCATTTCCCTTAGATAATAAGATTTTTCAAATTATAAATGTGAATTGTACCATATTCGATTTGCCGTATGGGTGATTATTGTATGAATACGAATGTTTTTTTGATACTGTAATTATTTTAAATTCTTGAGGTTGTGCGCGTGTCGAATGTGTATGTATCATTTCATTTTAAATAATCATTCTAGATTATTATACTTACTAGAATAATAGTACATAGTTAAATTGACCCCCATACCAATATTCAATTGATGGCTATCTCGCTAGTTCCTATATTGTTTATACTTTATACCATCAATGATATAAGTTTTTTTTTATTCTGTTTGAACATATTATATTCATATTTTACAGTAAAACATTAAATTTAAATGAGTACATAATCAGGCCATGTCTTTAACCCAGAAATTGTATGAAATTTAAATTTACTTGTGTACTCATATGTTTATGATGAAATTCTTTTGTTTTAAGCTACAAAATATTAATTTCTATGATGTGGTCTTAGGTATATACTTGATTATAGACTTTTCATTTATGTTAACAAAAATATAATAAAATCATTGGTTAGTCAATAGGTACTGGCCATTGATTGAAATGATAATATTGCCCATGCACGAGTGAATGTGAACATTTTAAAACATCCATAATATTTAAATTTTTATAATAAAGAGGCTTAAGGTGAAAACATAATATATTATATATCTTTATGAGTTTTTTTTTGAAGTGCTATAATACACTTTGTGTATTAATTCTGCATTTAATTTTTTATCATATTTTAAATATACTTTTATGTCAAACTTAAGATCTGAAATTTAACATGCTAAAATGTATTCATAGTCCAACTGGGAAACCCAAATATCATAAATGTTATTAAACTACGCAAAACGGGCTTCCAAGGATCTCTAGTATGCGTATTGACTGAGGTATAATGCGTTTCAAATGAGAATAGGAACGTCAATGACTTTTCTGTCAAATATCACTTGAAAAGTGCGATTTTCAGAAAAACTTATGTGCATATAAATATTAACAGTATTGCATCGAATTTAAATAAAAACGTTAAATAGTAATCAATTATCTAAACATAAATTTAACAGTAATTACAGTCTAAATACGAAACAATATGGCGCCGACTCGATCATATTCTCATTTGAATCGCACTATAAGGGGCCCCATACATGGTCCGGTCTACCTTCAGTTCGGCCTGAACGGATGCAAAATCGTATCGTGTGTGTGCAATTTCGAGATCGCATCAGGCGGCCGTACGGACTGAAGCGATTCGTTCCAGTGTTGCCAGCTCTTTTTTTGTGAAACTACTAAACTCGTATCGATTTCTACTAAAACTACTAAAAAACTACTAAAGAGGCTACTTAACTTAGGAATTCCTGAAGCCCCCCAAAAACCACTGCATTTTAGGTTTTATTATATTAAATTTTTTTCATTAATTGAATTTGATTATAAATTTTACCATTAAATTAAAATATACTAGGAAATATGACGTATTTAGTAGCTATTTTGCATATCATTACTGTCTGGCTCTTTCCTACTTAAACACTACTAATAACTAAATTTCTACCAAGGAGGGAATAAAATACTCAATTTAGTAAAATTTTGTAAAATAACTAAGTTGGCAACATTAATTCTGGCCTGACCGATCGGCCTGAACGCGCGGCCTGTCCTGACCGTGTGTGGACAAATCGCTTCAGTTCTTGCCCGACCCGCTGCCGTGCGGTCGTGTATCTTGTACAAGCGTTGTATGAGTTTTTGCGGTGTTTAAATACAAAATTGATAAACACGACCGTAGCGCGCGGCAAACCAGAATGGACTGATGCGACTGTTCCGTGTGTGGGCACGAATCAGATCAGGCCGAACTGACGTAAATTGGATTGGATGCGATTTTTTCCGTGTGTGTGCTCGAATCCGTTCAGGCCGAACTGACGTCAGTTCCAGCTGAAACGATCGGCCTCTCGTCTGTGGGGGCCTTAATAGTTTGTATACAGTTTTCGGTGCACACACAACTTTTGGTCGGATGCTATAGTTAATTGTTTTTTTCAAGTATGTACTCTTGTCATGTGGACGTACAACACTAACATTCATGGATGCAGCCTTTATTTAAAATGTTTTGTTCATTGAAAAGTTTACATCCCTAAAACTGCCACAAGCAAAATCAGATAATAATAAGCGCATAAAAACTAGCTTTTGATAGAAATAAAGTTGACAAATGTTAAGTTTTAGGGCCCGTGTCGACGGTCCGGTTTCTACACGGCGCGGCGCCAGTTATGTAAACCGGCTTCGAGTCAAACCGTTGCTAGCGCCAGGGCCCCGATTCTCGTGCTTCGAATATCGGTTCGATTGTCAGTCTGTCCCGCTCGCGCACGCATGATTTGACGCCTGCGTGAATGAGTCAACGCGAGAATCGAACCGAGATTCGAGGTACGAGAATTGGGGCCCAGCGCGTGTACACGCGTACGCGGCGCCTTGGAGCTTCATACATAACTGGCACCGGTCCGGCGCCGCGCCGCGTTGAAACCGGAGCGTCGACACGCGCCCTTACTGTGAAATACTACTTAGTTTAATTATAACTGTTTGTATGTGCTATGTAAATTGTATATGTATCCTTTATTCATATATTATGTATAATAAAATAATATTACTACATATTTTGTAACCATTGCATTGCCAACCGATTCAAACAAAAAACTATTTAGGTACATATTTTATTTTTTGTAATCATGATAAAATATTTTATAAGATAAAATTTCAGCGTTATCAAATATTAAGTATTTATAATCCGGAATAAATCACTCAAATCTAATCAGTTTAATTAATTAATTCAGTGAGTGTTAGATAAGAAGCAAATAATTTAAAAGAATAATATTTAGACTCCACCACCTCAATCTGGTGCTGTACTATCTGAAGAACTTGTATCAGACAATGGAATATCTTTAATACTTTTATACTATACACGATTAAGATTTTTATTATACTATACATACATATTACATCGAATATACATTCAAGACCCATGATCACAGAAAAACTTGTTTAAATCCGTTTAAATTATCTATAAATATACTATGCAATACTAAACTTCACTGCAGTAATTTTTAAAGTCAACTCAGTCTATATAATATATTATATGCATTTCTCGTTTAAATAATGATTGTAGGATCCTCATCTAGATTAGAGTTCTAAGTTTAAATTGACTTGTTCCTATAATTTTGTTAGCACACTTGTTTGATTATTGCTTAGGCTGACCCCACATAATAGCCATGCGCGTTCCTCGGGCGTGTGAGTGGCGCGAGCAGCGCCCGCATCGCTGATATGGCCGAGGAACGCGCACGTCTAATGTGGGGGAGGCCTAAATAACATTTGAATTGAAACACACAAATGAGAGATCCACTTTTACATGCAAAATCCTCACAGACCACAAGCATGTTGATAGTTGGAATATAGCAAAATATGTAGCAATCTGCAAAATCTGTAATTAAATAATAATTGGTAGAAGGAAGGAAAGTAAAGGCCAAAGATTTTGACCACCTTATAAAAAAATTGCAAACTGTATGTTTCATAATTGAAAAAAGAAAATTAATCATATTTACATATCATTTACATAAATATAAATTTTATATTTCTGGTTTACACAACCAAAAGAAAATGTAATAAATTGTATATTGCCCTTTTTACCGTAATGCTAAATAAAAACTAAGGCTGGTAAAATTTCATAGCAAACACGTAATTACTTTGCACATAGGTAGATATATGGATTTAAAGGAATATTAGTAAAAAATTAAGTCCTCATAAAAGTTTGCAAGTATATTGAACCTAGTTTTAACCATGTACCTACTCACAATACTATAATCTTAAATCTATATTTTTTGGACTTTGCAAGTCTTTGCAAAAAAGAAGACACCTCTTGAAAGTTCCAATACAAAACTTCATTTAAATGTTAGTTGTAAATGAATTTATTTAATGTACAATTTGATATATGTAGTGTATATTATATCAAACCTGTTTTACCAATAGAGACTCAATTTCGAAAAATAAAGATAAAATTTAAATAACACCTCCCTAAGAAAACTGTTATACAATTACAAAAATTAGATGCTAATTCTGATCGAAAGGGGGGAAAGAAAACAGTTCTCATTCATAAATATATGAGAATTATCTTTAGTTATTAAACTTTTGCATGTTCCGACTTTAACTTGTATAACAGTCTTGAGTGGAGGTACACAGGTTTGATTTACACATGGATGATAGAATTTTAATGGACAATGTACTTGCATTATACACATAAATATTTAAAATCCTCCATAATATATTCCACATAATATATTGTAAAAAATAATTCATCACATGTTATTTAGTACTTAAACAACTAATAACTATTATGGCCCTGTACATCACTAGTCACTTGTAGCATTACTGGCTAATGATAATTGGTTACTATTCAGTAATACTAAAAGTGCCTTCATGAGTTTGGGGTGATAAAATGTTTAAATAAATTATACTTTCTAGCCTTGTAATAAAATATTAATCAAACAAAATTTATTTGCTTTTTTACAACTTATGTATCTTTTAGAGAGACTTCACATCATCCTTAACATCTCTGTAGTACATACTTAAAAACATGAGTGATGAAGGGCTATTATGGACGAACTCAAAAGGCAATTTTGTTTAAAGTAATAAATATATAAATAGCATATTAAATGGAATGTATTTAAGTTAAGTTTATTTTACTAGCTGTTGTACAACAGATATTCTACCTACCTACATATAAGTATAGGTGTATTTACTCTCTACATCTACTTACTACTACCACCCACTAACTTTCACCTACCCCTATAACCTACAGGCATTGTGTGTACTAATATCGCTATTAAAAATAAGTGGTTGGTGTTAAAAGGGCAAAAATTGAGGGTAATGTTTTTTTAATGCCAAACCATACAATAATAAAACTAAAAAAAAATGGGCCACCCTTATCACATAAGGGTATGAAAAATAGTGTATAACCTATTTATTTTCTGCATTTATGCAAAAATAGCGTATAACCTTTATTCATACACCTGCAGTTTCATAAAAATCGGTCAGGCCGTTTCAGGGGTGGGGTAGTTCTCTAACAAAAACTGTGATATGCTTTAATGTGAACTAGAAATATTAATACTGTGAAGTATTTACATGAGAACCTTTTATGAGTAAGTATTAATAATTATTTGCAGAATTCATTTGTTTATCTAGTCACAAATTCCAACATATTAAAAGCAACAAAAGCTAAGACCTAATCAATTATTTCTTTTCACTTTTTCTCTGATTGATAAATTCTGAAACTAAAGTAGCTACAGCTTCAGACGATTTTAAAACAAATGCATGATCAATATCCACAACCTTGACTTGGAGTTCTGGTAATTTCTCTAATTCATCTAAATACTCTAATGGTGC
Source organism: Glaucopsyche alexis (assembly GCA_905404095.1). Lineage (NCBI taxonomy): Eukaryota > Metazoa > Arthropoda > Insecta > Lepidoptera > Lycaenidae > Glaucopsyche > Glaucopsyche alexis. The sequence continues at coordinate 20,085,210 of FR990051.1, read as the reverse complement.
CCAATTGTCTCTGCGACCATAAATTACATTGCATCTATTTTTCAGTTTCTCCAAACCATTTATATTTAGTTCTTTGACTGTATCCATTTCCTCAAAAGCAAGAAATAATACTTTTTGTAGGACATAAGGATTAAGCAGTTCCATAACACAATTACTATGTGTCCAAGGCAATGAATTTAATGTAAGATACGCACCAATGAGCAAATTCTTAAATCCTTTAGGCAACCACTGCAGTAAGGCGCACAAGAACATTAATATCTTAAAAATTTTCTTCACATAATTGTTCATGAACCTGCCGTTTCTTGTTTGTGCCAGTTGCTGCACTGTTGGAAACAAAAGATTTGCAGACGCTACTCTTTGATTTAATTCACCGTATCTATCCAACAGTTCTATGAGCATCCAGGCGCCAATGGAGTGACCGATCAAGTGTATTTTGCTGTTTTTATCGATGTGGTTGGTTAAAAAGTCAAGTTTTTGGTGTAACTGTCCTTCGAGGTTAAATATATTTTCATTATTCTCTAAAACATATAACTTTTGATCTTTATTTTCTTCGTGGCCTATGTGATCTGTGGACATAAAAATTGATAGTAAAGATTTAATTATTTCATTAAAATTCAATTTGGCAACATGCAAATGAACTTACTAATAACGCAAATAGGCAATGATGTTTGTTTATAAACCTCAGTTGCAAACTCTGTATAAAATTCACATAACCCTGGATTTCCAGTAATACAAACTATTACATCTTTACTTTTTAAATGCAATAGATCACCAGAGGATATTATGGAATAATTTAATTCATTTACACTCTTACAAACTTTTTTCATTGCTGTTTTGATATCCATCAATCTAATTTCAATTAATATTTAGATAAATATTTTCTTCGTTTCAAGTATAGCATATGTACTATTCGTATGTACGTTCGTCGTAATAGAAATTATGTATTTTGTAAATTTTCTGTAGGGAATAGGGATCATGTAGGTAGGGATTTTCATTTTTCATCATAATTTTCATACATATCTTCTTCTTCTACTTTCTTTGAAATTACACCCTCGTTTATTCGCCACTGTCAGAATGCTGTAGACCAGTGGTCCCCAACCTTTTTTTTACGCGGGCCACAAACCCGTTGTACTCCTGGTGTCACGGGCCGCAACCAAAATTTTTTAAGGGCAAAAAAATATGTTGTTTAAAAGAGATGTTTGATTTTGGGCCAGCTCAATGCACACCACATAGGTAAATAGGAAAAATATAAGGGAATTTCATAAAAATACAAAAAAGTAATTTGAAGAAGGGTACGTGCGTACAAAAATGATTATTTGAAGAGTTTTTTAATGCGAGAACCCTATTTTAGGGCGGCATTGACAGTTGTTTTGACTTGACTTTTGACGTAGTTGATAGTTTTAGGAAGAGACATCTTCTTGAGTGCCATACGTCTTTCTTTGTGAAAAGTCATGTCATTGTCAAAATGATACAGTCTGACAAGGATCTTTTGGCACGTGGACAAAATCAGAACTAACATCGCCGTCTTGTAAAATGTCACTTTTAATATTATGTATTGTTTTGTAGTTGCGACACTTACCTTTTGGCACGTGGATAAAATCAGTACTATATAACATCGCCGTCTTGTAAAATTTCACTTTTAGTAATAAGTATTGTTCTTATTTGCGACACTCACGCCCCCATCCAAGTGCCAAAAGATCCTTGTACGACTGTATTCTTTGGTTAATTCTGATCTAATCTGCCATGTTTTATTTTACGTTGTGTTGCTCTCCTTGACGAATTTATTTCAAATGTGCATTGAAACGAAGTGAAATAAAATAAAATAAAGGATAGGAAACAGTTACTATATTATGTAGCTATATTTACATATAGTGTACATAGGGCTGGCCCACGCCTCATACATTTCTAGAACATCTCTTTTAACGATTTAATAATAGAATAACACAAGGTAGTTAAAAGAGTGAAACTAAACATTTAAGATGAGCTAACGACACAAACTAAAATAAAATAACAAATATGTATTATAATAATAATTATGTTCACTTAGTGAGATTTTTGGAATTGTGAACGCTTTTTCACAACTTTATCTAACGGTTACAGATTTCACGCGGGCCGCAGATAAAGGCCCGGCGGGCCGCATGTGGCCCGCGGGCCGCGGGTTGGGGATAGCGGCTGTAGACAGTCTGTTGAGAGTTATTTTATGGACTGTATAATAATGAAGAATTTATTTTTAGGGCAACAGAACCAAAGACTTCTAAACAGAACCATATTTATTAATATGGTAAAAACTCGAAGGTTTATTATTATTAACCAATAGAATAAAATATAATAAGGTTTATTAGGAACATTACTACCGGTGCTGGATTTGCTGGATGCACCGTGAGTATGGCCCTATACTTAGATCTTATACTACGGGATACGCCTTACATGAGCTTTCCCCTCTGTCGAGGTATAAGATTTTTGAATCTAATGCGTTCATAAAAACTATTTGCGTAATCGATTTTAATCATTATGTGCATCGGTATAGCATCGAAAGGACGTCCGAAATGCTCCGCTAAAAATGCCGATTTGTGCTCTTATGTCCTGTAAAAACAAGTCCAACACGTCGAATCTTAAAAAAGATGGAATAACCTTTCATTTATGAGTATTTTTTTATTTCATTATTGTATATTTCTATTTAAATGTAATTTCGTAAAAATCGACGATGTATCGAATAGCGGTGTACACGAGACAGATAATCGTAGAATATTCGATCGTACTCCCCACGAGACTATTGTTGTTAGATATAGAATTTTGGTCTTTATTTCCTATGCAATAGATTCGAATTTTACTATGGCACTTAATTCTCGAAACATGGCGGAACTTTTTTATTACTTTTTGAGTGACGTGACAATCACTAGAATAACGATGTCGATAAAAATTAATTTTTTTCTTGGTATACTAATTTTATATTTTGTGATGTAAAAATATTGGATTGCTTTTACACTTTATACGACAGATCAAGCAAGGAGTATAAAGTGTGCATGTATGTATGTGATGTTTATTATTTACCCTACCGCAACTTTGAAATTTGAAAGGCTGAACAGTTTATTTGGATGTTTGAAATATGGACTATGGGGTATCGTTATAAAATCAAGATGTTCCCAGCCAGAGGGACACAAGTTTTCCTTGTTTGAAGCGCAGTTCATTTTTAGGGTTCCGTAATACTTGAGGAACGCTTATAGTTTCGCTCTGTCCATCCGTCTGTCTGTCTGTCCGCGCTTCTACCGTTAGCCTAATTATGAATATAAATGGATGAAATTTGGTACAGTCATAGATCACAGATTAGTATTATGTAGCTAGATCATAGATTGTGTATAGATCTCGGATTTGGCATCATAAAATAATAATAATTTTAGTACCTGGGTGACTATTTATTGTAATATGGTGGGTGGTGTTTAGGTGATAATCTACATAAACTTAAAAAGTAAAATGTGAACTGATAATTATTATTATTTACAATCGATTTCTGTGTAGACTAGGTGTTTAATCTCAAACATTAACTACATTTTTTTAAACTTGTCTAAAAACTATAAAAAATAAAAAAAATATAATTATATACTTGAACATATAAAAAAAAACAAAAGTAAGGCACCGAGCAGGTTTCGAACCCGTAACACTCGTTTCTTGCCATTCGCGTCTTAACCCGCTGGACCAAACGGACAGTGGCCGGCAGGACGAAATTAGCGACCATATTCTGCGTGGAAAGAAAAACGCATTAAAACACGAACACGCATTTTCCCAAACATAAGACTAATCTAGATCGATTGTTAACCCCCGAAAACCCCCATATACCAAATTTCAGCGAAATCGTTAAGAGCCGTTTCCAAGATCATGGTTATATACATATACATAAATATACAAGAATTGCTCGTTTAAACGTATAAGATATTCTAGGTGTGGGGATGACCTCTGTGGCTCAGTTGGTTGAGCGTGTTGGTGCTCAAGTCGGGGGTCGCGGGTTCGAATCCCGCCGAAGGAACAAAAAGTTTTTCTGTGTTCCTGGGTCATGGATGTGTATTAAATATGTGTATAATATAATAAAAATCTTAAATATATGTATAGTATAAAAGTATTAAATATATTTCCGTTGTCTGGTACCTGTAACACAAGGTCTTCGGATTATCTATTATAGATATCTTCGGATACTTAGCACGGGGCCAGATTGACGTGGTGTGAAGCGTCCATAGGATATTATTATTATTATATTATTATTTCTATCCCATCGTGTGGGGTATCGTTTAATAGGTATTTTAAAATAAAGGCAAGGTTTCATACATAACTTTTTTATAAAGTCAACCATTTTCGAGTAATCGGCCTCCAAAGTGATTTATAAGTTGGTCCCCTCTAGCATTTCTAAACTATAAGACTTAAAAACTTACAATTTTCTATGCTGATAGATTATGCTAATAACTCTTTAGGAAAAATATTTTGAACCAAATCAGACAGTAACTTTTGAAGTAATTTGACAAAATATTACTCGTTTATAGTTACGGAACCCTCCTTAGACGTGTCCTGATATATTCTTGATTAGGTTATTTTTTGCTTTGATGTTTACAAAAAAGGAGAGTTGTATATTTAGTGTTCATAATAATATCTACGTATGTGTTATATTAGCGTATGTATGTGCGTATGTGCAGTCTATAGTATACGTAGAAGCTATGGCGGTTTTAAAAAGCTTCACATAGATAAGTGGTAAATTTCAGCCTATAGGTACGCGTTAAGTTTGCAGTGAGTCATCAGTGCAAATGTCTAGAAAGCAATGACGCTTAGCTCGTGTTCACTTTTGACAATAAAGGTAAGCCTGTTTAACATTTGTAATTTGTACTGACGACTCATTGCAAACTTAACGTGAATAGACTGTATTTACTACTTATGTATGTGAAGTTTTCTATTGCTGCCATAACTTTTACGTGTAATACAATATAATATGTATATCGGAATTATTCGGAATGGTTTTATTTCAACAAAATACATTATTTTCAAATAACGAAGATGTGACCAATACAAATTCATATCGACAATATATCGATATAATTTGTATTGGTAACATCACTTAACATGTCAGTGTATTAGTGCGTACGCTACACTGTTATATTAGCGCGAGTCTTATTTGTGTGAAATAAATAAGCTAGTGTTGCAGTTTTATAAATGTGTGAGTTTGTAACGATTACAATATTTTTGTGAATGTGTGATTTTGTTTTCATTGTGGGAGTTACCCTCCCCGCACCAAAATTGGCAGAAAGTTTTGTTTGAAAATTTCCTCGCGTGCCTTATCTTGTAGTATATAATCTAAGGCCCTATATAATAACCCTAATAAGTAATAACCCTATATTTATTATAAAATCAAATGAATAATATAAGAGCAAAAACTATAGACCAATACCTAAAGAATTCAGAAATTATAAAGATAAAATCATTTTCCGTTTAGAGTGCTAAGATCTTTGAGTATATATTAAGCAATTTAAAAAAACGCTAAGATGCATTTTTTTTAAATAAAAAAAAACTATAGAGGATCTAACCAAAATTAAGGTGAACCCACCGGATCTAACGTAGACCTATCGATTAAATATATATAAGTGTGGGCAATAATTATTGTACAACTACAAAATGCGTGCTATTTTGAGTTTGAACTCCAAAACTCCCTAGTATAGGAAGTTTCAGTAAAGCCACTTTACTGAATCGACTGACTTGACTCATTGACTGCACTGACTATTTATTTGCACTTTGACTAGTCTTTCGACTTGACGATTTAGAATTTTTAGAAATACACGCCTTTTTAAACTTGATATTGGCGAATGGTTATAAGACGCAATGCCATTTATTAAAAATAAAAGGTGTCAAAACTCAATTGTCAACTGTCAATCAACAATGGAAAAGTCAGAAGTTTACAATTAAATTTTATTTTTTCTATATTTCTCATAAAAATATTTATTAATATTATTCAACATCATCTACAACTATATTTGGGAATGTAGAAATAGTGAATTGTGTTGTCTGAGAATGTATATTACTACTAGGTTTACCTGGGAAATACACTTCGCGCCTTTAAAATTGTGAGTTTTGACATCAGGTGACAATCGCCACTTTATTGTCCGGTCTGCAATAAACTTGTCAATAGCTTTGAAAGGTGCCTTATCCATAATATTAAATAGGAAACAACTTGTTCAATGTTCAGAATAATAAACCATGTTTGTTTCTCATGATACCATAAGGCCAAAGAAAAAAATTCAAAAGCCAAACATTTTAAGGCGCAAAACGAAATCGTCTAATGTTTCATGCTTAACAGTATGTGAATCTCTAAGCTCTGAAAACTCAGGTTTAGCCCAAGGAGCAAGTGTTGAAGACCTCAACCTTAAAAAAAAAATTAAACAAGTATTAAAATTTAATACTATGATACAAAGTCACGAGGAATATGAGGATGCAACCCATGAAAACGATGAGACTGATCAGAGTAAGTTCCCTTTTTTAGAATACTTGTAAAAGTGAAGATAGAGCTTTGTCAAACAAAAACTGAGGCCGGTTTTTATGTATGTACTGTGTGTGTGGCTAAAACACACACAGCAACAGCTACCATTACAAGGTAGGGCTTAGTTTTGCACTTGTGTGTGTGTGAAACAGTAATTACATGGAGAGGTGTAGCTTAAAAACTCCTCGTTCTCACTTTTTATTTGGTCTGAGAGCTGTGGGTAAGCATCTACTAAACTGTTATATACATTTTTCAGGTCCACAACAGTTCTATGTCGACAATTCTTATTTCTTGAAAGATGTGAATGACGTAGGTATTATCAGATAATATGTGGATGTAATAAATTGTAAAGACAAATTTTTATTTATCCCTTATTTTAGGATGTTCCAATATTAGACAATGTAGTGATTACAAAAGATTTGGAGACCAGCGAGAAACCAAAGTGGATGGAATTTCTCAATAACAAGTTAATGGTTAGACCATGTAAGTACATTTCCCTTGTGCTTGTATATCATAAAGGCTTGTGCTCGCTTGACTTTCTTTAAATCTTGGTTCCCAGTTTTGTTCCCTTGGAGCAGGGATTCCCAAAGTGGGTTCTGCAGACTCTCAGGGTTCCGTTGTTGGATGTGAGAAGAATTTGTAAATGATTAATTGTATTCCATTGTTTTAAAGTTAAGGAGCAGGCAGGGGCCTTAGATTGTGTACTTTGAAATATCCCTTATCAGCAGATGACTAGATTTAGAGACTAAACAGACCTGCAAAGTCAAAGTATTTTTTTTTTATTTAAAGTTGGTATTTTTATACACTTTTTGAATGTCGGTATAGATGATGCCTACCACCTGCTCTCTGTCGGTATACATGTTGCTTCATAATCACTGCCTCCATGCTAATTTTCTGTTTCATTTATCTGGTGGGTTGTTTTGTGCATTTAAAGACCATCACAATTAAAATAATTATAAAATATTTATGTTCATATAATTAATAATTTCAGATGATGTAGAAAGTATTTATATAGAGTCAGCACCAGAAACTAGTACTACAATGGTTCCCATATCAAGTATTACAATATTGAATGCGTCAAACATAAATAACACTCAGGATATGGACGGCACCAGCAGCACAAATATGAATAAGTTTAAGGTATATTTTTCTTATCTAAATTTTTCTCATAAAATAAATTATTGTTCAAGTAATAAATGTCATTCTACATAATATTTTTATGTTTCTCAGTGTGATATAAATGGATGTAACAAGGAATTCTTAAGTGAACAAAAATTGAAAAAGCATAAAAGCACACATAACAAAGATGGGACTATACGTCCACATAGACAAATAACAATTGAGTGTCCAGTAAAAGTCTCTCAAGAAGATGGATCAGAGAAGTCTTGTGGGAGAATATTCAAAGTTAGAGAAGACTTATCTAAACATTTGAATGAAGAGCATACTCAAGATGAAGCTGCTTATAAGTAAGTTTTGACATATACATACATTCCATTCCAACTAGTGAAATTGTAAAATATTGATAGACTAAGGAAGCAAATATTCTGCCTATAATTTAACATATTATTTTCCGTTAGATTCTATTTATATAGTAATGAATCTTTTTTTACAATGGTTTTTACAATTTTACGGTGACATATACTTATCAAGTTCCTTATGGCATGCAGGTTACTTTTGAGTTTTGACATAGCAAAATCCCAAACATTTGTTTTTACAAACAACTTTATTAACTTCATACAAATATAAGATGACAACCAAATTCAAATTGATTTCACATTTTTGAACCGCAACACAACACTTTATTAAAAAGAGCTACGTTAAAATACTATATCATACACTATAAAATACTGGTGATGATAAAATGGACACATATTAGGGTGCTAAACACACATTATACCGTCAGATGCTTGGAGTGCGGGCGCTCGTTCTTCTGGGCGACGGGTCTGCGCGCGCACGGCCGCTCGCACGCGCGGCGCCCGGCGCTGGTGTGCGCGTGGCCGGGCTGCGGCCGCGTGTTCCGCCAGCCCTGCCGTCTGCGCGAGCACCAGCGCGCGCACACCGGCGACAAGCCCTACCCATGCCAGCACCCGGTATTATTTTACGTTTTGACTTTATTGCCAACTTATACATAAGTACCTAAATAATGCTCTCATAATATTGTCTGGGGATAAAAGCGAAAGCTTTATCGTTTACCAAAACTTGACTTAAGGCCTTCGCTGCGTTTAGCGGGCGTCCGACGCGGATGTCCGCGCCGTGCACCCGCCTACTTCGTCCGCGACGAACTCCCGTCTTTTTGAACGCCACCAGTATAATTTCGGTCGCGTAGGTGTGCAGTCGATACCTATGGATTATTTATTGACCAATAGACGACAATGTGGACAAAGGCGTCAGCCAATCAGCCCATTTGTCACGTCTAGACTAGCGGGGCGGGCTCCCCTGCCAACGCCGCGTGCGACGGCTGACTCGCCTCACGCAGTGCTGCTCTATGGGATGATAAGCATGCGGTGCGGACGTAGGCGCCGTGCGCCCGCTTAACGCAGCGAAGGCCCGTAACATAAAAAAGCTTTTCAGAACTGTGGCTGGTCGTTCCGCACGGCGAGCAAGCTGCTGCGGCACGCGCGGCGCCACACGGGCGAGCGGCGGCACGCGTGCGCGGAGTGCGGGTCCGCCTTCCTGCGCCGCGAGCACCTGCGCGACCACGCCGCCCGCCACCACGCGCCGCGACCGCACCGCCACGCCTGCACCGCTCCCGGTATGTTCACTCATTCATGAATGATTTCGTTCATTTATTTGTCCTTTAACGCGATAACGGAATGCTAGTATTTTATATGGTAAGAGGCAGATATTATGAGATTTAAAAAGACCTCTATTCGGTCATTTATTTAGGCTAATTCAATAGTGCGAGTAATGTATGTATAATACACTATCCCTATAATTTTAATATTTAATAATTGCAGATTGTCAGCAGACTTTTACGAATATGAGTTCTCTCTACACGCACATGAAGAAAGTCCACAAAAAAGAACAAAAATTATCATCTACAGATGTCGAATCACACGAAGAAATACCGAGAGCCGAAAATGAAAATATGTTTATGGTAATATTCTAACTTTTGTACTATTTATAAATAATGTCAACAATTTTCTTTAATTTTTGTCAATAAAAATTACCATTCCCCTAACCTCTTTTCGGTTTATATTTTACAATATCATCTTAAATGGAAGTTATTTAAAATGCCGTATAGACATGAAACTTTTAAGAAAAGATAAAACTTTCTTATGTGTATTATGTATTTTATAGATAAGTCTATACCCTGAGTGCGAGTTGATTGCGCCAGTGGAAGTGGAGCAAAGTGTTGACACAGAGGAAGAGCACGCCGCGCGCACGCACTGTACGTGGCCGCTCGACCGCGCACATGCGTACACGCACGCTACTGATGCGCACGCAATGGACCCGCACGCAATTGACGAGGACGCAATTGATGCGGATGCGCACGCAATAGACGCACACGCAGTCAATGAGCATGAGGAAATTGCGCAGGACGCCCACGATGCGTACGTTTTGGGCGTGGAGGACGTGCATGTAAGACATTGTTTATTATAGTAATTCATCGAGAACCACCGCGCCTCAGTGGTTAGGTGGAGCGAATCCCATCAAGCGAAGAAAAAGTTTTCCGTGTTCCTGAATCATGGATGTGTATTAAATATGTGTATAATATGATAAAATCTTAAATATATTTATAGTATAAAAGTATTAAATATACTTCTAGTTGTCAGTGTACCCGTAACACAAGTTCTTCGGATACTAAGAACGGGACCAGATTGACGTGGTGTGAAGCATCCATAGATATTATTATTATTATAGATATTATTATTATTACTCCCAGATTAAAGAAAATATCTATGACTCATTACTCATTACTTTACTCAAAATATTGAATGTCATAATGAATGTTAATAATAATTTTAATTTTCAGGTGGAACAGTGTGAAGGAGCGGAGAGTAACATCTACACGATAAGGAGCGACCTGTTCTTGCACGGCAATGTCATACACAATGAAGACAGCGAGTGAGTTGCAATTAGGGATTTTAAATTCGTGACATCTGTGATCTGTCAGGTTTTTGACACGACAAGAACTGTTGGGCTACCAAGTGCCACCTGGTGACAAAAAGAATCGAAAATTCTTATTGACCGTGTTTGATACGCTTAGATGATTTGCGTGCGTTGGGTCTGCCCCCTAGCGGCAGAAAAAATTCAAACACTCTCTTTATTTTGCAGTTATGTACTTATTACAAATTGTTTTGACTTTACAGTTTTGATTAGTGACTATAGTAAATGTAAAGACTAAACTGTTCCGTTCTGTAGTTCCCTTAAAAGTAAACATTTGCTTTAACCAATTTAGCCGACATATTTTAAACATGTGAGACTATGAATCTTAATAGTCATACATGTAATGTTTTAACTTTTATCTAATGGTTAATTTTTATTAGACAAAAAATTCCAAGTCATGGTCGATCCACGTGACTGAAACGCAAGTTTAATTACGTCTGAACTACGACACAGTTTGGTAAAATGTGAGATGTCACTTATCAATGACAATCAATACTTCATTATAATCATGTAGGGTATGTTCCGATATGCACTGCGACCACTGTACTGTGGGACGTCAATTCAGTATACTGTGAAGCCGTTCCTTTATAGCCAGTTAAACTGCTGCCCTATTACCTAATTTTATGGACTTCAACTGACAACTAGGAATGGTCTTCATTTTGACGTTTGAACTTTTTAATCACATGATCAAAGTATTGCGAGTGCCTTACCTCGAAAACGCCAGTGCTCACAGTAGAATACGGCGGCGATTTATATACGGTACTGTGGCAGTATACGGCCTATACTGGCAGTCCATAACGGAACGAATTTTTCTACAGTAATATAGTGCGATTCAAATGAGAATAGGATCGAGTCAGCGCCATATTGTGACGTCATAGCTGTCAATTTTACCCAATTGGGTACCTAATTAGGTAGGGTGAGCAAAAAAAGTTGTTTTTCTTTATATATAATTTATTTACAAAATTGAGTGAAAAAACTGTTATCTGAATCTAGCTCTTCAATTACGCTCATCTCTGTATTACTGTCCGAGTGGTCATCGTCGTCTATGTAACACAGCGCCTCGTTTACTCATTTTCGAGCAAAATGAGTATGACAATAACAAAAACAATATAATTTTGATAAGTTGCCTTGCACCAACAATGAAAAACAATGTTAATTTATGATTTTGAAAACGAATTATGAATATGTATTATTATAATTAAATGTTTAGATAATTTAACGCTATTATTTAAATTCGATGTAAGACTATTATTCCTCTTCTTTTATTTATGGCAATCGCGGTTGCAAAGGTTTTGCACCATTCTTCTAGTGTCGAGTATACAAAGAATTATTTCGACTATTATTATTGGCAAATAAGTTTTTTTGCTAACCGTACTTTACAAGTGACATTTGACAGATAGAGGTCATTGACGTTCCTATTCTCATTTGAATCGCGTTATAACACTGTGCACTATGCAGTGCTCGCAGTGCATATCTGAACATAGTGCTCGCAGTGCATAGTGTGTACAATGGCTGTATGGAGAAAAAAAGCGCTTGTCAACGCTTGCTAGAGCTGAAAGAAACAATACAGCTGTCAGCCAGGGCCCAGGACACGTTTACTAGCTTCAATAGCACTAACACAATCCGCCATTTTGCTTATTTACCGCTTAGCGATCGCCATTTTGCTTACGTTTTTTCGGCCAAACACAGCCAATGATTTGTGTGTTCAGGCACATGTCGCGAGCGCCGCCGCTGGACGCCGACCTGCTGGACGCGCCCTCCGTCGACATCGCACAGGTATGACACTACAATCTATATCAACAAATACATTGATTCAATCTGTGGTCATTGCCTACATTGATAATATCCAACAGTAAACCAGCCGCTTAACTAAACAACTGGAGTTTTGGCTGGGATGTGAAAGTGTCACATTGTTGTTTTTGTATTTCTTTTAACATGCACAAGTGTGGCTTCCTAGAAAGTCTCAGTAAAGCGTTTATTACTTCACGGAATCGGATGACCTGACTCATTGATTGCACTGACGATTTACTTCATTGTACTAGAATTTGGAGTTTGGATTTGACGATTTAGAACAACCGTGTTGAAAACTTTAAAACTTAAAATCTGTTTTCCCGCCTCTTGAACTTGACACTGGCAATGGTTTAATATTTTAGATACCGCCAAAAAAAATGACACCATTAGACACATGAGAACAACATAACATTACGGCCGAAGTGGTTTTCTAGAGCAGCCCGAGTCGGCGCTCGTGTGGCATTTCATTTCCACCTCATTTTTTGATATTGTTACGTGTTAAGGTTCGAAGATTTGGAGGGAAAGACCTGCTGAACCTTTTGAAGACTTTATTCACTAGCACTAGTCATGTTCACACACTACTAAAGCACTAGGTTCAACATTAAACACTAGGTCCAAACACTAAACACTAAGTCCAAACACTAAGCACTAACGGTGTCCTAAGTCGTAGCCAAGTCGTGGATTTCACTCACGGTATCATCACATCACTAGTATTCACATCGATATCGCCTGTTTCGCTGTTCAAATCGAACTCCCGATCACTAGTTATCGCCCGTTTCGCTTCGCAGGAAGCTCAAAGTGAACTCTTGATCACTAGTTTTCACTGGTATCGCCTGTTTCGCTTCGCAGGAAGCTCAAACTGAACTCTTGATTACTAGTTTTCACTTGTATCGCCAGTTTCGCTTCGCAGGAAGCTCAAAGTGAACTCGCCTCGTTCCCAACCCTGAGGGGTATTTATATGATCGGATCGGATGACACGAGTCCTAGACCGTTCCAGAAATGTTCGCGACTCGCGTGAACTGTTTGGATTGTTCCAGAATATTTGCACATTAGCGCCATCTAGTACTGAGTAGGGGGCCCCACGCTGTCCCTGTTCACACCAAGTGGTTTTATTGGTTGACGCTAGATGGCGCTATTCTCTTAGTGTGTTCGTAACAATATGATCCTATTTATATTAGGGTATTATAGGGAATATAATTATATACAGGATATTGTTAAATATTATACAAATTTTACTTACTCTCAACTCATTTTACTTATTATATTATTAACGAATTTAATGTAAAAGTTGAGAACATTTCCACGCCCAATGGGTAGAAATTGTGACCAATAATTGTACCTAATGTAACATCTTTGTACCAATTTCATGGAAATAAATGATTCTGATTTGGAAAAAAAAACAATTTGTTTTTTTTTTCAAATGAGTTTTCAATTGTTTTCCAGGAGGAGTTGTACAGCGACGCGGTGGACGAGAGCTCGTTCCGCGTGTTCCTGCTCAACGCCGAGGAGCTCGCCGTCGCCGAGTAACTTACACACCATGGAGGAGGGCCATCTCTATAAGGAAGAAAAGCCAAAAAGTGTAATATAGTTTCAAAATTGGCCACAACGGCGCTAGATTCAAAAGGGTTGTGATATAAAGATATATAATATTGGTTATATTTATAAAAAATGATCGAAAATATTTTTATAAATATAACCGTAGAAGATTTAATTATCCGTTTAAATTTTGCCGCTTTACACCCTTGCGTCTGTAGCGCCCCCTATTTAACGCTATTTTACGAACATTTTCATGTATGGACATGGTACTCTTTTACTCTACGTATCCATGCCACACACAATACACATACACACATACTTATACGTACATCACTTACGCCGGTTCCACTAGGGTACGCACACATACTACAAGCCGCCTTATTCATTAAAAAATATATAAAGCTGAAGTCTAAACAATGTTTCTTTTGAAACGTCGCTTGACGTTTCAAAAGGTAGCAGGATACATCGTTTTATTTTTGTTTAACAGAAAATATGGCAATAAAAATGGACGTATGTGCCGCGCGAAGCTGAACGGGGTTGGTTTTATTTGGATTTATGTGCCGCGCGACGCCCTAGCGGTTATTAATAAAACAATTATTAATTATTAATATTAATAAAACAATTATTAATTATTAATATTAATAAAACAATTATTAATTATTAATAATAAAAAGGTAAAATTGGAATACTGCGTAACACGGCTACTTTTTTTTGTTAATCAATAATTTCATTGTTCTTGTGTAAAAGTTGTTTTGTTGAATGTGTCAAATTGACGATGACAGCGCTGGACGCTACTTGCGTACGTAATACGTATACATCGGGGTGCAATACTACATCGATATAGTTTTTATTTCGATTTAAAAATCGTTTGTTAGACTTTCGCTAGTTGGTTTCGGTCCGTTAGAATTTTGGTTTATATTACAATCGTGGTATTCCCTTCTCTGTGTGTTTTTAGTTGGATAACCAAAATATTTACTACTCCTTTTTACAAAGAAGTGTCGTCCATATGGCACACATATTTAAATGTAATGCCTGCATTACATCAATCCCCTTACTGATAAACGCTGTTTATGCTTGGAATAGTTACACAGTCTTCTTCTTCAATCGAATTAAAAATGTGACTTGTGTGACGTGAACAAAACACTGTGTAACTATTCAAAGCTTATACAGCGTTTATTAGTAAGGGGGAATATGTTTATTCCCGACAAAATGGGATCGCGAAATTCTAAATGACTTATTACTTCTAAATACTTATTACTCCCAAAGTAACAGTAACCGATATAATAATAGTAAATCTTGTTTGCATTTTATAGGGTTACAAAAATGTTGCCATAAGTTTATATTTGGCCATATCTGTGAGCCGAGTCTGCCGTCAGACACTCATAAATGTGATTATAACCTTATAGTTTCTAATACAGGCATAAAATTATTACGACTGAAATTGCTTTGTCTCTTTCTGTCAAATTATAATTTTGCATAGAAGAAGTCATAACATCGATGGTGTTCGTTTTGTGGCTCAAGTTCTTTCCTATTTTCATAATATTCTGTGACACAAACATGCCGGGAGCATGGACGTAGAAAAAAAGGCGGACGGAAGGTGAGCTAAGCATTGAGTGTAGCCCAACAATGGCGGCGACTTACGTTTGTGTGAGATTACGGATAATTGTCACTGGCGTAGTGGCGGGCGATCGTCTTACTTTGCCGTGAATGTGTGCGTGCGGCACGTGTCGCTACGATACGGCCGGCTTACTTTGATTGCTCCACTATTCGTATTACTGAAGCGGTGTCTGCCTTTTTTCTGCGTCTATGGCCGGGAGTCGTTACACGTACTCTGTCACTTCTATGATCTAGTCAATCCTTTCGGAATACAAATCGAAGATCTTCCATAATGCGCGACTTTTTGGTCTCAAAATTATCAAATATTCGTTCGTCGTAGCATTCATCTTACATTCGGTAAAGTATATCACATACTTGTCTGGTAAATAGTTTGTCACTAACGTGATTGTAGTTAAGACCTAGTAACGTTAAGTGTGTCGATTCTAAGTTCTAACCAAAATATATTGACGAAAGTATCTAATACTGATGATCTCTAGATGCCTTCTTAATGTTATTGTAGCTTAATATTTGTGATATTGTGCACATTTTATGTAATAAGGTATGTAAGTACATTAGTTGTAAGTAGGGCTGCTATACATTTGAATGTTTTTATAGAAATAAGTTTTTTGATATCCAGTAACTTTATCTCTTTCTTATAAAAATAATAGTTTAACAACACAAAACGAAATCTTTGAAGATACATGATATATTTTAACAGCTGTTATAGTCTTCACAGATAACAAAAAATAAGCCACTCCACAGTTAAATGAACAGCCTCCGTGGTCCGGTGGTTTAGAGCTTGGGTATCGACTCGGAGGTCGTGGGTTCGATTCTTGCGTTGAACAACCAAAAATGTTGTTTCCAAGTTTGGTTAGGACAATACAGGCTGATTGTCTGACAAAAAAGATGATCCATGCGTCGGATGGACATGTAATAACCCCTTCGTAATTCCCCCCTGGTTTCGGTATAACCGGCCACAATACAACCGGTAGTGCCCCACATTACAGCTATAATAATTAAGCTCGAGAAGTCACATAGAACATTTGACGTGTGCTACCGTCCGTCTATATCAGTACTTTGAATTGCAATATTTTTTTTTAATTGTAAAGTTTTCCTAGCCCTTCGAATCTTTTTAGGTAAGTATTTTGACATTGTTTGACTGAAAATATTTTAAACTAGACGATTTCCGCGTCTTCGTACGCGCAAAAGAAAATCTACTACATTACATTTTTATAAAAAGTAGCCTATGTCCTCTCCATCTGTGCCAAATTTTATCAAAATCAGCCTAGTAGTTTCGTAGCTTATTCATTTGTATTATTGTATTATTTATACAAACAAACAAATCTTTTCTCTTTAGTATATTAGTTTTGATAAGAAAGATATAAAGGACTTTTTCCTCATTGAATATTAAAATTGGTTATATCCTTTCAATGTCAGAGATTATATACAAAAACATTCAAATGAGCCCAATATATAAATAGCTAAATAAGTAGTGTTATAGTATATTTTGTAAATAAGAAAACATATTTTTGGAAGGAATGAAGCTATGTAACATTGATTATTTTTTTAGACTGTTATTTGAAATGTATTTGTTAATAAATCGATATGGTCTCCATAAAGTAACCACGTTAGAAAATATAACGGCGGGCAAAATTTTGATATCTTTAGATATTGTTTAGTTGCAATAAAGCTTGTTGCTTTAGATGTTAATTAAAAAAAAATGTTGATAAACTTTATTTCCTTAAATTATAAAATTTATTTTTTAGCAAAATTTTGCATATACATAATAATATAATATTTGTTGGTACGCTTTTTAACATTTCCCCAAAGATCTTAAATACCGAAGATGCACTATTGCCTACAAATACTTCTTGAAAAGATGCCCGCGAAGTACGTTATTGATGAAGTTACAAATTAGCCCCACTACTATATTTGACGTTATTGAAAATCAACCTGGCTGCTAATTATACAACTTTATTTCGTGTTAACAATGCTTAGGTCGTTAAATTTTTTCACCAACGTTAATTGTATTGCAATTGTAGATTTTAAAGCTGCGCGTCCACTGCATCGGAATCGGAGCGGACGGAGCGGACGGATTTGTTGCTTTGTATGGATTTCTATGGTACTGCGTCCACTGGACCGGCATTTCTGCGCCTGCGACCGGTATTTTTGCCGATGACGTCACCGGCAGTGAACCCGTCATTCGGATACCGAACGTTTCAAGTTCAGACGTGTTTGCGACGACGCGACGGCTATACATAAATACTTATTCACGATGAATGACGATATTTTAATTACTTTAGTGGAAAAATATGATGAACTTTACAATCTAAAACATCAACATTATCATAACCAACTGAGGAGAGACGATATTTGGGATGAAATTGGGCAAATAATAAATAAAAATTGTAGAATATAGTGAAGTTCAAAAAACTTTTTTCGAGTCATATGAATGTACCCAAAAAATCTATTTTCATCTTCTAATAAATCAGAATATAATGTATGAAATTCTCCAAAAATTAATCTTTTTGAATTTATATTATGATTTATGAACCCATATCTTTCGTTTCCTCTTGTTTCTCTTTTCCTCTTCTGATAAAATACAGCTAATTACAACAATATCCTCGTCACTATCCTCCATAATGCAAATGCACGTTCAGGCTGACTGACTAGAAATAACTAAATTGCCGATGCTGAATCCGGATGCAGTGGACGCACCCCATCGGCATTTTGTAAATGCCGACGCTCCATCCGCTCCGTCCGCTCCGATTCCGGTGCAGTGGACGCGCAGCTTTATTCTTACACTAATAGATCTAATATATTATCTAACAGCCTCCGTGGTCTAGTGGTTAGAGCCTTGGCTCTCGACTCGGAGGTCGTGGGTTCGATTCCCGCATTGGAACAACAAAAAATGTTGTTTCCAAGTTTGGTTAGGACAATGCAGGCTGATCACCTGATTGTCTGACAAGAAAGATGATCCATGCGTCGGATGGGCATGTAAAAAGTCGGACCTGCGCCTTATCTCTCGTCAGTCGTGTCGGTTATCCGTCCCACTGGATTACGAGAGTAAAGGAAGAGAGAGTGCTCTTGTGTACTGCGCACACACTTGGGCACTATAAAATTACTCCTGCGTAACCGGCCTGGTTTCAATGGAACCGGCCACCGTCACCGAGATCGGTGGGGAGTCATTATATCCTAACAGCCTCCGTGGTCTAGTGGTTCGAGCATTGGCTCTCGACTCGGAGGTCGTGGGTTCGATTCCCGCATTGGAACAACAAAAAAAAAAAAAACGTTGTTTCCAAGTTTGGTTAGGACAATGCAGGCTGATCACCTGATTGTCTGGCAAGAAAGATGATCCATGCGTCGGATGGGCATGTAAAAAGTCGGACCTGCGCCTGATCTCTCGTCAGTCGTGTCGGTTATCCGTCCCACTGGATTATGAGAGTAAAGGAAGAGAGAGTGCTCTTGTGTACTGCGCACACACTTGGGCACTATAAAATTACTCTTGCGTAACTGGGCTGGTTTCAATGAAACCGGCCACCGTCACCGAAATCGGTGGGGAGTTATATAATATATTTTACTGATGTGTGATTCATAGTATCTCGTATTCACTCATACACACGATTATCTTCATAGCAAGAAAAGGGACAGACGTCCTAAGCGGGACGCCCATGTGCTTTAGATTTACGTTAAATATCATTGTAATCAAGTTCTAAGACATTTAAGTAAAAAAAATAAGGTGTGAGGAGCACCTCAACCCCCTCACCTGGAGCGTTCACGTGTAATGCTAATGCCCCGTCCAGACTGCTCGCGAAGTAGGCCGAGGAAGTGCTCCGCGAAGTAACCCGAAGTATGAAAAGGCGAAGCGAAGTGCGTGCTGTCATAATCGGCCAACCTCAGCCTACTTCGTGAGTAGTCTGGACGAGGTGTAACATTATAGATTCGACTTTGAGCGCCGAGCAGACGGGAGATCCATTGATGTTACAAGTTGTATCAAGACATTACACATTGTACCATTACAAGGTACGCATTGTAATGATCGGCTATCCTTCTACACTGAGTAAAGCTTATAATTCATAATTCATTTATTGCCTGAATGAAGTTACAGTAAATGGTCTTATGCTATAAATATAATTTGATCTTTCATTTTACCACTTGATGGTGTGCAACATAAAATTAACTCTAATACATATTTTTAATTGACAATTATTTTTATCAGTATAATTTTAAACATTCGCTAATTAATTTAATATTATATACGTCAATTTAAACACTCAGAATTAATAATAATCATGCATAATAATAATAAAATAAGATTTTACAATAAATTATACAGATATCATGTCATAATATTTTCCATAAACTAACAATTATTAATAACTAAATTTTAGGTCATGTCAAATTATTTCAGTGCATATAGTAGGTATCTGTAATTAAACAATAAGCAAATTTATGACTGTAAAAATTCTTTAACACTATAGTAACTCTTGTTTGCTAGCATTTTTTTCAGCTCTCTTACAGATTGATTATATGTTAAACACTTGTGTGTCGGAACCTTATTGTATATTTTTACACACAACGTAAAGTAAGTACTTTTAAGGAACACAGATGTTTTGGGTTTAATAGGGTCTCGAATATGTAATGTTACATTACACGCGAATGCTCCAGGTGGGGTAACACCTTTAAGATATTAACGATTATATGAATTCTTACCGAAGATCTTATCCCATGCTTTTTTAGAATGGTTATTTTTACACTTTTTTCCGTACCCAAAGGGCTCGGAACTCTTCGTGCACGAGTTCGACTCGCACTTGGCCGGTTTTTAACATGTTTCCGGTCGGATAGATCGCGCGCGACTGCGAGCCCAAGTCTCAGATCAAATAAAAAACTAGATTGCGCATGGCGCTTGTTTCAACTGAAGCCTCAAAAACTACGCTACTTTGTGTAAACACACGCGGTCACGCACACTCATGCAAAAAAAGTACGCTACTTTTCGTCAGTATCGAACGAGTCGTCGTGCAGTGATTTTGCCACAAAAATGCCGTCCTGCGCTATTAAGTGGTGTAAAAACTGTACGAAGGCGAACAAAAAGTGTCAGGGAATAACATTTTATAAGTAAGTACACACAAAACTGTAGTTTGTTTAAGATAATTTATCACAATTTAGAGGTTACTCGAAACAAATAATGACAATTTCATAATGGCGGATCGAGAGAGTGTTGCCAGGATTTCATATTCTCAATAGCCTAAAATAAGGTAAGTAATTTGTAGGCAAATTCTTAACAAAATTATGAAGTAGAGAGTCAGACTGTGTTTTTATTTTTTAATTAGGAAGTTTTGAAGTTTGAAGTAATTTAAGGTAAATGCCCCTATATTCGGTATACGGAAAATATCGGGAACGACAAATCCGCCGTCTGTGGACCGATTTTCAAAATTCTTTTTTTGATATAAAGGGTATAATCCCAAGTTGGTCCGGTTTTCAAAAAAGTGGTGACCTGATGATGGGATCCATGAGGAATCGAGGGAACTCCTCGAAATTTTTATGGAAATTTATGGTGATTTTGACTTTTTCTGAAGTAGTCCAAGCATATGCTACCAAAAAGTAAGATTTTGCTCCAAGTTATACTCTGGATCCAAAAGTGCAGAACAGAACTCCTGACTCCTTATAGATACATGTTTGGGGATTTCGGCGTTATTTAAAGAACTGCAAGCATATGCCACCTTGTCAATTAAAGTAATCATCATCATCACCACCACAATCACACCATACATCATCACATTTTGAGGATGTAAAAGGTACTTCTTATAATATTTTACACCAACACGGAGATCTTTGAATATTACTCTGTCGTTTATGGACCTATTAACAAAATTATTTTATTGCTGTAAAGTGTAAAGGGTATAAATTCGAAATTGGTCTTTTAGTCACTAAAGTGGAAACTTGATGATGGGGGATCCATGAGGAATCGAGGGAACTCCATGAAATTTATATGGACACATATAATGATTTAGATTTTTTCTGAAATAACACAAGCATATTATGCTACCAAAAAAATAGGCAAGTGGTACACTGACTTGTGACTGGTGACCGTATATTAACTACCCTATTACTTACCATATCCCTATTACTTATCACTTTCTGTTTTTTTTTTATTATTAAAGACGTTTTGAACGCAATAAAAATATTCTAATCTAACCCATTTTTAGAATTCCATAGTTGGGGAGAGTTGTGACAACGTTATTTCGCGCCAGGTTTTTGTGAGGCCGTGTTACAACTTTTACGTAAAATAGGGCTCTGCAAAGTTTTTTGACATAAAGCTATGGAAAACGAAACATAAATATCACAGAAACGTTAACATGGCCGATTTCCTATACAATTTTCGAAAATTTATTATATTGTTATCTCGAAAACTACGGATCTTATAATTTTGAAAATTTGCGAAATTACTGCGACAGTAAAAGAACTTTAAGCGGTAAAATTACCATAAACCAATTAATAGTACAAATGTGGGATGTTATTCGAAAGTTTAGCCAACATATGGTAATGAAAATTTAGTATGGCAACACCGGCTCACGCACACAATGCATAAAAAACCGGCTTCACTATGTTGTTCGTAGAAGTCCATCTATACTTTTTATTTGATCTGAGGCCCAAGTCCGCTTATTCGCATTGTATGTGTCACCGTAAAATTGTAAAAACCGTTAGATTGTAAAATAACTAACGAGATTGTCCAAATATGTCTAAAGTTTATATCTAACGAAAATTATTGTGTTAATTAATAAATTATAGGCAGCATATTCGCGTCCGAAGTCTATCAACATTTTACAATTTCACTAGTTTCATTACAATCTAACGGTTTTTACAATTTTACGGTGACATATATGTACTCTTGACTCAGGATAGGTAGGTACAATTCGAGCGCTCGTGCAATATTCAAGGTATTTAAGATCTTTGCTTTTTCTTTTATAGAAACAGCTGAAACGGTTGTTATTTTCTGAACAACGCCTAATTTATATTTTGATGTGGCCTATGCCTATATGCTATATGGCCTATATGATATATTTCCACAAACGTATCCTTTATAGTAACTGGAGCGAGTTAACGAAGGCCGCATTTGAACATTTTAATCGCACTACAACAGCGGTATAAGAAACTACAGACTGTTGTGAACCAAGATTCACATGAAAATGTTAATTTGGCTTAAAAGTTAAACTATTTATGTAAATCTGTTATCTCTATAGACTCTATACATGGGCAAGAAATAATTAAAAATGTAAATTTAAAATGTATCTCGCTTATATCTTACATTTTTAATTATTACATAGTACCGGTCAAAGGTCGATTTGAAGTGAAGCATGTGGTTATTATAATGGAGATACAAATGAAATTCAAAATTATATTTATACATAGGTTTATTGTAGTCGTTACACTTGTTTGTATAATTTTGATGGTATTTTTATGTTTATCACAAGATACAGGCTAAGTCAACCTTATTAATCACATATCATATTTAGTTTTGTTATTAATTGTAATATTATAATTGGTTGCTTTGTGTTTATTACGAGTTTTGCTATATAAAATAAATGTTTTTTCAGCATTTTGGCTTTATTTATAGACTAGCTGTTGCCCGCGGCTCCGCCCGCGTAAATATAGTTTTTTCGCGGTCGCGGATATGTGACTGTTGCAGAAAATTTATAAAAACAATCCTTGATGCGGACTATATCATGCTAAAATTTCAGCTCGATCAGTGTAGAATATTTTTGAGTTTTTGAAGCGTACACAAACCAACACAACATTTTTATATATAATAGCTTTTGCCCGCGGCTCCGCCCGCGAGAAATGAGGTTTTTTGGCCACTCCCGACTGTACTCTAAGTTAAATCTGTATCTTCCTTATCTTACGTTCTCTCTTTAATTACTAATTGTTTGTCCGAAGTACTATCATAGTACCATATTTCATTTAAATGGCTATGAACAACAATAAAAAATATACACAATAGTACATTATCCCTCGGAAACACTATTATATATCTTTTTGGGATAAAAAGTAGACTGCACGTTTGTCCAAAGCATAAACCACTACCATACAAAATTTTATTCAAATCAATTCAACCTTTTAGCAGTAAAAGACAGTCACAGTACACACAATAATAATACATTCTCCCTCGGGAACACCGCAAATTTTTGGGATAAAAAGTATCCTATGTCCTTTCCCAGGACTCAAAGTATCTCTGTACCAAATTTCATCAAAATCGGTTCAGCGGTTAAAGCGTGAAGAGGTAACAGACAGACACACTTTCGCATTTATAAAATTAAGTATGGATTTAATCGGAGGTCTGGGGTCTTTGCTGCAGTGACTGTACAAAACTGACTTTACAAAACAATATAGAGCAAATTTTTGCCTTTGGTATAGAAAATGACAAAGTGTTTATGCCGGGCGGGCAAATAAGGTAAAAACCGGCATTTTGGGCATAATTATTTTATATTTTCCGAATAAATTCCCAATCACACAAATAAATAGCTCTTCAATGTGTTGTGTGATACTACCGACAATCTGACTGTCGCCCACATTTATTATGATCCTTGTCACGCTGTAGGTATGTACCTACATTGTTATTTTGAGATCTATCTGATTACAAATTTCTTAATTTTATGACAAATATTAAAGTAAGTATATTTAAAAGAACAAGGGACATTTTTGTATGGATCCCGTCTCCACCGTTGTTATTTGAAAAGTGTACCTATTATTTTTTGTATGACGAAAAATCTCGAAACCATAGGAGAAACAAATAATTAACCCTAGAATCGTACCCTGGGGTACAAATTGAAAAAAATAAACGAAAATCGCCATAACTTTTTAAGTATGCAGATGACTGTTTTCAGATTCTTGGTAATCTATAAGGGATATAAAACACACTTGTAAGCCAAACGGGAGCTAATTCCACTAACTCTTTGATGATGAAACAAGTGCTTGGGGTACACCAGTATCCCAGGGTACTGTTAACGTTAGTTCAAATACGCAATATTCGCAATATATAATTAAACAAAAATATGTTTAAATTTGGTTTTTATTTGCTCAAATGCTTACATAATTTTAGTAAAGCTAGCATAAATAAAGATTTTTGTGTTTTACAAATTTATTTTCAATTTTTTTTTGTATTATTGTTTATATTCCTTGAATTTGGATGTTCACACAAAAACTGATTTTAATTTTTTTCTTGATAGCTTTTGTGTCTTTTTTACTTAAAATACACTTTTACACATCAGTTTAATAGACAGAATATGTCTATTAAACTGATGTGTAAAAGTGTAAAGCATAAATTTTAACAATAAATGTATCTGATACATTTATTGTTAAAATTTATGCTTGACACTTGAGACTTAACTACACCTTGAGACATCTCTTTTTTCCTACAAATATTTGACCTTTGCATGAAACACCATGATTATTGATATCATTAAAAAATAAATGGTTTCGAATACAACAATCCTTCTACAATATTAAACAAAACAAATATTTGCAAGGACATAGTCCCATTATCAGATATTTCGAAGCTAATTATAAGTGACGTGCGATTCATTCACTTATTATGCGCACCAATTGATTTTTATAATAATACTTTATAAGATAAGTATTCTAAATGAAATTAATGTAGTTTTAAATTAAATGGTACATAATTAAGTATCATAATTGTACATTTTGATGTTGAAACATGTCTTACATTTCTCGATAATGAGTTTAATTTCATGGGGTACCTGAGTACCCCAGTGTACTGTTTACGTTCGGCTACGATGGGTACGGTTCTAGGGTTAATAAGGGGTTGTAACTAATATCTATTCTGTGATGAGGGTTAAAAGTTAAAAAAAAATCACCTGTATTATTGCACCATTTCATAGTGTTGATAGATATGAACAATTTCTGGGAAGTAATGGTATAGGTAGGTACGGCACACTTGAGGAAAGTAATGTATTTTGATCTGATATCAGCAGAAAAATAAAAAAAATACAATTAAATACTAATTAAATACAATTTATTATGATATAAATATAAATAAATTGAATTAATAGTTTAGGGCAACTTAAGAAATAAACTATCAAATTAGTAGGTAGATACGTCTACATTCTAATAAAACATTTATGCCCAGATACTAAAATGCGTAAGGGAAGGAATTTATCGGGAATTTATGGGTATTCTGCCCAATTTGCCCAAAAACGCCCGGGCGTTGACCCATCTCTACTTTGGTATTTATATGGCCATATCGTAACAACAATGTTGTTGAGATGCATTCTATAATCACATTACAGCTTAGAATGTGACCGAATGCCGTAAAGAATTTAAAATTTAAATAGACATTATATAAGTAAGTACCTATTTAAATTTTAAATTAGTGAGCAACAACTTGAAAACAAAAAATGAAATGCAACATACGAGTATATACAGCATATATACATAGATTTCGTGCATTTAACCCAATACCTGTATGTATACCGAATAAAAACCCATTGTACATCTTCGTATATAAACGCCCCTCATACATATTTCTTTAGGCACCAGCTGTAGACCTTTACGGTTGGTATATCTAATTCACAGAACGACTAACTCCCGATATGCCTTAACATCATTTGATATCTTGCGAGTTGCGTGTAATCTCGCGTTGTGTCTACTTCGCTTCGCTAAAGAACTACTTCGCTGTAGGTACACCTAAAGCTTCATCCAAACTATAGGTCTACCAGAATCTGATGGCATTTAAAAAAAAATAAAAAATGTGATTTTCATATGGCAACGTCAAGTATGACCCGTCAAATCAAAGTACGTGATTTGTCAACCGCTGCTAACATTTTGTGATTATGTTCTTGGAATTTGTTGTTTTTGTGAAAATATCCAAAAAGACAATTCGATCTCAAGCGAGAAATATTGTTTTCTATGTCTATAGTAAAATACAGAAAGAAGAAGGTGTAAATCGAACTTAATCTTATAATTTAAAGCTCGTGGTAGAGTTAACCGGTAAGTTAGAGTGAGTTGTTTTGATACTTTTAGTTTTTTTATATTTTATTAGGTAATTATTCTGACTTCTTTAAAGGTATTTCCAGTATTACTATACGGTGAATAGTAGCTGATGGCACATTGAATGATGGTTTGTTTTCCATGCCTGGTAAAAGGAGGAGAGGAGGAAAAAAGAAAATCAACATAAGACAGTTTCGATTTATAGTTCATTAGGAATAAAGTAAACGAGTTCTATTCAGTACACAGATAATTTTAGAGGTTTCTAAAGTCCTAAAAAATCACATATTTTGCGCTTATATTGAAAATGCTGGCTGAACACTACGAGATAGATCAAAATTATGTACTACAGTTTTATTATTCATCTTAAAAAAGCCTACAAGAAAGTCCGCGATGGCATATGTCTATCTCTTAGGGATAACCCACAATAACCATTTTTTATCCTTTACTTTGATTTTAATTTAATAGCTTATTTACAAAGCGATTTTAAGCAATACAGTATTAATCCTTATCCAATTAAGTACCTTAAATACATTGTGCATTTAAGATCGATCAATACTGCCCTTTACGGCATGTAATTTAAATGAATATTTTCGAAGATATTTCAAATTTAAAATGCAGGGATATAGTGTTGCTGCGCGGCGCGGGCGCTCGCGTTTCTACATCGTGCTATCGAAAACGCGGGACGTTTACAGTATAAAGAGGTTCACGAATATTTTGAACTGCAGCACAGAATACGTATAATATTAACTACAGTTCTTAATTCTTATGGAATATCCAGAGGTGATTTGTCAGTTTTGTTGGTCAAATAACTTTACATATTACTTATTACATAGTACATAGTATAAAACAAGTCGCTTTATCTGTCTGTCCCTATGCATGTAGGTATAGTTATTGCTTAGATCTTTAAATCTACTACGCAACGGATTTTGATGCGAGTTTTTAAAATAATAGTCTTTAAGTATTTAGTCTTTAAGATATTATAAGATTATCGCAAGTGGTCGCGCATGTCGTGTCGAGGTGATAGGGTCCCATTTTTAACAATTTGCATTGGGCAAACCTAAAAACATTTTCAATATTGTATCAGTAGTATATTGCTGTAAGTAGGTAGAGAATTATTCGCCGAAGTAGTTTTTTCTCCAAGAACACTATTCGACGCGGGCGAAGCCGCGGGCAAAAGCTAGTTTTCTATATTATACACCGAACATGAATTAATACAGTCTTATAATTCATGTTAAATAAAACTAAAGACATAATTAAATATTAACCAGTATCAAGATCGTTTAATCCAATTTCCCCAGTATTGCACACTACAAAATTTTATTTCCCTATTTGCCATGAGATTCTGATACACCTATACTCGCGAAGTAGGCCGAGGTTGGCCGAATAAGACAGTATGGGCACGCACTTCACTTCGCCTTTTTACCCGACTGCGCTACGCAAAGGAGTGGTAATGTGTTTATCAGCCTATGTATGTATGTATGTATGTATGTATGTATGTATGTTCCTTTGAAGCACTATACAGACCAAACGCCTGGGCCGATTTTTATGATTCACACGTC